>CM052705.1:45970171-46004129 GCA_028551405.1 Uromys caudimaculatus | reverse complement strand
AGTAGTGCATCACCCGCAAATGACCCCGTCAGAAATTCAGAATCCAGCATACCTGAGAGAGCTCACCTACCACTGCAGATTTGCGAAGCCTCCCAGTCCGTTGGGCGGGGGGGTTCCCCTCGGTGTCAAGATCTCCCGGCGTCCCGGGTTTCCGCACTAGTTGTCCTGCGCACTTCTCGCCAGCAAGAAGACACGCGACACGCAGGCCTCGTCTGCAGTTCAGCTTTATTCAGCCGTTGATGGAGGAGGAACCCGGGGCCCCAGAATGGTGCTGCTTATATAGCCCTGAGGCAGCGTGTCCTCCATTGATTGGCGCGCCCCGGGAGTGGGCGGTGATTAGTCATGTACACCCTTAATGCGCAGGCGCTTCAGGCGAGCCACCCCGCGCTATCCACAAGTTTCCTCAGAGCGACAGCGGAAGTCAGCGCCATCTTGTAATGGCGAATACTCTAACTGCTCCCTACAAACTAGCAGTAGCTGCCACAGCTCTCAGACAGGTGGGACCATCCTATCACTACAGAGTCTAGTGGTTTCGACAGGTATGTCACAGGGTGTTCCCATAACATCAAAGTTTGTGTTAAAACCACTTTTTTGTCTTTTGTTTAGTCTCAGTCCAGATTATGGGCTTAGTGCCCTCCTTTGTGCTGGTATAGAGAGTCCTTGCTATTTCCACAAACTCTGGTACCCAGAGGCAGCAATATCCTGCTGTACCTGTCTCTCAAATCTCAAACTCTCAAACTTGTCTCTCAGTCTTTGGAGTTGGGATCTAAAGGATGCCAGCAGTCCTACTCTGGGATAGGCTCCTTTGTCCCCCTCAGTTGTTAGCCAGGATAGGTAGCCTCTGATGTATAGTCCGAGGTCGACAGTCCATCAGCAACTGTTTTCCTAGGAAACTTCTGACAGAAGGACAGGAAGTCCGCATTTAGTGTCTTTAAATCCTGGGGCAACATGGTCTAGGCATGTTGCCCACTGTAAACTCAGACAATTAGTGTTTTAAATAGAGAATTCACACTATGCAGAATGGTTAGGACTAAAGAGAGAAACAAAAGCATCATAGGAAGCAGATAGACTTTGGGTGGTATGGGATGTCCCACTATGTTCTCATGTAGGGTCCTGAGGGAAGACAGAGCATCAAGGCCAAGTCATGCTCTTTTGTGTAAGAGAAAAAGAAAATAAACAACTGTGGTCACTGCTGTGTTTTTTATTGTAACAAAGCTGGAGAGATGCAGGGAGAGAAGGATGAATGATTAAATAGGGGGATAATAAGAGGGATGGAGGGAGATGTGATGGGATCGAGAAAGATGGAATGAGAGACTGATGATGATGAAAGGAGAACCCAAGAGCCACTTACGCTTGGAACCTGAGCGGAAGATGACCTTTGACTCGGACATCTGATGTCTCTCCAGCAAAGAAGAACTGAGATAGTAGGTAAGACGGGGGTGGGGGTGCGGGGCTTAACTTTGATGTGGCAGGAAAAGAAATGTGTGTGGATCTACATATCTATATGGCCATGCTCAGAGGTGAACATCTACTTCACTGAAACACTCCCTCCTAGTCAAAGCCCCGCCATTGTCGATCTTGCTGTTTGGTCTTCCCCACTCCTCTTCTCTATGCCTCCTGAGTGCTAGGATTAAAGGTATATGCCACCTCCCCCCCCAGCTGACAATCTGATTGTAAGATTGATCCTATTGCCCAAATTCTGATTTCACAGTATAGCCAATTTGGATTCTTGTCATGCTGAGATGTTATATTGGTGTTAGTGTTTTCCGAATATGTGATCATTAACTCTTTCCAGTTCTCTAGCTTGACAGAACAAATTCACATCATGTTGCTTATCGAATTCACACCTAGCAAGATGCAAAGGCAAAGAATGAAAAAGGCTTTGGAAGAGAGAAACAGGATGCCAAATGTTGTTGTATGGTTGTTGCCTGTGCTGCCCTTTCGGACTGCATTTTCCTGCTCTTTGTAGGCTCATACTGACTGAATCTGAAAGGGAAAAGTGGGCCTTGCCACAAGGACAGGGCCCTAAGCAACAGGCACAGGGCAAAGTGTCTGACTAATGGCTGTCGTCAATAGCAACGGCTTTCATATTGATGCAGTAGGAAATGTGCAGACCAAAATGTATACCATCCACGAGTAACTGATTGGAGGATGGCGTTACTGGAGCTGCCATGATTTGGATATAGGAAGATGGCTTTCCTGTGTCTTTATTAATGTTTTATTTGAGCACAGTAAAGTATATTTCATTTAATACTTAAAATCATACCCGATAGCTGGGCGGTGATAGCTCGAACCTTTAATCCCAGCACTGGGCAGGCAGAGGTAGGTGGATCTCTGTGAGTTCCAGGCCAGCAAGTTCCAAGACTATCAGAGCTACACAGAGAAACCCTGTCTCAAACAACAACAACATTTTTTTTTGCACCCAATGACTTTTAAGAAAGTATGTATCGATGTAACTGGTAACACAGTTATGGTACAAAATATCTACCAGCTCTTAAAATTCCCTTGTGCCAGCCAGTTCCCACCCTTTCTGTATTTATAGATTAGGCTTAGCTCTAAATGCAGTCATGTAGGACACATTTTTTGGTTAGTTGCTTTTGCTAACTACATTTTTTTTTGCCATGCATCCTATGTAGTTCACTCCTTGTTATTATAGAAGACTAGTCTATTATAAAGATAAGCTTTTATTTCAACTCCATAGGAAGAACAACAATATCAACCAACCAGAGCTCCCAGGGTCTAAACCACCAACTAAGGAGTACACATGGAGGGACCTATGGCTCCAGCTGCATATAAAGCAGAGGATGGCCTTGTCGGGCATCAATGGGAGAGGAAGCCCTTGGTCTTGTGGGCTCGATGCCCCAGTGTAGGGGAATTCAAAGTTGGGGAGGTGGGAATGAGTGGGTGGGTGGGTAGGTGGGGGCACACCCTCGTAGAAGTAGGGGGAGGAGGGATGGGATGGGGGGTTTCTGGGGAGGAATTGGGAAAGGCGGTAACATTTCAAATGTAAATAAAGAAAATATCCAATTAAAAAAAAGAGAAAAAAAGGATAAACTTCCGTTTGGTTACATACTCACCTACTGAATATTTCTGTTGTTATCTTTAGTTAGCATTTTTATAATGAATAAAGTTGTTATACATATGGGAATATGAGACTTTGTATAGATATATGCTTACTTCTCATCAGTAAATGCCTTTAAATGTAATGGCAGAGTCCTATATGAATTTAAGAAAATCTACTCAATTATTTCCACAATGTTTGTATCAATTTTCATTGCCATTGTTCTGTATACTGGACCACACTTGGCACTGTCAGTTATCTTAACATTAGATGCTTCATAGATAGGCTCTACTGTTTCTTTGGAATTTCCTTTCTCTAATGGCTAATAATGCCACTCAGTGTACAGCTAGAGTGAAAGCCAGTTATGTTGGTCTTCACTGTGAACACATGAAGAAGAAAAGACACATTGTGTGCAAAAGTCAGGCAAGAGGAAGATGCTCAGAGCAAGAGGACAGGTTTTTAAAGTGGCTCAGTCAACTGGACACAGAGAAACATGAGTGAAAGAGAGGAAGCACTGTGCCTTGCTCCCATAGCTAAAGCAGGGACCATTCCTATGACTTCAAGGTGACAAGGGTTCAAGACAGAAGAACTGAGATCTAGGGGAAGTCTTTGAAGAGGAGCATAGTATGTAGGTCAGTGTAGCTTCTAGGACCCCATAACAAGAGGAACTTTGGAGGAGAGGTCAGTTTACAGGCCACTGAGTCTGTTGTAGAACCACATTTATTGATAGACAAGGGTGTGTGAGAGTGACATATGAATGTATATGTGTGTGCATGTGTGTGTATGTACATATGTATGTATGTGTGTGTGTGTGTGTGTGTGTGTACATGTGTGTGTGTAGTATTAATCTGCTCTGAGGTCCCAGTGGGTGATTGCACTTCTTGCTACCCACCAGAATTCTCTGGATTCATGAAGGAAAAAACAGACAGACAGACAGACAGACAGACAGACAGACACGTAGCCTTTTTTGATGTGACTTAACTAGCTCAATGGCTGGGTTACTTCTAAACCTCCCCATGGCTAGCACACACACTCTGGTATTCTTGAGTTAACACTTTCTAAATCTATATTTTATCTTTGCTGCCCTGTTTCCTTCTGGGAAGCTGTCCCATGGGGTCACTTTCCTTTTGTAGCTACATTTCAGCTGTTTCACCCTCTTTCTCCTTCATGGCATGATCCATCCTATGCCCCTCTCATGGTGGATCTCCTCTTTCTCCTCTGTGTTTCTTGCCTAGAAATCCTTAGAACCCCACCTCTGTCTCTTTCCCAACCATTGGCCACTGGCTCTTTATTGATCAATCAAAAACCAGTTGGGGACAGGGACCCTCCGTGTCTGACCATGTAGATTCCCCAGTGATTTTGGAAGACAAAGCATTAAAACCAATCCCTAACAAGTGTGCACATGTGTACATACAGGTGCACTCACGCATTCACCCGCACAGGCCCATGAGGAGGTCAGATGTTGACATCAGGGTGCTTCCTCTTTGCTCCCCACACTATTCTTTAAGGCAGGGTCTCTTATTCAACCTGAAGTTTGCTGGTTTGGCTAGACTGGCTGGCAAGTGAGCCCACAGGACCCACATGTCTCTCCATCCTAACTACTAGAGCACACACTAGCATGCCTAGCCTTTTGTGTGTGCACTACGGATCCAAACTCAGGTCCTCACACATGCATAGCAAGCACTTCACCTGCAGAGCTATCTCCCCAGCTCTGTCATGTACTTTTTCATAGGAGAATTTCCCAGATTCAAATGTATTAATGTTTACAGATGGCAAACCATAAGGAAAAGCTGTTTGTTGCAAAAATTGTAAAAAAAATGAAACAATAAAAAAATCCACCCCAATCATAAAGTTCTTGTATTTTCTCATGTAATAGAGAAATCTCTGCCATTCTGGACAGTTTGCTCTATCCTCCGTAATAAATAACAGTAGTAAAACTACAGTTTGAGAGCATCCACTCTCTATCCCACACTGGTGCAGAAGTGGCTTCCTAATCAGGGCCTCTACTGATATTGCCAGGGGGAGCCCTGGGCCTGTGAGCAGCATCTCTCTCTATCACACAGAGAGTTGGAATGCTGACATCATAGTCCTCTTTGGCTTCAATTATTTCTTTTAGACCTTCAGCATCCCACAATCACTGGTAGGCATTGTAGTTTTCAAAGGCTCTGCTGTAAGACTCTGATTAGGAGCTGGGCAATGGTGGTGCACACCTTTGACCCTAAACCTGGGAGGCAGAAGCAGGTGGATCTCTGTGAGTTCGAGGCCAGCCTGGTCTACAGATCGAGCTCCAGGACAGCCAAGGCTACTTAGAGAAACCCTGTCTTGAAAAAACAGGGAAAAAAAGATTCTGATTAGAAGCTGAATATGGGAGGTGAAGAAGATTTGCAGAAACTACCCACAGCAGAGTGGGGTTTGACCTGTGTGAACAGGTGGATACCATTTCCTGAAATGAAATTAAAATGTTGGTATATATTATATACTGAATAAAAATTGCAAAAATCTATAAACTACAAAGGTTTCAGGATTGCCTCTGTCAACCCAGGATCTCTGGGAAGCTAAAGTCCACTTACTAGACCCATATACAGACTGAAGCTTTGTCAGTAAGCATTAAAGTGTTAAAATGTATGATAGAACATGTATTACAGGGAGAAAGGCAAAACCTCCATTGGTCTGTGGCTCTTGAGCTCGTGTGTGTTTCTCACCAGCTGTTCGTGGTTTCTCTGCACCTCTAATAAAGCAGGAAAGTTGCCTAGCCTGGGTTTATTGAAAGGAGTTGTTGTCCGGGTTGTAGATGGGGGTTACAATGGCAGGGATGGTCTCTGCCACTCTGCTCTGTCCAGCTAGGCAACCTTTGCTCATGTCAGGCAAGTTTATTACAGATAGACAAGAACACATTGTCATGGAGACCTGATCCCCCAAGGCTCAGAAAAGCTGCCCTACAGTGATAGCATCTTGTACATGCATGTCTCACCTTGGGCTGCAGTCCAGGGTCTCAGAAAACACTTGTCTTTGCTTTTCTACTTTGGTGCCACTTAAATATTACATACCTTCCTATTCTGGGAGACATAAGGACATAGTGGAAGCTGTCCTGGTCCTTTCTTCCTTTACTAATACACTGAGTTCACAGTACGTTCTACAATCATGTTGAGAACTATAATGAGACAAGAGAGATTTGGGGTAGGCAAGACTACCTACAGACCTTCTCCCTACAGTAGGGCCATTTTGATTTTTGAAAATTACCAGAAAAAGAATAGCAAGGTTTTAGAAGAATAGACCTAATTCTTACAGGCCCAGGAAATGAGGCTGGGGCTGGGGTGTAACACAGTAGTAGAGCATGCTTAGAACATGGTCAAAAATCTGCTTAGTCAAGGGTGCTTTGGGAGAGAATCCAAAGGTTTGGGCCTCTCTGAAGAAGCTGTACAGATGTCTCTATAAAATACTCAGCCTTTGCTCCTGTCAGACCCAGAGAGCTGGGATATGACTGGAATGGTAGTTCTCATCTGCTTCATTCATTCTCTGCCTTCTCCAGCCCCACTGACTCTGGAAAAAGTAACTGGCTAGGAAGTAGAAGGAGATAAGAAAATAAAGTTCCAGAAAAAAATATATTTTTCTCACTGTGGACAACTTGAGCCAGCTAATGGAATAAGGTTTTGATGTTTAATTAAAGGAAGAGTTTGATTCATATTTTCAGCTAAATTTGTTAATATTCACAATTAGGGTGTGTGTTAACTTCTATCATTTATAGAAATGTGTATTATCTACCCAGAAAGACCAGGGCTCGCTGTTCTTTCAGGGGGTGTGAAGGATGATGCCTCATGGCTTGGTTACCAGGATTTCTAGGAAGCTGATGTCTATTTACTTAGAAAGAAAAAGTAACGTTGTACTTTGAATGTGAATTCTTCTTGGTTGCCGCACCAGAAGTGATGTTAATGGGAAGAAAATTAGACTGGTGGAAAGACAGTGTAGATGGAGTGAGGCAGAAGCTGGACTCCTCTTTTCCGGCCTCTTGCGGTAGGCTTGTCCAGTGCTCATTCCACGTCACTTCTGTGCCATCCTTGTCCCAGAACAAGCTTGAGGTGTTTTTCTCTTCTTGACTCTGTCCTGATTTCCCACAGAAGTAAGATGTTCTAGTGTCATTCCTGCTGCTATGACAAATACCCCAACAACCAGCAACTTAGGAGAGAACAGGCTTACTTTAGCTCCTGATTCTAGGATACTGTTCATCTTGTGGAGGAAGTCAAGGCAGCAGGAACTTGAGCAACTGTTTATATCATATCCACAGTCAAGAGCAAAGAAAGAATAAATAGATTCTTGCTTGTTTGCTTGCTCTCAGCTAACTTTCTCCTCTCTTCTGCTACTGGAGACCTGCCTAGGGAATGGTGCCACCTGAAATTGGCTCAGTCTTCTTACATGAATTAACAACACCTCCAACCCCACAGGCAAGCCTGCAGGCCAACCTGATCTATATAATTCCTTGTTAAGAATGTCTCCGCAGTTGATTCCGGATTGTTGCATTGGCAGTTAAGCCAACACAGATGTCATAGGGCTGATGTCCAGGTGTGGCTGTAGAGAGCTTTTGTGAGAGGGACAGCATGAAACCAGCCAGCTCACTACTGTACTGTCTATCCTAAGTGCCTGACTGAAATACTGTGTCCCTTCTCTCAGGACAAATGGTAGCTTGACTCACAATGGGAAGCCATAGGACCAGGACCTAAAGAGCCTCAGTTAACCTTCAGACCTGAGTAACAATTGTTTTCAGAAAGAAAAGAGAAATGTCTCGTGTCATATCCATTTAATAAGCTTCATAATCTGTGTCAGATTTAGAATGTTTGGTTGCTCCTACTTCACACAAACCTTTCAAATTTGCATTCTGTATGATTTTTTAAAGTTCAGAATGGGATCACAACGGCAAAGATTTTTCTATTTCATAGTGCAGAAGATTATTTGATCACAAAAGGTCAAATTTTAGATAATGCAAATAACGTATTTCTTTCTCCCCCTTTCACTGCTGGGCAGCCCCTGTTCCTTTCTTGAGATTCCCCTTTCCACAGCCTAAAGGTCTGTCTACAGGGGTGTGGGAGTGTGGCTCCAGATCTTTGTGTAGCACGGCTGAACTCTTGACTCCTGGGATATCACTGAATTTTCCCCACAGAGAGAAAAAGGTCAGACTTGCTTTCATTTTAAACAATCTCTGGAATTTGAATACAAATGGCACTCTGGGTGGAATGAAACCAGCATTTAAAATCCCCAGAGCCTGTTCAGTCCTTAGGACAATCTACCTACACTTTCACCAATTTAGCTCTGCCTTTGAAATGCTTTCGTGCTCGCAGGCACAGACAGGGTTAAGCACCAGGGAGCCACGCTTGATTTTTGAAGCATGATTCTCTTCCTCAATGGGGTGTGTGACTTGGGTAAAGAATGTAACCTGTGTGGGACCCGGTTTTCTCTTTGAGAAGAGGGAATAATAATGTTCCAGGATAAAGTAGATAGCTGTGTGTGTGAAGCTGCAATCAAGAGAGATCTACAGGAAAATAACCCAGTCCGTTCATAAGGAACCCAGTTTATTAAGCTTACGGATAATATTCGAAAAGCTATTTTCATAAAGTGATTGCATTAACATTTGGGGAGGATTTGAGAATTTTAGGAGTATCTAATATCGCTAATAGTGGCATTCATTCCAATTAAAACAAATAATTTAAAATGTACTACGTAATTGAGGGATTAAAGAAAACGGTCTTTGTGTTTTCAATTTCAAAGATACGTTCACAGCGCCACCTGCTGATCAAGAGGAAGAACCTCTTCTAGACTATTTTGATAGGCAAAATAAATAAAATACAAAGGTATTTCCTTTGGTGTCTTTTTCAATACAGATGGGCACTCTGCCATTTGCTTGAGAAATTTACATTATTTTTGCAAAGATATGTAATGCTCTTTTGAAGAATTAAATATCAATATATTGATCTCTTTACTGACTGGACCCCATCATTGAGCCAGTTTAAATGGTGGGGTCAAATTATCAAATTAAACTAGTGACATTAAAGGCCAGGTGAGCTGCACTGAGTATCTCTATTCACCCAGAGGCTAGACCAGGCAGATTAACCAGACACATGCTGATCACTGGCTTTTACTCTATTGAAGAAAACCTACTCCAACCTCCAGGCTGACCATAAAGTTCATGTGAAGTTGGAGACTTTGAGAGACTACTTGGAGAATCTGGGTGTTGTTCACCCAAGATTGGACTACTGTGGGATAAGAACAGCCCAGGTCCCAAAGGCACCCAAATCACAGCCAGATGCAAGGTGTCTACTGTATCTGTAGCAAAATTATAAGTTGAAATGGTTATTATAATGAAAACTATATAAGTCTTCTAAATTATAATTATACAATATGTTATAAATTATGGACACAGTTATTACATATACATCTATTCAGAAGCACAAAGCAAACACTTAAATATGTATTACTATTAGCATACTCTTGATATGCATGTATGTGTGTAGATGTATATGTTTTACATATCATTTCAATTTCTGCTTATGCACCATGTGTGTGTGCATATGTGTTTATATACATGTCACATATATAAGCAAATAAATGAACAAGTCTCATGAAGTACTTTTTCCACAAATTTTTTGCATTATTATAAAATTCATATAAAAAGCATCATTTTAACCACTCAGCAGAGTGCAATTGTGCATTTAGTATTTTCAAGAGTGCTATGCATCTGTCTGTGCTGCAAACACTAGACAAGTTGTGACCTGTTTCTAGGACTGTTTACCACCATAAAAGTATCCCATAGACCCACAATTGCTCCCCATTTTCCTCAAGCCCTTGGCAAATGCTGGCCTTCAGCTTTGTGTCTTCGTGAATGTGCCCATTACTGCTGTTTCATGGAGCTGGGTTTACATACTGCATAGCCTTCTGTGGCTGGTTTCCTTCCTATAGCAGTGTTTTCAAGGTCCACTTACTAGGCCCTGTGTATCTGTTTTCAGTCTCTTTCATAGCTAAGTCACATTCCATTGCACACCTATGCCAAAGCTTGTCTCCGAGCGCATGGATGGTTTGTCATCTGCACTTTCATGGGATTGTGACTACCTATGAGAGCTGTGCAGGCTTCATTTGAATACCTCTTCTGTGACCTTCTGGGCACACAGTTAGGAGTAGCGTTTGTGGCTGTATGTTGCTCCGTTCTAACTATGCCATTCTGTCAAAGTCTACATTGCCAAACCCTTCTCGGTGGTGGCTCTGCCACTGTCTTACCAGTATGTATGCACATCCAGGATCTGCCTGCCTTCAGTTCTAATGTCTTTTGAGTATATAGCTCTCCTGGGCTGTGACAGAGGTCTCTTGCTGTTCTTTTGGTTTTTATTGCCTCAACATCTAATGACACTGAACATACTCTCATGAGCTTATTGGCCATTTGCATATTTATTGGTGTTTCTATTCAAGTCCTTTTACCTCAATGATTTTTTAAAAGGATAAAAACTAGGACCAAGAAACCATGACTGGGCTCCATGAGGTTGTCAAGAACAGAACCTACCCAGTAAATAAGGTGGGGGAGCCTGGGTCCATCTCAGTAGCTGCTTTGAGTCTTGTGAAGAGTTAGAATGCTGCTTGCTATTGATCATCAGTACAGGGGTCATTGGAGGCCTGTGTGGGGTCATGGTTGCTATGGAAACCACAGAGCAATGTGGGGTCATGGTTTCAGGAAGCTGCTGCTCAATGCTCCTTTCTGTCCCATCTCATATGTCTCCGTGCTCCTTCCCCACCCCCACCTGCTCCCACTCTTTCTATACTGGGCTCTGGTCCTTGAATCTCTGCAGCCATCCTGGGGTCACACTCTCCAGGAGAGGACATGGTCCCTTCTCTTGGTCACTATTCCTAATGGCATCTTCCAGGGCTGATCTTTTGCACCATATAGTCTCCTGTGTGGTTACAGGTGTTCCAATCAGGGGAAGCCAGACCAGCCCACATCCTACCTGTGAGGAGCTGACAGAGCTCTGAAGGAAGGCACTGCCAAGGCTGAGGCACACATGGCGGGTCTAGTATGGGTTATCCATAATTTACACACATCCCTCTTTTGATATCCTAACGGACAGTTCTTAGGAAGCAATGGGCTGCTGTTTCCTTTGAGAGGCTCAGGGGAGGATGTCCTGTCTCTCCAGCTTTTGAGGCCACTGTCTTCTTTTTCAAGTATTTGCTGTCACTCCCTCCTGCTTCCACCACTACGTGGCCTTCTCTGATTCTTGAGCTTTCCATGTTCTTTTCAAATGGGTCCAGGTGGGTCCATGGGTCCCTCCTGGATGTCTAGGAGAGTCTTCCTCTTCTGTCATCCGACCTATACTGAAAAATTCTACTGCCCTAGAAGGTCGCACCATGTTCTGAGGACTGAATCTCCGTACACTCTTGAGGAGAGTCATTCTACCACAAGGTCCCTGGGATTAAGAAATAACATGGCCAGGATTTTAGCCTTAAAGTAAATTTTGAGACAATTTAGAAGAGTGTGTGCAGTTGGACATGTCTAGTGTCCTTTTGATATTTTATTTGCTGGTCCATAGTTTATAAATAGCTCTGTTGCCTAAATTTAATATGTCAGAAATGAGCCACGAAGAGTCTAACACTGTCTAAGTACTTTTTGTTTTTGCAAAATTAATGAAGTAGATTTTTCACAGGAATCTAACAATTGTAAAGGTAGTTAGGCAGCCCTGGGGATCTCTATTGTTGGTGGATTCATTGATATTTAAGAGATCGCAGTGTGCTCTGTTTTTCTGGATCAAGGATAAAGTGGATAGCCCACTTCTCCTTCCTAAAGAGCTGCAGGGGCCTGGTCCTCAGAATTCACTTTTATGCTGGACTCTGTTTCTCAATCAAATCACTTCCCATGAGATTTGCCTTTCCCCACAGGGCTCATGTTCCCAAGACACTGGGGACAGGTCAAACTGTTTACCTGCCAGAAGTGTTGGACTGCTTAGATTCTTTCTAACACCAACTCATGTTGGAAAAACGTGGGGTGGGATGTTACCTATACAGGGAGATTAAAACACCTCAGGGTTTTTTTTTCATTCTTTTTTCTTTTTTTTTTAAAATATATTTGTCTAGGGAGTAGACAGGAAGTGAGGCTTATTTAAAATGTCTTATAAGTTCAAAGTATTTCTCTGGTGAAAAGACTGATTTCCATTTCTACTCAAATACTTTCTAGATCCACACTGGGGACTTACTAGAATCAGGTTCTGCAGAAATGTTCATATGTGTGTGCGTGCACACACACACACCCCTACTTTCCTTCCAGGTCATGCATATTCCTGCTGTGTCTACAAGCACCTTACCCAAAATGTAAGCACATGGACGTTGCCTTCCACCTGTTCTAACTGGAGAAATGGCTGGAGTCATCCTTTGTTCCCTGATGCCCATCTAGGAGACAAAGTACAGCTAGCTTGCCTAGGTGCACCAATGGTCTGGCACTTTGCCATAAAATCATCATTTTCTACTCTTCCTCAGCAGTGACTCATTTCTCCGAGCAGCACAACTCTCTTGAGGATAAGCTCAACGCATCCCTCATTCTGCCCAAGGCAATAGAGCATGGGAGAAGAGATCTGTCCCAAAGAAAAAGGCAACATTCCATTTCTAATGAACAAGTCTTTCCTTTTCTAGCCCTCTCACCTTTTGGGGATCTCAGTGTTTAGTTGGAGGCCAAGTTCATAGGCTGACTTCTCCTTTCAGGGGCTGTGTGATAATGTTGGCTCTATACTCCACCTGATTTTCTCCTTCTCTATCAATTGTAAAAGATGATGGCCACATGATGGTGGCTGCTGAATGTCTCCTGGAACATGGCCTGCAGAGCCTGCTCCCACCTAATCACAGGGCTTTAGATCTAAAATATCTGAAGTTTGGCCTCCAACTAAATACCGTGGTACAAATTCCACTCTCAGACCTGGCTGTTTACCAGTCTGACTGCAAATACACAGTTTGGAATTACTATCTCTTTTAGACACTTTGCTACTAAATATAAAGTCTTTAAGTAGGTTCCCTTTGTGTTCATTTGTATGCCTTATAACGCAGCATAAAACAGCTTCGTGAGCCTGGCCACTTGAACAATCACACTGCTCACAGCCTAGAATAAAGAAGTTTATTGGGAAAGGGAGGGGAACGGGGACCTGAAAAAAGGATAGAGGCAGAGAAAGGGGCGGGGATGGTACAGAGAAGGACAGAGAGACGGGGGGAGAAGAGGCTGGCTGCGGATATGTGGAGACAGAGAAAGAGAGAGAATGAAGAAGGGGAAGAGAGAGAAAGAGGGAGAGAGAGGAGAGAGAGAGAGAAAACATAGATGAAGAGAGGGAAGGAGAGAGACAGAGACAGAGACAGAGAGAGCTGGGGTAGCTGAGCAGTCCCTCTTGTACACCAAGTTGGCTCACACCTGGAAGCAAGTGGTAATGTAAGCTATTGGTAGGTCGCTGTTGTTAGGTTCCTGGGAGGAGCCTACTGGAATTGTCTATAAGCCAATATTCATAACATGCCCTTTTCTTAGTTAATAATTTCTGAAGAAGAAGGAGGAGGAGAAGGAGGAGGAGGAGGAGGAGGAGGAGGAGGAGGAGGAGGAGGAGGAGGAGGAGGAGGAGGAGGAGGAGAGAAAGAAAGAAAGAAGAGAGAGAGAGAGAGAGAGAGAGAGAGAGAGAGAGAGAGAGAGAGAGAGTGAGAGCGAGAGAGAGCGAGCGCCTGATTCTAACTGACTTGGTTGGTTCATAGCTTTAGCAACTCTTACTTCTTGCTTTATTGTCTTCCAGCTTATGATGCCTTACAGATGTTATTGTTTTTAGTCTGATTTTAAATGATGGCTTGTGTAAATATTATGTCTTTTATGTTTGTTCTCCTCCTGATGATTAGATCCAAACAAAGGCTAAATGTAGAATATCTTTCCTGAGCCCATTTTTTTTTCCTGAAAAAAATTTTTCTTGTTATATCTTCTGCTTCAGACCCCTGAGCGACTTTGACCTTGCATTTTATAAGAGGTGACTTTGAGATTGCAGAAGGTGGCAGCAGAGCACATCAGGAGGGTAACTTCTGGAGGTGGATCGATTGCTCCAGCACTATTGAATTCAGTCAGAGCAGTTGTCTCTTTGTGGCCAGTGCACTCCTTGGTTACTTAGGAAGGGTGCTTGCTGCTTTTATCCATTTTATGCCTGTGATAGGAGACAGTGAGCTGAAGATTCAGTTGGTTTGTGGACAAGGAATCTGAGGCCAGCCACTCTCCTGAATGAGCTTTAACGGGAGAGCCTATCTATTGTGGGGGCCAGGGGCAGGCCTTGAGGTAGGATGCATGTAGGAGGCTAGCATGTTGCTAGAGAAAGCATGCTTAAAGAGAAAGGGAGGCTTCCCTTAAAACCTGGAGACAGGCTTCATGAAGAGAGATAAGTGACTAAGAACTAGCTGCCGTGGATGACATGGTGGGGCTGAAGGGGAGGGCAAGGCAGAGAGAGGGGGAGGGGGAGAGGGAGAGGGAGAGAAAGAGGAGAAAGGAAGAGAAAGGGATAGAAAGGGAGAGGGGGAGGGGGAGAAAGCTGTTTCACTTTTATGACTTTCCCTAGGATTCAGGGAACCTGCCCTTAACTCAAAGACATCAGAGTTACTTGCTTGCTGGTGGGATGGATGATGAAGAACGTTGGTTTGCAAGACCCTGCTACATCCTTTGGGAGGTAGAGACCATAGTTACAGGGTAGGCAAGGCCTAATTTTTGAGAGAGAGAGAGAGAGAGAGAGAGAGAGAGACAGAGAGACAGAGACAGAGAGACAGAGACAGAGAGACAGAGACAGAGAGAGACAGAGAGAGATACAGAGACAGAGAGAGACAGAGAGAGACAGAGACACACACACAGAGACAGAGAGACCAGAGAGACAGGTGTGTATGTCTGTGTCTGTGTGTCTGTGTGTCTGTGTGTCTGTCTGTCTCTCTCTCTCTCTCTCTCTCTCTCTCTCTCTCTCTCTCTGTGCAGCATGAGACTGCACATACACTAAGGGGTCTGTGATATCTCAGCAGCATTCTTTGGTGCAATAAATGTAGCACTAATGTGCTGCAAATTCTTCCAGATCAAAGAGCATCCTGCCTGGGTCTGGTACATAGCAGAGAGGGCTCTGTTTTCTGGCACTGTGCACAGACAGATCTAACATGTATCAGGCATCCACCTAGTTTCTTCTGTGGTACCTGATAGGATTTCCAGTCACTATTTAAAAATCTGTTTCTATTGACACAGGCATGTGTGTCTTCTTATGTGGGTACTGTGCTAGCACAATATGTATGCAGACTTGATTAATTGTTGCATGAAGTCTGCACCTCTTGCTATGATTCATGGAGACCTTTTTTTTTTTTTTTTTTTTTTTTTTTTTTTTTACAGCAGTTTGCTTTAAGATACATTTAAATTCCTAAAATATAGAATAAATCCTGGTTAATTAAAATTTCTTTTTCTTTTGTTTGTTCAGTAGTTTTGGGTGGTGGCATATATTGAGTGGGCTCGTTGGAGACGGGGCTCTAGAAGGCCTTCTCTTAAAGGATTGCCTTGACTCAACTCTTCCCCTTGGGCTGCTCAGCAACCATCCCCTCCCCACAGGGTCCATTCTGCAGTTGCAGACAGGGAAGGGGAGAACGATAGTGCTGTCTTGTTTCTTATCCTTTCAAGGGCAGAGTGCACATTTCTGTATACTGCTGAGCCTAGCGTTTAGATTGGTAAAAAGATAAGAAAACCAGGTAGGCTGTTCATGTGAAAAATTGTTAAACATTGCAGGAATCCATAAATAGAAGGAGGAATGTTCCGAGTGAAACTGAGAGCAGTAGCAGTTTATCTTCCTGTTGTTCCACTTAAGTTGTTGAGTTCAATCCAGTTCCAACCTGGCACCAACAGGGATCCAGAACTCAGTTCCAACCTGGCACCAACAGGGATCCATCTCCAGAGCCATGGGCCCAGCTTGCAAAACCACGGCTCAACTGTAGCTCTCTGCAGCTTGGTACTCACCTGTGTTATGCACCAAGTGCATCCCTGATTCCTTGGCTCCACCCATGGGACCTCATACCACAGTAGCACACTGTAGTTGTTGGTTAAATTTTGGGGACGTCTAATAGAGAGATTCTGTGAGTCACTGACTTCATTTCTGCAATGTTTTGCTTAGCAACTCCAGCTTTCCCTGTACACAGCAGAACAAATTTGGATCCTGAATTCTACCAATCTGCAATGTCCTGGGTACCAGGGTAGTCTGCACAGGCCACTTGATGGAACTTAGGAAAAAAGACAAAATGTTACAGCCGAGCATTCAGTTCTGCTTTACTCAACACAAATTTGATCCTAAGACAAAAATCACAGTGTATTACAAAAGAATGAACACTCCTGTGACAAATGACTGAGGTGTTCCTTTGTGTAGTTCCAGAATACTCTTCTGTCAGAGACTTCTTTCTCACAATGAACCATGAACTTGATGTGTGATGAAAAGGTATTTTAACTAAAGTCCAGAAAAACCATCGCCAGTGGAGAAATGACTTCCTGTAGTTAAGAGATATGATCAAGCAAGCTTACAATGAAGTTCAGGAGGGACCAGGGACATACTTTCTGCCTCACACAGGAGGAAAACCACTGTCAGAGATGTTTGGGGACATAGATCAGCTCTCTTGCCTATAGCCTGCTTAGTGTAGAATACCTCACTAAAAGGAAAGCTGTCTCCAATTTCTTGGCTTTATTTGTAAATGGACATTCGTTATTAGAATTTGTTATGTGGGCATTTCTCATACCCACATATTATTCTCTGTTCCCTACATGTCTTTTGTTGATTTAAAAAAATCCAACCAAGCAAACAAAAAAGCAAAAGCAAAACACAATTTATAAGAATTCCTCACAACATTTCTATATCAATTGTCCATGAAGGATCTATTTCCTTCCATATATAGAAGGGAACGTGGTATTTTTAAAGAAGGAAAATCAGATATAGTCCACTGAATAAGTGGTTTCCTGCTGGCTGACAGTTGCCCAAACTCCATTCAGGCTAACGAGAGCCTGCTGCTGCCCTTTCGTGATTAACACTTCTGACCCTGCTCACATTCTATGGGCTCCAGGGTCGGTGTTTTCCTTCCAAACTCCTACAGTCTGCCTGTCTTTCTGACCACAGGACACAGATGCCTGTTCTCCATCTTCTAGAATGTTCTGCAGTTGTCTCATTGCTGACTCCTCTCTGTCCTCACCCTCCAGGGGCACTAAGGTCTCCTCGGAGCAGTCCTCCCTGCCAACCCTCGACTGGTTTCTCTACTTTCAGGCCTCTGCTTTTTTCACAGCATTGATCTTCTTTCAAAAGTCTATTGTTGTGGTCTACTCTGAACTGAAAGGCATCAGAGTCATGTGTTTGGCAGGTGGGGTAGATGATGGAGAGCATTAGTTTGCAAGTCTCTGCTACATCCTGTGAGACCATGGTTACGGGGTAGACAGTGCCTTCTTCCTTTCCCTCCTCTGTCCCCTTCCTTAGGTTTTCCTCCTCCTTCTTAATTTTTTCTCTTTGTATTCTGACCTTTGAAGCTAGCTTACTGTCTGTCTGTCTATTTGTCTATCTATCTATCTATCTATCTATCTATCTATCTATCTATCTATCTGGATTCCTGAACTTTTGGCTAAAATAAAGTGTAAAAAGCATCCAATGATATGGGGAAAACAACACTTTTTCCACCCAAAATAAAATGTTTTAAAGCAGTTCCTAAAATTGATACGCATATTTAAAGTCCACGTGACAGTAGTAACATTTTTCACTGAGAAGATTCATGGACTGTTTCCTTTTTAGTTGAGGTTACTTTGTTTTGAGACAGGCAAATCTATTCTGCCAGTGGCTCTTTCTGCCCTTTGCCCCCAGTGCTGAGATCACAGCAGACTTTGCTGACTTTACTTAAAAAGTTAGCTATTATTATTTATTGTGTGTGTGAGTATGTTTTACTTGTATGCTTTGTATATCTGTGCACCACATACATGCTCAGTGCCCACGCAGGAGAGAATAGGTAGGATCCCCTGGAACTAAATGACAGATAGTTGTAAGCCACCATATGGGTGCTAAGAATTGAACCCAGATCCCCTGGTAGAGCAGATAGTGCTCTTAACAGCTAAGCCACCTCCAGGCTTGACTTTACTTTTTTTGTTTTGAGCAACAGAAGTCATAGGCATTTCTGGTTTTGTGAGTTGTTTATGATTACAAATGGTTGAGGAAAGATGAGGGGAATACTGTGCTTTCTATTCGGTCAGCACCATTTGGTGCAGAAGGTTCAGGGCTTAGGTGTGCTGACTTTTAAGAGAGCTTCCCATGTCTCCTGGACTCTTCAACTGTTTCACTTTTATTAGTATTCGCAGGGTTCTTTCATCCATTATTTCTTGAAGGCAAGAGTTCCGTTTGACTTGTGCAAGCCTTCTAGCAGGACAAGGATCTAGATGGACAGAAAAAGGCTGCAACACAGAATCTGCTAGGGGTTAATTTTTTGAAAAAATATTTACTTTCATTTAAGCATACATATTTGTCTCAGTGTCCATTTGGCACGTTTATGCAAGAACCTGTGGTATCGGATCTCCTGGAGTTGGAGTTATGTGCAGTTGTGAGCCATATAATTTGGGTGCTGGGAATCAAACTCAGGTCTTCAGAAAGAGCAGCGAAAGGGCTCTTAGCAGATGAACCATCTCTCGGGGCTAAGTCTTTGCTTGTTTCTATCACTACTCCTCTATTAGATATAGGACTAAGAACAATTTATTCTTTACTAGAATAAAGGGGATAACTAATTAAATAACTAACTAATGAATAATTTAAAAAAATGGTCACCCATTATTGACTCTTCTAAGGAGTCAATAAATGTTATGTTTCCCCAAAACACTCATGGCCGTTTAGATTCTCTCTAAGCAAATAGGAAAGAAAGAAGAAAGATGGTTTCTGCCTTAGAATTAGGAAAAAACAACTGTGAACACAATCCACAGGATGGAGTCATAGTAAGTTTTTAAAGTTAATGGAAAGGTAACTTCAATATATTAAAATGAGACCGAATAGGGATAACGGCTGCTGAGCATCAGGCGCCACTGGGCTTTCCTGACTTCTCTATGCAGCTGTCTGCTGCATCCTAATGAGACCAGAGAGATGCCTACGCAGATTGCACATGCCGAGTGCAAATATTTTCACTTGGCTCCCGACAAGAATTAAACAAACAGCAACGGATGCCTAACATGTTTTGTTGAGGGCTTTTCTAGATTTTTTTCAGAGGCTACAAGTTTTGTTAAAACAGTCATGGTTTCACTGTGCGGGTTTTTTTCGTAAGAGCACAGCTGAATGGGCGTTCCAGAGGCTAGAACTTGGAAACCACAGTCCACCTTAAAAATCCACTCGGAGGGGAGGGGTGCAGGTGGGGATGTGTACACGGGTCTTAGCTGCTGTGGTTTGGGGTGCCACAGTTACTTCCTCTGCGTCATTCTCTCTTCCCACACCGCTCGTACCCTTTTCAAGCTGCTTCCCCTTTCAAGACCCCGCTTCCCCTTCCCTCTGGTTCCTCCGCGTGTTACTCCCCCCTCCCCCCTTACTTTTGTGATGGGTCCCTCATAATAGATTCAGTCCCTGCTCAGCTTGGAAACTCTTCCTTTTGTTTTCTTATGGGTCCCACTGCTTTGCAAAGAACACCGAATTTATTTACATGGTTATATCTGCACACTAAAAGCCTACTCACTTGACTTGGCTCCCACTGTGAGTTAACCTCAACTTTTGCTGCTTACATTTTTTCCTGCACAGGAGACATTTACAAGGCACCCTGGCTGCACAAGGTGGCGCTGTGTGCTCACTGACCACTCATTCTAATAGTAGTGTGGACTTGATCAAAACAAAGCTTTTTGTTTTTTAAGAAAGCAAAGCAACATTCTCATATAGGCAGAAGATGGCCATGTTTCTCGTTCTCTGAAGTGTTTCCCCAGTGTGTGTGGAGCTAATTATTGCTCCTTGGATGTAGGCTTGCATTCCCAAATCTCCCATACCCTTTCTAGAAGTGTTTGTAAAGATCTAAAGAGAGATCAATTTGCAGGGTGTGGTTACCCCTTTAATGTCGGCATTTGGGAGGCAGAGGCAGGCAGAACTCTAGAAATTTGAAGATAGTCTGGTCTATATAATAAGCTCCAAGCCAGCAAGGCTATATAATGTCTCAAGGAAAGAAAAAAAATAAATAATGATAATTACTTTAAAAAACTTGCTTATATGAAGGTCAAAATATAAATGCCTACAGTGGCTCTTCCTTAAACTACTAAGACTACTGCTGACCGGCATGTTTTCCCATTTCTGTCCAGGCATGTCCTGGACAAAACTTGGACCCCACAGTTCTTCAGCTCCCATCAGCTTCTTCACCCTTAAACTCTCACAGCAACCTTCAACCCCCAAGAAGGAGGACCCTGATGAACTGTCACAGCGTTGAGGGCTCCCATTGCCACAGTACATGGGTGGCTCAGGACATTTCTTTTGCTTCTCCCGCAGAACTTAATTGTATACAGACTGAAGAACTAGTATATCAGTGGTAATCAGAGGGGGATAGATGCCCAGAAGGCCCATTTTCAATAGCTAGGGTTTGAAAAAAGGCCCAGAAGATGATTACCACATGTCCCTTGTTGTCTTACTCACAGAGTACGTTTTGTGAAATGTTGACTTAGTGAAAAAAATTTAAAAAATAAAAACCATTGGAATTCTCAGGGATCCAAGAGTAAACAAAGTAAAAAAGATATTTATAATAACAGTACAGCACAGCCATATTAATGCATATGTTAGAGTTTATGTAAGTCAAGTAATAAATTTGTAGGTAAATCACATTGTCAAACAAGATCATGCAAGCATTTCATGTGCTACAAACCAGGATTAGTTCCCCGGGGCCTCTGATTTGTGGAACTTCCTCATAGATCTCAGCTGGGGTGCTGCATATGCCACCTGTGCTAAGGCCTGCTTCTGCCATGCAGTTTCCAGGGTCATGTCAACAGGTACTGACATGTTCACACCATGCTAACCTGTGCTATCGTTTTCTGAGGGGCAGGAAGCAGAAAGAAAAACAGAGTGATAAGAGCATACATAGAACTACTTACTTACAACAAGACAATCGAATTAGACAAAAGACAACAGTTAATTAACAGAATTAAACAAAGTCCAATCGTTGGACATGGCTTAACAGAGAGAGACACCAATATTGTCTGTTGGGCATTTAAGACAATTGATCATTGATACGTTCTGTTTCTCTGAGATAGTGCCTTCTGTTTTCCCTCAGATCTACTTATGATGCCCAAGGCCCCTTCTTCTCATCTCTTTAGCCCCTTGAGTGCTGTTGGAAGAATCCTATGTACCTCATGACAGTGTGCTTTTCACATTCTCTGTTTTTTTTTCTCTTTCCTGTTATTGTGTTCAGAGAATGCCCCACTCTAGGAAGAAAGAAAGAAAAACACGGAAAGAAAAGAAAGAAAATTTGTAAGCCCACCAGATCACAAACAGAAGGAAAGAAAAGAAATTTTAAAAGATATGAAAATAGAAGGAACTAATTGGGAATAGGAGAGCTATCAGTGAGAGCGTAGACAAGAGAGGGCAATGGGTGATGGACACGACCACAGTACATGATAGAGATATAGGAAAAGACTACAGTGAAGCCCAGTGTCATGTATAACACACTAATGCGAGGTTTTTAAAAGTTAAGATTCCTAGGGTAAGGCTCTGTAGCAGGGTCATCTTCTCCACATTCTGCCATTTGGAGGCCTTACTCACATAAAGAGTGCTTTCCTGCTGAGGACTCAAAGCCAGTCAGTCACATATCGTACTCACGAACATAGGATTCTCTCTCTGGATCATAATTGAAATGCTGGTAAAATCTTCATGTGTTTGTACCCTGAAGTGAAAGGAGTCATATTTAACGTCACAGGAAACCTTTTCAGCTATTTGGAGAATATAATCTAGATCCTCATTCACAAAGAAAAATGAAACTGAACCAAGGCAGATGATAATAGAGGAGATCATTTGGAATGCAGAGAATAATGTAACAATAATGACCATGACACACAGGCACCAACGAGGTTAAGTAAGCAGAACAAACCTTTACCCTTTCAACAAACCTTTACTGAAGTGCTGGCTCCCAAAGGAGATCTTGAAGGCTATTCTCAGAAAACTGCCTAGAAATTAGAGCAATGACACAAATAAGGGACACCTGAAAGACACAATTGGAGAGAAAACAGAACCAAACCAGTGCTCCAAGAGGTACAGCATAAGAGGTCCAGAATGTGGAACAAAGCAAAGTGTGGGTGGACAATTTGAAATATAAAAATGGTGTTACCCATAGCTAAGAAAGACATGAGGTTTTGGAGTGACTTGGGGCTGAAGGAAAGAAGAGAAGTCACCTAGGAGGGAGCAAGTCTTTCATGCTGCCCAAGAGCTGGGGAAGATGCCCCCAACCAATGTTAGGGATAATCCAAGCAGGCTAGACATTTTGGATGTTAGGAAGCAATAGAGTAATGTTATAAAAGATCTGAAAAATGGATTGTAGGTAGAAGTTTAAAATCTTCTATAGCAAAGTAAATAAAAGTATATCCAAAACATGGACGTAGTGACAGAGTTTTAGTAACTTTTTGGTTTTGCTAGTATATTCTCTCTCTCTCTCTCTCTCTCTCTCTCTCTCTCTCTCTCTCTCTCTCTCTGTCTCTCTCTCTGTCTCTCGTGTGTGTGTGTGTGTGTGTGTGTGTGTGTGTGTGTGTGTGTGTGTGTTTGGTGTATGTGCACATATGCAGGCCAGAGGAGGTCCTTAGGTGTCTTCTATTACTGTCAGCTTTATTGTTTTGAGGCAGGGTCTCTTCCTGAACTTAGAACTCTTGTTTTCAGCTAGCCTGGCAGGCAGCAAGCTTCAGTGACTCCTCTTTTCTCTGTTCCCACAGCTCTGGGTTTGCACTTGCACATGAGACCACACCCAGCTTGTTGTACGGGTGCAGGACTCTAACTCAGCTTCACATACTTTATGCTGCAAGAACACTTAACCACTAGCAACGCTTCAGCACCCAAGAGAATAATTCTTGCCAGGTATTTTTGCATGCTAAGAGAAAAAGAAAGGGAGGAAAAAAATTAAAGATGTCTTGAAAGGATACAGTTAACAGTACTGGCTCAGGAGGGGTGTGGTTAACCCTGGAATAGCAGTGATATGAACAAGCCTGAAAAATAGTCTCAAAGAGTTTATTTGTAATACTTTTCAAAGCCATACATATGTATGTGTGTTTGTATGAGATGCTCACATTTGTGCAGAGGCCCATGGTGGCCAGAAGAAGGTGTCTGCTCCTCTAAAGCTAGAATTGCATGTGCTTATGAGATGCTCCACATGGGTACTGGGAGCTCAACTCTAATCACCTATAGGAGCAGCAAGCTCCATTGACTGCTAAGTCCTCTCTCCAGCCCCCAGGAGGATTGTTTTAAGGAACAGGGAAATGGTTAGGGATAGGATGTTGGAGAATATTCAGGACAGGAACAAAAGCATAGGTCAGCTTCCTCCACAACAAAGCAGAAAGCTCAGCTTCATTGAAAAGAGTCACACCTCAAGCATGCTGCCACCATGGTAAGGACATGATGTAGAGCAAGGGACACGGATAAAGGTGCTCTCTTTCATGTAGCATAGAGGTATGCTGTTGGCCTTATTGGGAAGGACTGCGTTCTTATCATGTTATTTGGCCTATATGTGAATGCAGTGGTTGTATACACATACCAGGTAGGGTTCACTGTGGGAAGAGTACGAGAAAAACCTTTTATAGGAGAATGGGCTCCAAGCTAGGAGGATGAGATGCTACCCTAATCATGAAAAAGACTGGAGGCTGAAAACTGAGGCACCATCACTCGGGTCTTTGTTCTTTTCTTCAAAAGTTGGACCTGGAGGTTGGGAAATCATAACTGCTCTTGGTGAGGGAGAGAATGGCCATGAAAGGTGTATGAAATCATCACAGAAGCCAGAGTCACATTTAGTCTATGCCCAGGGAGCAGATGTGTGTGTGTGTGTGTGTGTGTGTGTGTGTGTGTGTGTGTGTGTGTGTGTGTGTGTGAGCTGCCACCTTTGGCAGAGAAGCTCCTCCCATGTTGTCACTTCTAGCATTTGTCCAAGGACATCACATTGGGTGACCACCAAATTGATTCTAGAGCTTTCTACATAAACTATTATAATCAGTACCTGAAGGGGCCAGAATACCATTGCTTTGTGACAAAAAGATGTCAAGTTGTTGAGTCCGGAAATGTGGTTTGAGGTGTCCTACTTGGCAGTGACAGGTAGAGTTTAGTACTGACAGAATGAATTTATGTTACCAATGAGGATTTCGCCAGGGCTTAATATCAGTAAATTTCTTTCCAATAGGCAGAATAGGAGACTATACAAATATAGCAGACTTATACATTTTACAGGCTTAAATATAATAGAATAACAGGTAATTAAAGATGATTGACAGAGGAAAATACAACCAGTGAAGAAAATAAAAACAAATCTGTATTTTTCTGAACAGCAGCAAATATTTAAGTACTGATCAAGGCTGTTTTATATGTTAGGGACAACTGTAACAGACATACTAACACAAAAGGGACAAACGTCATGGGACTACAGGCAATTAAGGAGTGATGAGAGCAGGAGAAAGTCTCCTCTAGAGAAGAGCCCTTAACTGGTTATTGAATATCAAGTGGTCAGCTCCGAAAAAATACAGTCAAGTGACCCAAATGGACTGAACAGACAGCATTTACATATTTATGATTATATGTGTAACAATAAAAACTAAAGAAAAAGAGGCCAGGCATTTGAGAGGGAAGAAGGGAGAGAGAGGTGGGAGGGAAGAAAAGGAAGAGGGCAAATGATGTAAGCATTTTATTTTTTTCCAAAAAAAGGGATGTGTTATATGCATATTATTTTGAGGGGGAGAGGGAACCACACATGAAATAAAAACAGAAACAAAAGTAGGAAGCGGTAGATGGGGAGAGGGGCTGGGGAGGGTGGAGGTTAAGATTATTGCCTTTCATTTTAAGGTCCCTTTAATAGTGTTTTGTTTTAAAATGTAATACTCACATTTTATATTAAAGGTCGTAAAAGGCTGTTCTTTTACTATTGCGTTTAACAGTATTACTCAAGAAAGTTTAAAGAATGTACTCATAAAGCACATTCCTTTAATGATGACCCCCACTTGGGTTATTAAAGTTGTTTGGCTCCATTTGGATCAAAGATCCCAAGATTTGTTTTTTTTTTTTTTAGTGATATTGAAATTTGCATCACTGTCTCTGGCCCTTTAATTGCTACCCATGTGTCCCCAGCTGAAGCTAAGACACACAGACTGTGTCAGAAATCAGGGCTAGGATGAAGACCCAGACATAATCAATTAGGTCAGATGTTATCTGCAGGTATGCAGGCATGAGAGGAAGGGGTGTAGTGATGAGCCGATTATAGGAATGTATATGCCTGAATTTCCTTATAAGGAGCACCTATGAAATAGAAAGAGCCATCTTGCTCAACGTCTTCTCTAAGGGAGAGGTCAAACAAGATTAGGAAAAGCCTTTTATTTAAACACACTGACACTATTCCCATTTTAAAAACTGAATGCCATCTCACTAGTAAATTTGAACAAATTGTGAATATCAAAAAAAATTATGGCATCCTTATTTCAGTAGGCATTTTATAGGATTAAAATTCTGTGGAATATGCTTTAGAAATTTGGGAGGTTGAATTGAGCAGTTATGAGAAACAAAAAAGTAAGAGAGGGTGTGGTGACGTTTAGGCAGAAGAGTCAGTATTTGGGTAAAATAACTGGAAAGGAAAATAATTTGTTTAGTAAAAGTGAACTCTGCTGTATAGTGCAGGAGGGAATCTGGATGCTAGGAGTGAGTGAACAGTCCAGTGACTAGGAGATCCCTAGCACAGCTCTGGGTAGGTGTAAAAATTGTGAAATCCTTTGCAACCCCTAGCAGCCATGTTGCAGAGAAAGCACAGCAAGTTCCAAAGACCAATGCTTCCTCCTCAGAACACAAGCAAGCACAGGGCTACTTGGGATGCATCCTGCAGCCCCAGTGGGAGCTTGCTACTTGAGATAACATTGAATCTTAGAACTGAGCAACAATGATGCTTTGTCTGTAACTTTTGCAGTTTGTGGTGCTATTTATTACAAAGTAATTCTTTTTCTCTGTTCCTGTTACAAAGTGTATTCTTAGCACAGCCCTTAGAAACTTGAGCACTGTTTCCCCTTTGCTTATTGAGTTTAGTATTTCCAACAGTTTGCTTACTGGAAGTACTTGGATATACTTAATTGCCAGCCGCAGTACTCTGTCTTTGGAGACATTGTTAAAAAATCCTAAGAGCTACTTAAACCCAAGCCTTGAGCTCTTGTGACAGTCTGTGTGAAACAAAACTTCTCAGAAACTAATTGGTGGATAGAGTGTAGAGTGTAGACCCACTGCATGATGGGATGATTCTCTTTGTTATGAAATGTACTGGAGAGATGTGAGCTTTACTACTGCTTAGAGTGAAGCATAATTTCCAACATTGTGGTGGTTCGTATATGCTTGGCCCAGAGAGTGGCACTATTTGGAGGTGTGGCCTTGTTGGAGTAGGTGTGGCCTTGTTGGAGGAAGCGTGTCACTGTGGGTGTGGGCTTTAAGACCCACATTTTAACTGCCTGGAAGACAGTCTTCTAACAGGCTTCAGTGAAGATGTAGAACTCTCAGCTCCACCTGCACCAGGCCTGCCTAGATGCTGCCACGCTCCTGCCTTGATGATAAGGAACTGAACCTGTAAGCCAGCCCCAATTAAATGTTGTCCTTATAAGAGATGCCTTGGGGCTGGAGAGATGGCTCAGCCGTTAAAGGCTAGGCTCACAACCAAAAATATAAGAGATGCCTTGGTCATGAAGTCTGTTCACAGCAGTAAAACCTTAACTAAGACAAACATGTTGCTTTTTTGTTTTTTTAAAAAAAAGTTGTTGTTTTTGTTACATTTTGGACGTAGGCTGGCCAGGAGCCCTCCATTATCTTATCTTCTAAGTGCTGGGGTGGCAGACATGTTCCACCACACAGCTTTTGAATTGTTTATTTCTAGAATTTTTCACTGAGTATTCTTGGACTGTGGTTATGGATGGATAGTTGAAACTTTAGGAAGCTGAACATAAAATAAGGAGATATACTAACTTAATTCTCAATCACATAGTTTTAAACTATAGGAAACTAAAATGCTTCCCTTTGCATAAAAGACCATCAATTATATAATTAGAGTTGAAATTGAATTTATGTTTCATAAATGTAAAATGAATGCTTTCCTAAGGAACTCAAATAAAAATATTGAATGAAAATGAAAATCAAACATGCATATGTCTCACTCATTCTTAAAACATTTTATTAATTCATTTGGGAATTTCATATATGAGTACAGTATTTATATCATTTACCTACTTCCTCTCCTTGTTTCAACTCTTTCTGCATCCACCTACTCCCTCACAAGTTCCTGGCTTCCTTTTCTTTATTATAGTTACACAAATATACATATATAAATACAATTTGTTGACTGTTGTTTATGTACATTTGTTTTGGAGGCTGAACTCTTGTTATTGAGTAACCAATTAGGGGTGTCACCATTGGGGAAGATTAATTCTGTCTTTCTCGGTATTCATTCATTGCCTGTAGCTCTTCTTCTAGGCTGAGTCTTACAAGCTTTCGCCCATTCAAGTGGTATGTCAGCTGGTGTCACTGTGCAGGCCTTGCTTATGCAACCCTATTGAAACTGAAATTTCCTGGTATGTGAATGATAAGCTTCCAAATTCCTTATCTAACTGACGTTACTTATAGTGCCAGATAGAATGTTCTAAGAGGCTTGGGAAGATGATTCAAGAGGTAAGAACACATGAGGACCTGGGTTTGGATCCCAAAAACTCATGTGAAAAAGCCAGGTATAGCTATATGGGTGGGTGTATCACCGGTGCTATGGGGGACAGGGACAAGAGGATTCTGGGGCTTGCTGGCCACCAGACCAGTTCTTGGTTAAGTGATAGACCTTATCTCAAAGGAATGATAGAGTGATATATTAGGATATTCATTGTCTCCTCTGGCTTCTGCAGGCATGCTTACACACACACACACACACACACACACACACACACACACACACAGAGAGACAGAGACAGAGAGACAGAGACAGAGAAAGACTTAATGACAAAGAGAAAAGAAAAAAAGTATTCTAATACTGAGAAATACTCCAACCTGTCTTTCTTTCCTCATTTTCTCCATCTATCTACTCTTCTATCCTAACTTTTATTTGTCTCTTTATCCATTTATCTTAACACTGTCCTTGTGTTATTTACTTTTTGTTTTTCTCTTTTAGTGTACTAACACTTTAGGGTAGATTATAGCCTGACATGTGCACAAGCTAGCTGAATGTAAATTTAAATCAAATTTCCAGAGGATGATTATTATTATTTTGTTGTTTTTAAAAAATAATGATGTATAGTAAAACCAATTACTGTGAAGCAGCCTTCCTCTTTTCCTGACTTCAGGCACAAGAATATAACTAACATTTTCTTTGGAATGCAGGCATGTCTATCTACCATGTTAATCATCACTAAAAAGGAGTATTGTCCCTTCGATAAGAAAAGCCTGATGTTATCTGGTCCAGACAAGACTTCCTTTTCTTTTTTTTTCCTTTGGAAGCTGAATGGCAGGAACTCAGATGTGAGCCCTATAAGAGCACACAATGGAAATATGAAGAGAGATCTCTTCATAGTGTGGGGGCTCTGTCCTCTAAGCAGCAGCTTTTCTTTGCTGACAGATCTCCACACAGTGTAGCGCTCTACCAACCGGTGCTCAGCCTTAAAGCAAAGACAGCCTGGTGAGCTACTGGAGTATTTTAATAGATGAGACACAGTAAGGGCTCCGCATTGTGTATGGGACAGAAGCCTGCTCATAAGCAGTGTTCTACCAGTGACACAGGGCCTCTAGTGGGTGAGACTGAGTCCTAGCATGTCCCAGTACATATTTAAACATCTAATGAAGTATGGATAACTTACTTTTGACCGTAAGTCAATTGTAGATAAAGTTATTTGGTGGAAAAATGGGGGTTTGTATTCTTAAATTTTGCTTTAGCTTAGAAATTTAGGGTTTAACCTGAAAATAAAATTTCAGGGCTGGAGAGATGGCTCAGTGGTTAAGAGCATGTAATGTTTTTATGGAGGACCTGAGTTTGGTTCCTTGCACCTATGTGGTGCTGCTCACAATCACCTGTAACTTCAGCTTCATGATA
Source organism: Uromys caudimaculatus (assembly GCA_028551405.1). Taxonomy (NCBI): domain Eukaryota; kingdom Metazoa; phylum Chordata; class Mammalia; order Rodentia; family Muridae; genus Uromys; species Uromys caudimaculatus. The sequence continues at coordinate 45,974,797 of CM052705.1, read as the reverse complement.
TCCAGCGCCCTCTTCTGGACTCCATGGGTAACTGCACTCACGTGCACATACCCACATACAGATCCACACATATACATACAGTGAAAATTAATAAAAATAAAAATTTTAAAAATATATTTCCCCAAAGTGGTAAAATTAATAATAGAATGCTTTCTTCATGCTTGAAAAATGATTTCCTTAACTTTTGTTTTTTTCTTCACAAGAAGTTCATATTTTGTTGATAATTGGAAAAATATAGAAAAATAAAGAGAAGAAAACTTAAAATTTGAATTTTAGGCCATTATCATTTATATATATATATATATGAAAAAACAACATTATAATCTTTTGGTGTCTCAATGTCCAAATTTTGTTTCTACCAAACTGCCAAATACACAGCAGAATTTGCTGTCACTATGTTCTGTTTATTCTCTGCTGAAAATATACAGAACCATACCAATGCATCAAGAAAGTAGCTTAATGTTATGTCCCAACATTCTTAATTATTATTATCATTTATGACTTTTGTGTTGACTGGTTAAAGAAAAAGTTGTCAGACACTCAGAAGATAATCTCCATTTACGTTTTGTTTTGTTTTGAAAATGTGGGCAGAGGTAGACAAGGCATGCCACCCTTAGATAAAAGTGCATGATTTGTAGTTATTACTGAAACTTTTATGTTTTCTTTTTCTGCTAGTGGGTCACAGGGATGATCAGGAAGGAAGGTGTTCTCAATGGTTTCCAAGAGCTGTATCCCACCAAGACCAGTGAAGGAGCTATGGCAGACAGATGAGGGAGCTGTGGTGCTATGAGGGACAAACCATGGCAACTTGGGCAGTGGGCGCCAGTGGAATTCTGAAGCACATTGAAGGACGAGGCCCCTTGGGGGCTCTCGTGTCCTCCTGCAGTGAAATCAGTGACTTAAACGTAGCAGACTTCCTCATAAGCACAGGCTGTGGCCTCTTACATGATTTACCCTGGGCTTGCTTACTGTGAGATGTAAGTCTTCCAATCTCTTTTTCTAGGATGTAGGAGTCTCCCATGTACAGTGTGCTTGAGAAAGCCTGAGTCTCTGCAAGAGCAGGAGTTAGCTTTGCTCTTCCCTGATTAGACAGCACAGGCAGTCCAATTGTCCAGTCTCCTAGTTCCACCAGTTCACCCACCCAGGGCTTAAATTTCTGGAGAGAGATCAATTTACCTTCCATATTGTTTTGACTCCAATTATAATGTGCTTGAGAAAAATCTTTCTTATAGCCTTTGACATGCATTTTTTGTCATTTATACACAACATAAATATAGTGTTACTTGCAGCAGAATATTATATATGTTCTCCTCTCTTGTTCTGTCTCTTCCATTGCTCCCTTTAGAAAACTGACTGAGAATTTACTTTTGCCCTTGTTTTCTGCTGGAGGGGTCAGGAAGGACAGTTCCTTCCGCACAACAGGAGGAACAGTCTGTCTTCCTTTGCCCTAAATGATGTTGCTGTGTTCCATTAGCCTCTATGAAGACCATATATGTTTGTGGATGTGTCTCTCTGTGTGTCTGTATATGTGTGCTAGGGGACAACCTTGTGTATTCATCAGACACTGTCCATCCCATTTTTTCTTTAGAATGGGTCTCACTATTCTGGAACTTAGCATGCAGGCTAGATATGCTGACCACAGAGCCCAGAGGCCCATCAAGCCCTGCCTCATTGCCATTGACATTTTAGGCATATTCCATGGCACCCTGTTTTTAACATGGATTTTAGAGATTTAATTTAGGGCCTTGTAATTTTAAGCACTTGCTAGACTGAGCTTTATCCATTCACTAAGTTGGCTTGATCTTTAACAGAAATTGATGAGCAGTGTCTATATTATAAATGGATGCATTTAACAGAAATGATTTTTATCAACTCCTAGTTTCTGTGTTTTTCTTTTCTTACTTAGAAAGAACTTTCTATATATTTGCCATGTTCTCCTTTTAATAATACAGTCAAATATGACCATATATGTGGAGGCAGTTTTGCAAGGGAGGTGTGATGGTTTGAACAACAATGCCGTCCATGGGTTCATTATGCTTGAATGGGGAAGTTGGTCCCAGTTGGTGAACTGTAATGAACTGAGAAGTATACGGAAATGTGAGTTTTACTGGACGACGTGTGTCATTAGGAGTGAACTTTGAGTTTTCCAAAGCCCACACCAGGCCTGTATGTCCACACCACACTGTCAGTCTGTATGTCTGAATGTCTGTATGTCTGTTTCACCCTTTTCTGACCTCCAGGTATGCACATAATACATGCAGGCAAGGCCCTCATACACATAAAAATAAGTAAATAAAATAAAACATAAAATAACTCATTCTGGAGAGCACAGATCTTATTACAAAACATGGTTCAATTATATCAATTAGTTTCAAATAGTCTATAAAGATAAAAGATAAAAAGAATATAAATAGTTATCCAAAGGGTAATTATTGCATTTTCTAAATCTAAGCCTTGATTTATTGCTATATCTAATCTGGATCTAGTTAAAAAGTAATTTTTTTCAGTCTTCCTGTTTATGTAGTTCTAGTTCCTTAGCCAAGATTAAAGTAAAGTCCCTAGCATTCTAAACATATGAATTTGTTTATAAACAGGAAGATGCAAAGGCTAGATGGGCTGAGGTCTGGCTCTGCTATAGAACTAGCATCTTAGATAAAAAGAAAAGCATTGTCAGCCTTGACGAATTTGCCAGAAAAGTCTCTATGGTTCTATTTTTCTCTGTTTTCTCTTGTGGCCATGCAAGAAGATTAAATTTGAACAATGCACACAGTTGGATCACACACTTTAGTGTAGGCTGGAATTGAGTGCATGTCTCTGGCCCAAGTGGAGATAAAAACTACTTACCCTCTGCTAAAGCAACCATTTAAACAATTTTCTGCAGGATCCAGAGAGATGGCTCAGCCATTAAGTACACTGGCTGCTCTTCCAAGGACCAGGGTTCAATTCCCTGCACTCATATGGTAGTTTACAGCACATGTAACTCCAGTTCCAGGGCTTACACCATCTCCTTCTGAACTGTAGGCACCAGTCTCACACATAGTACACAGGCATATTTGCATGTAAAACATACATAAAATACAATTCTAAAAAGTAGAAAAAAATTTAAAATTCCTGCAAGAAGGGTAAAAAATTTACAAGACTGATTAGCTGGAGTGAACATATTCCTGAAGATTGCTAAATGTATAGCTATATATTTCAGGGAATAAGTGATAGCCATGTGTATATAGTGCTATATTTAAGGGATTTTTGCTGTTCTGTTCTTCATGTACACAATATATGAATATATGAGAGAGCCACTGGGATGGGTCAGGCTATAAATAGCAGTCAGTGGTAGAATCCAGAATCCTAGCCAGGACTCTCATCCTCAGATGTAATATCAGTGTTGGAGAACTAGCTGGGTAGTGTGCTGCACTATCTAATACCAGCAGACAGGGAGCTCAGGTGGGAAGGTCATGATTATAAGCCAGTATAATATAGGCTACATACTGAATCCCAGACTCTTTCCTCTCTTTTTCTCATGTATGTATGTATCTATGTATGTATGCATGTATGTATATATGTATATATGTATGTGTATATTTGTGTGTAAGTTGCGTAACTTCCTTTCATTAAAACTTTGTCTATGGTACATAACACCCTGGCTCTTGTTTTACTCTTATATGAATTTTAATTTTCGTGGAAATCTATAGATACTGGGTTGGTGTCCTCAAACTTACCTGCACAAATTTTCTATTATTAAAGTTTAGACACATTAATAAATCAAAGAGATAAGCCGGATTTATCATATGGATTCAATAATAATCTGTACATGAATACTCTTAATTTAATTAAACTTGATCTGTCTAAATGCAGTCATGTATTCTGAAAAAAATTCATGATGTCATGTCATTCAGATATAGATATTTCTACATATTAAATGCATTTTAAATTTTATTTATCTGTCATTCAGATATAGATACTTCTATATATTAAATACATTTTAGATTCTATCTATTTACTCTGAATTTTCAAGACAGAGTTTCTCTGTGTAGTCTTTTTTTTTTTAATTTTAAAATTCATTAAGTGTCAGAAATGAGAGTTTTATTGTTTTTTTTTTTTTTAAACAAGGATTTAGTTTTGTTTTGGGGAGATACATCATTCATACACTTCTCTTTCTCTTTTAAATCTTCTATTGTAATTAACATTGATAAGATTTAGATGTGGGGTGGTAGATGGCTCAGCTGGTATAGGTCTTTGCTGTGCAACTTGGAAACCTGTGCTCAGTCTCTGGGAGGACTGGACAAAAGGAAGAGAAGTCTCTCTCTCTCTCTCTCTCTCTCTCTCTCTCTCTTACACACACACACACACACACACACACACACACACACACACACACACACACACGTTTTATAATTAACTTGTCAGCATTCTACATTCCATTCTCTGAATCTTCACTATGATAGTGTCTCACCCACACTGACACACATCATATTACTACAGTAACTCTTCATACTATCATGTGGATTGTTTTTTAAAATCCATTAAATTCTGGCAAGTTTTTTGTTGTTTTTCCTTTTTCTTCTTTCTCTTTCTTTCTTTCTTTCTTTCTTTCTTTCTTTCTTTCTTTCTTTCTTTCTTTCTTTCTTT
>CM052705.1:45922079-45969671 GCA_028551405.1 Uromys caudimaculatus | reverse complement strand
GTAAATATGGTGTTTGTTCTTTTGTGACTGAGTTACCTCACTCAGGATGATATTTTCAAGTTCCATCCATTTGCCTGTGAATTTCAGGAAGTCATTGTTTTTAATAGCTGAGTAGTATTCCATTGTGTAATTGTACCACATTTTCTGTATCCATTCATCTGATGAGGGACATCTGGGTTGTTTCCAGGTTCTGGCTATTATAAATATGGCTGCTATGAATGTAGTGAAACATGTATCTTTATTACATGTTGGAGCATCTTCTGGGTATATACCCAGGAGTGGTATAGCTGGGTCCTCAGGTAGTATTATGTCCATTTTTCTGAGGGTCCGCCAAACTGATTTCCAGAGTGGTTGTACCAGCTTGCAATCCCACCAGCAATGGAGGAGTGTTCCTCTTTCTCCACATCCTTGCCAGCATCTGCTGTCACTTGAGTTTTTGATCTTAGTCATTCTGACTGGTATGAGGTGGAATCTCAGGGTTGTTTTGATTTCCCTGATGACTAAGGATGTTGAACATTTCTTTAGGTGCTTCTCAGCCCTTCGAGTTTCTGGAATTTGCTCTGTAGACCAGGCTGGCTTCAAACTCACAGAGATCCACCTGTTTCTGCCTCCTGAGTTCTGGGATTAAAGGCATGCATCACCACTGCCCAGCTAAAAATTGTTTTTAAATGTAAGTATGTCTTTTGCTGTTTGAATAAAACTGGGAAACAGCCAAACATTCTTTTTAAAACTGCAGACAGAAATTACATATTATCACCCATTTATGTTTGTACGTGTAACCATACTCTTTACAAAAATTAATTCCCTCAGTATAAGCAGATTATCTGACCAGAGTAACCTTTAATTGCATCACTGAAAATATAGTTATACACATCAGTTTCTAATCTCTTGAAACATTCTGCACCTCCTGTTGAACACATGGTCCTTGGTTATGAAAGTCTGGGGACATGGAACCTTGGTCTATGAGAGTTTCTAGCCTTGTTCTGCTTCTAGTTCACTTTCTCTTGACATCACTGGGTGCAGCAAGCATGACCTTCTGTTTCTATGTATTCTTCTCTATCTCCCTTTGTAGCCTCAAAATTGCTTCTGCATTCTTAGGATCTTGTGATACCTTATTATGCATCTCATCTCAAAGCTAAGATAATGGAATGAAATGGACAGAGACTCTTAATTCAGTTATAAAATTTTGAGAACTAGAGGCTTTTAACTCATCAAAGTATGTAATAGTAAAATCACTTGGAATATTTGAAACTGAACACCAACCATGTGATTGAGAGCATCTTTCTATAATATCTTCACAAAAATTGTTGCTTTGTGTGTGTTGCATGCTTGAATATTTGAGTATGTGAACTCAGACCATGTACGTGTGGAAGTCAGACAGTATGTCAGGTTTCTTCCTCCATTGCTTTCTTCCTTATTGCCTTGAAAACAGGATCTCTCACTGCACAGGAAGCTTGCCATCTTGGCTAGGCTGGCTGGCCAGTGAGCTCTCAGGATCTGCCTTTCACCACCCCCAATGCAGGTGTGACAGGTGTGTAGACAGCCATACCAGGTTTTTATATCAGTGCTGGGAATAAGAACTTTGACCTTCATTTACATAAGTACATGACTCTTAAATACTAGCCATTTCTTCATCCCTGCCCGTGTTTTTATTTTTAATGTTAATAACCTAAGTTTCAGAGTCAATCTTCTGTTTGCTATGAAGGGTTTAGAGCATCTTAAGTTGTGAATTTACAGAATATACTCATTGGGGAGTGAAGAGTTAGAAAAACACATGTAATAATCTCACAATCACAGTGAAGAAAGAATATTTTGAAGAATGTTTCTAAATGGACTTAAAAAGCACAGTAGACTGAGCTTCAGAGCAAGCTGTATGCAGTTACTTGTGCCTTCTGACAAACATTTGTCTCACTCTGGCGATATGGCTAAGGGTGTGCATCAGCACTAAACAAACAGATGGCCATGTTAACAGCTTTGCCGGAGATAGGCTGGAGTGAAGACGCATGAAAGCTGTGGAAAGGGGCCTGGCAGGGTTCTACTTTGAGTCTGCAAAGTCAATGTTAAACTATGCACTGAATCATAGGCTCTTGGATGGCCAATAAAGGCAACTTACATCACAGACTTGGAATTACCAATGAGTATTAGATGCGATATCTAGGATCTATTTTTTCTTTTCATTTTCTTAGTGAAATAGGAATTTAGTGGGACATTGAGTCTTAGCCCTTCTTGAGCAAGGAGGTTTTAATATGTGGATTCTTAAATTTTACCATCCAGAGTGTTTTGGTAGAATTCTTTCTATAATATAAAGACATTTTATCAGGATTAAAGCAATATGAACAATATCAAATGCAAGAATAGAGAAGTTGGAGGACATTAAGATTCTAGTCCAATGTCTCTATCCAGGGGTGCTAATAGAAACTGAGTCCTTCCTCTTCCCCCCCCCCCCCCCAGAAGCCATCAACTGTGAAGCTACACTTCAGCGTCTTTATCATGGTTTTAAAGGACTCGCTTCAATAGCTTCCTGTCTAGACTGTTTCTTCTTGTTTGGGAGGGGACAGGGAAATGGTTGTCACAGAAGCCTTCAATGTCTCTCATTCTCACTTTTGAGTCTGCAGTCATTGATACCAGTGCAAAAGAAGCTTCCTTGCCCATAGCAGCTGCAGGCAGCCTGGATCCTGTGGCAAGTGGGATTGAGGGCATCAACATGGTCTCCAGCAGCAGCACGGACCACAGCGATCAACATGCCCCCAAGTCAGTACATACCATTGAGATCTTTCAAGGAGGCTTAATCTGGAAAAGTAACCTTTCATTATCTCTGGTATCTTGTTGCTCAGATTCCAAGTGATAAGGTAGCTGGGCAGCAGGTCCTGGGGCAGGACCTGCATTAGCTCTAGGCTACTGTCCATGGTCAGCACCATGGTCCCTAGCCGGTCATGTAGCAGCAGCAACATACCACCAGCTGGGCTTGTAGGTTGATTGGCAGCACAAGGCTAATGGGTGGCAAAGCAGGCTTGCTCATGGCCAGAGTCTCCTGTTTAATCTCTAGTTCCATCTCTCACTGCCTCTTAGCTGTTCTACCATCTTGTTTTCCCAATTCTATGAAACTATTTATTTTGTTTAAAAAAGCATGTCCCCATAAAAAAAATTGTTCTGGAGATACTGTAGGCTCTAGACTCATCCTCCACAGCTACATCCCTCCTTGAAACCCCAGTGGGTCTCTCAGGCTTCTCAAAGATAATCCCCAGACCTGGTGGGTGCTGGTGGTGGCCACCATCTTGAATCCTTCTCTTAGCAACATTCTTAAAAAAATAATTGTGTTGCTGCTGAGGAGATGGCTCAGTAGAGGACCTCAACTGCTCTTGTAGAGGACCTGAGTTTTGTTTCCAGTGCCCATGTTGAGTGGCTCACAATTATCAGTCCAACTCCAGCAGGCTCCTGGGGATATCTGCATCTCTGTGTATATACCCCCATTCCCCACATGGATATAACTAAAAGTAATAAAAATAAATCTTAAAAATATTTTTATTTTGTGTGTGTATAGTTTATATGCATGTGTATATGTGTGTGTAATTTATATGCATGTGTGTGTGCGTGTGTGTGTGTGCGTGTGTGTGTGTGTGTGTGTGTGTGTGTGTGTGTGTAGTTTATGTGCATGTGTGTTTGGGTAGAGTTGATGTGTATGTGTGTGGGTAGAGGCCAGTGGAGGAGATTGAGTGTCCTGTTCCATCACTCTCTACTTTATTAATACAGGTCCCCCTGAACCTGGAGGTAGGTTGGCAGCCGGCAAGAACAAATGATTCTCCCATCTCTGCCCTCTACATCCTATCTCTCTCTTGGCTTTTTATGTCGCTTCTGGGATTCAAACTCAGGCACTTCTGTGTTCTTCCCTACTAAGCCATCCTTCCAGCCCTTTGTCAAATAGCTTTTTAATAATTATAGTTATGAGCAGTTATACTTGTTTGCATAATGTAAACATAAAAATGCTTCAGATATGATCTGTAAGGGAAACATAGTTTGAAGCATTCCTGATGAAGAAAGCATGCTGTTACGGCAGGACTATATGTGCTGTAACATGCCCTGTGCCATTCCCAAGCCTCCCTGAAAGGAAGGCTGACTTGATACATTTTTCAAAGAATTAGCCATACAAAACCTCCAAATTAAGGCGACCAGTTGCTTTGCATTGAGTAGTTGAGAAAAATCAAATGATTGCCCCAAATTAGCTTTTCTAACAGTTGACAATTAAGTCATTGAACCTTGGCTCTGCAGTTACTACATCAATTGTTTTGCCCCACAGTTGTCTGCTACAGGAGGCATGGTCATTGTTGGAGGCTCCAGGGACATAGGTTTAACCTTGTCTGACTGGCTCCCTCATGGGTCTCTGGTTCCCTGGGTTGAGATCCTTCTTTCCTGTTCCATGTAGAATTATCTGCCAAATATGGTAACTTTCACCACTGTCTTCTGTGAGCCAGAGTATGTGTTTGCCCTTTGTGATTAGAACCACGTTAGGCCTGGGTCCATGGCCATGTGGATGGCCCTGATGGATGACTCTTGTTCATCTCTCTCTTTGTATAAGCAGGCTTCTAACACATTCTCCTTTGTGCACCAACACCAACAGCCTGCAAATAGGCACACTTAGAAACTTCAAAATTAAAAACAATTGTTCTTTTTATATCTCCGTGTATATGTATGTGCACATTTGTACTGGTGCCCATGGAGGTCGGAAGTGGGTGTCAGATCCCCTGGAAGTGTTAGGGTTGCAGGTGATTGTGAGCTGACCGTCTTCTGCAAAACAATGTATAGTTTTAACAGCTGAATCATTTCTCTAGCCCTGCCCAAATTCTTTTATGTAAGTTTTTGTTTGTTTGTTTGTTTGTTTGTTTGTTTTGAGCTGTTTCTTCTATCTGGAAAGATTTTGCCCCATAAATATTTCTTCATGACAACTGATTACAGGCCATCTCTACACGGAACCTCCTGCAATTTCTTCAGATGAAATTCAACCTTCTAGTTTCCCATCTACCCACCTCCTCTCCTAGGAATATATAGCCCTCCATTCCCATGGTTTGTAAATGCTATTTCGGGCCAGTTTTCTTGTTATTATTAGTGGCCTCAGCTGCCAGACTACACCAAGTTCTGTCACTGAGGGACTAGGGCTTTCTTATTCACTTTTATAATTCTCAGAGAACTTAACCTAGATTCCTGTAGGCCTCTGGCACTCACTACAGATCAGTGGGATTTAAAAGAAACTGGGAACAAGATATGGCCAATCAACCACTATTTTTGTTTGTTCGTTTGTTTTGTTTTTACTCTGTAGTCTTGCCAGGCCTTGAACTGGCAGTTGTTTGGCCTCTGCCTTTCAAGTGGGTGGATTACAAGTATGTGCTACCATGCCTACCTCTTAAACAATCAAAAGTGAAGATTAATGTTACCAATGTTCATTTTCTGGTTTAAGGTAGGTATAACAGAATATTTAAAATCCATACTTAGACTACTGGTTTCAAATATTTTGAGGGGGGAACTATTGGGGAGCAGCCCACTAGAAATACTACTGCTTGTGGTTTAGGTGTGAAATTTTAAGAGTTACTATCAAGAGCTGTAGAGATGGCTCAGTGGGTAAAGGTGTTTGCCGCCAAGGGTGACGACCTGAGTTCAACCTGGAAATGGCCTAGTAGAAGGAGACCCTCCATGTGTCATGCAGAGTAAGCAAACAAATACATAAAGAAATAAATACATGTTATTTAAATAAAATTTAATAGCCATCCTCTTTTTTTCTTTGAAAAAATGTAAACTTCTTACTAAATAATCTTATCTGTTTTTAAACATAAATGTATTGACAGAAAACTGAGTCCTTGTGTCTTTATTAATATTACTATGAATTATTATTTGAGAAATTATAAGTTATTACTTGAGAAAACATCTTAGAACACTTTAAGACTTTGAAACTGGAAGTGATCTCCCAGGGGAAGTGGGTGACAGTATTCTTTGTGGCTCTTTCCAAGTGAGTTAGCAGATTCTTGGCCGGCCGAGGTCTACTACTCCTATTGGAAGTATTTTGGCTTCGGCGTCCTTTGGAAGCTCTCCCAAGCTTGGAGGGAAATAAACACACTCCAAGAACCAAGGCTCCTTTTAGAAATTCAATTTTAAATAATTTTTTTCAGGGGTTCTGGCTCCAGCTTTCAAACATTCCCCCCTTCCCCAGTCTCAATCAATGTTACATGCCTTTCTTGTCAGCTTCCCAAACCAGCTTTTTCCATGGGCTCCTAAGGACTTGAAAGATTTTGGCAAACTTAAGAGGAAAACGGGTGGGAGAAACTTACGAAGAGGATAAGTGAGAAATGATGTTTCCACCTCCCCATATTCTTGGCCCTAGATCGGTTTTCAATGTGGGAGGAGAAAATGCTGGAATTGTTTCAAGCACTCCACAGAAATTCAAAGAGCTCGACTCAGGGGCTGGGTACATGAAATCAACAAATATGTAGCATGTGCTGGAGACATGGTCTATCTAGAACTTTTATAGCACAAGCTGTACTTTTAATATGCTTGGTTCAGCTGTGGCGACACAACACTTGCAGTGGTTAGTGGCAGTATGGCACATAAAAAAATAACTCTAAAATTCAACAGTTAGTTGCTGAATGCATAACAGAAACAGTAAGAGGAGACCCCGGAGAATGAGGGAGTTCTGTCAGATCCTCACAATGATAATTTGTTTTTAAACTTCTATGAAACATACAGAAATGTGTTGCAGAAGATGGATATTTGACTACATCTTGAAAAATTGTGATAATACTATCAATGGAAGTTTGTTTGTGTTACGTGTAGTCCAGTATGGCCTTAAACTTCAAAGTGTACCTGTCTCAGCCTCCTGAGTACTAGAATTACAGGCAAGGGTCACTGTTCCTGGCAATAATAACTACTGTGATTTGTTTGACCACAGTGTGCCCAACATGTGTTACATGCAATAAATACATATCCTTTAGGTCCAACACTGTGAAAAGTGGGTACCATATGATTTTTAAACAAATCTATGTTTTGCATATGAAAAAAGCATGGCATTTATCTTTTGGGGACTGACTTATTTTGCTTAGCACAATGAGCACCAGTTCCACTCACTTTCCTATAAATGTCATGGTCTCAGTTTTCATTATATCTGTATAAAAACACATTGTGTATATTTACTTATCCTGTCTGTCTCTGTGTGTGCGTATGCGTGTGTGTCTATCTATGGATAGACTTTTTTGTTGGTTAATTTTCATAGTTACTGTGAATAGTACAGTGGTAAGTTGCTAAGTATACTGTGTAAGCATTTCTGTGGTATACTGACTTAGCATCCTTCAGAATTATATGGAAGAGTGGTATGGCTTAATCTATTGTTATTACTTTTTTTTTTTTTTTTTTTTAACTTCCACACTAAATTCCCACACAGTAGAATTCCCTTACTGGCTCTATCTTACCGGCTGGGTACATGGGCCTTTCTTTTTCCTAGATCCTTACTGACATTTGTTGTCATCTTCTTTCATGCTGATAACCACTCAGGCTAGAATGAGATGGATTCTCAAAGAAGGTTTAATTTGCATATTCCCGAAGGCTGAGGATGTTGACACTTTTCCAGGGTCCACTGGCCATTTATGTTTCTTCTTTTGGAAAGTTGCTTCAGATCACTTGCTCATTTGTTGCTTAGGTGATTTATTTTGAGGGTTTAATTTTTGCAGTTCTTGATATATTCTAGATATCAATGCCCCATCTTAAAATGCAGTTGGTAAAGTTTTTTCTCCCATTCTGTAGGGTGTCTTTTTACTCTGGTGATTGTTTCACTTGCTGTGCAGAATTTATCTGTCTATCTATCTATCTATCTATCTATCTATCTATCTATCTATCTATCTATCTATCTACCTACCTATCATGGTTTCAATATGCTTGGCTCAGGGAGTGGCACTACTTGGAGGTGTGGCCTTGTTGGAGTAGTTGTGTCACTGTGGGTGTGGGCTTAAGACCCTCATCCTAGCTTCCTGATAGTCAGTTTTTTACTAGCTGCCTTTAGATGAAGATGTAGCACTCTCAGCTCCTCCTGCACCATGCCTGCCTAGATGCTGCCCTGCTCCCCCTTGATGATAATAAACTGAACATCTGTCTTAGTCAGGGTTTCTAGTCCTGCACAAACATCATGACCAAGAAGCAAGTTGGGGAGGAAAGGGTTTATTGAGCTTACACTTCCATGCTGCTGTTCATCACCAAAGGAAGTTAGGACTGGAACTCAAGCAGGTCAGGAAGCAGGAGCTCATGCAGAGGCCATGGAGGGATGTTTCTTACTGGCTTGCTTCTCCTGGCTTGCTCAGCCTGCTTTCTTATAGAGCCCAAGACTACCAGTCCACAGATGGTACCACCCACAAGAGGCCCTCCCCCCTTGATCACTAATTGAGAAAATGCCTTAGCGCTGGATCTCATGGAGGCATTTTCTCAACTGAAGCTCCTTTCTCTGTGATAATTCAAGCTTGTGTCAAGTTGGCACAAAACCAGCCAGTACAACATCTGAAACTGTAAGCCACTCCAATTAAATGTTGTCCTTTATAATACTTGCCTTGGTCATGGTGTCTGTTCACAGCAGTAAAACTCTAAGACACTATCTATCTATCTATCTATCTATCTATCTATCTATCTATCTATCTATCTATCTCTCATCTATTATCTATTATTTATATTATCTATCATCTGTTATCTTTCCTTCTATGTATCTATCATATATTATCTGTCTGTCTATCATTTACCTATCTATAATGTATATTTTGTCTATGTTTTTATTTGTGGATCTGTTGGTCTGAATACCTCTTCTGATTTCATTTTGGGAATTGTCTCATTGAGGAGTCTGTTCTTAAAGACTCATACCCTTATACCACCCAGAGAAGAGAGAGTAAACTGCTGTAATAGTGCCAACACAAAACCATATAAGATTTATATGATAAACCATAACATTTATAAGCTATATAAAATTGGTTAAAGCACAGTAACATATCACCAGAGATCACAGCACAGAACATGGCAGTGCTATGGAACATGTGCTATGAAGATAGGGTTATCTAAGGGAAGTGTGCAAGCAGTAGAGGGGAAGCAGGGGTGTGGAAAGGGAGGAGGAGCAAAGCTAAATAGAAGAGAGGAAAAAGAAGAGGAGAGCAGGATGCCATTGAACAGAAGAGGAAAGAAGCCATTAGGAAGACACACACACACACACACACACACACACACACAGACTCACACACAGACACACACACAGACACACACACACAGACACACACACACAGACACACAGATACACACACACACAAAGGAAAAAAGAAAAATAACTACACTAAAAGATTTCCTAATAATGAAAAGTTAGGCAATAAAAACTAGATAAAACAAGAAAAGGAATAAAAACAAAGGCAGAAGAGTGTTAAATAAAGTCAAAGCTCTGTCGCAGAGCCACTTCTGTGGTGGTGGGAAGGGGAAAGAAAAGGAGAAAACTTTCGGAAAAGGGTAAAACTATAGATGAGAAAATGGATTGGCCTATGATTTTTTAAAAGTAAACAAAATTAGATTAATATATGAAAGGAAATAGAAAATGAAAACATAATTGAATGAATGTAACAAAGTAGGCTAGGGAGGTGGCTCTGTAGTCGTGAAGATTTGGGTGCTACTCCAACACCCATGTAAGAAGCAGGCACACCGACTTGTGTTTGTGTCCCCATCAGTGGGGTTGGAGACAGTGGATCATGAGAACTTTCTGGCCAGCCAGCTTATCCAGAACTGGGAGACTGGAGTTCAGTGAGAGACCTTGTCTCAATGCAACAAGGCAAAGAGTCAAAGAGGAAGATATCAACATCCTGCTGTTGCTTCTGCATTCATGTGGAGGGGCGCCTTCACCTGCACACTCCTGTGCCTGTACCATGCACACATCCACAACCTACACATGTAACCACGACAACAAAACAAAGTACACCAAAGTAAAAACAACTACTAAAAGAATAGTAACAAGGAAAGCAGGGGAACCGTAAGGGTTAAAATGGATTTTTAAAAAGGACGAATGTTGGACAGGGTATATTCTGGAACATTAGAGACTGCCAGTTATATGCACAGAAGGGAGAGAAGGTGAGCTGAACAGAGTTATTTTGATGTTTTATTAATGTTGATCATTTGTTAGTGTAGAAAACCCATGGGAACGGCTTGGCATCAGCTTATCTGCTTCTGTTTACCCTTCTTTTTTGACAGAGTTTAGCATCTTGTAAGTACTAATAGTTATTTTTGGATTAGAATTGAGAAACTGAGGGGCTAGAGAGATGGCTCCTGGGGAGAATTGCTTACCACTACGCCTAATGACCTGTGTTTGAGCTCCAGGCTCCACATGGTAGGCGAGTCAATTTCTATAAGTTATCTTCTCATCTCCATAAGCATGCCAAGGCATGTGTGAATGAACACATGCACAAACTGTGTGCACATGCACACATACACACATGCATACCCACACAATAAAGAAGTGTATTAAAATTTATAAAATAATTAAAGAACCAAGATTCTAGGGTGAAGTATATCTGTTTATGTACCTGCAAACAGTCTCTTGTGGTCTGAGGCTCTACAGGAATGGGTATGACTCACGTGTTCGGAGTAAAATGACAAAGGTAGGTCAAGAGGAGAGTGAACATGAGGAAGTTCACAGGGGGATAAACCAAAGGGTGGCTTGCTGCGTAGCGATAGAAACCAAAAAACTAAAATGGTCAGGTAGGGCCTATACGTAAAACTACAATCGCCTCATGACTTCACTACTATTTCATTTAACAGAAAGTAATTGAAGATTTAAAATTTTGTTTATTGCCTTTAAAAGTAAGTGTGTGTATGTGTTTGTGTGGGTATGAAGCCTAGAGACACCCTGGTGCTGAGGTTACAGGTGGTTGTGGAGCTGCTCGATCTGAGTGCTGGGAACTAAATTCAGATCTCCTGCGAGAGCAGCACACACTTTCATCCATTTCAGCTCCCAGGAGATTTTTTTTTGGGGGGGGGTTGGTTTGTTTGTTTAATTAATCCCAGTGAAGACGCCAAGACTTGGACCGAGACTAAGAACAAGACTGGAAATAGTTTAGAAAAGAAATGAAAATTGATCGCAGAGATGCCAGGCCGCTGGAACATCAGGAGGATCACTTTTAGGGCAAGCACCAGGGTGAGCCAGATGCCAGCGGGGCCAGAAGCAGAACCGCGGGAGTCCTCTGTTCCTCTTGGGATATTTGGGTTTTTGAACACGATGAGCCGAGTGGGTGTATCAGTGGAGCCCAGTGGGTTCTGGGCAATGCAGCAGAACATGGAGCCATTGAGCTCAGCAGGAACCCGCTCCAGCACGAGTTCCTTCCTGTCAAATTCGGCACAGCCACCCAGGAAGCGGCTGCCCACTCTCATCCATGTGAACACGGGTTCTGGGAAGACCTCATTCTGAAATCCGTGGACTAGGATCCTCACTGTGTCCCCAACCTGAGCTCTGCTGGGTGTCATCACGATTTGGGGTCCTTTGGGAGCAACTGTATCAAGAGGAAGTTCAGGTCAGAAAGCCCCAGGAGATATTTTTACTAATAGAAACATATGCTCAACAGTCTGTTTTAAGAACCTCTGGTAGCATCTATGAAACAGTGAGTTAGAGGTTGGGGGGCTGGCTAAAAGCTGAGGCATAGCAGGAAGTCACAGACACATGGCTACAGATAACTGGAGCTCTCTATCCATAGACATGGGTCCTCCATCAGATCAGTAGTGATGGTAGTAAAGGAGGCACACAAGAGGAAAAAGAAAGTATTTAGCTCTTCATGATATGATATGAGTATATAAAGTCTTTAGATACAATGTCTTACGGTGAGGCTGGGTCACTGGCCATATGGAGAGCTTTGGAAAAGCAGAATACTAGTTGGAGCAGAAACAAAATTTAAACTCATTATCACCGGGAATACAAACGACACATCCACCAGAGCACAGGGTAGAATGGTGGAGCTGATGCCCAGAGGAGGCCTTCATAACTGGAATCAACAGTCTGTGCCCTGCTATGCCTGGCTTCTTCTCTCAGCAGTAGGGCTGTAAAACATATCTTTTGTAATTTGACCCACGAGTCTTTCAGAAAGAATTACTTAACTTTAACAAATTTTGAAGTCTTCTAACTTTCTTTCTGTTATTGATTTAGCTTAATCCTGCTGAAGTCAGAGAACATTCTTGGTATTACTTCAGTCCTCTGAAATTTGTTGAGACTTGCTTTATGGCTTAGGGTATTTTCTATTTTGGTAAATGCTCCATTACACCGTAAAGTCAAGAACAGTGTTCCATAAGTGTCAGTCAGGTGATTTGCTCCTCATATTGTTCCAACAAGTCCTCTCAGATGTTTCTTTTAATTGCTTATTCAGTCACAGAGAGTATATTTCCCTCTGCTTTTACCTTACTTAGTTCTGCTAACTCTATCTCTATATATCATCTATCTATCTACCTACCTACCTATCATCTATCAATCATCTCTCTCTCTTGCTGTATAGATTTGAAACTTTCTTACTAGGTGAGGATAGATACGCTTGTTGTATTATGCCATTAAATGAGATTCTTCCCATCCTGGAATGAATGTCTTGTCAGCACTATTTCTTACATTTAAATCTAGTTTATCTAATATCATTGTAACCACATAGTTTTCTTTTGGTTAGTGGTTTGCATGGTAAACTTCAATTATCATTTTGGCCTTATTCTATCTCCAATTCATAAGGATGTCTAATGTACCTGAGGGTATAGGAAGTCAGGGTTGGGGAAGCCAAACATTAATGAAAAGGAGTAAGCAGAGAGGGAAAGGGTCAGAGAATGGACAGAAGGAGGAGGAGGAGGAGAAGAAGAGGAATACAAAGAAAGCTGGGGAAAGTGGAAAACTAAGTATTTCAAGCAGGATGGCAATTGAGCTTGATCGGCACTTCCACAGACACTTGTCACACTGTACAGGGACAAGGGCAAATAGAGGTCAATGGAAGGTTAGAGTCAATGCTATGCTTTAACTAATAATGTTTCGAGTGTTTTGTAAGTAGTACCCAACAAGCTTAAGTGAATAACTACTACCAAAAAGAAACTGAAGTGGGGCCTGGAGAGATGGATCAGCAGTTAAGAATACTCATTACTTTTCCAAGAGGAAATGGTTCAATTTCCAGCACCCAAATATGGCTAACAACTACTAACTCCAGTTCCAGGAAGCATGCTGCCCTCCTCTGTGGCATGAGACGTGTATGTGAAACACAGATGTACACACAGGCAAAACGCCCATATACATAAAATACAATTAGAAGTGAAAGAAAAATAAAAAGCATCAGATTTAACTAATATTGTTTATGAAATTTAGCTGTCGGGATTATAATATTTTATATGGAAAACAGATAATAAGCTTAAAGCCTAGCATAATCTTTTGGTGAGGGTTTCAATACGTTATTAAAATCCATCTCCTTTTGAAGCTGATGTCTTGGCATCTGCTTCCTAAACCTTCCTCTCGTTCCGCTCCTGTAGGACTGCCCACGCCCCTTTTGTCCCAGGCAGGACATTCTTGTATTTGCATCCCTAATGGGATGAATGACTGGTCCGTTACCACTATTTCCTGTGAGTCAGGGATAGAAACTGAATCCTTCTGGAACGGTACTTAGCTGATTGATTCTGATTTTCCCTTGTCCCAACCTCTCAACGAGAAACTATTTTCTACTTATACACAGAATGCAAAAGTATGTGGTTAAAAATTATAATTTGGCTGCCCAAAGAAACAGTTTGTATCCACAAAGGAAAAAAAAAACAGACTGGGCAAGTTTATTTCTAACATGGACCAAATTCTAAGACACAGTTTGGTTCTTATGCTAGGGTGATGAGACGGGAGTGGGTGGGTGGGTGAGGGAGCACCCTCATAGAAGCAGGGTAAGAGGGGATGGGACAGGGGGTTTGCAGAGGGGAAACTGGGAAAGGGGACAACATTTGAAACGTAAATAAATAAAATAAAAATAAAATGAAAGAAGAAGAAATTGGAACACACACATACACACACACACACACACACACACACACACACACACACAAATATGAACCATTGAATACAGAAAAACATACTTGTTGCCCAGTGCATGTAATCTCTTACTCAGATTCATACAATTGATTCATACAATAGATACATTGATGGCCTCTTTGTGCCCACTCCTTCTGAGAGGCACTACCACATACCACCTATATATGTGTTGCTACTGGGACCCCAACAGAAGCCAGTCATCTCAATTTGATACCCTGATACCTCTTTTAATAAAGAGGAAATTCAAACTTTCCCTTTTGATTTAACAAAGCCATATCAGTTCAGCCTACTTGAGGATTGGTGAAATGTATAGAAGGCACACAAAATCTTGGAAGAGCAAGTAAATCATTTTTCTGTGGGTGTGGGTGTGAGAGTATTGGTGGGTGTCATGCAAGTGTTTAAGTTTGAGAAAGGAGGGTCTCCTCTTCATTCTAAATCTGAAGGCAAAGAGAATTCTCCTCGACTTGACCAGTGCTGGGAATTGAACCCAGGGGTTTGTGCACACTAAACCAGCACTCACCAGTTGAGCTAGTCTCCTGATAGTCTAGGCCACTGTAATAATGGAAGGCCACCAGCAGAGCATTTACTATATTGACAGTAGTTTAAGAATAGTGGAAGTGATATGTATAAGGTTAGGTAATGACCAAGTATCACTTACAGATAATAGAGCTCATCTCCACATTTCTGTTTTTACTATATGAAATTTAAAAAAAAATTAAAAAAAAAGAAAGAAGAAAAGTAAAAAGAAAATATAGAAAAAGAGTGATGAGCCTTTGTTAGTCCACTGCTCATTCCAGCCTCCAGGAGCGTGATATCCTCTGTGGTTCATCTATTCAGACCATTTTTATAATTTTGGCAACTAACCCAATGTACCTTTGTCTTGTCAATAATTTGATATAGGTTACATAGATGGTCTAAATTATCTGAGGGAATGCATTCAGTTTAGTAGGCACAGCTTTGAAAGTCTGAATTTGACAGACACTTTCTATAAAAATACAAATTATTCAAATTTTAGTTAAGAAACGAGCACTAATCTCCAAACAATTAGCACAGAAGATATAGGAAAGAAGCTAAAGACATGTTTACAGTTCCACCAGGGCCAGGTGGTTTTACCTCTGAATTTTGTTTGTAAAGTTAAAAAAAAATTCCAATATTACTACTCCTTTTCAGGTTATAGGACGAACTAGAAAGTTCTTTATTAATTTAAGATATTTGTGAAAATAGAAATAAAGACAGAAATTACAAACCCAAGATATTCTATCTTAAAACTTTAGTGTTAATGTAAGAGTTTGGTGAGTGTATTATCAAATGTGCAAAAATAAGTAGGCTTTATTTATTAGCAGCAAGCACCCAGAAAGAGAAGGCAGAAAGCATTCTGCTAAAATATGGACAAATAATGAATAATTCTGTTATATTTAGCAAGACATTTGCAGAATGTACAGGAAGTAAAGCACTCTACAGGCTAATCCTGGCTCTTAAAAGAATGGAGTGTGAATGAATGGACTTCTGTTCCTTAGGCTCAGGGGAAGGGTTGTCCATCTTTGCTTGACATTTAATCCTGGAAGAAATAGAGGAAGGGTGACATCTCAAGGAAAAGTAAGGAGAGAGAGGCAGAGGAGGGAGAGGGAGGAAGAAAAAGGAGAAGGAAGAAGAGAAAGAAGGAAGAAGGAAAATGGACAGGGAGGAGAAGGTGGAGGAGGTGGAGGTGGTGGAGGTAACGGATGAGCAGGAGGAAGAGGAGGAAGAGGAAGAGGAGGAAGAGGAAGAGGAGGAAGAGGAAGAGGAGGAGGAGTAAGAGGAGGAGGAGGAGGTGAAGGAGGAGGTGGAGGAGGAGGAGGAGGAGTTGGAGGTGGTGGAGGTGGAGGATGAACAGGAGGAAGAGGAAGAAGAGGAGGAGGAGAAGGAGGAGGAGGAAGAGGAGGAGGAGGGGACTAGTACTAGCACTGATGCTTTTGTTCGAGCTACTGCAAACCTCTCTTCAACATTAGAGCATAGCCCATGGCTGCCAAGCTCTGCCCAGTTTAGTTAGCTACTCTTCCCTTCTTTAGAGTGAGAAGAAATGGAGATTAGAGAGATGCCAGAAGCTTTCCACTTACCTTTCTTTAAAAGGAGGCTTAAAAGAAGATGTCCTCTCTTCCCCAGGCTACCTACAACTTGACCAGTTGTCCCCAGCACTACCAAGAGTCATAGATTTCCCATTTCATGAAAATGATGACCACAAACAACTGGTAGCTGACAACCATCTGTGACTCCAGTTTCAGAGACTCCAATGCCTTTTTCTGCACTTTGCAGGCACTGTGTGTGCACATTACACTTGTGTACATGCAGGCAAACGACTCATACACATTAAATAAAACAAATCTTTAAAGAAATAAAGTAAAAATATTTTCTTCAGCATTAACACTCAGTCTTGTAATTGTGTCAGATGATTGCAGTCTTCACAGCTTTCAGAAAGAGTGTGTAGACTAGAAATTCAGTTACATTTGAGTGCACTCAGATTAGTGTTAATGCTAATTTTACCCAGTGTTTGTATGCAGACATATGTGTAAATATTTACTTTTTCATTATTGTGTTTCTGGAACATTTTTCAGTGCTAGAGACTGGCAAATTAATAAATGTCTATATTGAAACTTCTAAGGACTGAATGAATGGCTTCATGTAGCTCACTTGCTCTGATTGGGGAAATAAAGAGAAAGGTAGTTCTGCATAATTCTGGTCTATTAAGGCACCAAAGCCACAGATCTGGAAATTTCCACGTTTCTCCTCAATTTATTTCCTCTTTTCGTTTACTGTCCTCCCTTACCCTGTTTGCTTTGACTATCACAGTAGGTCGTATATACTTTTTGTTGTCTCTCTTGCTGTATCCTACATGGCTGATACTGTCACTTGCCTAATATAAATCATTAATGAGTTCCTATCTAGCTACATTCTGAGTTGCAGAGGCCTGTTTGTACACTATCTACCAGCAGTGGAGATGCCCCGTCCCTCACTCTCTACACTCCACCAACCTGGCGAAGCATCTTTTTAGTTTATTTTCCATCCTTTCTTTTTTCTCCACATACTTCTACCGACTGTTCCAGGCCCTCAACATTAGGCACTTGTGTTGTTATGGCCAATCTCTTATGTCTATTCTTCCATATTCTACTCTGTTTTACCAATACATCTGCTAGAATGGCCTTATGAAACCCAAGCTAGATGCTACCTATGAAGAGAAACCACAGCGACATGCAGCACCCCCCTTTAGTAGGTCCCAGCATCTGTAGGTAGGAGGAGGCCATGTTTTTTTCCCCATGGTACACTTAGCAGTAGAAGACCTGGCCCTGCCTGATTTTCTGCCTCAGCTTTTGTGGTTCCCTTGCCCCTCAGCCACAGCCAATGGCCCTGAATGACCAGTGAGCTTCAGAAGACTGGGTCCTGCTTATGTGTCCTGGTCCAGTGTTATGTTGTCAGCTGAGAAGTCCCATTCTCTTGTGATGTTTTGCTTCTATGTTCAATAACTTCTAGTAGTTTTGAAACTTGTCTTCCTTTTTCTCCAAAACCACTTAGTTTTATTAATTTTAACATACATACATACACACACACACACACACACACACACACACACACACACACACACACACATGTTTCTGTTTCTGTACATGAAGATGCATTAGCCAATGAGTGCTACACTGCAGTTAGCAGCAAGAGTTAATGGTGAGTCCTTGTACAAACCGACTTCCAGAACCCTAAGGGTGATGAGAGAATGGACAAAGGACATATATACAAATCCTGGGAGTAGGCAGCGTGGGCTCTTAGATGGAGAAGCCTGGGATGCTGGAAGCAAAGCATGTTTATCATATACAGTTGAAAATGGAGGTGGGGCTACTACATACAGATAAACAAGGAGGAAGCTTTAGCTTATCTCAGTAGGAGCAGTCTCTATAGGGGAGCCATCTTCAGACTGTAAACATCCTGGGGGAAGAAGAAACTATGGTGGGCATTTTCTGTACACACTGCTAACGTTTGCACGTAGACCTGAGGAAGAAGGCTTTGGCATCTCTCTGAGCCTCGTCCAGGGAAGTCTACGGCACTAAGGCAATGGGGCCCTTGACATGGTCATGCCCATGTTAACACGGCTCAGGCCTTCACTTGCTCGCTATAGGCCAGTCCTTCTCCATCCTCCTCCCACAGTGTCCCTAGAACCCACTGCCACTCTTCTGCTCAAAATTTCTGTGAGCTCTACACATGAGTGAGCTCACACAGGGAGAGTTTCTAGAAAGCTTTCCCTAAATTCCCTCCATTCTCAGATTGTCTATGATGGATATCCTGTGTTCCCACAGCTCCAATGGTCCATTTGGTAGTATTCAGTATTGTATTTTAATTGTCTACTGAATCAACATTTAAATAAAAAGATAGATAGATAGTGTGCATGTGTGTGTGTGTGTGTGTGTGTGTGTGTGTGTGTGTGTGTGAGAGAGAGAGAGAGAGAGAGAGAATGCCATAGCACACAAGTGGAGGTCATGTTTGGCAAGTGCCTTTGCCACCGTAAGCCATCTCCCTGGCCAAACCTCATTTTGTTCACCGTGTTAGCATGTATGAGGTACAGCAAGTCTCTGTCAGGACCCATTAAATGCTGTCCGCCTGATCTGAGACCCTGCAGAGCCAAATGCAGGCTGGCCAAACTGGAGGCTGGTGACTCTGGATGAATTTTGTTGGTGCTTTTGTTTTCTCTGTATTATTGTATTGAGACTAAAAACAAAACAAAACAAAACAAAACAAAACAAAACAAAACAGAAAGGTAGTTGAAGATTGAGTCAGATCAACTCGTTCTCTAAACAGTGGGATATATCACAGATTAGCTTTGTTGAGCAGTATAACTTATTTAATTTTACTGCAGCATTTTGCTTCCAAAGTAACCACATATGTTTGGACAATGTTGATTTGTATGATGGACAGCATCTGCGGCCTTGCCACTGACCTCAGCGTGATCAGCGGAGCCAGAACGATGATGATGACGACGATGATGATGATGATGATAATGATGATGATGATGATGATATATATCATATATATGTATATATATATGATATATATATGTATATTCAATAAGCAGGCAGAATTAGTCTGAGAACAGATTCACTGCTGTTTAAAAGATGGTTTTTTTTCCTTTGCTAAAAATACTTTTGATGAGTCAGCCACTTTTTAAGACTTCACCACATGGCCAGTGAAGCCCTGGGCCCCTGGGTCTGTTGTAAAATTAATGTAAACTTAGGGAATTTGTTTTGTGTTGATCCAAATTTAAGTTGCTTTCAGTCACAGGATTTCTGTAAATACAAACTTTTTTAGAAGAGGCCTTGTATTTACTTTTTGATCCAACTTGGTGTGTTTATTTAATCTGCTGTGACTCAGCTTTCTGGCTGCTTTGAGAGCTTGGGGTGTGTGTTCTCATGATGCCAAGAAGGAAGGCTGGTGGCTTTGATCTGAACTGCAGGGCTCAGGATGAGGGCATTCTCTTCTACAAACTGGTCGTCTCAACTTCTCTCTTTTATGAAGGTGTACAAAGAAGAGCATAGACTAGGACACTGATTCTAGTGAGGATGCTTCATACTTACATACTTATTATTATTTTTCTTTTTCATGGAAAAGACAGAGACAGTCCAGAGACTGCCACCCATGTTGCCCATATTTTTATGTTTCTCTACTGCACATCCCAAAGGAAGGAGCTGGTTCAGGAGGTCACAAAATGCAGTTGTGTGGATAGATGATTAATGACTATATTAACTTCTGAGAAAGCCAGAGGATGAACGAGGCCACACTATGCTTTAAGTGCTGTAGCTATCTTTAGACATTTTTTCTTCTCCCACCGACTCTGCTCGCTCCAGCCCCCGCTCACTGTAGCTGTCTTCAGATACCCAAGAAGAGGGCATCAGATCTCATTATGGATGGTTGTGAACCATCATGTGGTTGCTGGGATTTGAACTCACAACCCTCTGAAGAGCAGTCAGCACTCTTAACCACTGAGCCATCTCTTCAGCACCCCACACTATACTTTAAGTAAGCTTGATTTGCACTATGTGTCCTGAGTCATCAGCTTCCCACTTCACTTGGGCTCTGCTTACCAATTGCCCACTCAACAAATCTTAGCTGTCACCACTTACTTCTGGGGAAGCCTCGCTTTGGAGGGTCCCCTCTAATTTTGTAATGGTTCCCTGGACTTACGCTCTTAGGCCGTTGGAAGTCCTGGTTGCACATCTAGCTTCCCACGTTGCACTCAGAGGCTGGCTGTCTCACTCTGGTTCTTTCCAGTGAAATGTCTAGGCATCATGGATTTCAAGCAAGGTCCCTGAAGAAATGTGAAGGGCCATTCTGTGGG
This sequence comes from Uromys caudimaculatus, assembly GCA_028551405.1. Taxonomy (NCBI): domain Eukaryota; kingdom Metazoa; phylum Chordata; class Mammalia; order Rodentia; family Muridae; genus Uromys; species Uromys caudimaculatus. The sequence continues at coordinate 45,949,257 of CM052705.1, read as the reverse complement.
CTCCATCCCTTGTCACCAGTGATGGTTAGCAATACAAGCAAGATTCTTCCTGATACACCTGAATGCCTTCATCAGGGATTCCAACATGACCAAGGGGTTTAACGGTTTCATGGAAATTGGGTTCGTTACAAGCTTATACTCAGATTATATTTAATATTGAAAATTACAGAACCAAGTAGCATAAATGCTCCATGTTAGGGAAGACAAAAACGTTGCTTCTTTCATCTATGTACAAATGTTCTCTACTTGAATCTTCATGGGCCCGGGGTACTTACTGCTTTTGAGGTAGTCCTGTTGCATTTGGACAGGTCTGACAGAAATTCCTTTTCTTGTTGAGCTGATATTTTTCTCTCTTTTTGTGGTTGGCATCTGAGACAGCCCATCTTCATTTCTACTTTGAGCCTCTGCAGGAGAGGCTCATTGTCCCTCAGTCTTCCGGGCAGAGTGCCCACTTCCACTTCCTTCCGTTCCACTCCTGTGTTCTTACTGCCAGTTTGAGAAGTGATTCATTCATCAGTAGTCTGTTTCTAGTTCCCGCAACAGGAGTTGTTCATGTCTAGGGATGAGGTCTTGCCACTGCTCTCCTTGTGACTGCTTCTGAAATTAGAACCTCAAAAACTCAAAACATTCTTGAGTGTGTAGTGGGTGTAACATATGTCACTAGGAGATTGTGATGTACAGTTTTCAAGTTTTAAATATTAATTCTTCTTTGACCAATTTTACATTTATATGGTAGGTGTTCCAGACATCTTAGCCAGCATATGGTGCTTATCCATGTTGTCTTCTCGGAAGGAACGATTATTTTAAGTCTGGTTTCTGGGTGTAATGTGTTCACTCTCCTCTTTGACTTCACACATCCTCTGTGCTTTGTAAACAGACCGTTTGTAGCATCATCAAAGCATAAATGGCCAACAAGATGTGAATGAGATCCCTCGAACTGTCCCTAGAAATCCCATTTTCAATGTCCATCTTTTAAACTGGAATGTCTCATGGTTATCCAATCACCTACATTTTACCTGATTGTAGAAACACTAAACCATATTTTTCCCATTTTTCTTAAACAATATTATGAACCATATTGATAAAACTCTTGATGGAAAATCCACAGAATACCCATCTTTATTAAAGCAAAAGGAGAAGATAATTCTGTATAACTGCAAATCTCCACAGCATCCAGATGCTCATGTCTTACTTGTCCATTTTTAGAAACCTCCGGTCGCCTGTCCTGAAACTTGTTATACAAACCCGCTATTTCTAAAGTAGAACCTGTGGGCAGTTGTTCTGTTGGCTTGGAAAGTGAGTGTGGTAGAGTCACAATGAGTTATCTAGGAAGGAGGCTTTGGAGACCAGCATTGGAGTCCAGATCGTGTTTAATGCACGTGTTCACTTATATATATATATATATACATACATACATACATACATACATACATACATACATACATACATACATACATATTATGTGTCATGTAGTACTGGAGACTCAAGTCTGCTCAAGCAGCCAGAGGAACCTGCTTGTTCTCTAAAACACAGGAACAGTTCCTGTCTTTTAGAGACACCATCTCGACAGAGACTGTGCTCTCAGACCTTGATGTTGAAAACAAAAGAACCCCAAACCCAGTTCTCTCAGCTTTTCCTTCTTTGTCCCTACCAAACTATTATAGAGTCACATTTTGAGATCTCATGATTGCCCAAGCTGCACTTTTTCTACTAGGAAATGCAGTTAATGTGAAGCCATTTGGGGATCATAAGAGTCCCTAGAGGGACTCCAGACCCAGCCAAGGCTCACCACACAGACCCTTGGCTGTATCGAACAAATGTCTCTCTCCTCTTATCTTGTTGGTTCAAGATAAGCTCATTCAGAGTTGGATCAACATTTTTCAAAGCTGTTAAAATTGGTTCTAAGTTGGGGAACATGTTACCCTTTTAGCACCCAGAGGCAAACAAGTCCCAGAGAAGGAAACAACCAGTGGCTGTCGTTGTGCTCCTCAGTATTCTAGTATTTGGCGTTCAGTATCAAGGTGCAGAAAGCTGTTGGTACTCCACTCATGGTTTCCATCTTCTAGGAAGGAACAAGGCATTTGCTATGGAGACAATGTTCTTCATCCACTTTGTCTAGAACTTCACAAGATGGCAGTAGCAGAACAGATCGTACAATATCTCAGCAGGTTCATTTTCACTCTAGTGAAGCTGATTTAGATTACTGAGGATAGGAACAGCTACTTGGTGATGCAGACGCATCTCTCCCGTGACTGACTGAAAGAGGCTAAGTAGGAGTTCTTATGTTCTCCCCTCTTCCCTTCCTTATTTCCTCCCCCCTCCCTTTCCCTTCTATCCCCTTCCCTTTCCCCTTTCCTTTTTTTAGAGAAGGTCTCATTGTAGCTTAGACTGTCCTCCAAGTTTCCATGTAGCCAAAGATTCTCTTGGACTTTTGATTTTCTTGCCTTTACCTCTCAAGTGCTGGGATTACAGGGATCAAACCCAGGGCATTGTGCATTCCAGGCCAACATTCTTCTCACAGTTACAGCCCCAGCCCACGGGCATTCTTTCCTTATATCCTTTGGTCTTGTATTTGCCCTAAGAAGTAAATCTCCTGTTTTGACCATTGGTTTTGCTGCAAAAATTATCAACAAGACCCCTCTACTGACTATAAAATGCAGAGATGTTTCATCTGGAAATTAGTCTTGTTAGCCTACTTTTCTGTTTGTTTTTGTTCCTGTGGTCTGTGTATCCACAGTGGATTCCTCAGCTTCCTCTTTTCCCTGCTCCTCTTTGGAGATTGCTAGTTACTCAATCAGAACAGCCTTTTCTCTGGCTTGCAACCAAAGTGAGTCACATTCACTTCCAGATTCTTGAGTCATAGAGTTATGAATCTTTTACTTCTTGAAAAATCTTCTTCTGTAAGTTTTCAAGAGGGAGCATTTAGTAAGCAGTTTTCTTTCCTGCTAGGTCCTTGCCCTGTTCCCAAATGTGATTTGTCTGGACCTTTCCCTCTTCTTTCTAACACTGTCTGACTCCAGTTTACCTCTTCTGTTCTCATTTCCTGGTTAGTGTTGCTTCCAGGACAGTAAACAACCCAACCAAAGTCTTTTACTGAGACTGTTTCCAGGGGCATTTTGGATCTTTCTGATCTACACCTCTCTCACCCACCCCCACATACAGCGGGAGGGAGGATAAGGAGACATGCCAATGTCTGCTTACTGGTGCTGCTGAGAAAGACTGGGATCTGAGTAGACATCCTAGGAAAGGATTAGACTCCAGGAGAACTAATCTCAAGCTTTCTCTTCTGATTCTCCTTATCTCAGTCCATAAACAATTCAGAGATAATGGGTGGATCAGAACATGACCACACTTCCTGGAAAGGGCACAGCAGAATGGGACATGGATCCATTAGTTTTAGAGGAGTAAGAGGAACAGCATGGTTATAATATTTGGAAGGAAGTTAACATCAGTTAGTGATTTTTATGTTCCCTAGAACTTGATCTTTGAACAACTTTGAAGGCAACCAGTTCTCCAAGATTAGTAAAGACCCTGATCTAATTAATCTACAATTAATTATTATTTAATTTACATGGCAAAGGATAGGAGAAGGGGAAAGTTTACACTTGCCACTCTTGGTAGGTATATATATTTTCTGTTTTGTTTTACCCAACACAGAATTTGTAATAGAGAAAGAAGGCGTGCATTTCCAAAGTTGCAACTGTCTAAGGCCTGTGGAAATATTAATGAAAACGCAACCAAGTTCTTGTTGTTTAAGAAATATTCAGGGAAAAACAGTTAACTGTGGCTATTGTTGATAATGTTCACATGCCTGCTGGGGAGAGCACTTGCAGAGGACTGAGGAAGTCAGGGTATGCATAATGGCTAGGCAGGATACTCAGAGGCCTGGTTCTGAGGTCACAGGGCCTGGGGCTGGAGGCACAGTGTCCAGTCTGGGGGTAGTGTCTGGTCTGGGTGCACAGTGTCTGGTCTGCGTGCACAGTAGTTATACATAATGCTTAGTCGAGGTATGTAGTATCTAGCAGGGGTACACAGTATCTAGTCGAGGTTTACAGTGGCTGGTTGCGCTGCACAGTGATCATTGGGTTGACAGAGAGAAATACAGAAATGCATAATCATCCTCAGAGATAGATATGACACTTGAGATTCTTAAATCTAGGATAGTAGTCATTCAGAATCTTTTTTTTTTTTAAATCTGCAAATAAACTTTTTTATTCCTTTTTTATTATTTATTTATTTTTTGATACTTTATTTACATTTCCAATGTTTCCCCCTTTCCAGGTCTCCTCTTTGGAAACCCCCTACCCCCTCCTCCTCCCCCACCTCTATGAGAGTATCCCACCTCCCACCCACCCACCCACCCGCTCCCGTATTCCCACCCTGACATTCCCCTTTACTGGGGCCTCTAACACCCTCAGGCCCAAGGGCCTCTCCTCCCCCTGATGGCCAAAAAAGCCCTCCTCTGCCACATATGTGGTCAGAACCATGGGTCCCTCGATGTGTATTCTTTGGTTGGTGGTCCAGCCTCCAGGAGGACTGGGGGGGTCAAGCCAGTTGACACTGCTCCTTCCATAGGGCTGCAAACTCCCTCAGCTCCTTCAGTCCCTTCTCCAACTCCTCCATCTGGGACCTCACTCTCAGTCCAGCGGTTACTGTAAAGTGAAACTTGGGTATTCCGAACTTTTGGGCTAATATACACTTATCAGTGAGCACATACCATGTTCGTTCTTTTGTCACTCAGAATCTTAACATGGTGTTTAGGTCATGTGCTAGAGGGAGCCCTTGATGTCACTAGAATGAGAGACTCTTGGCCTCAGGATCATTTTGGCTACTCTGGGATGAGAGAACAACTAGTTGAGTTGTTTCTCTTTGATCATATTAAATAGCAATACAGTTAGTTTTTGATCTTTCAAACCTAATTTATTTTACAATGAAAACAATCTCAGTTTACTAAATATATCTTTAGTTCTGATATGCGACAAAGCCAGTGGTTGGAGCTTACTGTCACTTTTATCTTCATTCTCTTTCCCTGACCATCCCCTTAGCTCCTCTCCCTCTCCAGCTTGCCTCCTTTCACAAGTCGTTTTTCTTGTTATGCAGTGTTTCAAAGTGACCAGCAGAGGGCACTATGCTGCAGCAAGTCTGGACATCAAGTGCCTGAAAAGACAAAGTGGTGTTTGAACTCAGAGAAAATGAGCTCATAAATGTTATTACATAAGCAAGTGCTTATTGGAATTTAATTACAGTGATTTACATGGATCTGACATGATAATATGGCTCATAAAGCAAGTCATTTTAACAGCGTGGTCAGTGAGGTATCCTTTCCTCTATGGAAAACAATTATTTTTCAGCTCTTTAGTCCTGAATAGGGCACTATCAAAAGAAGATGAGCTGTCCTAACTTGTGTGACGTTTCAGCATGTGCCTGCTTTACTGGTTGGATCTACTGTGTAATTCCTTGTCTTTAACTTAGTAAGCATATATCAGCTCTTCCAAGATAATTAGGTGGATAAACAAAATGTCCAAAGAGCAATGGAGCCAATTAGACTTTTTATCAGAGACATACACACAGCGTAATTTTTACAAATGGATAGACTTCTCCTTAAATACTTGGTTCCAAATTGGAGTTCCTGGAATTTATGAGGAACAAAGCAGGCTACTTTCCTAAATAGAACAAAAATCCCATTTACTTGTTAAGAACAGAGAAAAGAGAGGAATCCTCGCACCCTCTAGAATCACACTGGAGTTAAGAATTTAACAGCACAAATGCACACTGGCACACTCAATCACTTTAAAACAAATTGGTTATTGCTCCCGAGTATTCCTATTAGCGCATGACTTTCTTGCACACAGATCTCAAACTTTTATTTTTAAAGAGATTAAAATATTATCCCATGCATATGTCGACAGTCACACCTCTAACAGGTCAAGAATTTGGCAGCTGTTTGTTCTGAAATGAACAGTCTACTAATATACACTGAGTATTCTTTTATAGTGCTTAGAGAGATGCTTAGGGAGTCAATTATTATATTTTTCAATTTAGATCTTTACATCAGAGATATCAGACAAGTATGAGAGAGAGGAAGAGAGAGAGAGGGAGAAATGGAGAGAGAGAGAGAAGAAAGAGAGAGATTGGTCATTGGTTAACAGTTCATGCTGCCATGACTGAAGACATAATTTCATCAGCACAGAATCAAAACGGGTGTTTGCTTCTCTTTTGAGATTTTTATAATATTACCTAATAAATAAAGTACATATGGGTATTTTTTTCCTCCCCACTTCCCATTATAACTTGTATATTTTCCTCATTATTATTCTTTTTGAATTCTGAAAAGTTGGTCAAATTTTAAAATATTTAGAATGAACCAAATGTAGATCTCAACTTAAGTTTCTCACCTTCCCCTCTTCATTAGGAGCATTAATAAAATATATCCTAGAAGGATTAAAAACTCCCTCATGAAATTATAGCAGCTGCTGTTCTGTCCACTTCTCTTGAAGTTTCTTCTCTTGTTCTCTTGCATGTTTCTATCTTGATTTTCTTTCCCCCTTTATGAATCCTGAGGCTTTTTTCTTGTAAAAAACGTATTTTTATTATTTTTAGTTATAAGTATGAGGGTCTCTGGCTATGTGCACATAAATGCAAGTGCTCTGGCAGGCCCGAAGCATTAGAGTCCCTGGCACTGGAGTTACAGGAGGCTGTGAGCCACTTGGTGGAGGTCCTAACTCTGGTCCCCAGCAAGCACAGTATGCTCTTAACTGCTGAGCTATCTCTTTGGCTCCTTAGCTTGATTTCTCTTATTGCTTGTCTCAAAGCTTCAGTATAATAGTAAAGACATTTCCATTAGTCAAACTATCTGTTTCCACTACAGATTTAAGAGTCTTTGCCTTCCAAATGCCATTGCAATAGGTTTTATGCAGATAATCCTTTGAGATTAAGTTACCACACTTGTAGGGTGTCTTTTGGGGGGGGGGCAGATCAAAAGAAATTAGGAAGCAGTTGGTGAGCAAAGGCCTCTTTTTCTGTTTCTGGAGGCTGCCTTAAGTGAAGGCAGTGGACACAGCCAAGGATGTGTATCCACACGTTGTTTGAGTGCATTGGAGATTGTGGGCTCTCACATTTTAACTTGACATGTGTGGGTCATCAGAAGGCAAGGTGGCTGCTTCTCAAAAACTTACATTGCACATTTCTTCCTCCAGCTAGAGATTTGGAGACACACTTTCCAAGGGGTCGCCAAAGACTTGAATGCAAGAATTTTTTAAAATTATTTTCATTTTTCCCCCAAAGGGAAACAGCTGTATTGTTAATAGAAGTTTGAAAACAGTAAAACATTATGAAGGAATATTCTAGAAATATTATGAATTATGAGCAATTATCCTGAATTCCAAAACCAAAGGATTCTCCACATCTTGTTCAAGAGACATTGAGAAACTTTAGGATGTAGATAAGTAAGTGAAGATATTCACCTGAACCCACTACTGCCAAACCACCATTATTAACATCAGGCAAGTCTTTCTCCTTCTCCTGTCATGTCCTGTCCTGTCCTCTCTGCTTCCCCCCTTCTCTCTCTCTCTCTCTCTCTCTCTCTCTCTCTCTCTCTCTCTCTCTCTCTCTCCCCCCCTCTGAAATGAATGAAAACCAGAGAGGGCTGATAAACCTGGCCACCCCATACATCTTATCTTGTCTGTGGGGAAATTCAGGAAGGAACAAAGAAATGTAATTTCTCTCGCTGGAAAGCAGTATTAAATTCAGTGTATTGACTTTTCATCAAATGATAACTATTAAATATTGACTAGGAGAAATGTGGGTTCCATCCTAAGACTCATCTGTGCAGACTCAGAGAGAGCAACAATCCTCTACCAGTAGGGACAGGGCAAGGATGAAAAGTGTTGGGTCCACATACTATCCACACAACCCTGAAAATCTTGCAGGCTCCTGCCTCCCAGGCAATCTTCTCAAGCTTCTTCATTCTTATGTAGCAGATGTGCAGCTTGGTCTTCATGTGTGTCCTGAACAACTGGAGTGGGGGCCATTCCAAAAGCTGTTCCTGTATGTGGCAACTACATAAGTTCTTCTAGCTGGGCTGCCCTTGTCTGGCCTCAGTGGGAAAGGAAGCTCCTAGCCTCTTGGAGACTTGAAGTGCCAGGGTGGGAGGGATACCCAGGGGACCCTCAACTGCTCAGAGGAGAAGGGAGGGGGAGATGGGGGAATAACTGTGGGGGGGGGGTGACTGGGAGGAAGCAGAGAGTAAAAAAAATTAAATTAAATAAAAAAAAAAAGTATCAACCATTGGAATTGTCTGCAGTCGCTTTCTGGTGATAACAGTTGAGTTCAGAAAACAAAGGACACCACAAGGTAATAATGGGATCTTGTATTCTTCCCTGCTTGGTTGAGATAGCAAGTCATAGCAATTTAGTCCAGAGTCATGTTCTTCTGGCCCCCCAAAACACGAGATTTTTATCTTGACAGATGGAAATCTGAACAAAGCCACAACTAGGATTCTTCTGTTTAAAAGAAAAAGTCCTATAGAATCTTTCAAGCCCAAAAGGCAAAGAAACAAACCAAAGAAGGAAAAAACTCTCTTTTCAGCAAAAGGCTTCTAAGACCAACTTTAGAGGAGTACCATGTAATTCTAATAACGTGAGTGAGTGGGTTAGATTCATGGTTCCATTAACAGCAAAACTGAGCCATGAGCCTGTGTCACAGGCGAGCAGTACGTTGGGAGGTACACAGCTTCTGTCACATTGTGTGGGTAATTGTATAACAAGGATGTGGCAGTCTTGCTGAACAATGGACACACTGTTGACAATAAGGAAGACTTGTTGCCATCACAAGGTCCTCATAGCTTACTAGCTCATGGGGACATCAAGTTTCATGATAGTATCCGGAGGGCTGGGTTCATCTGTTACTGAGTGGAACTAGCCAGGTGGAAGAAAGTAGCAGTCTGGGTTTGCCACTTCATGCTTCCTCTTGAGTCCTCTGTTTTTCTGTTTAATTAGGGAGGCAGATGCTAGAGTCAGGACAAAGTTATAATCTCTAGTCAAACTTTCATGGACATAAGAGATAATGAAGAATGAGTATTTGTGGAGAGATCAGATGGTCCTCTAATAACTATTCACAAGGGTGAGAAATCAGCAGTTACTCTGACACATGCTCAGTGTTCCTATTGGGACTAGAATAGACCTCAGTCCCGGACGGATCTCTCCCCACTGACATAGCACTCTTAACATGCTGCTTGGTACTCCATGAATTATCAAGACGTTCCACTGTGTTTACTGAGTTCCACATCCATTTCATTCTCATGTGATCTCAGGACTGATGTCTCAGGCAGTGGCTCTTTCCCCAGATATGTGTTATTTCTCCCCAGTTCATGGTGGCTTGAGGCTCCTACTATGTTATAACTTGCCCTGTGTTTTCCTAAAAACCCTCCGGGGAGCTAAGCCAACGTTATCACAGAAGTCAGTTGTTATTTCTCCTCTCAGTAGTTGTCATATGCTACCTGATACAGTGTCTAAATCGTGGTTTTCTATATATTGTTTATTTTTAGGTTATTACATGGGGAAGAGGAGATAAATATATCTTGGGGATTTTAAGTTAGAAGATATTCTTATTGCTGTGTTCATTAAAAATTATGCATGACCCTGAACACACATTATCTCATATACTAGTGAACTAGGTTTCCACCTTCAGCATTAAGGAAGGGTATTATCAAGAGACGCATCAAAGGTCCTGGCTGGACTCCTTGATAGCACCACAGAGGTTTGCAGAATTAATTAGCTAGGGGAGAGCTAATATGATATTGATACCTCTGTCTTGAATTTGACTTCTCATATAAATAAAATACAGTCTTATTTGGAGATGGAATGTACAGACCTCACTTCATCACTTCACAAGATCTGTATATCTTTGTCCTTTTCAATAGCTGCATCCTCCCTGGGCCACATTGTGGGATGACCTTTAGGACTCAGGGGCACTAGCAAATCTGTGACTATAAGTACAAGTACTTTACTCGAGGCTTGTGTGTTACCTCATCCAACGTTAGAGATATGGCTTGGTTCTCATTCTGCTGTTTAGAATAAAATAGAATGTTGTCAGTAAAGGTGGATCTTGAGAGAATAAAACTGAATGTTCTTTATGCTCTCTTTAACATCTCTGATGGGACTGTGACAAATGTCTTTATGACACAAAATGTAGGTGCTTAGACAGTTATCTGCTAGGCTTGTCTTTAAAATCTAGGGTCCAGTACGTCGGAAGGCAAATAGAGTTTGATTTGAGAAAGCCTATCATTTAATTAGTTCCAGGAGCAGGAATGACCTTAAGGTGGCAGGAACAATTTAACGGCCGAGGTAGATTATAAGACTGAAATGGTGCTTTTATTCAGTCAGCCTTCGGACAAGCTATGGAATGAAATAAAGGCCTTCGTCTGCCAGATGGCACAAGCAAAAACTTAAAAGAAGAGAAACCTTGGGTTCTCTGTGCCTGGAAGCCACTGATGTCTCCATCGAAGAGCTGAACAAACGCGCCTTTGTGTATACTTGTGACAGCCCTTTGAAGTTCTGGCATCCCGACTGGCAGCTTTTTATATCTGGCCATCTTAAAGCAGGGGAGGTTGGGAAACAGAGGAGAAGGACTCAGAAATGTAGGTGTCGTCGTCTGACTGGCTCCAAGCCCACTGGGTAAACATGCCAGCAACCTTCTCACAGAGATTACTTTTCAGAAATGGAAAGGGAGTGTCCAGCTTCGTTTAGAATCAAAACAAGGAAATGACTCTCAGCTGTCTACACACAACAAAACAACACACCCAGCAGAGTGGCTGAACCTTGTGCCCATGGTATAGCAGAAAGGATTTCTTTCCAGACTACAAAGTCCAGGTCATCTGCAGGAATGTTTATACTGCAGTATCTCCAGTACCAGGCCCTGGGGTACTTTTAATGAGATTCATAGTCTTTGTTTTCTTCAAAGAATTCTCATAGACTTTCCCTGAGACAAGGGCCTCTCTGCTTTTCTGGCGGATTTCTTATCGAATTGCATAGGAGGTCGAAGGAAGGAATGGCCTTTTGTTTTGAGTTTAGGACAGAGTTTGAAGCTCTGAGGTTCGGTTTCCCCTTCAGACCTAACTTCTTGTGTGGTCCTTCTTCACAAGCAATTATTTCTTGTCTTTTCTGAAAGATTAAATAGATCTTGCCAGTAGCACTCTGAGGGAAGAAAGGTTATATTCAGTTTCAAATACTTAGGATTAATTTTAAAACACCAAAGGCTTTAGCATCGATTTCCAGGTTAGCAATAGGCCAAGAGGAAAAGAAAACAACACAGAAGGAGAGAACCATAGGACCCTGTATTTTGGAAAATGACATTAGTCAAGCACTTAAAAACTACAAACAATAAGGGAAGATCCAGTCACAGGCATCATTGGGTAACATTAGCTGTAAGAACTGTATTTTAGATAGATCATCATTTTTGGTGGGGTTATTTGGCATATATTCTATAAAAAAATTTAATTTGGGTTAGATATTAAGAAAAATGCTTCAATTCATGAAGAGAAGTACTTAACTAAAGTAATTATATATTCTAGATAGAGAATAAGTGCCAACTACCTTTATCACAGTTAATAGCAAGGTCAGCCAAAATGCGAGCTAATTCCCCTTAATAATTTGGACACTTATAAAATTAGAAACAAATGAAGGGATAGCTCACTAAATTGTTAAGGATATTATTGTAGGATCACTATAGTGTAGGCGGTTTTTGTTTGTTTGTTTGGTTGGTTTGGGGGGGGCTATTAGTTAAATAATTGCATCTGGTCTTTAGGCTCCTAACATCACCCAAAACCATTTTATTGAGTTTACTAGTTCTTCATATCTGCATTTTTTCCTTTCTAAATGACAGCCTTGTTTATAAGACTTAATGTTGGACAAATTACAATTATATAATAACATATTTAAATATTAATACCATGGTAAATCTTAGACCTCACGCTTCTTGCATTTTCTTGAACTTTTACTTGGTAGCAATGCAAGGCTTCCATTGGGCAGTCTCAGACACGGTCAGGAAGCAGGAGGCCTTTCTCCTCAAAGCTCTGAGAGGAATTACCCACCCCCACTTGTCCCTTTCATGCTGCTTGGCTATTCACCCTTCCATGCTCACCGTAATTAGTGCACACATGAACATATGTGCAATTATGCTCAATTTCATAAATACATTTAATGTATCTTGGAAGAGCTGTCAATGGACGTTAGATCAAGAGACTAGAGAAAACAAGGTTTCTTCAGTTTAAGGTCTCAAAATCTATTTTTATTGATACTTTTCCATTGTGCCATTTCCTGAGAGTACTGGGCTGCATTGTAGATATCAACTCCCAGTTAAGTAAAAATGCTCTATTATAGGCAGATAAGAGCAGCCATTTTTGTCCTTCGAAGGTGCCAGCTTCAGTGTATCAGACAGACAGGCATGCTTTGCTCTGCCTCAAGTGGGTCCCATAGACATCTGTCTCCTGAATTAATATTTATGTGATAGAAAAACAAAACTTTTTCTTGTTTAAGAGTGTTTTGCCCCACCATACCACAGGGGCACTTGCTCCACTATGCTTATAGAGGCCTTATTTATGATAGCCAGAGGTGGAAACAATCCAGATATCCCACAATGGAAGAATGGATACAGAAAATATGGTTCATTTACTCAATGGAATACTACTCAGCTATTAAGAATGAGGACATCATGAGTTTTGCAGGCAAATGGATGGAACTAGAAAATACCATCCTCAGTAAGGTAACTCAGACCCAAAAGGACATGCATGCTATGTACTCACTAATAAGTGGATATTAACCAAAAAAGTACAGAATACTCAGGACACAATCCACAGAACTCAAGAAGGCTAACGAGCCAAAGGGCCCAAGTGAGGATGCTTCAGTCCCACTTGGGAAGGAGAAGAAAGCAATCACTGGAGGCAGAGGGAAGGAGGGCCCTGGGTGGGAGAGGGGAGGAGGAAGGGAAAAGGGAAACATGATCAGGTAATGGGGGTACCAGGAGGGAAGCCCTGACAGCCAACAGAATGAATGGAAATATGCAACGTCGGAGGGGTGGGTGTGTGGGTGGTACTCTACAAAGTACCAGAGACCTAGGAGGTGAGAGCCTCTTAGGATTCAAAGGGAGGGACCTTAGATGAAATGCCCAACAGTGGGGAGAAAGAACCTGTAGAGTCCACCTCCAGTGGAAAGACAGGGCATCAAGTGGAGGGATGGGGTTGCCATCCCACAGTCAAAAACTCTGACCCAGAATTGTTCCTGTCTAAAGGAACTGCAGGGACAAAAATGGAGAAGAGACTGAGGGAAAGGAGGTCCAGTAACAGGCCCAAATTGGAATCCATCTCAAGGGGAGGATCCAAGGCCTGACACCATTACTAATGCTATAGTGTGCTTACAGACAGGAGCCTAGCATGGCTGTCCTCTGAGAGGCCCAACAAGCTGCTGAGACAGACACAGATACTTATACCCAACCAATGGACAGAAACTGGTGACCCCTGTGGTTGAATTAGGGAAAAGCTGAAAGAAGCTGAGGAAGAGGGTGACCCCATAGGAAGACTAGCAGTCTCAACTAACCTGGATCTCTGAAATCTCTGACACTGAGCCATCAACCAGGCAGCATACACAGGTTGGTCCAAGGGACCCCCTCCCTCGACACATATACAGCAGAGGGCCGCCTGGTCTGGCCTCAGTGAGAGAAGAAGCACCTCACTCTGGAGAGACTTGAGGCCCCAGTGAGTGGGGAGGATTGGCAGGGGGAATGGATGGAGTGGGTAAGGACATCCTCTTGGAGACAGGGGGGAGGAGGAATGGGACGAGGAACTGTGGGAGGCAGACCGGGAGGGGGCAATGACTGGACTGTAAAAAATTAAAGTAAGAATAATAAAGTGTTTTATTACGAAATTTCAATGACGCACAACTAAATGGGATGCTAATAAATACAAGGTTCTGTACAAAAGATAAGAGGCAGAGACAGAACTAAAAATAGATGGTTGGCTCTTTAGTTCATGTTGCTCACACAACAGAACTTAAAAAAAAAATAGACAGCTGACTGCTGGTCATAAGGTGTTTTTATAATGAGGACTATTGCTATCAGGACAATTAATGACTTTTATTATGGGATAGGAAAAATGGGTGGAAATCTTGTTGTTTGCAGTTCTTTGGAAGGGAAAAAGATCACATAGTGGAAATAATGAGGATCTTGAGAATGTTGGTGAGTGCTGGTGACTTTTCTTGGTCACTCACGGTCACTAACGTTACCAAGGTGAGAGCTGAATCAAATCAGTAACAACTTGTCTAATTTTCAGCCTGACAATGGTCATCATTTAAGAAAAAGAGAGATGTGTGAAAGCCCAAGACTTGTGGAGTCGAGGACTCCGCCGCAGGTTGCCTGAGTCGCGCGACTAAGATCTCAGTAATGAAGTCAAGTTTCAGTCCCCGTGGGGGCGGCTTTGGTGACAGAGGAGGTAGAGGAGGAGGCCGAGGAAGCTTTGGCTGTAGATGAGGAGGCTTTGGCGGGGGAGGCTGAGGTAGAGGTTGAGGTCAAGGTGGAGGAGGTGGTGGCTTCAAGGAATGAGGAGGTGGAGGTGGCCAAGGTGGAGGTTTCCAATCTGGTGGTAACCGGGGTTGAGGTAGTGGCCGGGGAGGCAAGAGAGGAAACCAGTCAGTGAAAAATGTGATGGTGGAGCCATGTCTTCATGAAGTTGTCTTTATCTGCCACAGAAAGGAGTATGCCCATGTCACAAAGAATCTAGTCCCTGGAGAATCTGTGTATGGAGAGAAGAGAGTCTCTGTTTCAGAAGAAGACAAAATTGAGTACCAAGCCTGGAACCCCTTCTGCTCCAAGCTGGCAGCAGCAATCCTGGGTGGACCAGGCCTAAACCAGATCCACATCAAGCTGGGGGCCAAGGTGCTTTACCTTGGGGCAGCCTCATACACCACCATCTGCCACGTCTCTGATATTGTTGGCCTGGATGGTCTGGTCTATGCAGTTGAGTTCTCCCACTGCTCTGGCCGTGACCTCATCAACTTGGCCAAGAAGAGGACCAACATTATTCCGGTAATTGAAGATGCCCAGCACCCACACGAATACCGCATGCTTATTGCAATGGTGGATGCCATCTTTGCCGATGTGGCCTAGCCAGACCAAACCTGGATTCTGACCCTGAATGCCCACACCTTCCTACAGAATGGCGTTTTCCATTAAGGCCAACTGCATTGACTCCACAGCCTCAGCAGAAGCTATGTTTGTATCTGAGGTGAAGAAGATGCAGCAAGAGAACATGAAGTCCCAGGAGCAGTTGACTATAGAGCCTTACGAATGAGACCACGCTGTTTTTGTAGGTGTGTAGAGGCCGCGTCCCAAGGCGAAGAACTGAAACTCAGCTGCCTGGATTGAAGAAATGTGTGTTGCTACTGTTGCACGTATAGCTTTTGATTTTTTGCTGGGAGGATGTTGTTTTGTTTTTGTTTTTCTATTAAAAGATTCATCTGCCCCTCCACTTCCCCAAAAAGTGGAGAGATGCATAATGACACAATGACATGATGCTTCTGGATCCCATATGATTTTATTTCATTTATCAGCATAGAAATAATTTTTGAAACAATTACAATTTATATAACCTTTAAAAAGGAAGATCAGAATAAAACAGACTTACAGAAAGAAAAGACTGAAAAATTAAATGCTAGATTGGAAACCTTAGAAGAAAAATCAGAAAGATTTATAAATAAGAATGAAAAAGATACTAAGATGATACTGATGCAAAAAAGGGAAGAAATGAAAAATGGAGACAAACCTTAGAAGAAAAAAAATATAAATGAAATTGAGGAAAGATGCTGAGATGGAGAGGAGGGAAGGCCAGAACCTATCACGCCACCTGTAACAGGACTGCAAGAAGGCAGTCTATATCTGTTGAAAATCTAAAATGATTTTTCAAGCTTTGATAAGGGAATTAAAAGGAGATGAAAGAAATCTACTGGGTTATCAAGAATTTGAGGGGTAACCCATAGAGATACAAGATTTGAAAATATTTAAGGAAGTGATAACAACCTATGGCATATGTGTACTATGGGGGAAACAGATACTTACTAACTGGGCACTCAAAATCATATAATTCCAAAAGATTGAGAGATATGATGACAGATATCTTAGAGCTTAACCCTCAATTACAATGGCTAACATGGTGGAAAGATGAGGCTTCAATCATGGAGCAATGAAATAAGACTAGAGGCACTGATACTGTCAGGGATCAGTTACTAGGTGAAGGTCCATATTCTGAATTGAGAGTAGAGATTGCCCTCCTAGAACAATGTTGACCAACAGCCTTAAATGCTTGGGACAAGGTTGAACAACAGGGACAACCTGAGTCATTTGCAAAGAGAACCCAGGGTTCAAATGAATCTTTCACTATCTTTTCACAAAGACCACATACATCTCTGACTAGAACAATATCAGATCCAACTGCTAGAGAAATTTTAATTTAATCTTTAGCTTTTGAAATGCTAATGCTGAATGCTAAAAGGCTATTAGACCTTTAAGGGACATATCTGTACCTCTTTATGCATGGATTTATATTACTACATATATAGAATCTAATACTCACAATTCAGTTATGATTGGACAAACAATTATGGGAGATATAAAAATACAAAATGTCCATTGCTGTGGCTGTGAAAATCAGGTCATTCCCTAAAGGACTGTAGACAAACAGTTCCTTAAGATAATTCTTCTATACTACTACTACTACTACTACTACTACTACTACTACTACTACTACTACTAATAATAATAATAATAATAATTCGGAGAGAAAGTTTCCTGTGAAATATAGAAGATGTGGAAGCAACAGACTCATGAACAACAGGTCATGAATGTAGGTCATCCAAAGATATTTGAGGCACTTCCTTAATGTTGTAAAACTGACTAAGGGACTTGACTCAAGGCCTGGCAAAAAAGAACATGAGCCATTCATTTCCTGTCCACCGAGGAAAGACTATTATGAAAAACAGCTTGAAAAATCAAAGCCTGATAGAACAAATAGAGCTGCTCAAAACTTAAATAAACATTTCACAGAGACAGAGCTACTCCTACGGATTAAACAAGAGATTCTAAGGATACCAAAAAATAGACATTTTGGTAAACTACCATAAACAATAAGCAACCAATGTTAAAATTACAGTTAGATGGAATTTAGATTGCAGGATTAGTGGACACAGGAGCTGATGTAACCTTAATATCACAAGATTCCTGAAATCCAGCTTGGCCACTTCAAAGGGTATCTACACAGCTCCTAGGAAATGGCACATTGTCTCAGGTAAAACAAAGTCTAAAAAGGATTAACTGCATAGGACCAGAAGGTCAATAGAAAAATTAAGGACATATATGACTAATATAGCCATAAATTTATGGGAAAGAGATCTATTGCTACAGTGAGAAGCACAGATTCACAGCCTCCAACTATAGAGACAAGGTGCAACATAGGAGATATTTCTAATAAAGAAATTAAAAATTGTTATCAAAGATAGTTACAGACTGTCCAAGCTGTCCATAAGTAGGATCTAATAGAGGCTGACTCTTCAACTTTATATGGGGGAACCACTGCTGGTAGATCACCTCTTGCCCTATCACTAAAGTGACAAAGTGACAAACCTGTTTGGATAGAACAATGACCTATGACAAAAGAAAAGTTAAAGGCTCTACTAGAACAACTAGTTCATGAACATCTGGAGGCTAAACATATAGAAGATTCCTCTGGCCCTTGGAATTCTCCTGTATTTGTCATTAAAAAGAAATCTGGAAAATGGAGGATGTTAACAGATCTGTGTGCATTAATAAGACTATTCAGCCAATGGACTCTTTAAAATCTGGAATCCTATTGCATTTCTTGTTACCTAAGGCATGGCCTAGTATAGTGATGGATTTAAAAGATTGCTTTTTCACAATTCCTTCATATGAGAATGATAGGGAAAGGTTTGCTTTCTCGGTACCTACTTATAATAGAAATTATCCAATAAAGAGATATCACTGAAAAGTCTCACCACAAGGTAGAACCTTGCCAATATTTTGTACAATAGCCATTAAAAATAATTCGTACCAGCTCCCTCAATCCATAATTTATCATTATAGGGATGATATCTTACTGGCTGATTCAGATACAAATACCTTAGAGAATTTTACCTTGCTAGGGATTACAAATTGCTCCTGAGGAAATACAAAGATGAGATTCTATTAATTACCTAGGACATATGATAGGTCTACAAAAGATTTGAGGCCTCAGACTGCCTCAGTGCTGTTTCCTTACAAATCTGCATCCAAGCTAATTTCAAAATCCAGCATCACAGACTGTTCCAGTCAGGACTTCAGTTAAGCCCTAAACTTTCTCAGCATACAGAGACTGGACAACAAAGGCTATAGCTAGCTTTTTGAAAACTCACCACTATCCCAATTTTCTTAGGGTCCCTACAAAAGAAAAATGATGCACCCAGACAGCAGGAAGCAATTTTAAGAGAGTAAGATCCCCATTCTCAAGAGATGGGGGAGATGGGTTTTGGTCATTCAATGGATGATGGATACTTATTGTCATTTAAGGGGGGTGGGTTCATGACAAGTTGTTATTGTCCTGGCCATGGAGGAAACAAAATAAGAGAGGTTAGATTCAAGGATTTCTTTTTGCTTTACATTTTCTTTTCTCTATCCTCCTTTCTGTCCTATCTGTTGTTAAGGGGGAAAAGGGGAGAGAAAGAATGAAAAGAAAAAATGGGGGGATAGCTGGGCAGTGGTGGCACATGCCTTTAATCCTAGTACTTGGGAGGCAGACACAGGTGGATTTCTGAGTTCGAGGCCAGCCTGGTCTACAGAGTGAGTTCCAGGACAGTCAGGGCTATACAGAGAAACCTTGTCTCAAAAAATCAAAAAAACAAAACAAAACAAAAACAAAAACAAAAACAAAAACAAAAAAAGGGGGAGATATAGGAATAATAGGCAGAGAGGATAAATTATTGAATCTACCCTTAAACTATAGAGCTACTATTAGCCAAAAATCTTACATTGGAATAGATCTTTGTATATTGATACAAAATTAAGGTTTTACTTGGTTACAACATACTATGTATCAACTCTTTTAAAGGTAGTATACCTATGTAATTCTTTAAAAAATGCATTGTTAAGTTTTAATCCATTTCAAAGGTGCTATTACAAACTATTTAGGATAATTTACAATAAATTATCCTACTCATAGTCATATTAGATACTACTCTGGTTTATTACAGAAATATGGTTGCAATTAAGTTAGATGGAAGAATTGTCCACCTTGCATTAACCTACAAGGAAATGAGAATTTTAATGAGGTAAATAATAATCTATTTTAGGATGGTTCATATATACTTCATATGTATCATTGCCATCATCATATCTACAGCACCCTCATCTAATGAATGCTGTGTTTACTCCTGCTGAACAGACAAGAACATTGAGACTTAGAGGCTTTCTACTGAATGGCAGAGCTGAGGATTTGGTTTGAGTAATCTGATCTTCACAGTGTCTACATTCTTACCCATGTGGTTGTAACAATTCTTTACTCTTTAGCTTTTCATTTACTCTCCCTGAGTGAAAGTGGTTCTGAGGCAGTGCAAAGGCAAATATGTAGCATCAGTATGATGCTGTTAACAGAGATGAAAACCTAAGAGCCTTATCACACAAGTGCCTAGGAGATATCCTGGATCTGGACTTGAAGTGAGGGGACCCTAGAAACAGTATTTAGAGACGTCAATGAAACTCTTCAGAATAGTAGTGGGAAGATAATTGGTTCACACTCTGTTAGTTCATAGGGATGGAAGGCAGACTTGGAAGCACAGCTTTTTAGTTTTAGGCTGGGATGCTGAGACACTGTTTTAGGGTTTTTATTACTGTGATGAAACACCATGACCAAAAAGCAAGTCAGGGAGCAAAGGTTTTATTGGAGAAAGCCAGGACAGAAACTCAAGCAGGTCTGGAACTTGGAGGCAGTAATGGATGCAAAGGCCATGGAGGGGTGCTGCTTATTGGCTTGTTTCCCCTAGCTTGCTCAGCATGTCTTCTAGAACCCAGCACTACCAGCTGAGGAATGGTACCGCCCACAATGGGCTGGGTCTTCCCCATTGATTAATTGAGAAAATGACCTACAGCTGGATCTCATGGTGGCATTTCCTTAACTGAGGGTCCTTTCTCTTTGATGACTCTAGCTTGTGTTAAGTTGACACACTAAACAAGCCAGTTCAGCCACCTGTATTATTTACCAGGAGAAAGGCTGGAGACAAGTTAGTTAAGCTGTCTTCCTGTTACTTCATCTCTGGAAAGAGATTTCTTCCACAAACAAACTTTCATTGTATTTCATGACTGTCAGAGTAAGGAATAATTTATTCATGAAAACCCTTGAAAAAGCACCTGGCATCTAGGAGGAGTTCAGTAAGTGGTGGTGACTGTCATTTTATTATATTGCACTTCCTTTCCCTGTCTCGGGCTGTCAGGTCTAATATAGAGAGCCGATTTCATTGGAAGCTGGGCCAGGCTCTGCTAGGGGAGTGAGGCAATGAGTTTCTCTTCTCTTCTTCTCCAGGACTGATACTCTTAGTACGGCTAGATCCCTCTCATTTGGCTCAAGTGCTTTCCTTTAGTCTCCAGTACAGCAGCTAATAGCAGCTAACATTTGTTTAGCAAATGGTGAGAATTTTAAATACTTTCCATA
The DNA here is from genome assembly GCA_028551405.1 of Uromys caudimaculatus. Classification (NCBI taxonomy): domain Eukaryota; kingdom Metazoa; phylum Chordata; class Mammalia; order Rodentia; family Muridae; genus Uromys; species Uromys caudimaculatus. The sequence continues at coordinate 45,928,523 of CM052705.1, read as the reverse complement.
AATCATGACCTCTGCATCAGTCTTATTAGATAGCACTATGTGTAAAACACACACACACACACACACACACACACACACACACACACACCATACACACACACTCACACACTAAAAGAAAACAAACAACAAACAACAGAAAAACCCCATATAACTGTTTTAAAGTCAATACTGGGAGAAAAAAAAGAGGCATTTTCTCAGCTGACTACTGTGTCTAAATTCTGTGAATGCAGAGGAGGTTCTGCTATTTGGAGATGCTTTCTTTTGTCTTCTTTGTGTATGTTTGTGTTTTCTGACCTAGCTGCTAAGAGAACCAGTAGCATAGATGGTATCACAACATTTCTCAGAATGAAGACTGAATGAGAAGTCCACCCAAGTGCAGGCCCTGGAGCCCAAGACCCAGTTAGTGTGGAAACACGAGTGTTTGCTGACTGTGTGATGTCTGCCACCATTTCCTTCCTCCCCAAAGTGTTTGCATTCATTAACTGCTCAACCACAAATGTCAACTCAGCTTGTGAGGCAGGGGGATTCCTAGAAATGAGTGTGACCCAACTAGACAATGCAAATACAACAATTATTTCCTCTTATTCACCCTGTCCTGGAGAGGAAGCAGCTGTGGCAACCAGACTGTCCTCACATCTCCTTTTCACTTGAAGAGCACCGTTGCTTCATCCTTCCTGTGTGTCTGTGAGATAGGCGTATTGCTGTGGCACTCTTCCACACATGGGCCTGAATGTCAGTGCATTATTTCTGCCGGTGGTGAATCCACATAAAGTGGAGTTGATAGTCTCATTTGTTTTATGTTTCTAGGGCTTGTATGGCCCAGCTATATAAACGATTTTGGTAATGTGTTAGATTCTAAGTCTTTAGTGAGAGAAATCCTTGGGCACAGAAGGAGCACTGACTAAATCTATCTTTATAATCTCTATTTTAATAGAGTTGCTATTTTAGGGAAATTATATCCTCAAAAACATTTCTCTCCCTCTTTGGCATAGATCAAACCCAAGGCTAGGTGAGAATTCTACCACTGAGCTACATCTACAACCCCCAAAACACCACTTAAAATTAGTTTAATCCAATTCCTCAGGTACACAAAAGCCAATGGTTGAGTCAGACCTACCCAGAGCCATGACATTCCTGCTCTTTCACGCTGCTTTGAAAATCAACTCCATGCAAGTCCATGTTCTTACCCCACTGCTTCTCAGCTTTTCCATTTCATCCATTTCCTACTGACGTTTCCCTTGCCTGTCAGTCACTGTCAGATTCAGATCTCTTCTAATGCTACAAATATCTTCTCAGTATGGAAATCCTCTCAGGTCTATATGTCCCTGAGGTGCTTATCTGCTCTATTGTTGTGATGGTATGCTGTGTGATTCTGAGGTGTCCATTCACTCTCACTCTGGAGATCTGTGTTTTGGGGATCCATATCTTCCAATGCCGGGTGTTCCTCACAAAAGAGCAGATGCCCCATGTAGCACAAACACCTTCGTAAAAATAAACACAAATTCACAGAGACATCCAAGAGCAACAAAATAAGAAATGTATCATGTAACATCTTTACTACATGGAGGCATTTCTGTTCACTCTCAAAATGATGGTGCTTTTCTAAGCATTTACAAAAAAAGAAAAGGAAAAGAAAAGATCACTCAAGTGTGAAAATTGCCTATATTCACCAATGCCGCACACAGATACGCACATATTTGTGCATTTTTTTTGCTGTGCTAATTAAAGGCAACTAGTTACTATAGCAAAATTTATCTTTAAGTATCTCAGCATAGATCTCCAAATTCTAAGAGTAATTTACAACAAAGCCATAGTACTGCTTATATACAAAAGAATAGTTACTATGAGGTCAGTATTAAAAGTTCTATCAAAATGTCTTTTGTTCTTGTCAATAAAATAATAGCAACAGCCTAGTAACAGTATGTCTTTCCCAGAGTCAGGCATTGCCAAGAACTGCTTTTCACTTTTAGGTTTTATAATTTTGATTGTCAAGTTGATTGGATGAAAAAATGGCTAGGAGTTAGCAAAGCATTCCTCAATACAAGTCTGTGGTGGCCTTTCTAGTGGCAGTTTGGTCACTGCATACCTCTTATGTCAGCTGCGTAATGAATGGACTGCTCCCTGATGGACTGATGTTGGCTTCACTGGGACATGGTGTAAGGTAGAGGTGGGATATAAGTGGGGGACGTAGGTTATAAATGTGAATCCTTGGGAGTTGTAGCTAGCCTGATATAACTTCTCTCCTTGTGTGCTTCTTTTCTCTGATGTCATGATGTGTCTGTTCTGTCCTCCTGCCATGAAGGACTGACAGTCCTGGAACCATGAGTTTTCTCCTTAGGCCGTTTCTGTCTGGCATTCTGTCACAGTGATTAGAGAAGTAATGAATACAGGTTCCTTCATCTAGAGGAATTTCCCATTGGAAAGTATCTTAAGTTCACATTAACTATAGCCAATTTTAAAAATTGGCAATTATCTCTATACATGTTGATGCATGTAACTGTCACTGTCACCGGAATATAGGACACATTCATTCTTTCACAACTTTTCCTTGAAATACCTTTCTGTGTACTCACTCTAGCATGCTGGCATGGTAACCATTGACCCTGCTGACTGTGCTGAGCATAACTGGGCTCTGAGGTGTGGTTCCTCTGCAGAATGTCATAGGAATAGAATCAATAACATGTTAAAACAGACTTTCTTCACATTGTATAAATCTTTTATACGTCACAATGTCTAGTGTATCAAGACTTTATTTACTTTCAAATATCAGTTATAAAGATATACCACCCTTCTACATCTATGTATTGACTAAAGAAGATTGGAATTGTTTCCAAGTTTTAGTGATTATAAATAATGACACTGTAAATATTTATACACAAGTTTTTATGTGAATGTAAGTTATTATTTTTCTAAATATCTAGACATGGCTGGTAAGTCCACATGGTAAGTATATATTAAAAAGAAAATCAAAAACAATCCTTCCAAAACATTTGCCAGCAGGCTGCTCATTTTGAGTCCTTGCCTGTAGTGGAGGAGAGGTCGGCTACTCCGGCCTGCCTTCAGTTGGCATCTCTTCCATTCCTAATGCTATTCTCACATGTGCGTTTCCTAACTCTAGAGATTCTTGGTGGAGAATCTGTTTGTCTCTTGCTTCTGTTTTAACTGAAGTCTTTATTTTCATATTGTTGGATATTGAAAGTTTTTCATATGTTCCAAATAAAACTCCTCCATATATATTATTTATAAATCTTTTTTTTTTTTTTGTCTCCTCTCATTTTCTTTTTAGAATGTGCCAGGGATCCAAAGTCTTCATTTGAGTAACAAAATATAATTTATTCATCATTTATTCTGTGAATTGTGCTATTGATGTTTAAAATGCATTTTGTCTGAAAGACATGAAATTTTTCTTGTGTATTTTAATTCTTAAGGTGAAAATGGTATAATTGGACTTCCTCTTTTTACTACATGGTAAGGATTATAGACATTCCGCTTTCTCTTTACACTTTTCCCACATGTAAGGATGAATTTTCCTGTTTTCTCAGAGCAAATAACACTCATGTGATGCTCTTTTATAGCTCATTGTAATTCACTTCAGTTTACTAAAGAGGAATTATTAATACTTTCCCCTGATGTTTCTTCTGTTATTTCTGACTGATCTGAAAACCTGTGTAGAAAGGTCTGTACTCCTTTATTTCAAGGAAAATACTGAGGAGAGAAGTGTGTGTGAGTGTGTGTGTGTGTGCTTCTCTCTCTGTGTATGCACATATGTGTGTATTGCTTGATAGTGTTCACTGTGTGAAAGAATGCAGTGGTATAAATGGAAATTAAACTCAAACAATGTATTAAGCTGTATCAGTGAGAGCCTTTATTAATGGTATCTAGCTCCATAGGAAGATAGAAAGCATGATAAATATCAAAGATGGAATAAAAAAGATTGACTTTTGTCTTTCCTACAAAATAAGAAAGATATGCTCCTCTGTTATTGTTTTATCAGGAAGCTGCACAATTTAACCAATCTCCTCACCTGGTCTTTCAAGAGAACATTCATAAGTTTTTGTCCTCTGCCAGGCACTGGGCTTTCAAGTGAGTTTCTCTCCCTGTATGTTTTTATTTTTTTCCTGTGACTCGCCCTAAAGGTGGAGCTAAAGGAATTGGTTTATACCAGATGCAGAAAGTTTGTAATTAGCTGAACAGAGAACCATTCTTTACTTTCATATAAAAAATAACACAAAGCCATCAATACATGTTTAATAAACTGGTACTTAAACAGCTGGGATGTTATTTTCTCTGCTTTGAGCGATTCAGTACATCAAAAGCACCCACAGGGTAGAATCAGAGAGAATGGACATTGTAATCCACTTTGAAGACCCCAGTGCCTGGCAGATTAGCTGGTACATTCGGGAGCAGTATCAAGTTACCCATGACCAGTATCCTGAAACAAAGCAAAACAAAGCAACAAAAAAGGGAAAGAGATACTTTTCCAAAATCTCAAAATAGTACCAAATAAAAATATTTCATAATTCATAGTTTTGTAGATGTCTGAGTGAATGGAATCAGCAAAAAGGGATAGAGGCAGCTCGTGCTTTGTTCTAGCACTGTCAAAATCAGATCAAGTCTGCAATACAGTCACCAGTAGCAGACATTCATTTATGAGAGCCTAAAAGAGTTCAGAACACTGTCTTCTGTGCAGTCTACAGCCCTGCGTTCTCTCCTACCTCACTCTCTTGACCATTTGAATGTAGTGAAGTGAGAAAAAGACAGTGGAATTTCAGAACAGAAGGAGAGGAGACGGAAGTAGGAAAACACAGTTATAAGATTGGCCTGAGGGAACTCAGAGAAAGCTGTCTCTCCCTCTCCCAGCACATAGCATTCTCCATTGTTCCATGGCTAGGGGTGGGATTGTGTGCCCAGTTCCCCTTTCCATGTTGGGATTCGGCCTGCCTTGGGATTCACAGATTCTGCATGTTCTGTCCCAGCTGCTGGGAGTTTGTGTGTGCTGCTTTTCTGCTGTGTTCAGAGGTCTCCTTGTAGTCATCTACTACCTCTGGTGTTTACACTCCATTCTCTTTCTTCTCAATGATCCCAGAACCTTGAGGAAAGGGTGTGCAGTGTCTATGTTTCTTTTGGGAGTGAACATTCTAAAGTCCCCGATTTTCTGCAACTTTGGCCAGTTGTAGGTCTCTAAGTCAATCTCCATTCACTGCAAATAAAAACTTGTCATATGAGAGTTGAGATTCATAGACCTATAGGTATACTGATTTGGAGTCAGTTTACTACTATCTTCATATAGCACAGTAGTAGTATATTCTCTTCCGAGGGCATATTACCTGACTAGTCTTAAGCTCTTGAACAGATAATAGTGCCATATGTGTGTTTCATCTTTTAGAACAGGGCTTAAATCCAATCAGAAAGTAGTTCATTGCTCGCATGATGTTTGTGTGGCCAGCCATTATTGTCGCTCACAGAACTCACATCCGGGTATGATTGATGACTGCTATTCTCATCCGGTAGCTTGCATAGCACACTCTAAAAGCATAAAAGTTAGCCAGTCCAGGTCTTTATTACTTTGATTTAATGATGTTTTACAACTAAACTATGGGGTGTTTTTTTTGCAATGGATTCTTACCATCAAGTTCTAGATGCTAACCAAGAGTAATGGCAATAGATTAGTGTGTGTGTGTGTGCATGTGTGTGGTCTATAGAACTTCACTGGGCAACAAACTCAAAAGAAGTAAACCATTCCTAGCAACTGGGGTTTTATTTGTTAATCTAGCAATGTTCCTAGTAGGGACATTGTTGGCTATTATAAAGTAATTCCATTTTGGCTCATTTTTACATGTGCATACTTGTGTTTCTAAATATGTATGTGAAACTTCTATAGGAAAAGGTTTCTATATGTCTTTTTGAATGGCCTTTAGTGCTATTTATTCCTTCTTATACTCCCTCCTCTACCAGTCCTCCACACCAACACTCCAGTTTAACCCTTTCTGTTCCATTATTCCCCTCTCTCTTTTTTTTTTTTACGTCACTTTCACTTTTATTTTATTTATTTATTTTTTGATACTTTATTTACATTTCCAATGTTTTCCCCTTTCTAGGTCTCCTCTTTGGAGACCACTTATCCCCTCCCCTCCCCCATCTCTATGAGGGAATTCCACCTCCCACCCACCTGCCTGCCCACTCCCATATTCCCACCTTGACATTCCCCTTTACTGGGGCCTCTCCTCCCCCTGATGGCCAACAAGGCCCTCCTCTGCCACATATGTGATCCGAACCATGGGTCCCTCTATGTGTATTCTTTGGTTGGTGGTCCAGCCTCCAGGAGGACCAGGGGGGATCAGGCCAGTTGACACTGTTGCTCCCTCCATGGGGCTGCAGACTCCCTCAGCTCCTTCAGTCCCTTCTCTAACTCCTCCATTTGGGACCTCACTCTCAGTCCAGCTA
>CM052705.1:45896642-45921579 GCA_028551405.1 Uromys caudimaculatus | reverse complement strand
TTTCTTTCTTTCTTTCTTTCTTTCTTTCTTTCTTTCTTTCTTTCTTTCTTTTCTTTATTTCCTTACAAACACAGTATGTTAGAATGCTTCATGGGTAGTTGGGGCATTTCACAGACGCAAGCATAGCAGAAAATAATTTTCTTCCCAGTTTTTCAACTGGAGATAAACGCCCCTAGCCCATGGTTCTGTCCTTTTCTTTCAAAAAATCCTTAGTAAATGGAGAAACTGAGAACTGACTATAAATTGGTGGAACTGTAGAGAAGCCTGACAGACCAACCTGCCTGGGGAGCCATAGATGGCCCACCTCTGTTCCTTCCTGATGCTAGGCCAGGGAGGGCTACTTTCTTTTATGTTTTCTCCCTGTGAAGCAGAATGGACAAGAAGTAACAGGCAGGAAGTAAGGTGGGGGGAATTGTGTTAGACTTTTGTCCCCATAAGAATTCTGGAGAAAAGAGTTAAGGGAGGCATAATTGCCTCTGACCCACATTATCACAGGTTCCAGACCACTATGGTATGAGGGTGAGAAGCAACAAAGTTAACCCAGCAGCCAGAAAGCAGAGAGCAGTGTGCCTGTGTTAGTGAGTGAGTTTTCTTCCTCACATTTTATTCCACTAGGGGCCCCTATCTATTGGATGCAGAGGGAGGGTCTTCTCTCCTCCCCCATTTGTTGTCTTTGGAAACACTCTCACAGACATACTCACAGGTTTATCTTATTAATCCTCTAGGAATCAGTCAGTCTAGTCAAGGTGGCATTAGAGGTTAATCATAAGCTTGAGTCCATGACAGAAGACATTTGTACTGGCTAGTTTTGTGTGTCAACTTGACACAAGCTGAAGTTATCACAGAGAAAGGAGTTTCTGTTGAGAAAATGCCTCCATGAGATCCAGCTGTAAGGCATTTTCTCAATTAGTGATCAAGGTGGGAGGGCCCCTTGTGGGTGGTACCATCTGTGGGCTGGTAGTCTTGGGCTCTATAAGAAAGCCAGCTGAGCAAACCATGAGTAACAAGCAAGCCAATAAGTTACATCCCTTCATGGCCTCTGCATCAGCTCCTGCTTCCTGACCTGCTTGAGTTCCAGTCCTGACTTCCTTTGGTGATGAACAGCAGCATGGAAGTGTAAGCTCAATAAACCCTTTCCTCCCCAACTTGCTTCTTGGTCATGATGTTTGTGCAGGAATAGAAACCCTGACTATGACAACATTGGATCATAGAAGAGGGAAATCTAGGACAGATCCTCTAAGATGGTGCCCAGAGATCAGTATTGAGTGGAGTGCCCTGCATTTGAGTTTGATCACATTTGTGTTAGGTCTACCTTTTGTCCTCATTAATTAATTTATCCATTTACTTTACATCCTGATATTAGCTTTTCTTTCCTCTTCTCCTCCCAGTCCTTCCCTCTCACCTCCATTTCTCCTCAGAGAAGGGGAGATCTCCCATAGATATCAACCTGCTTTGGCATATCAAGTTGCAGCAAGACTAGACACAACTTCTCCTGTTGACGATAGACAAGCAGCCCAGCTTTGGGAAAGGAGTCAGAGTCAGAGACATCCCCTGCTCCTGCTGTTAGGGGTCCCAAATGAAGATCAAGTTGGACATCTGTTACAAGGTAAGTTGATTCTATAGGTTTTCTTGTGTCCTTGACCTCCCTGGCTCCTTCAACCTCTCCATCCCGTAGATTTCCTGAGCTCAACCTAATGTTTGCCTATGGGTCTCTGCATCTGTTTCTATCAGTTGTTGGGTGGAGCCTCTTAGATGGCAGTTACACTAGCCTCTGGTCTGCAGGTACATCATTAATCATTAATAGTGTCAGGGTGGTCACTCTCTCATAGCTTGGGGTCTCAAGGTGGTTAGCCATTCCCTCAACTTCTGCTCCATCTTTATCCTTGACCACGTTGTAGGCAGGACAAATTGTTGGTTAAAGTTTTTGTGGTTGAATTGGTGTTCCCATTCCTCCATTAGAAGTCTTGCCTGATTTTAGAAGGTGGCCATCTCAGGTTCCATATCACCTATTTCTAAGAGTCTTAATTAAAGTCACCCTCATAGATTCCTGGGAGTTTCCATTGCCCTAGTTTTCTAGTTTCTAGCTCATCCCAGAGATGCCCACCCTCACCAAATGTTGCTGGTCTAACTGGATGTCTGCATGTAGAAGAAAAAAAATATATTCATAGCTATCACCCTACACAAAACTCAAGTCCAGGTGGATCAAAGACCTCATCATAAAATCAGACACACTAAATATGATGCAAGAGATAGTTGGGAATAGCCTTGAATGCATTGACAGAAGAGATAACTTCCTGAATAGAACAACAACAGTTCATGTGCTAACATCAACAGTTGGGACCTCATGAAACTGAAAAGCTTGTGTAAGGCAAAGGGCACCCCCCAAAGGACAAAATGGAAGCCTATGGAATGGGAAGATCTTCATCAACTCTACTTCCAACAGAGGGCTGATATCCAAAATATATAAGGAACTCAAGAAATTAGACAAACCAAATAACCCAATTAAAAAATGGGGTACAAAGCTAAACAGAGAATTCTCAACAGAGGAATCTCTAACGACTGAGAAGAACTTAAAGAAATGTTCAACATCCTTAGACATCAGGAAAATGCAAATCAAAACAATTCTGTGACTCCATCTTACACCAGTCATAATGGCTAAGATGAAAAACTCAAGAGAAAAGACGTTGCACAAAGGGTATACTCCTCCATTGCTGGTGGGAGTGCAAATTTGTAGAACTACTTTGGAAATCAATTTGGCTGTTTCTCAGAAAATTGGGAATAGTGTTACCTCAAGACCCAGCTTACTACTCCTGGCCATATACCCAAAAGATGCTTTATCTTATTACAAAGACATTTGTTCAACTATGTTCATAGCAGATTTATTTATAATAGCCAGAAACTGAAAACAATGTAGATGTCCTTCAACCAAAGAATGGACAAATAAAATATGATATATTTACACAATGGAATACTACTCAGTGATTAAAAACAATGACATCATGAAATTCGCAGACAAATAGATGGAACTAGGAAAGATGATTTTGAGTGAGGTAATCCAGACCTAGAAAGACACAATATATACTTATTTGTAAGTGGATATTAGCCATAAAGTACAGGATAACGATGCTACAATCCACAGAGCCAAAGAAGCTAAGTAACAAGGAGGGTCCTAGGAATATGCTTGAATGTCACTGAGAAGGGGAAATAGAATAGACATCGGGGTGGAGAGAGAGGGGAGTAATAGGGTGGGGTAGGACATAGGAAGGGGAAGAGGGTAGGGAGGGTAAGAGGAGGGATTAAGTGTGGGGAGGATGGAGGGAAGAGAGAACAAGGAGAGCTCTATCTTTTAGTAGCAGGTTGTTCTCGTTTGCTATTTGGTTGCTGTGATAGACACTATGGCCAAAAGCAACTTGGTGAGGAAAGGGATTTTTTTGGCTTCCAGGTCACAATCCATGGAGAAGGACTGCTTTCTGGTTTGCTTCCTAGCTTTAGCTCAGCTAGCTTCCAGCTGAGGACCATCTGTATAGGGATGGCACCACCTCAGCAGACTGGACCCTCCTGAACAATAAGCAATTAAAAGTATCCTACAGACATGTTCATAGATCAGTCTGATGAAGGCAACCTTCTAATTCATCCCTCCTTAGATAGTTCTTGGCTGTGTTGATAGTTGAAGCTAACTGGGAGACAAGTTATGTTATTTACTACTACTACTGCTGCTGCTGCTGCTGCTGCTGCTGCTGCTGCTACTACTACTACTTTCTTCTTGTTCTTCTTCTTGTTCTTCTTCTTGTTCTTCTTGTTGTTCTTCTTGTTGTTCTTGTTCTTGTTCTTGTTCTTCTTGTTCTTGTTCTTGTTCTTGTTCTTGTTCTTGTTCTTGTTCTTGTTCTTGTTCTTGTTCTTGTTCTTGTTCTTGTTCTTCTTCTTCTTGTTGTTGTTGTTGTTGTTGTTGTTGTTGTTCTTCTTCTTCTTCTTCTTCTTCTTCTTCTTCTTCTTCTTCTTCTTCTTCTTCTTCTTCTTCCTAGTTTTCCAGTAATATTGAAAAATTAAGGAGTTTAATTTTAAATTTGTGTCTTTGATCCTTCTTTCTTCTTATCTCATTCTACCTATGTCTTATATGTCAACAGAGTAAGCCACTTACAGGGAATGCTCTGGGGAAGTCAGTTCTTATTCTGACTGATACTTCAGGAGAGTTCTGGATCCCAGGGAGCTTATATTCACACTGATGTGCCCTTGGACTGAACAAAATTGAAGGAGAGATTCTATCTAAGGTAGTACAGGAGGCCAGTCTGAAAGGCTGATGTAATCTGTTCACCTTATACTCATTCAAACATGATGACTAAAGGAGAGAAAAGAGTAGAGGCAATTACTGTATTAACAGTCATATAGGAAGGGAAGTTTCACTCTTCAAAAGTAATTGTTTTTGTCAATTCTTCCAAAGCATACAAAAATATAGACCGTCTGAGGATGTGTTATGCACTATGATCTCAAGTTTCAGTGAGAATGAGTGGGAAACCCCAGTGCCTGTCACATGCCTCCAGTATGAGTTCTTAGAGTTATGTGAAGAATTTTAGAGAACTACAGACAGTTGCAATAGGTGAAGAATTATATCAGTGGATTCACATGACATGCATTAGATTTAGGGCTACTGTTCTTTGAAATGGCTTCAGATTATATGTTACCACATTTTCCAGCACACTCTTTTTAATGTTGCTAGAGTCTCGATGATATATGACACTTACTATAACTTGGTGCGTGTAGAAGACTGGGTCATTACTGAGGCAGAGGAGAGATAGTAGAGAACCTTCAAGTGATGAATCCTAGAGAGAGGGCCTAAGACCATTAGAGATACCTACCTTTGAAAGAGATTAGACTAAGTCTCAGATGACACCTGAGCTCTCAGTGACCAATTCTTGAACTTTTATGATCCATTTACCCTTGAACTCTTATGATCACTGAGCTCTCATGAGAGCCAGTTTTTATAAGAATGATGGTGACCCAGAATTGCTTTTTGGCTGATGTGTTAAGTGTTCTTTACCTCTTATATGAATTCCTGATATTTGTTATGAAGTCCTCACCAGAGTGAATCAAGTTGATCCTGACATACCACTCTAGACTCTCCAGAACTGTGAGCTAAATAAATTTTTCTTTACTATGTTACCATACCCAGGCATTTTGTTACAGCAATAAAAAGTAAACTAATAGAATTACTACATTAAGTAAACTTTATATAATATACCACATAAAATATAATGGCCATTGCTACTTCTTCAGATATCAAATTAGTAAACACTATGACATCATCTTCAAAACAACGGCTTAAATATTTTGACTAAGGTTATAGTTCAAGTTGGATTTAAGAAACTGAGTTAATTGGCAGTCTGAGTCAATTTTCTTCTGGCTAAACTTTTGTTAATCTAATTTTTGGCAACTTTGCTATATATAAGCACTAAATTTACATACTATGACTCTTTCTCATTTCATTGAGTCACTTTTATATGTGAAGAATTGATTTGTCACATGAATAAGACATTTCTGGGCGAGATTTCAGCACAAGTAAAATATCTTCAATGTATAGTTTCCTCTTAAGGTCTAAACAATTTTGATACTGAAATTAAATAAAAATACAAGAAAAATTAATTGAATGGATGATAACATGAAGGCAGATTTTCTCCTGACACCAGAAGAGTCATTTGTAGTGTTGGGTTCTTTGTTGTTGCTACATTGACATATTGTGCAAGGTAAAGATGGAGGTATAGTTGAAGCAAACGGATATGGAAGTGTTACAGACTAATTGCCCTCCTTGAAACAGCCACTGGACCTCCACTGACTGTTTATGGAAAAAGAGTATGGCCTTGACCTAGATTTTTAAGATATTCTATAGGGTAGCATGTTCTTATTTTAGTTTTGATCAGTTAATTCAAAGCAATTTAGAGCTTCCAGGACACATGGCCTTGTGTCTTCTGAGAGTCATTTCTTTTCCTCACAGTCTTCTCCCTGTTTATGAATCTATCATTTTGTAAAACAGCAAGATGCTGAAAATCTACATTTAGTGGCTAGTGCGGGTGGAGTTACCGTGTCTGGCAAAAATAAAAATGAGTGATGTTTCAGAAACTGATGTGGTTTAGGGTGTCTTTAATATATCACCAGAAGTTAATTAAAATGTGCTGTACTTTTATAAAGTATGTTTTATCTGTTTTCAGTTTAGTCCCTTACTGACAGATGCCAGAAAATTCATCAGTCCGTGGTCTTAATTGAAAACCTGAATAGGAACTGAGACATTCCAAACTTTAAAGTGAGATGAAAAGGTTTAGAGACCTAACTATCTTGATTTGGAAGAAATCTGAGGAATTTCAAGGTTTTCAACCTTAAAGTCATAAACAAGTGAGCTGGCAACGCCTGACTTATTTCCCTGCATTCTTGTGGAGCTCAGAGGGTGTGGCCCAGGCTAGGGTGCCAGCCAACAGTATCTGGGGGTTATAGATACATGATCCCAGGATGTCCTCATTCTAAAAGCATGCGTATTGATAAATAGCCTGATTCTTTCAGGGAACTGCAGCTTGCTTTGATCCTAAGACTCAGGTCTGCACTGTTCTTCCTGGTTAGTCAAGTGCCATGGCTTCTGCCCTGCAGACATAAGGCAAGGCGATGTTATCAGTGAGTGGGTGTGGATCCTCAGCCTTTCTCAGTTGGGCACCTTGGGCATCTGTTTTGTTGTGGCTGTAGACCTTATCAGCAGTTGCCGTCTGAACACCAAGGTTCGCCTGGACTTTGTCAAAACAGAGTGGCCTTGGTATTGTAACAATCTGCATACAGGGGAGACTCTAAAGTACAGCCACGCTGCGGTCTTCTGAATGCTTCTGCAAACAGTTTTCTTTCTCCTTGTTTTCTCTCGTGTAGTAATTGGTGCACTATGAGTGAGGAGTATGTAACTTAGAAAAATAAAACTGGAAATACTCTGGGGCTTTGAGTGGGAGGAAATTAGAAATCACCAGTTTATCTCCCACCCACACAGTGAGTGATCTGCCAGGTAATGAAGGAAACATTAGATTTTTTTGTTAATATTTTATTTGTTTATATTTCAAATGCCCCCCTTTCCCGACTTCCCTCCACAAATCCCTCACCTCATCCCCCTTCCCTTTGCCTCTAAGAGGGTGCTCCCCCACCCATCCACCCACTCCTGCCTCACCCCTTTAGCATCCCCCTTCTGAGAGCATCAAGCCCACACAAGACCAAACGCCTCCCCTCCCACTGATGCCAGATAAGGCGATCCTCTGCTACATATATAGCGGGAACTATGGACGGGCCCATGTATACTCTTTGGTTGGTGGTTTAGTCCCTGGGAGCCCTAAGTGGCCTGGTTAATTAATACTGTCCCATGGGGTTGCAATTCCCTACTAGCTCCCCAGTCTATCCCCTAACTCTTCCATTGAGGTCCCTGGACTCACTCCAATGGTTGGCTGTGAGTATTTGCATCTGTCTTAGTCAAGTGCTGACAGAGACTCTCAGAGGACGGCCGTGCCAGGCTCCTGTCTGCAAGCACATCTTGGCATCAGCGATAGTAATGGGGTTTGGAGTCTGCAGATGGGAAGGATCCCATGGTGGGGCAGTCTCTGGATGGCCTTTCCTTTAGTCTCTACTCCATTTTTGTCCCTGCATTCCTTTAGACAGGAACAATCCTGGGTTAAAAATTTTGAGATGGGTGGGTGGCCCCATACCTCAACTGAGAGCCATGTCTATCTACTGGAGGTGGTCTCTTCAGGTTCCATCTCTCCGCTGTTGGGCATTTCAACTAATGATAACCAGGTTCACAGCCAGAAGCTGGAAACAACCCAGATGTCCCCCAACAGAAGAATGGATACAGAAAATGTGGTACATTTACACAATGGAAAACTACTTAGTTATTAAAAATGAGGATTTCACGGATTTTGCAGGCAAATGCATGAAACTAGAAAATATCATCCTAAGTGAGGTAACCCAGACCCAGTTATGTATTCAGTGATAAGTGGATATTAGCCTAAAAGCTCAGAATACCCAGGATAAAACTCACAGACCATATGAAGCTTAACAAGAAGAAAGACCAAAGTATGGATGCTTCAATCTCACTTAGAAGAGGGAACAAAATAATCACGGGAGGCAGAGGGAGGGAGATATCTGAGTGGGAGAGGGGAGGGGGAAGAAAAAAGGGGGGGCAGGATCAGGTATGGGAAGAGACAGGAGAGAAGTCCAGAGGGCCAGGAGAAAATAGAAATATGTGGTAGTGAGGGGGCAGGGAACAGGGGTGGGGGGCACTAGAAAGTTCCAGATGCCAGGGACACAAGAAGCTCCCAGGACCCAATGGGGATGACATTAGCCAAATCAGATTTTTATTTTCACTGGAGAATCCTGGCAGATAGACGAAATGAGGCACAGAGATGGGAGGTTGGAGCCTGCTCCATGTCCAAAGTCCAAGGAGAACCCACAGAAATCATGGAAGCAGGGAGGGTGACTTTGAAGGAAGCAAAGTCTAAAGACGATCCCAGGGAAATGGTTTCAATCAAGGGGTGGTCAAGCCAAGCATATTGCTTAAGAAAATCATAAAAATGGTTATAATATGGTAACCAATTCCAGAATAAAAGTCATTTTGTGAACACTTGATTGAAATTTCTAAATTTAATTATTTTCATCTGCAACAACAAATGTCCAAACCACATAAGAAGCTCTGGCTTTGCATATTTTAACAGTTTTCCCCTTTACTTTCTGTCTACCAATATGTCTCCTCTCTCATTTTGTGATGCATTTTACCCATGTTTTCTACTCACATTCCATTGACTTCTGGCATAAGGGTGATCACAGCATCCAAAGGGAGGAGTTCTAGGTCCACTTTAGTGCCTGAGTTTGCCTAACTGCTCTTACAGTTGCTCTTGGTCTTGGACAGACTTTCTAAGTCTCAGTTTTTTCTTTAACATGTGATAATGGACTGGAAAGATAGCGCAGCATTTAAGAGCTCTTAAAGCCCTTCTAGAGGACTTGGTTTCTTCCTAAACACCCATGTTGAATGAGTCATAACTGTAGCTTTAGGGGACCTGATGCCTCTTTGTGGCCTATGTGGGCAACTGCACACACACATACACACACACACACACACACACACACATACACACACACACACACACATACACACACACACACACACACACACACACACACACACACACTAAAAACACAAATCAAAACAGAAGCATAATATTTATAAAGCACCTGCTACATGTTTTCTGCCACGCAGACACAGGCACAATGATGGCTGTTTTTATTACTTATTTGCACAACAACTCTGAGGATTAGACTGCCAGGAACCAAAGGATCTGCAGGTTTCTTATTAGCCTGAGAGAAGCTATTTTGTGAAGAAACTAGGCATGTAGGTAGAAGTAGGCCTGAGTTTCAGGTTCCTGAGAACTAGGCTTCTGTTTAGGTTCCGTCTCCTAGGAGATGGGTTCTTTCCCAGGTCAGGGTGACCCCCTTGCGGTTAGGTGATCAGCAGAGCATAGATAGTTGCCTTGGTAACATGTCCTGGTGGCTGGGAACCTGTACTCCTTGGATTCTCCCCACTCCTTTAGCATTGTTTAAGCCCTGGTTATATTGTTTAAGAGTCCTTCTATATTGTTTAAGATTCTCATATTTTCTTCTCCTTGCATCTTATAAAAGCTTGGAAATAAAGTTAATCTTTGGAGCTTGACCAGAGGGATTCTGTCTTGCTCCCAGGTATCTCTGCTTCTTGTCTCATCCCCATCTGTCAGTCCCCTCCTTAGGTTCACGACGAACCCCGCCGGCGGGGACATTAGGCTAAGTGAGTATAGAAAAGTGTTTAGTGAAATTGTATAATAGATTTATGGGATGACCTAAAATCTAAGGGATCAAAACAGAACAAAGGTGCACAGTTTAGAATATCAGTTCAGTATACAATTTTTGTAGATATATCTCATGTTATGCTATATGGTTTCACTCTCAACCTTTAGAAAATTAAGTACTAACTTTTTGAAGATTTTCCCCAAATTATTAATATCAATATGGCCACTATGGAATAAATTACGTGTTCTGTTCATTCAGTTTTAGCTTGGAAATTATCTGGGCTTGTTTTTTTCTGGATTCTGTATATGTCTCTGTGTGTGTGTACACACTTCTATCAGTATCCCTCATATCTGAGGGTAATGAGGAAGACAGTTGGTTTTGGGATATGAGTTAAGAAGCATTTATAGCTTTAAAACATGAATACAAATATTCTTAGAAAATTATATCATCCATAGAAGAAAGTATTTTTTTTATTACTTCTGGGTATATATCCAAAAGAATATTATTCAGAGGCACTGCAGGCAGCAGCCCAAGCATGCCTATTACAGAAGTATCCACAACGACCACGATATAGACACTTGAGTCTGTTGCCCAGCAAGTGGATAAAGGAAACATGTCACATACATCATAGCAATAGTGTTTAACGTTAAGAAAATAAGCTACCTTTTACTTGTCACAACATGGGTGAAGTATTATGCTAAGTAAAACACGCTATTCCTATGAGAGGTCATTAGTAGGCAAACTCATGGAGCAAATGCTGCTGGTTATTGCCAGGAGTGGTGGAGGGGTGTATATTGCTGTTGAATGACCTTAACATTTCAGCTCTGCTAGGTGAAAAACTTCTAGAGGTCTGCTATGCATCACAATGCCCAGAGCCAACCACAGCACTGTGCATTGGAGGATTAAAGATCTCTATTTTATGTTTCTAGCACAAAACAAATAGAAGCCATAAAACAATGAAAAGAAGCAAAGGAGGCTTTGGGAGGCAATAGATAGATGTACCCACTCTAGTTATTGCGATGCTAGCAAGAACGTTTGTATGAAATTGTGCACGTTAAATGTGTCCGTACTTTACATACCAACCATGCTTCAATTATTAAAATTATTAAAAAACCGAAGCCTTACTTTCCTTAAATCTGTGTTTGACATTCACTCTGTGTGTGTCATTTGACATTCACTCTGTGTGTGTCATTTGACATTCACTCTGTGAGGGTCATTTTCCATTTGAGACGTACAGTAGCGGCGTCACTATCCCCAACACATGTCCCTCTTTAGTGCTGCTTGGAGATAAGCATTCTCGTGCTGATACATGTCTCTGCCCCTTTCTTTGCTTACCTATTAGGCAAGGTCAGACTAAGAAGGTGGAAGTCTAGCAAGTACCAAAACTGAGAAAAGGGAATTTGTCTGACCATCCACGCGACCTGAATGCTCTCTTGGAATCTGCTCTATGGGTAAGATGCTATCTGCCCCTGCATGTAACTTTGCCCTTTCTCAAAAACAAATATTATTCTACAAGGAAATGATAAAAGTGAAAATATTGTTCTCTCAAGTATTATCAGATCTGTGTGTTTCCAAAAAGTATGAGGCTAGTTTAAAAACCTGTATACTATCCTACATCAGGTATCTGGTGGCCCATGGATTTGGCTTTGAAGACTCATGGAAGACAGAAGGTTTTATTTGCAAGAAGTTTAAGGGTAGGAAAGAGCTATAGGAACGAGTAACTTTCTTTCTTTCTTAATATGTATTGAATTTACATTACTTTTATTGTTTAATACCTTCTCCAGTTTCTCCGGAATGTTAGTAAACATCTGTTAGTGTTGCCCGTGTCCTGGGACATGAGCACACAAGGGTTGTGGAAGTATGAGAACCAGGATTCAGAACCTTAACACCCACATAAAAACCAGGCGTGGGTGTGTATCTATAATCCTAATGATGGGGCAACAGAGGTTGATGGATCCTAGGGGTTCCCTGGCCAATCACCCAAGGTGAAGGGGTAAGTACAAGGCTCATTGAGAGCCCATAGACTTTGGAGAGTTCACACTGAAAGTTGGGCTGAGTAAGAACTCCCTCTCTACATCGCGCTTCTTCATTGTCTATGCTAGATTGGTTATTTTCTACATACTTTGCAAGATCTTTTGATATCCTAAATATACTTAAAGATCCAGCCTAGGTTCTGCCATCCCTCAGTCTTGTTTTCTCCTTTGTTTATATATAGTTCCTGCATTACATAGTGTAAACAGTCCTGTTCTTGAGTTGTTGATATCATTTAGCAATTCTACTGCAGTACAAGCTATTCTAGTATAATACATTCAATAAAACAAAACTGTCATTTACTTTATTATCATAATCACTACACATCAATTGTACATGATAGTAGGATTTCCTGTGATATGAACAGGCATGCACTGAGTGTCATTTATATCCCTCTGCCCACCTGTTCTACTTTTCTCTTTTATTTTTCTATATCAGGGATTTAATTTAGGTCCTTATGAATGCTAGACAAATGTCTACCCATGAACTGTAGTTCTAGCTTTTCTATTTTTGGTTCCTACCTCTTCATCCAAAGCCTCTCTAAGTCACTACAAGCCCCTCTTAATTTCTTCCTGTCCCTTTTCCCTTCCTTCTGTTTAATGACTACTCTCCTGTTCCATATAGCTGTAAGGTTGATTTATGACTTTTCATAAGAGTGAGGACATATAACACTTATTCTTCTGTGTTCTGCTTGTTTCAATAAATATAATGGTCTCTAATTCTCTCCGTGTTGCAAATAACAAAATTTCATTCCTTTTTATGGCTGAGTACCATACCAGCACTAGACGTTTACCACATTAAAGATACCATGAATCCCCTAAGGGATATTGAGATTGATCCCACATTTTGGCTGTTGCAAGAAGTATTGCAATAACCATTGGGGTGAAAGTATCTTTTTGGTGTGAAGACAAGATTTCATTTCTTTTGGATATTTGATATTGGAATTATTAGATAATATGGTAGTTTTTTTCTGTTTCTTGGAGCAGTCTTTCTACTGTTTTCTACAATGACTTTCTTGATTTACATCCCCCTCATGGGTTTAAGTGTCCTCTATTGTAGCACCTCTTATCTCTTACCTTTCTGCCAGTAACCATTCTGTCTGGGATGAGATGGTATCCTGTTTAGTTTTTATTTCAATTACAAGTGAGATGGAGTGGTTTTCCATGTTTGGTTGTCTGTATGTCTTCTTTTGAGCAGTGTGTATCTGTTCTTTAGTCCACTGTTAATTGTCAGTGTTTTGGAATTTGTCTTCCAAGTACTTCTACACTCTGGATATCAGCCCAGTGTCTCTTCAGGCTCTTGAGACGTTTCCTCTCTAGTTCTTGTGATGGATTCCTAGATTCTTATTTAACATTTATGTCTTAGAGTTGGTTTTTGTGCATTATTAGAGAAAGGGATCTAACTTGATTTTTCTGTATCTTAATATTCAAATTTCTCAGCACTATTTATCAAACAGCTTGTCTTTCCATCACTGTATGTTTTTGACACCTTAAAACAAGTCATTCTAGCATATTACCAAGAGAGTCAAAAATAAAGGTTGGAGCCAAGATTCATGTACTTTCTCTTGTATCTGTTAATTTTCTCTGTGTATATATACTATGCATTTTAGGCAAAATAGTCATGAGATGAAATAGCCTCAAATGTTTAGGTCAAGACCTTTATTGAGACATTAAAAATTTTCATCTTATCCAGCTGAAGATGAGCTCTGCTTGAGTATATGTTTCCATCTCTGAGAAAAATCAGATATTCTGCAGTGTTTCTGGGTATAAGTTTCATCTGATATCATCATACAGTGCTCTATACTACAATAAATATGAAGAATGTAATTCTATTTTCATCCAAATTTCATAAAATGTATTGGTTATTTAAAATATTTTGCTATATTTTAGTTGCAAATTCTCATACTTTTGAATTCTCATGTCCCAACTTGGTACACAGATATTTCAATGGGCATAGCTACTTTCACTAATATTCTCCCTCTCTGTCCTGGATTTTATGCACAAAATGAAATTACAGTCATAAGAATTTAACAAGTGATAACTCTGTGTGTTTGGCCCTCCCACTCTCTTCCTGTCATCTTCTCACACCATCATCATGGTGTGCATGAATGTCCTGGCAGATGCTCTCAAGAACATCAACAATACTGAGAAGAGAGGCAAATGCCAGGTCCTCATCAGGCTGTGTTCCAAAGTCATCACTCGGTTTCTAACTGTGATGATGAAGCATGGTTACATTGGTGAATTTGAGATCACTGATGAGCACAGAGCTAGGAAAATTGTTGTGAACCTCACAGGCAGGTTGAACAAGTATGGAGTGATCAGCTCTAGATTTGATGTGCAAATCTTTGTCTTTGAACCTAGAAAAATGGCAGAACAATCTGCTCCTATCACTTCAGTTTGGTTTCATTGTATTGACAACCTCAGCTGGCATCGTGGACCATAAAGAAACAAGACAAAAACATACAGGAGAGAAAATCCTGTGATTCTTTTTCTAGAGATGTAAAGCATAAATAAAAAGCCTCTGGGGGGGGGGGGGAGAAAGAAGTGAACAAGCTAACCGTTCTAGCATGGAACCATGAAACCTTATTTGTGATAATGGGATTTGACTAGTCTTCTTTCTTTCACTTTTAATAATATCATAACGCTGATGCATCTGAATGTAATTAGCATGGGCAGTCTTAAGAAATGCTTTACTGTACCAGAAAATGTGGATTAGAATTTAAGTTATTGTTTTTTCCAGACATTGACTCTGGGGCCAGGCCAAATGGATTTCTGATTCTTAGACTGTGATAATCAGTGTAGCCAGATTAAATCTGCGAGTAGATTTTTCTCTTTTTAGTGACAATAACTTTTTCTTCTATAGCGCCAACTAGAATGAAAGAATTATTTTTTGGAGATGGGTAGAAGGCAACAACTACAAGTCAGCAAATGAAAAAATTCCGTTCTCCTTAACTATTTTCCTCCTCAGCTTCATTTCTTCTGTGGAAGTGGAGGAGGAAGGAATTCATTTCTCTTACATGTAGATAATGGAAAGCTGAGACTTACGATCAATGACTCATTTCCTACTCATGAATTATTCATGTAAAATGGAAAGGCAAGGGATAGATGATATGAAGATTAATCTCTGAAGAAATACTTACTCAAAAAAGATTTGCTGGACTCTTCTTAACAAGTGTACAGTAATCAAATTGTGTTTGACCCGGGTTGAATCCTAGTTGTCCAGACAAAAGAAACCCTGAGCAGTATCTTTTACGTCAGAGTAGTTGACTAGGGCAGGGCCTCCTATGCAGACCCAGGTGTGGGATCTTCAGAGACCCAGGAAACCTCTGAGATGGGCAGGTGACAGCCTGTGGCTTCCCCTAGTTTACAACATCCTTTGTGTGGAGTGGGCCTTTTCTCCCCCTAGTTTGCTGCCTTAGGTAAGAGATGTAGCTGATGTTTGGATATTGGAAATTAAATCTGGAAGTATAGAGTCTACTTCTTAGAGAACTTCAAATTCAAGCAACTGTGCATTTTGAATAAATCGCTAATTTCTGGAGATTTTAGAGAGTGCTTAACTGGACTTCTCTTGACTCCTAAATTCTATTTAACATAGCACTAGCATTGGCTTGAAGTTACTATTGCTATCTGTGCAATAATGAGAGAAAGACAGAGTGCAAAAAATAAGGGATAAATAAAAGAAACTAAACAAAAGGTAGGTAGTAGTGGTACATACCTCAAAAATAAGTGGAATAAAAGTTAATGCATGTTTAGAGTTCATAATTACACTTTCAGTTTTAACTTACTGAACAATCTCATCTATTATGTTTATGAAGTAGGCATATTAATAACATTATAGGTATTCTTTGATATATATATATACACATATGTATATATGTCACAGACTATATATAGTATAATACAAACACACACACACACACACACACACACACACACACACACACACACACACACACTCTCAGTGCTAATGTGTGTGTAGAGAATCAGAAATAATGCTAGCTCAGCTAGGGCTAGGTGCAACTTTGGAACTTTGAGGCTGGGAACAAACCCTCTGTAGCCTTATCAGGTCTAGGTGCAGAGCTTCAGAAGTCTGTGGAGATGCACAGGCATCTGAAAAGTCCTTCTGTATCTGGGATAGGATCGGCAACATGGGAAGTGTTAGCTGTAAGGTGCTTAGTTCCAGTTGGTGCTTAGGTGGCCATGGCAGGAGTCACCATAGTGCCTTGTATTTTATTGACCATTTGAGTTTAAGTAGGATTGCTTGTATGTGCATGGGTTGGTCATTATTTACAAGGATATAGGTAACTTACCAGTGACTACACCACTGAAGAAAACGATAGCTGCTCCCCTGGCTGCCATTAACTCTCAGTAGTTCTCTTGAGCCTCCACCAGTTCCATGAGGGAAGGCTGGTAGGTTCAGTTCTGTGCAGGTATCCACAGCTGCTATGTGTTCATGGGTAAAACGACCACGCCGTAACCAGAAGATAGCACTTCCTAGGACTTCTCCCTGGTTTGTAGCGCTTACATTCCTCCTTCCCACCTTCTGAATGCTCCCTGGGCACTGGAAGGGATGACGAAAGTGTCCTGTCATAGATTCCTGTTTGGGGTTAGCCCCCACCAAGCCCACAGCTTCCCACATCCCCTTTCTCATCTCCACTTAAACACTGCTATCATAGTATTCCTTCCTCTAGTTTTGTATCTCCTCCTTTAAGGTCTTCTACCTTATGCCCCAGTTTTTGCTTCCTGGACTCGTTAGGCACCCCCAATTCAAATATAGAAATCTAAGAACTCATATATAAGAGGAAAAATATAGCATTTGTCTTTCTAGGTCTGGATTATCTGACTCAGTATAATAATTTTCCAGTTCTATAATTTTCCTGAAATTTTATTTTAATTTTTCTTCAGTGATGAATAAATTCCATTATATATTAACAATTTTAAATCCATATTAAGTAACTACTTCAAAAATTAATTATTATAATGAATTCCATTAATTATACAATTAATATACATTATATTTTTATTCATTGCTTATTATTTGATGGACATCTATTCTGATTCCACTTCCCAGCTCTGTGGTTACATCCATCATAGACAAGGATGTGAAGGCACTTCTTTTGGAGGGTATAAAGGTCTGTGGGGTACACACATAGGAGTGTTATAACATGGTCATTGGTATTTCTATTTTTAGCTTTGTGAGGAACCTCCACACTGATTTCTGTGGCAGCTGGACCAATTTATTATTCTCTCACAAACAATGCATGAGGGCTCCTCTTTCCCATATCCTAACTAGCCTGCCTGCCTGCCTTTCTTCTTTCTTTTTCTATTTTTGAGATTATACTATAATTATAACATTTTAACCTTCCCTTTCCTCCCTCCAAATCCTTTCATTTACTTGTCTGCTCTTCTTCAAATTCATAGCCTCTTTTTCACTAATTGTTACTGCATACACATGTTTACACGCACACACACACATTCTTAAATGTAATCTGCTCATTCTGTAGAATGCTACTTGTGTGTATGTTTTCAGGGTTGACCATTTGGCACTGGGCAACCAATTGATGTGCTCTTCCCTGGGGAAGGCCACCTCTCTCATTCCCAGTGTTACTCAGTTACCTTATGTAAAGTGATGTTTAACACTTTTAAAATTGTTTATTAGCCATTTTTATTTCTAGTTTTGAAAACTCTCTGTTCCATTCTGTAGTACATTTTGAAATTTATACTAGCAATATTCTAAGTATTCCTTAAATGAAACATTCACTACATGTATAACTGAAATAGTAGCAAATATGTAGGGTTTTCTTTGTAACTTTCTAATGTACACATATCTTACTTATGTGTTAAAATAGATTAGATTTTAGAAATCAGATAACCTTTGGATTGTGTATAGGTTTGTGCTCCTGTATCAGTGATGGTAATGGCCGAATGGCATATTTTTACAGACAGATTTTACAGAGTAATAACTCTTTGATTAAACTTACGTGAACCCAATATGGAGAATGGTGGGAGGTATATTGCATGGTTTGATATTTTCAATCTATTTCAATATCCAGCCTTCTTAAGGAAAAGGCCAGGCATTCATATAAACTTTCTGAGATTGTACAGCTTATTCACATATGCTGACGAATGAGCTTTACATTTTTGTAAAGTGCAATACTGTTAATGTTCAAAATGTGCACAAAGACCAAATGCTTTTCAGTCTTCTAACAAAATCCTCCCCATGATAAGACCTAAAATTGGTGCTATGCCCATTAGACATGGCTCTGTGAGTTCCATGAAGTCTTCTGAGTGATGAGGATAAGCAAATACTTACATCAACATGAATCTAATTCCTAACATCTCAAATTTGTGACCTTGCAGTTCTAGAAGGCCAAATCAAGATGTCCACAGGACTGTGTTCTTCTGGAAGTGTTGAGCAAATCCCTTTCCTGACTGGTCTCGGTTTCTAGTGATAGCTAGAATGGATTGAGTCCAGCCCTCTTCCACTTTCAAACTCAGCTCAGAATCTTTTTTCCTCTCCATCCTTAGGTATTCTGTCTCTGACTGTGGTCCTTCTGCCTCTTTCTAATAATTACACTGGGTGCATGTGGATAATGCATATTGGTCTTTCTATTATAAAATCCTTCATGGTATCACAGCTGTAAATTCTCCTGTCCCATGTAAACAGCATATTTATTGGCTTCAGGGTACAGGATATAAATATCTGAGGGCCTAAATCCAGTCTCCCATATGGAAAGTCTCATATATCTATATCTATATCTATATCTCATATGTAATATTCCATAGGTTACAGTCTCTCATGAGTGTCCCAGTTCATATCACCCATGCCCTGGGTTCCTTCTTTCTTCCTACTCTATATCTTTATGGTCCTGTTGATTCTCCCATGATTGCAAGATGACTGTCATGGCCAGCAGCACATCATTTGCCTTTAACACACTAAAAGATAAAGATGAAGTCACATCCTTTTTGTTTTCATTCAGGAAGTGAAGCCCTGATGATGTTCTCTACCTTCTAGGCAGCGCTAGTTACATGGTACCTTGTGCTGCAGGACAGAATGTGAGTCCACACATTTCACACCTTACTATTTCTTTTTGAGGTTTATCATAAAAAACAAAGGGTTAAAATGGGTCTTAGGTAGATCAACCTTCTAGTGGTCAAGATTCCTTGTTGCAAACAATAGATTTTCAATATTTAATCAACAGAAATATTTAGCATGGGAGGAGATTGTCATGTCTTCAGAGTGAGTAAACCACTAAACTCCTTCATTAAGAAATCTAACAATATGGCTGGGAGGCATACCCAGTGCACTGCACACACCTTTCAGTAGAAATATCACAGCAGCTGCTCTCCGTGGTTGGCAGTAGTCATTCAAAGTTGTTGTCCATAGAGCCAGCACTTTCACTATATTACTGCCATGCTACCGCCTGTCAAGAGGTATTCTTGCTAATAGCCATTCATCTCACTTTTATCAGCAGCCAGATCAGTGTTGTATCTGGTTAGTGAAACCTAGATGTGCCTCCATTTACAATTGCAAAGGGGCTTGAGAAATAAGTCTGGTAAATAACCTGGGAAATACTCCAGGTAATTTAGAGAGCAGAGCCCAAGGTAAGAATTCAAATCCTGTCGCCTTGAGAGATTCAAGTGGAAGGATGAAGGTGAGGTTGAGCAGAGGTGATGTAGAGATAGTAACCATACTGACATCTCATTTCTGCTTAGGTTCCTACTGTCATATTAGCTGAGGACAGATGTCCATGGACACATTATACTTCAGAGGGACCAAAATGAGAAGTGGATTCAAGGTAATCCTGAGAAAGAGAAGAAAAGGAGATTTTTTTCCCTGAACTTTATTTCCATATCCATCTCTTCCTTGTAACAGTCAGTGTCACCAGGGCCAGTTCTGTCAGGGTTTCAAAGTGTATAAGCTAGGCCACTGGTCAGCATCTCAGAAGCCAGATCTCATGCTTTACACAGGGACAGTCCAGCTAGGTCTGGAAGGGAAAGAGCAACTTAGCGTGATAGTGTCAACACCCTTGGGATGTGGACTACATGGTTTTTATCTCCAAGCTTTCTCTGTACTCAAGATGGAGTACACAGAAGTGGGGATGTTGTGTATCCTCAGAGAAGATGACATCTCTCCACGGTGTCAGCAATAACACCTGTCAGAAAGAAGCAGGAGGGAGGATGCAAGCAGGCTCAGGAGGGTTTCATATATAGTAAGGTTTAAGGGTTTCTAGCTAAAGAGAAAGTTGTTTTCACAATGTACAAAACTATCACATAGGGAGTGTATCCAAAAGATTCGAGACAAGACTCTTCTCTATCCATCGCTTTTGACCCCACTGTTAAAGTGTGTCTCCCTTCAGGTTCCATCCAGAGTTTCTTAAATCTTATTCTCTCAGAAGTAATCATAAATTAAAAGTCACTAGGGCAGTTCAAGCTCAGTTTTTATCACCACTGTGTACTCAGGAATGGATATGACGCCCAGCAGGATATAGAACTAGATGAATGTTGAATAGAAGGATGAGTTAATACAGATAGCAAATTATAAGATAGACAGTAATATAGTCTATGGAATAAAATAAATAAGCAATTTTCATCCTTTGAGAAGAATTCCATAAAAGAAATAATGTCTCTGGACTGCGCCTTGGCATGCTTGGTTTTAGCTCCCCAAAAACCAGAGACTAGAAACACCTGTGGCAGGAAAAAAAAACCACTAAAAGCAAAAACTTATATACAGAAATGTTTTAGTTTGCTCATAAGACGGTGAAGTCAGTGCTCAATCAGGCATCCTATAAGCATTTTGCACTTAAACACACACACGCTTAAACACACATATACTAACACACACATATATGTATACAGATACAGACATACATACAGACAGACACACACATGCATAAACACTCTTAAATACACAGACACTTACACACAGACACAGACACACACATAGACAGACAGACAGACAGACAGACACACACACACACACGGGAGGTGGGGGAGAAGTCACAGATTTCTGTTGAACTCATTTTCCTGACTGTGAGGTCAATGAGATGTTATATTGGAGGGAATCAAGCCTTAATTTCTTTTAGGTCAGAACTCCTGAGAGACATTTTTCTTCAGTGCCCTGGGAAACTGAACTTTCTCCATGGGATTAGTGGCATTTGCTGTTTCAAATCGAAACAGGATCTACTGGCCCACACTAACTTTACAATCGGCACCATCTACTCTGTGGTCACTGCTGAAGTATTAGAGCTAACCTAAGGAGTCAGGAAGTGACATTAGACTTCACTCTGTTCTATTCTGGCTTAGAGATTGAGTCTGAGATAAAGAAAGCACTGCGACTTTCCTGTAACACAGTTCTTCCCTGTAGAGCCAAGGCTTTCAGAGAAAAGCCCAAAGGGACTTTATGGTCAACCAGGTTGCATAGTTCCCTTGTCCTGCATGTTTCAAATGGCTGTAGGTGCAACTCATTTTCCCTTAGCTATATTCTTGCAAATGAGGACAGCAGAACAGAAAGAGGCTATCTTAGAAACCTTAATTCCATTTACGAAAATACCACAGCAGTCTGCACGTATATCACATAATTATATCTGAGGTAAGCTTAGAGAATGCAGTCATTTGTTCAGGGTTGTTTTTCCATTACAAAATCTCCAAATAGAATTATCAAGTCTATCAAATGTTAATTTGTCAAGAAAAACAGAATAGCTAATAAGGATAACTAGATTTATATTGTAAATAGAGAATTATCCTAAGGCTTCCATGTCTCCAAAGGAAGCATGATTGAAGGATGAGTGAGGGGGGTCTTAAAAAGAAACACTACACTTTTCTTTTCGACCAGCTACATGCTCTTGCTCAGGGAATGATCTAGAAGGCCACCAAACTTGCTCTTGGGTGTTCAGTGAGATACAATGGCCCTAACTTTGTTTCTGGTTCTCAGCTGTGAATTGTCTCCTGTTGAAACCTCCCTACACCAATTCACATCAAAGATAGAAAAGCATAGCCTGGCTCTCCTAGCCACTGGTAAACAACAAGAATACACCTCCCACAAAGAGCAGCCACCAACACGCTGACAGGATCTTAGGGGTCACTCAGATTTTCAGTGTATGAATATTGCAGTGATTTCCCTCAGCAGGTGGGTACTGATCACAATGTGAAAAGGCTCACTCTTTTTCAGCTTCTAGGCCTCTTACAGCATTTATACCACATCCTGAGTTCTGGCAATGCTGGCGTTTCTTGCTTTCCATTCTGGTGTTTCATTTATAACATTAGCTGAAATTTGGAGAAGTTGGTCTGAGGTAAAACTAAATTGCTTTTATATAAATAAATATCTTCTTTATATTGTAGCTAAGTTAGAGAGCAGGGACTACTGAAATGGAAATTTCTGGTTATGTCACGTGATGCAGACTCATGTGATGTTTTACTGAGGCAAGGTCCATGAGGGGGTCACGTGATGTTTGGAGAGAGTAGAAGTAGGACTTAATAGACAGTAATGGGGGCGCTTGCATAGCTAGCTGTGCAACTCTTTGTTGGTCTCTCATCTTTGCTGATCTTCACTTTGTTGAGAGAGGCAGGGCAGAAAACTCCAGGCATTCTGATTGGTCTTGGTTACTTCCGCTGACTTGTGCTGATTTGGTGGAAGCCTGGAGGTTTCTTCTGGATTGTGCTGCTGTTGCTGATTTGTGTTTAGTGACACTTTTGAACTGGACTGACGGTATCCTGACAAACAGATTGGAATTGCTCCCGAGAACCATTTCTAAACAGGTCCACATCTCCTTGTCCTATCTACCATCTTTTCTCCCCTACTTTTGGACAGTGGGCTAGAAGGAGGACTGAAGTGTTTGAGAACCCTTACTAAAGTAGGTTTTGAAAAAATCTAAGCCTACAGATTGCAAATATTTCCTTCACTGTGCAGCATTCCAGTGGATAGGGAGACAGGTGGGAATATTGAAAGTATTGAAATTATAGTGAAAGGTATAGACTTGCTTGCTTCCCTTCTCTGACCCATAGCTAGTGTGACTGTTCCTGTCAGCTTAATCAGTCATTTCCTTTTCTTTTGTTATTGTTATTGTTTTTATTATACCTATAGAAATGTCTAGAATTAAAAGAAACTGCCTTATAGTAATTGACCACATCATGCATATAACTTTGAATCCATACATATTTGATTAGATCTTTGGTTTTATTTCCACACTGCAATATTTAATCCACTTGGAAACTATTCGGGAAAATACTTTATGGTAAAAGCTTAATATTTACCTCCAAGAGATAAAATGTCCTCTTTCACATTATTTGATTGTTTCTCCTTGTATGATGATTTCTTGATAGGGTAAAACATCAATTTAGGTTTTTTTCTGCTTGTTGTCTTCTTTGAGAAGCAATTGACTAATGGGCTGTACATTTGGAAACTTTAGCCAGATAATTCTTTTTGGTCTTGGTAGAGCTGATTTTGAGTTATAGGGAGAACTATTTATTCAAACAATAGTAAACACAAATCTCATTCTGTCAGTGCTCATTGCTTCCATTGGTGTTGATTTTACTTCTACAGCTTTCTGATCTCTAGTACTATCTTTGCCACTCATAACTTTGTGTGTGCTGTGTGCTTTAGAGAAAATACAAACACAGACCACAGACATCTAATTCTACACACGGTGCCCATTTTTGTCACAACTTTATAAAGATACAAATGTAAATTGAGTCTTAGAGGAGCTAGCAACCTTACTTAAAGATTAAAATTTGAGATTCCTAATTCACTTCCCATTCTACATGTCAAAAATCAGGAATAGATTTTTAAAATGATTTTCTCATATGAATGAACAATGCAGTAACTGTCTATTGGTCAGCGGGATGACTACAGTTCTGTTTGTACCCACAGAACTTTCAAAGCACATGCCCTTGTTAAAATCTGCTACTCATTTCAAAGTTGCCAAATTCTGACTGGAATGGATCCTCTATGTGGTTGATATACCTTTTTTTTTTCAGAGGGACGCAAGAGGCATGGAATTATTTTTTCTAAATATTTATACTAGATTTCTTATATTAGTATTAGGCCATCATGGGTTGCAAACTGTAAACAGTGGTGTCTCTGTGGTTATCCTGTTGTCTGAGAGTATTAGCCTTAAATAGAGGCTATAAAGAGCTTATTTGCTTGCTACAAACTCTAGAAATCTTCTCACCAACCATGATCAGACAAAAATAAATGGTAATTTGGAGGCACATCATATGTAAAAATGCAGTCACTGTGAATCATATGGCAAGACATAAACATGCTATGGGTCTTTGGTTTTTTATCTTTAAGAAAGATAATGATTACTATGAAAAATATAACATAGAAAATGCTTTTGTAACTCTGTGACACTAATTAAAAATGAGGAAGCAGCTCCGTGTTACCAAGAAGGCAGCTATTTTCCTTGGGGTTTAGTAGGTGTAGTCTGGTTTACTGCTAGTAAAGAAATGGTGATTCAGACTTCTGAATGTGGCTGATTGCTTTCCCTTTTACTGTTTGAAAATCCCCACAAAACCCCAAAGATGGTACTGTAGTACTTGACAACAGTTTGCTTTCTAGTGGTAAAGTTTTGGCTTCTGAGAAGTATGGACACTAACATTTAAATTCAAGCCCAATCTAGGAAAAGAATGTGTCCTGCTTTGGTTTGGTTTGGCTTGGTTGGTTGTTTTTGTTTGTTTGTCAGCTTGATGTAAGATAGAGTCATTTGAGAAAAGGGAATTTTAGCTGAGAAAAGCGCCTTCATTCGATTTGCCTGTAGACAAGTCTGTTAGGGGTATTGTCTTGATTAGATGGATGTGGGAAGGTCCAGCCCAATGCAAGTAACTCCATGATGGGCAGATAGTCCTTTGAGGTATAAGAAAACAATCTGAACAAGCCCGGAGGAGCAAGAAAGTAAGTATCCTTCCACTATAGCTGCTGCTGCAGTTCCTGCTTTCAGGTTTCTGCCTGGAGCTGCTGCCCTGGCATCCTCCAGGGATGGAGTATAGTATGTATTATAAGATGAAATAAATCTTTCCTTCCCCAAGTTGCTTTTGGCCATTGTTGTGTTTTATAAAAAGATAAGGCAAGGAGGAATATGTTT
>CM052705.1:45865753-45880521 GCA_028551405.1 Uromys caudimaculatus | reverse complement strand
GCGGGACACTCCTCCATTCTTGTAGCAGTGCAAACTTATACAATCACTTTGGAAATCAATTTGGTGGTTTCTGAGAAAACTGGAAATAGTTCTCAAGACCCAGCTATACCTCTTCTGGGTATATACCCAAAAGATACCCCACTATACCACAGGGACACTTGCTCAACCATGTTCATAGCAGCTTTATTCATAGTGGAAACAACCTAGACGTCCCTCCACTGAAGAATGAAAAAAAAAGTACATCTACACAATGGAATACTATTCAGCTATTAAAAACAAAGACATCAAGAACTTTGCAGGCAAATGGGTGGAATGTAAGAAAATCATCCTGAATGAGGTAACCTAGAGCCAGAAAGACATGAATGGTATATACTTACTTATAAGTGAATATAGGCATAAAATGCAGGACAATCATATTATAATCCACAGACCCAAAAAAACTGGGTGATAAGATGGTTCTAAGGGAGGATGCTTGAATATCACCCAGAAGGGGAAACTAAATAGTCATCAGAGGTAGATGGAGAGAGGGAACTAGGTAGGAGATGGGGTGAGGAGGGGATCGAGGATGGAGATCAGGTGGGAGGTGGGGGAGCAGGAGAGGGCTAGTAGTGAGAATGGAAACTGGCCAGGGGCATCTCTGGTGACTATCTGGGACAGGGGAAGACATAGGGAGTCTATGGAGGTGAGGCTAGCTGGAATTCCTACTGGAAAGGCATATAGAGACTGAAGTAGACACCTCCTGTAGACAGACAGGACTTCCAGAGGAAAGAGAGGGACAGCCCACAAAACCTTCAACCCAAAATTTGTCCTGCCTACAAGATGTGCAGGGATAAAGATAGACCAGAGACTGAGGGAACAGAGAACCAATGACTGCCCCAACTTGAGACCCATTTTATTTGAGAGAGTCAACCCCTGATAAGACTCTGCTATGTCTGCTATGTCTAGCATAACTGTCTCATGAGAGGCTTCATCCAGCAGCAAATGGAGGTGGATGCAGAGATCCATAGCCAAACATCAAATGGAGCTCCCGGAGTCTTGTGGAAGAGTGGGGGACAAAAATTAACAAGACAGAGTTGTCAGGGACACCACAAGAAGACTACAGAGTCAACTAACTTGGGATTATGGGGGCTTACAGAGCCCGAGTCACCAACCAGGCAGCATGCAGGAGCTGGATCTAGGCCCCCTACACATTTGTAGCAAATGTTCACCTTGGTATTCAAGTGGGTCCCCTAACAATTAGAGTGGGGGCTATCTTGGTCTGTGATCCCTGCCACTGGATCCCTTTTCCCTACCTGGACTGCTTGGTTGGATCTCAGTAGGAGAGGATGTGTGTAGTCCTGCTGGTATTACATGTCCCAGGGTTGGTTAGTACCCAAGGGGGCCTCCTGTTCTCTGAGGAGAAGGGAAGGGGCAATGGAGGGAGGGATTTGTAAGGGTGGACTTTGGAAGAAAGTGGGAAGGAGGCTGTGATTAGGATGTAAAGTGAATAAAAAACCAAATTATTGGGAAAAATAGAAAGAAAATACCCTGTATGCTTTCCTACAGCCTTATCTTTTTGAGATATTTCCTCAATTGAGGTTTCCTCCTCTCAGATTACTTCAGTTTGTGTCAAGTTGACATAAAACTAGCTAGGACAGAATTTATTACATTCAGTTCTCCACATAGAGTTTTTAAACGCAATAAATTGTAAGAATTTTATTGGAGTGTAACTCTTAACGTTTGCCAAAATTACGATCATATTATGGCAAGAGAGCACTATAATATCTTTTCAAGTTAAATAGATGATCATAATTTAGGTCAATACTCTTCAGGGCAGAGAATGAAAAATGAGGAGTTTATGGAGAAATTAAACTTTGTATCATATAAAGAGTCTTGATGGGAAATTAGACTGGAAAACAGGGATAGTGGAGAGAACGGATCTATTTTATTTAGCAAACATTCTTATTATGGAACAATATGGATATAGTATTTTTCAATAATGTCTTTTTCAATAATATTTTACTGAATTTTTGGGAGAGGATTTCATACAATGTACCCCAACCACGTTCACTTCCTATTCCTTCCAGGCCCATCCTCTCACTCTTGTGTCCTTTTTTCCAAAAGAAAAAATATACCAAGTCCAATTTGGGGTACCCATGTACTCATTGGAGATGGTCAGACTGCCAGTGGTCAGCCCCTTAAAGATCACTGAGTCCTTCTCCAAACTCTACCTACCAGAAGCCATCAGTGATGAAGAACCAACACTTTAGCATCTATATTATAAATTTTAAATGGCTTCCTGTCAGGACTATTTCTCTCTCTCTCTCTCTCTCTCTCTCTCTCTCTCTCTCTCTCTCTTGCAGGAGTGACAGGTAGGAAGTTGTTACAGAAGCTTTTAATGCCTCTCACTCTCAGTTATGAGTCAGCAACTATCAATCAATACCCACTGCAAGAGAAGCTTTCTTGCCCATAACAGCCATCAGTAATACGGACCATGGATTTCCACATGGTTTCTAGTAGCAGCAAGAAACACAGACATCAATATGGTCTCCTGTGGCAGCCCTGATTATGAACATCATTATGGCTTCCAGGGACATCAACATAACCTCTGGCAGTAATACAGACCATAAACACCAACATGGCCCTTAGTGGCAGCATGACCAAAGACATTAAAATGGTCCCAGGTGGTAGTTCAGGCTATGGACATCTAAAACAACGTTCTGTGGTACATCGACCATGTTATAAATTTTTAAGATAAAAAAGCACAAAAATATTTTCTAATTCTAGTTTCATAATCATTTGGAAATTTTTGTGTGTGTATATTTTCATATACATGTATGTGTGATGTTTGTATTATGTGTTTTTTGAACTATAAATTTATACAAATATAATTTTCCATATATGTAATTAATATTACAAAATTGTGTTCTAGCATATTTTAATTTTTAATTTAATTTAATTTCTTTAAACAATTTTTAAAGGAAATTACTCATTTATTTGCTTTCATGTGTGTGTGTGTGTGTGTGTGTATTTATGTGCATATACATGGCTTTTACCATGGCCATGGTAGAAGCCAAAGCCAAAGCCAACTTGTGAGAGTCGGTTTTCCCTTCCTACCATGTGGATCCCAGGAATAACACACCTTTACCTGCTGAGATATCTTGCCAGCCCTGTCCACCTTTTTGGGACAGGGTATTGTTATGTACTTCAGATTGGCCTTGAACCTATGATTCTCTTGCTTCCATATCTCAAGGGCTGGCATTAAGACATGAACTACTGTATGTACCTGAAAAGATAGAGATGTTTTTAAATGAGAAAATGACTAGAAAATACTCTAGATAAAAAATAGAGAATATAATTAAAAGAATATATGACATACAAAATTCCAGCTAATCATTGTTTCCTTACTGCTGCATGATATTTGTCCGTATCCTTTGCTGTCATCTTCCCAGCTTGTGAGTATATTTCTGCACCAACATCATCCAGTCTGTATGGAACTCTATGTTGTGAGTACATACAGTTCAGTGTTAAAGACACCATAATGTTAAGGTTCTTTTTCTTTCCCCTTGACCCACCAACACGTCAATGTTAATACCTAATAGTTTAACACCTAAATATTTCTAGTCATTTGCTTAGGACAAATTTTGGAAAAGACAGTTATTGAGGCCATGGGTCAGCATGTTTTTATGCCCTTGGATAACTTCAAGATATTGCAAGAATTTCAAGCTATAGATAGGATACTTACATTCTTCTAAAACTAAATATTCTTTTTTTATAGCAGTTCTAAACTATGTAGAAGAATTATTTTGAAATATAACAAAAGTATTGTGTGATGAATTTTAATTTTAATTGATTTTAATAAGTAATTTAAATTTTGTCATTTTTATAATTTTAGTAATATAAAGGGTTCTAGTGAATTCCATCTTTTCACAAATATTACTTTTAAATATGTGCATTTGCATGTGTATCTTTGTTG
Source organism: Uromys caudimaculatus (assembly GCA_028551405.1). Lineage (NCBI taxonomy): Eukaryota > Metazoa > Chordata > Mammalia > Rodentia > Muridae > Uromys > Uromys caudimaculatus. Next base: position 45,876,566 of record CM052705.1, on the reverse strand, counting down.
GTATATTAGGCCTGTGAGTACAGATGCCGGCTGAAGCCAGAAGAGGGTATCGAACTCCTTGGAGCTGGTGTTTCAGGCAGTTTGAACTTTCCAATGTGCTTGCTAGAAAGTGAACTTGAGTCTTTTGGGAGAGTAGCAAGCATTCTTAATTACTGAGATATCTCTCTGGCCTCAGTTTATTGTGTCTTATGAAGCACATTGCAACAAATTAGCATATTTCAAAATCCTTACATCATTTATAAATATTACCTTGGAAAATTTTCCAGTATTTTGGGGGAATAATGAACATTGTTGTTCTACAGTATTCTGACTTAGCTGAATTCAGAGGAAAGAGTACCATTGCACTTTAAAGAATCTAAACAAGCATGTAACTATATTCTTATGTAGATTAAAAAGTTAAATTGAACTCTTTTTTACTTTTATTATTCTCAAATTATAGACATACTTGCAAGATCTATAATATTTAGAATGGTTTCAAAATTAAAATAAAATGTAAGAAAACATAATGGTTCCTAATTAACTCTCTGAGCCCAGTCATAGACTTTTCTAGGCTTCCATCCTGCCCTGGCTAACTGCCCAGTCTCTGAAGCCCTGTAACACACCAAGTTTGCTCTTTGCTGATGCAGTTATGGCTGGATCCTCTTCCTTCAGATCTTCATTTTGGTTTCGCTCATTCACAGAAGAGGCTCACTGCAGCACAGGCGGCATTCACAGAAGAGGCTCACTGCAGCACAGGTGACAACCACTATCTCACTTACCTCCCATCAACCTTTAGAAGATGGCTCCCCTTGCTCTGTGAAACTGGTTACAACCAAGTGACATGTTTTGGTCCATAGCATGTGCCACCATCTACTTGAAACTGCAAGCTGGAAGTCTTTAAAAGCTGCTACATAATTGGTTACGTGGTCTTACTAACATATTGTGTTTGGTGATACTAAACTGTGAAGCTCTCCCCATCCTGAATCCCTGAAAGGGTACATGGAACAGCCCTGCACTGAAGCAGGATGCCAAAATTCCATGAGGGTAAGACTATAGCATTCAGACTTTGGGCTTGCTTGTTAGTATATACAGTCTAACCTGTTGAATAGCACACAGCTTTCAGACAAATCCAAAATTTTTCCTACTTTATATTCATCTTACACAAAACCAGCTTCTTATTTAATTAGAGCTACCCTTCTCGATAAAGTGGTACGAGAGCTTTGTCTATCGTCTTCATTGTGGTGTCTCCAGAGCATATAACTTTAGCTAGAACATGAAAAGACCCTCTGAGATGCATGTTGAGCAAGTGAAATGAGCAGATACAGTATGTAAGTGTGTGGAATCTCCATGAGGACACCTTGATTGTGCCAAGATTCCAGGATAGCCTTTGGCATGTCTGAAAAAGAAGAAATTGGTGAGCCTTGCCCATTTGCAAGATATCTCATTCTTGCATTTTTTCTTCCCCCCTTGCTTCATAAACAATGTTCTTCTGTGTAGAAGGAAAATAATTGTAACTTTATCTTTTATATTCCATGATTATATAGACTAGAATAATGTTTTCTTTAAGACAAGCAGCTTAGCAATGCCTCAAGGCATTCTAGAGGATAAAAATGCAAATGTATTATGTATAGATCCATGAAGCACACACTTCCATTGTGACCTGTGACCATTCTTTCATTATAATGTTGCCTATGGTATGCTAATATGAATCAATTATGAAGGTGTTTTAAGTTGATGATTTCTCAAAAGACTTCAAACAAGTGAAGAGACACATTTGTTATTCAGGAGGTGGTCAGTGGTGCTTCCCAACAGAGGGAAACTGAGTCACTTCCTAGGCACTCATTTGAGAGGCTCAGTCCTTGAGCCAGATGATAACTTTCATTATTTAATCTTGCATACTAATTTAGGGTAACTACTAACAGCTGTGTCCCTGAGTGGCTTCTCTTGACCAGAAATAGAATAGCACAGATGGTGACATACAGATTCACAAGACTCATTTAGCTCTGAAGTCATTTAATGTCTTTTCGATTTTCAGGCAAACTGGAATGGGGGAGCTACTCTGAAATTATTCTGCAGTGGCCATTTACTTTTTTTTTTTTTTTTTTTTAACAACTTGAGATACTTCAGCGTGAATCTGAGGGACGATGGCTCTTTTCTCTGGCTTTAGCATCCTAGGTCATCGCAGCTCACTATAGCTCGTATGTTACAGAAAGAAAAGTACCTTGTCTGTTTTGTGTTTTAGCTTCTTAGGGAATTCTGAAAATCCTTATCTTAAACAACCTCTTACAGCTTATCTCAATCAAATCTTATGGCTTCCCTGCCCCCTTTACCTCTGTTGTACTTTTACGTGACTTTTCTATAATATGTTTGGTATTCAGAGTTTCCATGTCTGTTGGGCTGCTAAACAGAAACGTGGAAAAAATAGAGCTTAGAGCATGGCTTATTTTTCCATCTTTAACTTACTTTGGCATCTGAAAGACTTCAACTATTTTACAGATCACCATGTGTTCAACAGATCTATACAAATTCACATCAATATTTTGACCTCTGTTTTTATTCTGCCAGAAAGAACCCAATGAAAGTCTGGTAGTGTGTCTGGTCAGCAAACATGTATCCTCAAAGCACTTTTTGATAGAAAATAAAAAAAAAAACTGTAAATAATGTATCCCCTTGACTGTAAAATTAGACATGCTCAGTATAGAAAAATTGAGAAAGTACAGAGACCATAAGGGAAAAAATACAAAATCGTGTATAATCATAACCACCAGAGATATGATTAATCCTTTAGTGTATTTATCATTATTTTATATGCATTAACTGGTTTTCAAAAATAGGATTTTAGCATTGCTGTGATAAAATGCTATTAAATACTCCTAAAGCTTGAATATTTAGGTATCTGATGACTATTATTACTTCATTTTGCAATAAGAAGTACAGATACTTTGACATCAACCTTTCACCCCTCATTAGTATCTTTCAGAAGGGTAAATTATCTTTTTTTCACTTTAAAAATATTTTTATGAATTCTTAGAGAATTGCATGCATGCATACAGTATATTTTGATCATATTAACCCCCACTCCTCTTCCTAACTCCTCCCAGAGCTAACTCCACTCCCCTACCCATCCCGACTTCATGTTCTCCTTTGTTTATAATTTTATAACCCACAGAGTCCATGTTGTGTTGCCCACGTACATCTACTAGAAGCCATCCATTAGAGCATGGTAAATCTACCAGGACTATGTCCTTAAAGGACACTAACTCTTCTTCCCCAAGAAGCCCTCAACAATCCAAAGCTCACCAGGCAGAAGTAGTGGCTTCATGAGCCTCTTCCTCATGTTTCGATGTTGACTAACTTGATCTTGTGCATGTTTTGTGCAGGCAGCTGCAGTTGCTGTGAGATCATGAGTCAGAGATCCTGTCATGTCCGGAAAATGCTGCTTCACGGCAACCCTCTGTCTCTTACCATGTTTCTCCCCCACTTCTGTGGTGCTCTCTGAGCCTTGGGGGAAGGGTATGTGATATAGATGTCGCATTTGTGGCTGAGTGTTCTGCTGCCAGCCACATCACCTAGTGCTCTACATATCATAGCTCTGCAGTGGCGGGACCCCAAATGGTCACCCTGGTGGACTACAAACCCCTGCTGGAAAACTTGGAGCAGATGGTGAGCTCCAAGCTCTCAACTTTGGGTCTTTCAACAAGCCTCAGACACAGCGTTGCTCACTGCAGGCATTTACTGTCAGTCCGAACTCAGCGGCAACCCACATCCTGCCTGTCTTCACCACCACACCTGGGCATGTTTTGTTTGCTTTTCTGTATTCGTGTCAAATTCTAAGACTGATAAAAAGAATTCCAGCATACTTTCCTAGACTCTATTAATCAGCCATTCAAATCATGGGATTACTCTATATTGTTCTACTTAAACAGGGAAATCAAAGGGCATAAAAACAGTGTTTAACTGAACTCAGGGTTCACCTTTTAAGACATGAGTCGGCTGACTCTATGGTGCACAAAAAATCTGCTTCCTGACTTATTTAGTTTGGATGCTAGTAAGTGCCAGTATTGGAATGCAGATGAACAGAGTCTTAGGAAAGCTACTAATTTGTGTACAGTTGAGAGTAGAGAATCAAACCCAAATCAATATGGCTCCCTGATAAAAATGGTGGGGCGAGGAGCTCTCAGTAGGCAAAGAGCTTGCTTCGCTGGCACAAGGACCCATGTTCTACCCATAGAACTCATAGAGGAGAAAAAGTAGGTATTGTGGCAGAGACAGATGAATCCTTGTAGCTCACTGAACAACCTGAATAGCTACTTGGTAAGCTCTAGAACTGTCTCAAAACAGAAACAAAGAAAATAGATGGCTTCTGAGGAATGACACTTGAGGATGTACTCTGGTTTCTAAACACATGGGCAAGTTACAGTATACACATGTATATCCACATGTGCATGTGCACACACACACATCACATAACACACACACACACACACACACACACACACACACGGTAATAATCACATAATATAAGTTCTCTAATTTTCTGTGATTATATGATGTACCCTCCTCATCCTAAATCCAGGCTTCAGAAAACTTATTTTAAAAGTGAGTATGAACCTGATGATCTTATCCTTGCCCCAGGACGCTACATCTCTACTTGGAAAGTCAGTAAGTTATCCACACCATCCACTGCCAGGGTTGGGCTGAAATTCTAGCTAGACGACATAGAGCAGAGGACCGTGAATCAGTGAATGGCAACATGTCAATGAGTACACTAAGGCTTTCAGAGGTCCTTCTTCTGAGCCCTCTGCTTCTGCTCTTGTTCTCAACAGACATAAAACTTGAAGTGTTCATGCCAAAATGTTGATGTCACACCATTAGCAACTCAGTCACCAAATTATCCTTACCCCTTCTAGTCACAGTAGTGACCTTGGCTCTAAGACAAATAAATGGACATGTGATGCATTGATGCAGAGGAACAAATACATGCATGGAAAGACTGAGAGCAAGGAAGGAAATGCATGCTTAGTGCTAGGTGAATAATGGAGGAAAAAAATAGGAGACTAAAGAATTGCCTACAAGACATGCAGGGATAAAGATGGAGCAGAGACAGGGAACAGCCAACCAACACGGCTCCAACTTGAGACCCATCCGATGTGAAAGAGCCAATCCCTGACACTATTGATACCCTGCTATGCTTGCCGACAGGAACCTAGCATAACTGTCTCCTGAGAGGCTTCATCCAGCAATGGTGGAGGCAGATGCAGATACTGACAGCCACACATTAGGCCGAGCTTGAGGAGACTTGTGGAAGAAGTGAGAAAACTGGAGGGGTCAAGGACACCCCAAGAAAACCTACAGAGTCAATTAACCTGGGACCATGGGGGCTTACAGAGACTCAGCCACAAACCAAAGAGCATACAAGGGCTGGACCTAGGCCCTCTATACATTTGAAGTAAATGTGCAGCTTGCTCTTCATATGGGTCCCCTAACAAGTAGAGTGGAGGCTGTCTTGGTCTTTATTCCCTGTCATTGGATCTCCTTCAGCTACCTTGACTGCCTGGTTGGGCCTCAGTGGGAGAAGATGTGCCTTGTCCTGCTGGAACTAAATATCCCCAGGTGGGGTGGTGCCCAAGGGGGGATCTCCTTCTTTTAGGAGAAGGGGAGGAGGCGATGGGGGAAGGGATTTGTAAGAGTGGGACTGGGAAGAGAGGAGGGAGGGGGTCTGTGATTGGGATGTAAAGTGAATAAAATAATAATTATTGGAAATAAAAAAGAAAGAAATCACTGTACTTAGAAGAGTAAGTACTGGTTAGTTCAGATATTAAGTTCAGGCCTGGATTCAGTCACAAGTCTAAGAGCCAAGATTAGAAGCTTAAAGTCAACTTTCATAAGAGTTCAGTGAGGGGGTAGCATTCTGTTTCTTCTTGAGAGTAGCTTTGTCATGCAATATCAATAGTGCTAAGAACTAGGCACACAGCTCAGTTTATAGGGTGTTTGCCTGACATACCCTGAGTTCAATCTCTAGCATTATATAGACTGGCCTCATGGTCAAATTCTAATCCTAGCCCTTGCGAAGTAGAGGCAGAAGGATCAAGGTCATTTTCTACAACATAAGGAGTTTGACACTATCGTGAGCTACATAAGACTCTTTTGGGCAGGAGAGGAGTGTCCGGATTTCTCTACATAGTGTTTCAGAAGCATAGACATGAGAGGAATCAGGTTGTTATGGGAACCATGGTGGTAAAACAAGTATTGAAATGTATCTCTCTTGTATCACCAAGTATCAAGGAGAAAACCAGAACAAACCACCCTGAGTTCAAGGTGCTCACAGATTTACTACCGAACAGGGAAGTTGTGAAAGACAGTGTTGGAAAGAAGTGGTCACAAGTGAGCTTAGTCTACTCAGTCTTTAGGAGTCCAGCTTGCCTATCTTTCCTATGGTCATCTTTCCCTTGGTCCTTCTGGAAGGTGCACTCCTCCAGGGTAAGCTCCAAACCTCTTATCCTAGAGGCCAGGTCTTCACAGCTGTCTTCACCCACTGATGATCTTCATGCCACTGTGTAAGCAGCACTGTGGCCACACACTGATCTCTAACATCTCCTTTGATGGCATCCCTCTGCCCCTATGAACAGTAATTATGGCCAATATCTGGTCAAGCTCTGCCACTTCCCTCAGAATTCGTTAATCACCTCGGCTTGAGGGATCTTCCACATTTAAATTCTTCTTTAGTCTCCTATTTCTTTCCTTCAGAAGGGTAGATTCTTAAAATTTAAATTTCTGGATCTTGATCTAAGACTTCTTATAGATAGGTATTTTTCAGTCGTCCCTTTTCTGGACCGTGTGCAAGTTCTGAAGCTGATGAATATTGACTCTTTACTGAACCCTGTTTCCTGTGGCTCAACGGCATAGATTACCCAGTTCTTTCATCCCTCTCTGTTTCTCTTTTTACAGTACCTCATGGTGCTCCTCCTCTGTGTAACCATTGGGGTTGAAGTTGCTTAGACTTCCATTCCTTTTCTGAGGAGATCTAATGGCATCATATTATGGAAGAAAATTTTGTATCCTGGAGACAGTATTAAAATGGAGGTTATGACCTATGCTGTAGTACTTTATTAGATGGTGATTAAGCTATAGCCCTTTGCCTTTTCCAAGTAGCGAGTTTTAGCTGTTAGATTATTAAGCTAAATTCTATTTCCTAGTTCTAATACTTACAGGAGTGTTTCTGTTCTGCTCTGTTTTAGCTACAGTCAGATAGATACAAGTTCAGTATGTCTCTAATTATATCAGATGGTATGGAGATCTTGGGAACAGACCTGATTATCTTTGAATAGGTAATTATTTTTAATTAAAAAGTTTGATTTTTAGTCTACTAAAAGGAAAAATGGTGGTATAGGCCACATAGCAGTAAACTATTTTTCCTCCGCTTCAACAGTGAGGAGATGAACCCTCCAACTGACTCTGACTAGAGAGTCAGCCATGAAGTTCAGAGAGAGAAGCTGCTTTAGGAAAATGAAAGTGACAAGCAAAGGCATATATTCTGTTAGTTTTTCATAAGACAGGTGACTTTGAACTCATGTTTTAGATTTTCCAATTCTGCTATTTTATTTCACAGATATATCGAGGGAAAATAATCCATTGAAATTTAGTTAGTAATGGTTTGATATTATTGAAAATAATTTGAATAGGACACAGTCCAGGCTCTCAGAAGACAGACATTGTGTTTTTATGTACTTTTATGTACAATACTAAGTCATTGTAAACATTAATTCTCTTATGAACTCACCAACTGGGTTCCTAGCCTCATTTTGAATATAGCCACTGAAGGAGATCTTAAGAGCTCCTGTGTTTGTGATTTTTTTGAAATCCTTGTATTTATGCTCATAAATACACTGCTTTAATTTTAAGAGATTATTTTACAGTTCTTCACAAATAATTTTTGTTTTTTTTTACACAGTATAAGGGAGTTTTTATCTTGTATGCCCTGTTGTCAGTGATCCTCAAGAAATAATACATTCTGAGAATGGGTTATATGCTTATGTTTCAAATATTAGTTTGTGTTTATGATTTTGGGTAGATTTCTCCATGGCATATTGAAAGAAATTAGACTGTCTGACTGTCGCTGGACATTAATTTCATTTCAGGTGATTGGATACAGGCTAAACAGGTTCTGACAAACTCATCTAAATGCTGTATCTCCAAGCATATGCACCCTCTGTATTCAAAAGCCAAAATGGTGATATTAGAAATAACAATTAATGGGTTTTTGGATAAAAATAAAATATCAACTAAAACTCCATTCAGGGAAGAGTAGATCTCAGAATATTATCTTATTCTTTTCACTTTTGTTGTAGAGTGTTATCTCTGAAAAATTGGAGATCAACTGCTAGAAAACATGCTACAAACTCAGGGCCTTTGCTATAGGAACAAGAACCTTTCTGTGGACAAACCTTCCTGTTCTGTTTGTATGTAAGCAGTTAACAGTTGATGAAATGCTTATGGTAACAGGTTTTCATACTGAATGGCTAAAGTGACATTAATAATGGAAATGATGGCTAAGAGTCCATTAGAACACTCCTGGGCATCTGTGAGAGTTTCTGCCCCACAGACTCAACCCTCCATGTTAACATCATGTGCCCCAGGCCTTGGTGATCCATGCCTGTCACCTATCCAGGGCTCTAAGATGTTATCATGTCTTAAAATTGTGTAGATTTTGATCATTTTTTTAAAATGTCTTCAACATACAGGTCAGTGTTTAGAAGGACTCCATTTAAGTCAGGAAGCCCTCCAGAAATCCTCACATGGAGGTGTTTGTCACTATCTGAATCATTTATTGCTGAGCTTTCATCTTGCTACTCCAGCCATCCATATCCTAGTGAGATTGAGAAAGAATTTTTAGTAGTATGTTGAATCCTGTGGCTATTAAATTATCTATACATCTTTCACCAAAGTACCAATTAGCATTTTTTAAGCACTGGATATGCCCCAGATAATATTCTATGCTTGATCTTAGCCAAAAGGCCTAGAAGCGATTCCAGATAATATTGTGAGCTCTCAATTTATTATCTGGTTTCATGCCCTCAGTGGTCCTGTGTGGGCAGGTATTGGGTCTTTGCCAACTTTAGCATCAGAACACCAAGGCCAGGAGGTTAACTTTGCCGAGATTTAGAGTACTTGTCGGGTCATCGAGTCCCAGCAAGAGACTGAACTACTGGGCCTCACAAATTACCTCTAAGATAAACACTTATGTTTATGTGGAAATACTAACAACTTTTATGGAGTTTTGGAAAGGGTGAATGATCACAGTTCCCCAGAGGCTTTGGACAGCCAGTGCAAGTCGTTTAGTGCAGTAAACAGTGAAGACATCTTCAAGGCTATCTATAGCAGAATAAGACACAAATATGAAGTTACAAGTTAGGTTAGAACACGTTGTGATGCAGTTGCTCACATACATATGGAAACTAGAGCAGCCATTATGGGCAACAGTTTCTCAAAAAACGTCAAACAGGACTACCAGATGATTTGGCTGTGTCAGTGCCGGGGATCTCTCTAAAACAGGAAAACAAGTGTGGTAAAGCCACAGCTAAGCTCCTGTGTCGACTGCAGCCTTGTTTATCATAGCCAGGGGATACCAAAGTTTCTGTCATCCATTTCATGACTAAAGAAAACTTGGCACATATGTATGCTGTATACCTTTTATATATGTATACCTTTTATAGTATTCTGCTATAAAAGGATGAAGTTCTGTAATTTGTTACAGCATGGATAAGTCAGGGATTATTGTGTTAAGTGAGATAGACAATGTCTAGAAAGTGATATCCTCAAGATCTCATATGATGCAGATAAAAACTGAAAAAAAATGCAACTTAAGAATAGAATGGTTGTTACCAGAGGCTGGGAAAAGAATATAATAGGGGAGAGATGGAGAAAGGTTGTTCAGTGAGTACCAAACTATAGTTTGGTAGGAGCAAGAAGACTCAGCATCTGCCACACAGTCGTTTGACTATATATTACAGTTAGAAATGGCTTATTTAAAAAATACTAAGAGAAAAGATTTGGAAATGCTAATTATTTGAGGGATGAGGCATGTTTATTCTGATTCGAACATTATACAACCTATATGATTATTGATTCTAATTACACTGATATTTCTAGAATAGTTATTTAAAATTAACTATTAATAAGTACACATTGGGATATATACATTCATGAATATATATACACACACGTGTGTGTGTGTGTGTGTGTGTGTGTGTGTGTGCCTGTGTGTATAAATCAAACATCAACCATGGGTGTTGTTTATAAGTAGCCATCTCTCTGTCTTTTGAGATACAACTCCCCCTTTTACCTTTATCGATTAGGATAGGTTACTTCACAGTAAGTCACAGGCACCACCCTGCCTCTGCTTCCCCACTTCTGAGACTACAAGTGTATTGTGTGGCCAGCTTTTCATGTCATGCTGGGGACTGAACTCAGTTTCTCATATTTGTTTACCAAGAGCTTTGCTAACTGAACTCTCTCTCCAGCCCATGATATAAAATTTTGGTGTCAATTAAAATTAAATTTGAATCAAAAATGATTATAAAATTACTAAGTCGTCTTTATTCTTTCGAGTTTACATCAAGTGAATGTTAAGAAAAGCAAATAGCAATGATTCAGTTAGCATCCAAATTACATTAAAGTTCCTCCTGGACTGTGCTGAACTTATTAAGGAGAATCATCGTAAACAAAAAACTGAATAGTAACATGCATATTCTATGAAATAATTGTGCCTCTAATCATCAATCTAGTTCTAATCATTTAAAGGGGGAGACAATTTTAGTGAAGGTTTCAATGAGAC
>CM052705.1:45827525-45855669 GCA_028551405.1 Uromys caudimaculatus | reverse complement strand
ATGTAACTTTTAGGTTTGTGTGGCTATCTTCTTTTCAGTTTGTGGAAAGATTACTTTCTTGTGTTTTCTAGAGTGTGGTTTCCCTCACTGAGTTGACGTTTACCATTTATTATCCTTTGTAGGGCAGGGTTTGTGGAAACATTCTGTGCAAATTTGGTTTTGTCATAGAATAATTTGGTTTCACCATCTATGTTATTTGAGAGTTTTGCTGGGTATAGCAGCCTGGGCTGGCAGTTGTGTTCTCTTAGGGTCTATATGAGTTCTGTCCAGGATCTTCTTGCTTACATAGTCTCTGGTGAGAAGTCTGGTGTAATTCTGATAGGTCTGCCTTTATATGTTACTTGACCTTTTTCTCTTACTGCTTTTAATATTCTTTCCTTGTTTTGTGTATTTGGTGTTTTCACTATAATGTGACGGGTCGAATTTCTTTTCTGATCCAATCTATTTGGAGTTCTGTAAGCTTCTTGTATATTTTTGTTCATCTCTTTCTTTAAGTTATGGAAGTTTTCTTCTATGATTTTGTTGAAGTTATTTACTGGTCCTTTAAGTTGGGAATCTTTACTCTCTTCTATACCTGTTATCCTTAGGTTCTGTCTTCTCATTGTATCCTGGATTTCATGGATATTGTGGGTTAGGATCTTTTTGCATTTTGTATGTTCTTTTACTGTTGTGTTGATGTTGTCTATGGTATCTTCTGCACCTGAGATTCTCTCTTCTATCTCTTGTATTCTGTTGGTTATGCTTGCATCTATGGCTCCTGATCTCTTTTCTAGGTTTTATAACTCCAGGGTTGTCTCTTTTTGTGATTCTTTATTGTTTTTATTTCTATTTTTAGCTCCTGGATAGTTTTGTTCATTTCCTTTGTCTGTTTGATTGTGTTTTCCTGTAATTCTTTAATGGATTTCTGTGTTTCTTCTTTAATGGCTTCTAGTTCTTTACCTCTGTTCTCTTGGGTGTTAATTTCTTTCTTAAAGTCTTCTATCATCATCATGAGAATTGATTTTAATTCTGAGTCTTGCTTTTCTGGTGTGTTGGGGAATCCAGGGCTTGCTTTGGTGGGAGAGCTGGGTTCTGATGTTGCCAAGTAGCGTTGGTTTCTGTTCCTTAGGTTCTTGCCCTTGCCTTTTGCCATCTTGTTAACTCTGATGTTAGCTGATCTTACTCTGTCTGGCTGTGGCTTGTCCCTCCTGCAGGCCTCTGTACCAATACTCCTTGAAGACCAACTCTCTCTGAGAGGTGTTTATGTTTGGAGTGCTATGGCACCGGGTCAGATCTGGGGTGCAGACAAAAACCAGAAGGATCTTGTCCCCAACTGTCTCTTGGTTCCTATGTCCTGATGGCTCTGCAAGGGTCCCTCTTGATCCAGTGAGTTTGAATGGAAGTGGTGGTTTTGCCTATGCTCGAAGGTGTGTCAGCACTCCTGGGATACCAGCTCTGTCCTGGAGCCGTGTGGCCCAGGCTGAGGTCTCCAGGTCCTGGTGAGCAGTGGTGCTTGTCTTATCCCCACTCATGGCTTTTCCACCCTCCTGGGAAGGTGACTTTCTCCTAGTACTGCTTGTCTATGTAACCCTGGTTGCCCAGGCACAGTTCTCCTGCCACAGATAGAAACCAGGAGGTTCCTGTCCCTTACTTTTCCTCCTTGGTCTCTGTGTCCCGACGGCCTGGGAGAGTAATTTTCTCATGGCACTGCTAGACTGTGGGACCCTAGTGGCCGAGGCAGAGCTCCTCTGCCACAGTTGGGAACCAGAGGGTTCCTATGCCCGCCTACCTCAGTCCCTGTGTCCCGCATGTTCGGGGTGTTTTCTGGTGAGAAGTGGAGCTTGTCTTGGCCCCACTCCTGGCTTTTCCAAGCTCCTGGGAGGGTAGCTTTCTCCTGGCACTAATTGGCTATGGAGCCCTGTGGCCCAAGCTGAGGTCCCCAGCCACAGATGGAGGCCAGAAGTTTCCTATCCCTCAGTCTCTGTGGCCCACAGTTTCCAGGCGGAATCCAGTGAGCACTGGTGCTCGTTTTGTCCCCACTTGTGGCTTTTCCATGCTCCTGAGAGAGTAACTTTCTCCTGGAGCTGCTTGGCTATGGAACCCTGGTGGCCTGGGCAGAGGTCTCCTGCCACAGATGGGAACCAGAGGGTTCCTATGCGCGCCTACCTCAGTCCCTGTGTCCCTCAGATTTGGGGCAGTTCTTGGTCAGCCCAAGGTGCCCTTTATCGTTAAAATGATTTATACATGGGACTTTGTAATTAATTAATTAGGGATTATTTCACTTTGAAATGTATACAGTCTTGCTGGCATAAGATTAGCAATTAGAAATTTCACAAATCAGTGATTTGTGTAAGCAAATTAAAATCTTTTTCTTGTCATTAAAATGACAATTTCTTGTCATATTTTGAAGTACTTAATTAATTGTTTTGAACAATTAATTAATCTTGAACATTTATTGATATATTGATTTATATCATACAAATACCATACCATGGCTGTAGTTTCTTCACAGGCTCATAAAAACTGATTATAATTTGTTCTTTGTTAAAAGCCATTTTTTCCTTAAAAAGCATTTATTGAATTTGTTCTCTGACAATTTCATACATGTATAACATGCATTCTAATTGCTATGCCCCCAGATGCCCTCTCACCCCCATTTCAAGATACCTTCATTCACTCATAACTTTTATGTTTTTTGGCTGTGGGTGTTTTGTTTTGTTTTTGTCTGTTTTGTTTTTTAAGACCCAGTATGATCTATGTAGCTGTGAGGTTGAAATATCATTTGTCTATGGGCATAAACAAGATATGTAGACACCAGATAGGCACCATGACAGTTTAGATAAATAACAATATTAAGTTTGCCCTATGACCTTCTCAGCCACAGGATTTTGATGGAGCTTATCAGGTATGAAATCCCTCTTGTAGAGCAGGCCTTTAATCTAGTCAGAAGTGATTGGTTATCCCATAAGACAAAAGCCATTATTACATCAGTGAGCACATATTACTATATTGGTATTGTAGATTGTAATATTCACAGTGGGTAAGGTCATTGACCCCTTTTCTCCCTGAGTAGCCTACATAGCACGTTCTGGACAATGAAAGCTAACCATCAGGGCACAGTTTTACAATTTAGTTACAGCTTAATTTCCCTGCACCTTGCAATCAAAATGGGAGACATTTTCAGCAAGAGGGTCTTATCAAATAGTTTGATGGGCAATCAGAATGAATGGCAAAAACCTGTAGTGTTTTGGGTGTCTCAGAAGGCTGACCAACAATTCATAAAAAGCGACTGCACATCTACCACAGAGGTTTTTGTTTAGTAAACTTTGGTTATAAAAGCCATTTTTAAGGGTAGGCAATAATTAATAACTCTGATGCATTTCCCTGATGACTGGTAATACTGAAGACCTTTTGACATGCATGGTATGCTTTTCTATTCCTTCTTCTTGAGAATTATCTTCTTGGTTCCTTTGCCTGTTGTTAAACAGAGTTCTTCGTTTTCTTGAGTTCCTTATATATTTTGAATAAAAACTTTTTAATAACGGTTGATTGGCAAGTATTTTCTTTTATTTTACAGAATGTCTCTATCCTATTGATTGTTCTGTCAGCTAGGCATAAGCATTTCAGTTTGATGAATTCCATCTGTTTGGGTTTGCTGTTGTTGCTTATGTATCAAGGATTCCTCATTTTAAAAAGAGTTTCTTTTTATCCGTGAATTCATGTCACATGTATTTGCATGTGTATTCTTTGGCATGGTGGACAAGGGCCATGATCTAGGAATGAAGACTTAACTAAGCATTTCCCATCTGTAAAACTTGGAGAATTTATTTTATTTTATTGAGTATTAGTTAAAATATTTACAATATGGAAATAATAATACTCAGGTTAGGGTTTCCACATAAATGAAGTGAGGTCATACATAAAAGCTCTTTTTTAGCCATAAATCAAAATTCAAATATAATTTATTGTCAATCACTCAAATTCAGGCTTACTAAAAAATAGAAAGTTGAGAAATATTTTCTATTTTTTTTATTTTTATTTTTTGATACTTTATTTACATTTCAAATGTTTCACCCTTTCCAGGTCTCCAATTTGGAAACCCCCTATCCCCTGCCCCCTCCCCCTGCCTTTATGACAGTATTCCCCCACCCAACCACCCGCCCACCCACTCCCATCATCCCACCTTGGCATTCCCCTATACTGGGGCCTCTAACACCCTCAGGCCCAAGGGCTTCTCCTCCCCCTGATGGCCAACAAGGCCCTCCTCTGTCACATATGTGGCCAGCAGCATGGGTCCCTCCATGTGTATTCTTTGATTGGTGGTCCAGTCTCCAGGAGCACTGGGGGGTCAGGCCAGTTGACACTGTTGCTCCATCCAATGGACTGCAAACTCCCTCAGGTTCTTCCGTCCCTTTTCCAACTTCTCCATCTGGGACCTCACACTCAGTCCAATGGTTAATGTGAAGTGAAACTTGGATATTCCGAACTTTGGGGCTAATATCTACTTAACAGTGAATACATACCATGTTCATTCTTTTGTGACTGAGTTACCTCACTCAGGATGATATTTTCAAGTTCCATCCATTTGCCTGCAAATTTCATGAAGTCATTGTTTTTAATAGCTGAGTAGTACTCCATTGTGTAGATGTACCACATTTTCTGTATCCATTCCTCTGATGAGGGACATCTGAGTTGTTTCTAGCTTCTAGCTATTATGAATATGACTGCTATGAACATAGTGGAGCATGTGTCTTTATTACGTGTTGGAGCATCTTCTGGGTATATGTCCAGGAGTCGTATAGCTGGGTGCTCAGGTAGTATTATGTCCATTTTTCAGTGGGTCTGCCAAACTGATTTCCAGAGTGGTTGTACAGGCTTGCAATCCCATCAGCAATGGAGTAGTGTTCCTCTTCCTCCACATCCTCACCAGCATCTGCTGTTACCTGAGTTTTTGATCTTAGCCATTCTGACTGGTGTGAGGTGGAATCTCAGAGTTGTTTTGATTTTCATTTCCCTGATGACTAAGGATGTTGAACATTTCTTTAGATGCTTCTCAGCCCTTTGAGTTTCCTCAGTTGAGAATTCTCTGTTTAGCTTTGTTCCCCATTTTTTGATAGGGTTATTTGGTTTTATGGAGTCTAACTTCTTAAGTTCTTTGTATATATTGGATATTAGCCCTCTATCAGATGTAGTATGGGTAAAGATCTTTTCCCAATCTGTTGGTTGCCATTTTGTCCTATTGACAGTGTCCTTTGCCTTACAGAAGCTTTGCAATTTCATGAGGACCATTTGTCGATTCTTGATCTTAGAGCATAAGCCATTGGTGTTCTGTTCAGGAACTTTTCCCCTGTACCCATGTATTCAAGGCTTTTCCCCACTTTCTCTTCTATTAGATTCAGTGTATCTGGTTTTATGTGGAGGTCCTTGATCCACTTGGACTTGAGCTTTGTATAGGGAGATAGGAATGGATCAATTTGCATTCTTCTGCATACCAGTTGAACCAGCACCATTTGTTGAAAATTTTGTTGAAAAGACAGCGCCATTGCTGTCTTTTTTTCACTGGATGGCTTTAGCTCCTTTGTGGAAAATCAAGTGACTGTAGGTGTGTGGGTTCATTTCTGGGTCTTCAGTTCTATTCCATTGATCTACCTGCCTGTCACTGTACCAATACCATGCAGTTTTTATCACTACTGCTCTGTAGTACAGCTTGAGGTCAGGGATGCTGATTCCCCCAGCAGTTCTTTTGTTGTTGAGAGTAGCTTTTGCTATTCTGGGATTTTTGTTATTCCAAATGAATTTGAGAATTGCTCTTTCTAAGTCTATGAAGAATTGAGTTGGAATTTTGATGGGGATTGCATTGAATCTGTAGATTGCTTTTGGCCGGATGGCCATTTTTACTATATTAATCCTTCCGATCCATGAGCATGACAGATCTTTCCACCTTCTGAGGTCTTCTTCGATTTCTTTCTTCAGAGACTTGAAGTTCTTGTCATATAGATCTTTCACTTGTTTGGTTAGAGTCATACCAAGATACTTTATATTGTTTGTGACAATTGTGAAGGGTGTCATTTCCCTAATTTCTTTCTTACCCTGTTTATTCTTCAAGTATAGGAAGGCTACTGATTTGTTTGAGTTAATTTTATATCCGGCCACTTTGCTGAAGTTGTTTATCAGCTGCAGCAGTTCTCTCGTGGAGTTTTTCGGGTCACTTAAGTATTCGATCATATCATCTGCAAAGAGTGATATTTTGTTTTCTTCCTTACCAATTTATATCCCTTTGACCTCCTTTTGTTGTCTAATTGCTCTAGCTAGAACTTTAATTACTATATTGAATAGATAGGGAGAGAGAGGGCAGCCTTGTTTAGTCCCTGATTTTAGTGGGATTGCTTCCAGTTTCTCTCCATTTAGTTTGATGTTGGCTACTGGTTTGCTGTATATTGCTTTTACTATGTTTCAGTATGGGCCTTGAATTCCTGATCTTTCCAAGACTTTTATCATGAAGGGATGTTGAATTTTGTCAAATGTTTTTTCAGCATCTAATGAAATGACCATGTTGTTTTTTTCTTTGAGATTGTTTATGTAGTGGATTACATTGATGGATTTCTGTGTATTGAATCATCCCTGCATGCCTGGGGTGAAGCCTGCTTGATCATGATGAATGATCGTTTTGATACGTTCTTGGATTCAGTTTGCGAGAATTTTATTGAGTATTTTTGCATCGATATTCATAAGGGAAATTGGTCCAAAGTTTTCTTTCTTTGTTGGGTCTTTGTGAGGTTTTGGTATCAGTGTAACTGTGGCCTCATGGAAGGAATTGGGTAGTGTTCCTTCTGTTTCTATTTTGTGGAATAGATTGAAGAGTATTGGTATTAGGTCTTCTTTGAAGGTCTGATAGAATTCTGCACTGAACTCATCTTGTCCTGGGCTTTTTTTGGTTGTGAGACTTTTATTGACTGCTTCTATTTCTGTAGGCATTATGGGACTGTTTAGATGGTTTATCTGATCCTGACTTAACTTTGGTATTTGATATCTGTCTAGAAAATTGTCCATTTCATCCAGATTTTGCAGTTTTGTTGAGTATAGGCTTTTGTAGTAGGATCTGATGATTTTTTGAATTTCCTCAGAATCTGTTGTTATGTCTGCATCTTCATTTCTAATTTTGTTAATTTGGATCATGTCTTTGTGCCCTCTGGTTAGTCTGGCTAAGGGTTTATCTATCTTGTTGATTTTCTTAAAGAACCAGCTCTTTGTTTTTGTTGATTCTTTGTATAGTTCTTTTTGTTTTTACTTGGTTGATTTCAGTCCTGAGTTTGATTATTTCTTGCCTTCTACTCCTCTTGTGAGTATTAGCTTCTTTTTGTTCTAGAGCTTTCGGGTGTGCTGTTAAGCTGCTAGTGTATATTCTCTCCAGTTTCTTTTTGGAGGCACTCAAAGCTATGAGTTTTCCTCTTAACACTGCTTTCATTGTGTCCCATAAGTTTGGGTATGTTGTACTTTCATTTTCATTAAGATCTAGGAAGTCTTTAATTTCTTTCTTTATTTCTTCCTTGACCAAGTTATCATTGAGTAGAGCTTTGTTCATCTTCCATGTGTATGTGGGCTTTCTGTTGTTTTGTGTATTTGGTGTTTTCACTATAATGTGACAGGAGGAATTTCTTTTCTGGTCCAATTTATTTGGAGTTCGTTAGGCTTCTTATATATTTATGTTCATCTCTTTCTTTAGGTTAGGAAAGTTTTCTTCTATAATTTTGTTGAAGATATTTACTGGTTCTTTAATTTGGGAATCTTCACTCTCTTCTACCTATTGTCCTTAGGTTCTGTCTTCTCATTGTGTCCTGGATTTCATGGAAATTTTGGGTTAGGAACTTTTTGCATTTTGCATTTTCTTTGACTGTTGGGTCAATGTTTTCTATGATATCTTCTGCACCTGAGATTCTTCTATCTCTTGTATTCTGTTGGTGATGCTTGCATTAATGACTCCTGATCTCTTTCTTAGGTTTTCTAACTCCAGGGTTGTCTTCCTTTGTGATTTTTTTATTGTTTCTATTTCTATTTTTAGTTCCTGGATGGTTTGTTCATTTCCTTTGTCTGTTTGATTGTGTTTTCCTGTAATTATGCCTGTTTGATTGTGTTTTCCTGTAATTCTTTAATGAATTTTTGTGTTTCTTATTTAAAGGCTTCTAGCTGTTTACCTGTGTTTTCTTGTATTTCTTTAAGGGAGTTATTTATTTCCTTCTTAAAGTCTCCCATATCATCATGAGAAATGATTTTAAATTTGAGTCTTGCTTTTCTGGTATGTTGGGGTATACAGGGCTTGCTGTGGTGGGAAAGCTGGGTTCTGATGATGCCAAGTAACCTTTTTTTCTGTTCCTTATGTTCTTGTCCTTGCCTTTCGCCATCTGGTTAACTCTGGTGTTACCTGGTCTTACTCTCTCTGGCTGTGGCTTGTCCTTCCTGCAAGCCTCTGTGTCAATACTCCTTGAAGACCACCTCTCTCTGTGAGGAATTTGGGTTTGGAGAGCTGTGGCACAGGTTCAGCTCTGGGGTACAGACAGTAACCAGAAGGAGCTTGTCCCCAGCTGTCCCTTGGTTCCTGTGTCCTGATGGCTCTGCAAGGGTCCCTCTTGATCCAGTGAATTTGAACAGAAATGGTGGTCTTGCCTGTGTGTTGGCACTCCTGGGATACCATTTCTTTCCTGGCACTGTTTGAGTATGGAGCCCTGTATCACAGGATCAGCTCCCTGGGCGCTGAAAGTAACCAGAAGACCACTCCTCAGTCACTATGTACTGGGATTCCAGATGAGTGCTGAGCAGATAGGCTTGTCCACACTCCTGGGAGTCTAGCTTTTTCCTGGCACTATTTGGCTATGGAGCCCTGTGGCACAGGCTGAGGTCCCCAGCAACAGATGGAAACAGGAAGGCTCCTGTCCCTGGCTTTTCCTCAGTCCCTGTGTCCTGAGGATTCCTGGCGGTTCCCACTGAGCAGTGGTGCTCGTCTTAACCCCATTCACGGCTTTTCCACACTCCTGGGAGGGTAGCTTTCTCCTGGCACTATTTGGCTATGGAGACCTGGTGACCTGGGCAGAGGTCTCTCGACACAGATGGAAAGTGGAAGGCTCCTGTCCCAGGCTTTTCCTCAGTCCTTGTGTCCTGAGGGCATGGGAGTCTAGCTTTCTCCTGGGGCTATTTGGCTATCGGGAAATATTTTCTTAAATGTAGTTGGAATTCTCTTTTGGCAACAATGTCTGGATATATATATTTAAAAATATTTTGTGGTTTCTGAAGCTTTTTGCTCTTTTGCATTGGGTTAAAAAAAAAGACAAATTAGTCATCTGAGAATGCCTACACAATTCTTTCTTGTAGGTCAAGATGGAGACATGTTAATGGAGAAAAGATATCATTTATTTACAAACATTTCAGTTAACTGAAGAGACACTTTGCTTAGTTAGCTGAACTCAGAGCTTCCAGAGGTCACTGTGTGTAGGAAAAACATAAGTACTCATCAGAATTAATCATACTGACGCCCGTTTGTCTGATATTTAAAAAAATATTGTGGGAAGCTTACAGCAATAAAATTTGGCAGCCAAGTGTGAATGTGCATACATGCATGTGCATGCATTTTATAAAATGTGGCTTTTAAACTTGCAGTGAAGAAAATTCTCTTCTCTGAATTTCTGAGATAATCAATTTAATATCTATACATGTAGTGACATGTCAGAAGGTCATTGTAAATTAAAAAGTATTTAACCCAAGGAAGCTCACAAATGGTGATATGGGATACCAGAATTTGGGGAGAGCTGTTGTACTCTCTGTTCTCTAAGTAAATACATAGCATGATTTAATAATTGGACACACAATGCTTACTTAAAAAGAATACTTCAGGTAAGACAATATTGGTTTTATCGTCAGAAAAGACAGGATTCAAGGACACAAATGAAGACTGCACAGCCTTTTTTTTTTTTTTTTTTTTTTGGATATTTACTTTATTTACATTTCAAATGTTTTCCCCTTTCCAAGTCTCCTCTTCAGAAACCTTTCTATTCCATTCCCCCTCCTCCTGCCCCTATGAGGGTGCTCCCCCAACCACCTACCCACTCCTGTCTTCCCTCCTTAGCATCCCCCTACATTGGGGCTTCAAACACCCTTAGGCCCTAGGGCCTCTCCTCCCACTGATGGCCAACAAGACCCTCCTCTGCCACATATGTGGCCAGCACCATGGGTCCCTCCACGTGTATTCTTTGGTTGGTGGTCATCTCCAGGAGCTCTGGGGGGTTTGGCCAGTTGACACTGTTACTCCTTCTATGGGACTGCAAACCCCCTCAGCTCCTTCAGTCCCTTCTCCAACTCCTCCATCTCGGACCCCACGCTCAGTCCAATGGTTGGCTGCGAGCATCCGCCTCTGTATTTGTCAGGCTCTGCCTGAACCTCTCTGGAGACAGCTTATCATGCTTCTATCAGCAAGCACTTCCCAGCATTCACAATATCGTCGAGTTTGGTGGCTGTATATGGGATGTATTCCCAGGTGGGGCAGTCTCTGGATGGCCTATCCTTGAGTCTCTGCTCCACACTTTGTCTCCATATTTCCCCCTGTGAGTATTTTGTTCACCCTTCTAAGAAGCACTGAAGCATCCACATTTTGGTCTTTCTTCTTCTTAGGCTTCATATGGTCTACGAATTGAATCTTGGGTATTCTGAATTTTTGGGCTAATATCCACTTATCAGTGAGTACATACAGTGTTTGTTCCTTTGTGACTGAGTTGCCTCTCTCAGGATAATATGTTCAAGTTCGATCCATTTGCCTGTGAATTTCATGAAGTTGTTCTTAATAGCTGAGTAGTACTCCATTGTGTAAATGTACCACATTTTCTGTATCCATTCCTCTGTTGAGGAACATCTGGGTTGTTTCCAACTTCTGGCTATTATAAATATGGCTGCTATGAACATAGTTGAGCATGTGTCCTTATTACATGTTGGAGCATCTTCTGTGTATAGGAGTGGTATAGCTGGGTCCTCAGGTAGTATTAGGTCCAATTTTCTAAGGATCCACCAAACTGATTTCCAGAGTGGTTGTACCAACTTGCAATATAAAAAACACAGTCTGTTGGGAATAGGAACAAACATTACAACTATAATTAGCACCTAGAATCACAAATGTCTAGGTAGCACAGATTCACTTAAGCAGATGTTCAAGACAAAGTAATGGTTTATGGCTCTACATTTATGTTAATCAGTAAAACAAAGGAATCTTAAAACTTCCTTGAGTTACAACAGTTATAGGGCCTCTGTCTCTGTGGGTCTCCAAACGGGGTGTTGCCATGGCCGACTCCACAGCACATTCCAAAGAAAATGCTGAAAACGAAAGCTGTCTGGTAAGGCATTCCATGTGCTCAGAAGAGTTTGCAGTCTTGCCTGTTGTTTACTAGTGAGAAAAATCTGTTTAATTGCCATTTCTAATTTACCTTTAGTGACTGACTTCTATTGCAGGCACTCTTTTAAGCAGTGACCCAGACTGTTGGTTCTAGAAACAGGCAATTCAGTTCTTTGGGGCATATTTTTCAGTTCTCAAAAATACTCATTGTCTAAACTGTGCTTTATGCCTACCGGATAGGTACATATTTATTCTTTAACTTTAAAGTCTGCTATCTAACGGTCTCCATGTAATGTGGTTGCTAACAGGGAGTGGAAACAGAATTGAGTGATGGTCAGGAGAGAGGTTGGCTGTCTTGGGACAGTTATTTGTCATTACTATCCTTCATACCAACAATTGTAAAACATTATTATTCCTAAGAATAAAATACATAGTCCTAAGTTATTCTTTCATGCTTCATATTGAAGCACAGTTAAAAATATTCACTTTATCATTTTGAAATCCCAGCACAGAGTATTCCTCATCTGAAATGTCTCAGAAGACCAGCAGAGCTTTAGATCTTACCTCTTGTTATATTTTGGAGCACCTGTATGTACATAATGTAGTCTTTTGGGACCCAGACAATCACTCCAAGCAACAACAAAGAGTCATTTGTTTTGTATATATCTTAAACATGTAGGGTGCATGATATTTATGCAGAAGTCTTCATAATTCTGTGTGTGAAGCACGTTTGAACACACTGACCCACTTAAGGGTGTCCCAGTCTTCTCCTGTGAGGATGATTTGGTACTGGGCGTCCGCATCATACCTCACTTCAAATGTCTATGTCACTGATAAAGTCATTTATTTGCACACAAGTGAGAATAAGTGATGGGCCACTTATGCAATAGTGTGTTGAGGATCACTAAACTGGGGCTCAGCGTCCTGAGGTTAGCAGGACCTTCAGAAGACCCTCTCCTGAGTCATCAGTGGAAAGAGAACAGAGGACTTTTGGTCTCCATCTGTGCTCCTATGTTGTGGTCAGAGGTCAGATTTTGCGTAGTTTTCAAGAGGGAGATGGCAGCAGAAGTAGGTGAGGAACAGGAAGTAGGTACCCTGGGGATGAAGAGATATCCTATGGATTTTTTTTTTATTGGATATTTACTTTATTTACATTTCAAATGTTTTCCCCTTTCCAGGTCTCCCCTTTGGAAACCCCCATCCCTATCCCCCCTTCCCCTGCCTCTAGGAGGGTATTCCCCACCCACCCACCCATCCATGCCTGTCTTCCCTCCCTGGCATTCCCCTACTGTGGGGCATCGAACACCCTCAAGCCCAAGGGCCTCTCCTCCCCCTGATGGCCAACAAAGCCCTTCTCTGCCACATATGTGGCCAGCACCATGGGTCCCTCCATGTGTATTCTTGCTTGATATTCTTTCAGAGTAGTCCTCTTGAGCTCTGTGATCTCTAAATGGAGTTGTAAGGTGCATCAGGCTGCACGCTGTGTGCCCTTGCTGTGTTCTGAGTGCTAGCAGCACACTACCTCACACTTTTCATGATAACCTCCCTTGAAAACATTCCCCACCTGTGCCTCTCATCTCTGCTGTGAGTCTACTGTTAAAGAAAGCACTTTGATGTAGGATTCCTTGGTGACATCGCTGACCTCACGACGTCATATTTGAGGCAAAGGATACGGGACAGAGATTATTCTTGCAGAGAATTTCAGCTGGATGGCTAAAAGAACAACATATAATATCCAGGAATAGCAAACTACTGCAACCCTCATCCAGCCAGCTTCCCTGCAATGAACACGAATTGCTGATAGAAAATGGGAAACCAACCAGGAGAGAGGTCACTGGTGATCTAGGAGTTTTTGTAAATATAGTAAAGGAGTGGGGAGAACTTTTACTTCTCTGTAACAGGAAGGAGGCAAGCTTTTACCTATCATAGCCATATATACTGATGCCTGCCTGTGGCCTTACCATAGCCTGGCTCAGTCTCTTGCTCTCTTTTGCAGTCTTACAGGAACTGTCTGGATATGTTTAGTTAGCATCTTTCTGGGGAAAAAGTCTCCTAGAGTATGTATTCTGCATTATAGACTTTGTTTGGTGGTAGATTTTCATCAGCAGTGACCTTGGCAAACTTGCAAATCAGCTTTCTCCAAGCTTCATGGTCAACACGTTCTTCAATGGTGTGTTGGTTTCTTCTTGAACTTCAGCCACCAACACACTGAATATTACTCATTTGACTTTTCAATTCATCACAATAGATTTTTTTCTCAATGACAGCATATTGTTAAGTGTCACGTGTCTACTCAGTATCTATGGTTCCATATAAACATTCACATGGGATTTTCCTATTTTTCAGTAGTTTTCTCTCTGGCATGTCTTTAGATCCTGCCATTTCTTCCATTGAAATACCACATGTATGGCTGCAGAAGGCTCCTCTTTTTCTGGACCAGACTCCTAGTTTCTTGTTCAGTCTGACATGGTGACTTTCTGACGGGCCTCACTCCTTTAATCTCTTGGCAATAATATTGGGAAACATCTATATTAGTTTGGCTTTTTGTAAACACTTGAAGTCATTCCTCTTCCCTTCACTAATGGATTCCCTGCTTCGATAACTTTTATTTTACTAACGGTCTGTAAACTGAATTATATAATATTGAATTTTTTAGTCTTCTCATTCAGCATTTTTCTGAAGACTTAACCAATGTGTTACTCAGTAATTCCTTGTTATTGCTGAATATTATTCTGCTCAGTGTGTTTAATTATTCATCCACTGAAAGGCATCTGGGTCATGTCCAGTTTTATTACAAATAATGCTGCTATAAGCATCTGTGTACAGATTTTACATGAATGTAAGTCTTCATTGCCCAGAAATACAGTTACTGTTTCATTTATTTTTGCTTTTTTTTTTTTTTTTAAAGTGTGGAACTCTTTTCTAAATCACTTTTGCAGTCATACATTCCCAATCAAAATCTCTGAGAAATCTTGTTTCTTCATTGTCACCAGCACATTGTGTTGCTGCAGATTTTTTCTTTATTCTTTTTGAAACAGAATTTGTAACTTTTCTTTATAGTTTTAATGTTCACTTTTCCAGAAATATCTATCATTTCTCCATGTCCTTATGTCTACGTGTCAGATACACATGTATTTTAGTTAAATATTCATTTGTTAAAACCTACTTTATTTTTAACTATGTGTGTGTTGTGTGTTGGGGGAGCAGGTATCTTAGTTAGGGTTTCCATTGCTGTGAAGAGACACCATTACCACAGCAACTCTTATAAAGGAAAACACTTAACTGTATCTGGGTTACAGAGGTTTAGTCCATTATGATCATGGCAGGAAGCATGGGTGCACAAAGGCAGTCATGGTGCTGGAGAAAGAGTGGGAGTTCTACATCTGGATCCACAGGCAGTAGGAAGAGAGGGTGAGCCACCAGGCCTAGCTTGAGCTTTTGAAACATCAAAGCCCACCCCCAGTGATACACTTCCTCCAACAAGGCCACACCTACTCCAATAAGGCCATGCTCCCTAATAGTGTCACTCACTATGGGCCTATGAAGGCCATATTTATACAAACTACCTCAGGAGGTATATGAATGGAGTACAAGTGTCAGCAGAGGCCAGAGGCATTGGGTCACTCCTAGAACTGAAACTGTAGGCAGTAGTGCCCAATGTGAATTCTGAGAACCAGAACTGGGATCCTCTACAGGAGTGGCAAGTACTTTTAACCTCCGAGTGACTTCTAGTTCTCAGTTGTAACTTTTTTTTTTTTAATTATTTATTTATTTTTTGATACTTTATTTACATTTCCAATGTTTCCCCCTTTCCAGGTCTCCTCTTTGGAATCCCCCATGCCCTCCCCCTCCCCCGCCTCTATGAGGGTATTCCACCTCCCACCCACCCCCACCCACTCCCATATTTCCACCATGACATTCCCCTTTACTGGGGCCTCTAACACCCTCAGGCCCAAGAGCCTCTCCCCTCCCTGATGGCCAACAAGGCCCTCCTCTGCCACATATGCGGTCCAAGCCGTGGGTCCCTCCATGTGTATTCTTTGGTTGGTGGTCCAGCCTCCAGGAGGACCGGGGGTCAGGCCAGTTGACACTGTTGCTCCCTCCATGGGACTGCAGACTCCCTCAGCTCCTTCAGCCCCTTCTCCAACTCCTCCATCTGGGACCTCACTCTCAGTCCAGCAGCTACTGTAAAGTGAAACTTGGGTATTCCGAACTTTTGGGCTAATATCCACTTATCAGTGAGTACATACCATGTTCGTTCTTTTGTGACTGAGTTACCTCACTCAAGATGATATTTTCATCCATCCATTTGCCTGAAAATTTCATTAAATCATTGTTTTTGATAGCTGAGTAGTACTCCATTGTGTAAATGTACCACATTTTCTGTATCCATTCCTCTGATGAGGGACATCTGGGTTGTTTCCAGCTTCTGGCTATTATAAATATGGCTGCTATGAACATAGTGGAGCATGTGTGTTTATTACATGTTGGAGCATCTTTTGGGTATATGACCAGGAGAAGTATAGCTGGGTCCTCAGGTAGTATTATGTCCATTTTTCTGAGGGTCCACCAAACTGATTTCCAGAGTGTTTGTACCAGCTTGCAATCCCACCAACAATGGAGGAGTGTTCCTCTTTCTCCACATCCTCGCCAGCATCTGCTGTCACCTGAGTTTTTGATCTTAGCCATTCTGACTGGTGTGAGGTGGAATATCAGACTTGTTTTGATTTGCATTTCCCTGATGACTAAGGATGTTGAACATTTCTTTAGGTGCTTCTCAGCCCTTTGAGTTTCCTCAGTTGAGAATTCTCTGTTTAGCTCTGTTCCCTTTTTTTTTGATAGGGTTATTTGGTTTTCTGGAGTCTAACTTCTTGAGTTCTTTATATATATATATTGGATATTAGCCCTCTATCCGACGTAGGATTGGTTAAGATCTTTTCCCAATTCAGTTGTAACTCTTTAAAAATGTATTTCTATTTAAGCATTATTATTCTGTATGAGAAAGATATCTATGCATGTGTGTGTCTTGCATGCATGTGTGTATAGGTGTGTGCATGTGTGCATGCAAGCGAGTGCCTGTATGTGTGTACCTGCATGCATGGTATGTGTGTGTGGGGTGTGGGTGTAGGTGTGTTCTGATGAGTATCTGCCTCATTCCCAGGGTTATTTTGGAGGACATTTTTTTTGCAGTCAGTTCTCTTCCCATGTTGTGAGTTCCAGGGCCTGAACTCAGGTTATCAGGGTTGTATGACAAGCACTTGCAAAGTCTGAGTCATTAGGCTGGCACTATTTTCTGACTTATTTTGTTTATCAGGATACATCATTTTTATCCATAAGTTAAAGCAGATATTTTCCATCATAAACAACTTCAAATACATGCAAGATAGAACAAGCTCTGAGAACCCCACATCTATCAGATCTCAACATTTAACAGTTTTCTATTATTATTTTGTCTAGGAGTCCCATGGGATGAAATTATTTTAAAGAAAATTACAAATACCATTTCACTCATGGACACTGAGGTATGAATTGCTAAGTGCTAAAGGTTAAAAAATATATAATTAGTGTATCTTTTGACAACTTTAAGAATGAATTACTTTCAGTTTTTGTTAAGTCTAAGAGTTCTCTATTCTAGATACTATCTTAGAGACTATTTTGTGGTTTGAAAGTATTTTCCCAGTTTCAATATTTCCAAGTCACAAATGTAGTACATTGTACCAGTCTTTCAGAAAAGTTGTAATTACATATCCAGCCAATTGCAGATGGGCATTGCCATTGGAGCCCTTCTGTACTTAGTAGAGAAAAAATTAGAGACAGAGAAGTGAGGTCATAAATCATGGGAGTAGGGTAAATCTTTCCATATCTAGAAATATTAGTCACCAAGGATCGGCATGTGAAACATTTCTTGATAACTGACAGTTTGAACATAGAGGTAGCCATTGTCTTCAGGGAGGATGGGCTTTCTTGGAAGCACTGGGCATAAGGTAGCCCTTGAGTCCTCCACAGAAAACACAGTAATTCTTCCACCTTCCCCATGCTTCACTTAGTAACAGTGTGTGGCGAGAAGCCTGCTGGGATCTCTGGAGGAGATGTGCTTTAAAGAACACCTAAGAAAAGGATATTCTTGGGACTGGTATTTGATGTATTAGTTGTGCTGAGGACAAAGTCCAACCTTGAAATGTGCCAAAGTAAAACCTGGAAATCACCGTGTTCGTAATAACAAACCTGACTTTCCCTAGACCAGATCTGGAAATACCCCACTTTCTGGGCTTTTCTTCTGAGATAACAAACACATAACTTGAATGTTGATAATTTTTAAAGTTAAATGTTCTCTGTAATAAGTTCCAAGCAACTTAAGGAATGTAGTTTCTGCAAAACCAGCTCAAGGGTGAAATGTTGACAAATATTTTTACATCAAAATTTTAGTTTAATTTTTTGATTTCAAGCAAATTAATCATTAAAATATAATATATACTTAACTTGAAACAACCATTTTTGAGAATATTGAAATTATGAAAAATAAGACATTCAAAGTTCGAATTTTGGGAGTAAGGTTCAGATTAAAATAAGTGATGCCTAGCTTTGATTTTTTTCCAGAGCATAAGAGGTGATCTTCTATCTTGCAATCCACAAAGCAAACAGCACCTAAGTGTATCTGTTATCAGAATATATATGAAAACAAGAACTTCATTTTTTTCAGCTGTAGATTATAGCATGGTTCACCGAGAAACCAAATAAAACAATAGCCAAACCACACAAGGAATTAGGAAATCAACATCAGACAGAATCCAAGGTAACCTGAAACATTCAACGTGTTGCTTTAACTAAGTTACAGGCATAGACAGGAGACTCCAGGAGAGAGAAGCTGGACCTTAGAATCATCAGGAAGTTTCCAGATCACGTCCAAAGTTCCTCTGAACTCATGCCATACACGGGCATGAGGAGTCATGTCCAAGAAGTCATTTGGATCTCAGCAATGATGGATACAGTATCCATTCCCTCCCTTTGTGAGACTACTGTCTCTGAACTGGGATGAGTCCCACAGAACACACATTCTACATTAGATACAGATCTAAAAGATCTTTATGGAGTTTAGAAATGAATGTGTCCTCTTGGATATAAAACTCACTCTTGGTGTGATCACCTTTGCTTATCATCATCCAGAAAAAAGAAATGACCTTAGCTAAAAACTCATGTAGTCAAAAGATTAAATTAGGGTTTAAGATAATCAAATATCTTTTGAAAATTAGGGAAGTTAATTTAAAAATGTATGAAACCACTAAAGTCTAAGGAGATGCACTTGCTCAAAGCCCATGTTGCACCAGCCATAGTGCCATCCCTTCCTTTAGTCATCTGAATCTATTGGTCCATGAAGTAGTGAGCCTGTTACCACATTAGGAAAGGTTTGGTTTTTATATAATAACTGCAGCTTATTGCTGGCAAATTTCCCGTTTTCCTTTATGTGAAGAGGAAACTATTACTTAACAAATGGATTTTATAATATTAATGCAACTTTAATTAAGTGATCCAGGTATATACATGTTATATTATTGGGTTACATTAGTTATACTGAATTAATTGAATAGCAGTTTGTTTTTCAGTAATTGCAAAGGGCTCATGGCTAGTGATATATCACCCTTTGGTTATGGCTCTTGGTGTTGGTGGAACTGGTAGAACCCTACTTTGTCTTTCTGTCCAGTCTCATGTCTACCGTGTAACTGGGGCAATGATCTGTGACAGGCAGTCTGGTACCCAGTTGAGCACAGGCGTAAAATCTGGGCGACCCAGCGGAACAATCCTCAAGGGACCAAAAAATGTTATGCCAAAACGCTCCCAGGAGGCTTTTGACTCCAGCCACGGTCACGTACCACCCCTCCTCAGGTAGAGGCGTGGCCACACAGCTCCAAGCCATCCCCATGTTAATAAGACACCTAGAGGCTTAGCCATGCCCCTTTCCAGTTACTATATCTGCCTCGAATCTCCCAGAGGGGCTGAGGTACAATTTCATCCACGCCACTCCACACGATGAAAATAAACGTCTTAGAATTATGGACAGTCTCTTCATCTGGACCCACCATGGGAAGTGAGGGATCCGGCCCTCAATTAAGGAGCTGTGTCTAATCTCTTGCAGAGGGCTTCCCAGTGCTCCCAGACGGTACCCATTCACCCAAGCCTAAGCAGCTAGCCCGGCACCCCAAGCCTCCAAAACCCAGTCTCAGGTCTCAGTGGGAACCCTGCAGTGACTGCAGTGCCCGGGGCTAGAGGACCCACTGAGATGGCTGCTGCTCGTTAAACCAAGAATGGTCACCTCGCCCACCCATGGACAGGGCTGGCAAAGGCTTCTCTCAGCCCCCACCTGCCCAGCAGACTGTGTGGGAAGATGTACGGCCACTTCCTGAGCGTCTCCTGTCCCATCCAGAGCTGCAGGGCCTGGGACAGACACATGGGGTTTCTTTCAACAGTGCCAGGATTGTTCCAACATGTAACCATACTTTTTGGGCTATTTTACTAGGTTTTTATATCTACCTTCCTTCTCCACCCTAATCTCTTTCAACCTCCAAACACTAGGCAGACAAAAAAGGTGAGAGGGGAAAGAATACATTGACTCCTTAGACTACTTCCTGCTGATTGTGGATATTGAGTTTCTAGGGGCAAGTCCAATCTTCATCATCAGGATATCTCCAACCAGCAATCCAGCAACTCAGAAACCCAGCAATCCAGCAATAGCAAAAGCAGTGAAAGCAACAGCAGGAACCATCAGTAGTAGGGAAGCAGCAGCTGCCACTCCTGGGGCTCTCACATTTATATCATCTCAAGAGTCCCCAGAACTTTGAACGTAAACTATTCTGCACCTGGCAAAAATCACACCCCTCCAGAGCATGATACAAGTCATAGTTAGCAGCTGTGGACAATCTAAAGCAGCCCCATATCCCACATCTAAGATTAAAACAAAAATATAATGACATAACCTAAGTGGGATTTTTAAGAAACCAAAATTCTCACTATACTACTATCTGAATGATTTTATCCATCTTGTTGGGTTGACTGGATCAACATTGTTTACTATCCAATGACTAGAAAAGGGAAAAAAATCTGTTTTTTTTGTTTTGGCTGGAAGATCATTCTGTTTATATTTTCTCTGTATAAAGATTCATAATTTAAGAAGATATTAAACAATAATCATTTATGATCGTAGAAATACTAGTGTAATCTCTCTCACACATGAGTGTGGAAGAGAAAATCTGGAAGCAGATGAATATCACTGGAAGGCTTATGAGGAACTCCTGAAAACCACACTGCTCAGCAATGCGCAGCACACACTACTGAAAACAACCAAGAGTCAAGGCTTAGCTGAACATTCTCTGAATTACCAGCAGAAACCTTTGGATGAGTAACTTGTCCTTCTTAGTCATGGTCTCTCATCCGTGAGTTATAACCATACTCTCTTTAGTGCATGTTTATTATTTAGTGCATGGCTATTATAATGGCAAAGGAGAAAAAGCTTTCTAATAAATTTGTGGTACTTAGAGAAAGGCATTTTAAGGTGATAATTTAGACTGAGCTTCATTTATATAACCAATAGCTAACTATTTGGTTATAACCTCTTAACATTATATTGGCAAATATAGATCTAGATAAATGTGGTAAAAAGAAAAACAAGAACATCCCTACACAATGTCAGAAAATGTTTATTTCCTTTAAAATATTCTAGGGGGCAATCTAGGGATGGAATGGTGGCCCTGTGATGCCCTATGCTGGAAGGGATGCCACACAATGTCCACAGAGAGCCAGACTTCTATCCCTCTCACTTCTGTGTAGCTTCCACGGCTAATGTGGCCTATGTTCTTGTTGCCGAACACAGGAGAGGGAAGGAAGTAAGTGGAAAGGGCAAAAGAGCTTCTCTTCCCGCTGAGTCATCCCACCACAAAGGACATTTCTTGAAGAAACCATCAGTGACCTCTGCTTGGGAGTCGGGAAAACATAATCTGTTAGCTAAGGTCATCAATAGTTTACTGTGGTCTGTAAAACGAAGTAAATGATCAGTACACTTGTAGCCCTGTCGAGACATACATTACCCTGCTTCTGACTTCTATGTTCCCTCCTCATCTAAGCTGAGAAACTGGCTACTAGTGCTGAGAGACGGGATCCAGGAAGTAAGGGTGATCAAAGATACTTAGGGCATGCGCACTTGGAAATAAAGGGCACACTTTTAATTCTTCATTATAGATGCTGTAATAATTTGAAGAGAGTAAATGTTGATTTGCTTATTAAATTTAGAAGCTATATTGAATAGTTACTATGTAATTAATATGATAGAAAATGTTCTCATTATTGTTTGTGACTGTATGTACATACATTGGAGTGTGTGAAAAAGGTCATGAAAGTCTGAGGTAAAGAAACAAAACAGTATTTTGATAAAAAAGGAAGAGGCAGAATTTCCACTAACATTGAGTCTGTCTTTTGGGGAATTAATGACTAGAATTCCCACAATTAGCTATTACTGAACACAAACAATATAACCTACCAGGCACCATTGCACATGAGATATTGGGGTTTTTTGTTTTGTTTTGTTGTGTTTTTTTGGTTTTTCGAGACAGGGTTTCTCTGTGTAGCCCTGGCTGTCCTGGAACTCACTCTGTAGACCAGGCTGGCCTCGAACTCAGAAATCTGCCTGCCTCTGCCTCCCAAGTGCTGGGATTAAAGGCGTGTGCCACCAATGCCTGGCATGAGATTTTTTTTAAAAAAAACTTTTTTCTTCTTAACACAAGTTGCCTAACAGGGCCTTAAAAAGTGGCCAATTATCCTGAAGAAATAAAGGAATGATGAGAACCAGGTCCACATAAGTGTTTTCTAACTTTGTCATTATCTCCTAACCCACTGGCCTAATGAGCACTTGATGAGATAAATCTGACATGATTAAATCATCTTCCAACAGCCTTGCTAACATCCCAGGAGAAACTTAGTAATATACCCAATCACTCTTTTTAGGAAGGGAGAATATCAAACACGTTTTTCTCTTTCTTATTTCTAATGAGATAATGCCATTCGACTTTAAGTTCATTTTGTCCTAAATTATGAATGTGGTTACATTATTTTTCACCAGCACCCATCTCTTTCTCTAAAGCTGAATACAGCACAATGTAAGATCTGGATTCCATTCAGGTCCTGTCAATTACCAATAGCTTAATAACTCCATTCAGCAGTCACTGAACACTGGAAATATGCCACATACCGGACCAGCTCAAGATGAAGCTAAACTCATTACTGGAAAAGGTCAAATTTCTTATCTTCATAATGTCATAGTTATATGGAACATGGCCACAATGGCCTACATTGTATCACCAGTACCGTTTCCACTCCAACCTGGTATACTAAGGAGAGCATGGGTGCATTCACCCAAGGTCAGAAGCTGTGTTTGTAGGATCAGTTTGGACCCCTTCTGGCCTAGGGACAGTGTCAAAAACAGTAATTTATTTCCTGCCTTCAGGGCTTGTCGTTCCTCTCCTGACCTGTGCTGCCTCCAGGCTGCCTGTGTTTGAGAGGAAGCTCTTTCAACAGGAGCACCTGTGGTTTGGCAAAGACTGGTGTGAACATCAGTCTTGATAACCAGCCCCATGTTCCAGGCTGTGCACCCACTATGATTGCTGCCTGGATCATGATTATTTTTCTGGCATGACTGTTTTTAAAGATGACTGCTTGGTGCTATGAGGAAAAAAAGCCAAAAGAAGATGCATCTAGGAAGAATAATTGGCATTGCTTTGAGCAATTCAGGCTTGGATCATTCCTATAAAGGAAATCAGGGCAGTGGACACTGTGGAATCATTATGGTTGAAGTATGAATGCTTGTTTGAGTGTTGGGTAAGTTTGGGATCGATGAGTATGGCCTATGGTAGGACTTCATTATATAAACACCATGAGTGACTGGAAGGATATGCCAGACAAGTATCAGTTGTACTGAGGAAACAATACAAATGTAAATAAAAGAGTAAAAGTTAAAAAAAAAAGAGTAAAAGTTGAATTTTAACATAGTAATTTGTTTATTGGCTGAAATTTCCATATATGTATACAATGTGTTCTGATCATATTAACCCTCACTCATCACCCCGACCCCTTTCATATCTACCTCCTACTCCTTATCCCTGGTAACAGCTCAACTTCTTTTTAACAACTAAGGAGAGTTTTAAAAGTATATTTTTTATTTAATTCTTTGAGAATTTCCTACATGTGTACAATATACCTTGACTATAGCCACTCCCACCATATCCCCTAACTCCCTCCACATTTACTCTTATCTCCTCCCAATTTAGTGTCCTCTTATTTTCTAATAACCCACTAAGACCAATTTATTCTGCACTTATACAAATCAGTATACGGCCATTCGCTGGAGCATGGTTGCCCTAATAAAGACCACATGCTTAGAGACAAATGACTCTCACTTTATCAGAAGGCAACAATTGTCCATAGCTTCTCAGACAGGGGTGGCTCTCATGAGCCCTTTCCCCTCCATGTTGGAATATGGACTGGACTGGTCTTGTGCAGGAAACATCACTGATTGCTGTTAGTTCATGAGAACAGCAATCTTATGTCCAGAACACACTGTTTAGTCCTGGCCCCACCTAACCTCTGTCTCTTACTATCTTTGCTATTCCTCTCTCAGGATGATCTCTGAGCCTTGAAAGGTGATGTGATATGGAGTACCATTTGTGGCTGAGTACTCCATAGTCACCTTTTCTCTGTATTTCAGCCATCTGTGAGTTTCTGCATTAACAGTTCATTCATTTCACAAAGAAACTTCTCTGAAGAAGTCTGAAAGATGCATTAATCTTGGACATAGAGATACAAATTTAGAGGGCAATTTGATGCTGTGCCCATTTAGCGAAATAATAGTAGTAGGCTCAAACTTGGGGCCCATCAGCTCTATAACCATGGATTCTTCATAGATTTACACTGATAAGCACACATTCCTTCCTTTGGAGTGGGCATTAAATCTAAACAGAACATGATTGGTTGCCCACAGAACAATAATACCACTATTGCACCCATGGATATAATTTGCTAGATGCCCATTACTATAAATCACAGGGTTCACAAATGGGTAAAACTATTAGTGACTTTTTCCTCCTTGGCAGCCTGAACAGAACCTTCTAGCAGTATAAAGCTAGCCATCAGGAAGGAAGTTCTCTCTCCTTTTTGTATCCTGTGGTCAGTGTGTGGTGCTTTGAGCAATAAACTCTTAGCATCAAGTTCTTATGGGAAACCAAGAATAACAATAGCATGTATTATTTGGGGTGTCTGGGACACCTTTGACCGACACTTGGAGGAGAGGTGTCCTACATTGGGCACTGGGCTTTTAATTTGTCTTCTTGGAGGAACACTATTCTATGTGTAGGGTAACTTCAGTTAAACTCTTTCATATGACTATATATGAAGTTTATAAATGGTAGATTCTCATATGGCTTTTTAAAATATCCTTACCATTTGTTATCTATCTAACCACTATCTCCTTCACCTACCCTCTTATTCTTCTCTACATCTTAGCTTTGTTACTTTTCTAGTGTTCTGAAGATATATTACATGATTGTGAGCAAATCTTCCTAGCATTTTCTATGTACAGTAAACCTCCTGTCATTAGTAACCAGTAAATATAACACCAAAGACGAGTGACTTAATCCTGAAAATATTTGCTTATAAAATAAAAGATTGTTGTGCATCAAATTAAAATAATACTAATTTACTAGTTTGTAGAAAATTGAATGTTTAATTATGTTAAAGTTCTGTTAAAACATGCAGTATATTTTAATTTATTCAGTTGATTTTCAGTATTTTTTGTTAAATATCAATCATTTTTTATTATATTACATTTTAAGCAATCAATTGGTCCTATTAACTGAAAGGTATCTTATTAAGCTATTTTAATAAGTCTTCATGAATGGATATATGTAGTAAATAAAAAATAAACAAGGTTATAAATATGTTAAAATTGCTCTAATCTTGATAGGATCTGTATACCTCATGTACAAAATAATATATTTTTCTCAATTTCATTTTATAGGTATAGAATTATCTTATATTTGGTTACATAGAAATCCTTAAAGTAAGAATTTAGAGATACTAAACAGTTATTTTCTATGATGATTCATTAAAGCGACTCCCGTAAAAGTAGGTCATGCTGTCACTTTTATTATTCTCTTTTATTAGTTTTCACTTTTATTATTTACATGTCATAGCATATAAGTAATATAGCAATGGAAAATGAAAAACAATGTTGTGACTCTCCTTTCTATAGCACTATAGCTGCACAATTAGACAATCTGTAGACTCTAGATTGTGGTTTTTTTTTTAGTAAGAATCATGTTTTTTGATAATGTCTTTCTTTCTATCCATGTATGACAATACCCAGAGTGCTTACTGATGCCAAACAGTGCTCCATGCTTGCTATCACAGCAAGAAAATCTAAGAAAACCTGAGGCTGGGAATTGGCTTTCTGGGTAAAGTCTTAAGCATGGAGCATGAGGACATGAGTTTGAACCCCTAAAACTGATGTAAGGCCAGGTACATTAGTGAGTGTATGTAATCCAAGTGTGCCTATGGCAAAATGAGAGGTGCAGACAGGTGAATTTCTGGAAACAAGATGGCAGCTAGGCTAGTGTATACAGTAGTGAATAACAAGAACCCTGTGTTAAATGGAAGAAATTAAGAGATGACATCTGAGTCTCCTTCGACCTCTACACATGTACCCTCAGCGAATGTGTGTGTGTGTCTGTGTGTTTGTATGACTGTCTGTCTGTTTGTGTGGTTGTATGTCTGTGTGTCTGTCTGTCCCTATCTCACTCTCTATATAGACATACACATAACTTTCCTGAAGTCAAACAGTGCATGCTATTACAGCAAGAAACTCTAAAAAAATACCTGAGCCTGAGGATAGGCACAAGGAGAAGCACCCTGTGCAATCTGGGTCAGATGGACCACAGGTCCCAGGATGCACCCTGCTCTTTTCTCAGTGTTCAGATCATTATCATCATTATTGTTTGATGAATGCAATTTTTATGCTGACTTATTCAGAATGACTATACCTAGGTTATTCTAGATTGCTTGTTAATAATATCCTGTTCTACATTTAGAAAAGGCAACATACTTTACAAAGGAAAATAATGAGTCAGTGAGCTGCTTTGAAAAGTCCTTACACTTTGAGGCATTTCGGTAGAGTTTAATAATTCTGTCCTGTGAGCAACCATATCTCTTGCACATCCATGAAGAAACAAATAAAATTCAAATTTTAAGCAAAACAAGTGTCAAATTTGTTTAATATGATTTGTATTATAAAAGTTAATGATTAAATAATCAATGCCTCCTTTAGATTCGTCATTAGTATTACCATTGAGTTTTTTCTATTTATTTGTAGTTTCTTTACATAAAAAAGTGAACTTTTTCATGTTTATCTAAAATGTACATAGATTCACATGAATATATAGTCTGCACAAGGGCAGGAACTTTATGAACATTTCAGTCAGGTTGTCCAGCACCTCTAGCATACCACATACAGAGCTCTTGGGCACCTAAAGCTCTCATTCCAGTGCAGAACATAGCAAGTGATACATTATCATCTGTTAGATTAAAAAATGCATGGAGAAAGGGCACAAACTGTAGAAGTTGCACATGCTGAGAGACAGGGGTGTGGGGTGTGGTTTGCGACCTGAAAGTGAACGTTCCAGGAAGGACTCACCACAAAAGTGACGTTTACACAGAGACCAAGAGGAAGCAGTCAAAAAAATAGACCAAATAATTTAGCTTTCATCTTTTTGGTGTGAGAAGTTAAAGAAACAATTTAAAGCACATCTTTGAAAATGGTAATGGGAAGCTATTTTAACCCATCAGGCAGTAAATGAAACAGATGTCTAGAGATACCTACGATCATTTCAAACAATGGCCCCTATGATTTCTCCACTTTGGTTTTTTTTTTTTTTTTTTTTAATTTATTTATTTATTTTTGATACTTTACATTTCCAATGTTTCCCCTTTTCTGGGTCTCCTCTTTGGAAACCCCCTATACCCTCCCCCTCCCCGCCTCTGTGAGGGAATTCCTCCTCCCACCTACCCGCCCACCCATCCCCATATTCCCACCTTGACATTACACTTTACTGGGGCCTCTAGCACCCTCAGGCCCAAGGGCCTCTCCTTTCTCCCTGATGGCCATGGAGGTCATCCTCTGCCACATATGTAGTACGAAACATGGGTCAATAGATGTGTATCCTTTGGTTGGTGGTCCGAACTCCAGGACTACCGGGGTGGGGGGGGTTCAGGCCCGTTGACGCTCTTGCTCCCTCCATAGGGCTACAAATACCCTCAGCTCCTTTCTCCAACCCCTCCATCTGGGACCTCACTCTCAGTCCAGCGGTTACTGTTAAGTGAAACTTGGACATTCTGAACTTTTGAGCTAATATCCACTTATCAGTGAGTACATACCATGTTCATTTTTTTGTGACTGAGTTACCTCACTCAGGATGATATTTTCAAGTTCCATCCATTTGCCTGCAAATTTCATTAAGTCATTGTTTTTAATAGCTGAGTAGTACTCCATTGTGTAAATGTACCACATTTTTCTGTATCCATTCCTCTGATGAGGGACATCTGGGTTGTTTCCAGCTTCTGGCTATTATAAATATGGCGGCTATGAACATAGTGGAGCATGTGTCTTTGTTACATGTTGGGGCATCTTCTGGATATATGCCGAGAAGAGGTATAGCTGGGTCCTCAGGTAGTATTATGTCCATTTTTCTGAGGGTCCGCCAAACTGAT
>CM052705.1:45792409-45827025 GCA_028551405.1 Uromys caudimaculatus | reverse complement strand
GGTTGTCTCCCTTTGTGATTTCTTTATTGTTTCTATTTCTATTTTTATCTCCTGGATAGTTTTATGCATTTCCTTTGTCTGTTTGATTGTGTTTTCCTGTAATTCTTTAATGGATTTTTGAATTTCCTCTTGAAAGGCTTCTCGTTGTTTATCACTGTTCTCTTGTATTTCTTTAGAGTGTTATTCATTTCTTTCTTAAAATCTTCTATCATCATCATGAGAAATGATTTTAAATCTGAGTCTTGCTTTTCTGGTGTGTTGGTGTATCCAGGCTTGCTGTGGTGGGAGAGCTGGGTTCTGATGGTGCCGAGTACTCTTGGATTCTCTTCTTTATGTTCTTACCCTTGCCTTTTGCCATCTTGTTGACTCTGATTTTAGCTGATCTTACTCTGTCTGGTTGTGGCTTGCCCCTCCTGTAGGCCTCTTTGTCAGTACTCCTTGAAGACCAGCTCTCTCTGAGAGGTGTTTGGGTTTGGAGAGCTGTGGCACCGGGTCTGCTCTGGGGTGCAGAAGGAAATCGGAAAGATCTTGTCCCCAGC
This sequence comes from Uromys caudimaculatus, assembly GCA_028551405.1. NCBI lineage: Eukaryota > Metazoa > Chordata > Mammalia > Rodentia > Muridae > Uromys > Uromys caudimaculatus. The sequence goes on along the minus strand of CM052705.1, from coordinate 45,826,486 downwards.
AGTCCCTTGGTTCCTATGCCCTGATGGCTCTGCAAGGGTCCCTTTTGGTCCAATGGGTTTGGGCAGAAGTGGTGGTTTTGCCTGTGCTCAAAGGTGTGTCAGCACTCCTGGGATACCCACTCTCTCCTGGAGCCTTGTGGCCTAGGCTGGGGTCCCTAGGCACAGGCCCCTGGTGGCCCAGGCAGAGGTCTCCACCCACAGCTGGGAACCTGACGGTTCAGAGATTTTGTGTTCCATGGCTTCTCATGCGCTGGGTCCCGGCGGATCCGGGAGGGTCTGGGTGAGAGGTGTTGCTCCCCTTAACCCCACTCACGGCTTTCCCAAGCTCCTGGGAGAGTAGCTTTTTCTGGAGCTAGTTGGCTATGGACTCCTGGTGACCCAGGCAGAGGTCTCCGCCTCCAGGGGGTTTCTATGCCCGCCTACCTCGGTCCCTGTGTCTCCCAGGTTCGGGGCAGTTCCTGGTGAGCTGTGGAGGTTGTCTTGGGCCCACTCCCGGCTTTTCCAAGCTCCTGGGAGGGTATCTTTGTCCCGGCGCTAATTTGCTATGGAGCCCTGTGGCCCAAACTGAGGTCCCCGGCCACCGCCGGAAGTTCCTGTCCCTCAATCTCTGTGGCCCGCGGAAACCGGGTGGAATCGGTGAGTGCTGGGTCTCGTTTTGCTCCCACTCGGGGCTTTTCCACACTCCTGGGAGAGAAATTTTTTTCCGGCGCTGCTTGACTATGGAAACCTGGAGGCTCAAGCAGAAGTCTCCTGCCTCAGCCGCCCGCTGTTGGGATCCAGGGGGTTTCTATGCCCGCCTACCTCGGTCCCTGTGTCTCCCAGGTTCGGAGCAGTTCCTGGTGTGCTGTGGAGGTTGTCTTGGGCCCACTCCCGGCTTTTCCAAGCTGCTGGGAGGGTATCTTTGTCCCGGTGCTAATTTGCTATGGAGCCCTGTGGCCCAAGCTGAGGTCCCCAGCTGCCGCGACTTCTCCACTTTGACTCAGAGAAAGTAAGGGTGATTTTGTTCCATCTTCTTGAGAGTTAGGGATGAGATTATGCTGTGTGTTTGTCTTTAGTCTCTTTTAAATTTTTTATTGAAATTTTTTCATATAATATATATTGAGCATTTTTGCCTCTTCTCCAAATTCTCCCAGATTCTTCTTACTCCCAAACCCACCCAACTTCATGTTCTCTCTCCTTCTCTTCCTCTCTCTCTCTCTCCATATATATAATATGTGTATATACTACAAACAACCAAGCATCAAAACAAACTAAAATAAAAAGAAAATCAAGTCGATAATAATCAATATCTGTTTTAGTCCAGTTCATTTAAAAACCAGAGTATGATGCCATGAGTACCAAGACCCTAAAGGGAGGGTGAAGCTGAGCTCCAGGCGAGGAGTTTGCTTAGTAACCATGTGATCTTGGGCAGCTTACCGAGTTCCTATGAGTCTCATTTTTCTATCCTGTATATACGGTATTTCAGTATTTCTTTTTAGGGTTTTAAATGTTAATTATTTCCCAAGCCATACATTTTCGTACCTCTTACTAAGCTAGAGATGTCAGAGTAGTAACTGTTATGTGGGATGGCCGGTGGATGAGTCCGTGGGCTAGACAAGCAACGCCAACATTCTTTTCTGGCTGTGCCTGTGTGGAGCCCTGCCTTGAATGTGCACCTGCAGTCATTGCAGAACCTGTCGGTGTCGGTGTCCTTGCCAGCATTTCTCACACAATTACTCAACCTGTGGACCTCCTGTGTCACCGCTGCTATTGTTTCTGTGGAGTTACGCTGCTTTGCATGGTTCCAAGCAGTGCTTTGAAGTCCTCCCACACTTGGGGGTGTCCTGCTTATTTCACCAGACCCAGATTCTAGGATCCCATGGTAATCCTGTTCCCTCACAGTACATACCACTGGGTGGAGAATTCTTGTGATGTGTAGTACTTAAGAAGGCTCTGAAAATTGGCTCTGTTCTGATAGGAGCATAGATGGATTTTTAAAAACTTTTTTATTTGATAGGAAAACATTTATTATTATTAAATACTATTAATTAAACATTAATACCATTATTCATTATTAAGTAATATTAATTGTTCTAAAATCCAAACTCTAATTTAGTATTTCATTTACCCTTCCTACTTCTTTTTTTTGCATTTATTTTATTATTATTTACTTGTATATATCTATTTATTTGTTTGCTCATGTGCATGTGAGTGCCTGTAGAGACCAGAAGAAGCATTATATCCACTGGAAGTGAAGTTGTAGGTGGCTCTAAGTTGCCCAGTATGGGTGTTGAGAACTGAAACAGTAGCAAAGTACTCTTAGCTGTGTAATTTGTCACGTAAATTTGACTCAAAGATGGAAATCACATGATCATCTCTATTGACACAGAAAAAGATTGACAGAATCCAATATCCCATGATGAAGTCATCAAGAGGCTAATGGTTCATGATTTACAGCTTAACATAATAAAGGCTAATAAAGGCTATATATGACAAATCTGTCATTAAATGAAAAAAAAAACAAACAAACTCAAAGCATTCCCAAGATCAGCAGTAAGACAAAGGTGTCCGTTCACTTTATTCCTATTCAATAGTGCTTGAGGGCTTAGGTAAACTAAAGCAATAAGAGAAGAGAAAGAAAAGTATATAAACGGGAAAAGAAGAAGTCAAAGTATCCTTATTTGCAGATGATGTTATTCTATCCATTAGAGGCATGAAAAATGCCACCCCCAAGCCTCTCAGGGTGATGAACACAAGTATTCAAAGCAACAGTTAGTTCACAACAGGAATCAGCAACCTTCTTATCTACCAGTGACAAACACACTGGAAAGGAAATGAGGAAGCAATCCCATTCCTAATACTTGCCAGTCTCCTCCTTCATGGTATATTGACTGTCATTTTCTATGCATTTTTAGGTGTCTTTTACTTCTTTTGAACATTTACAAAACAATTCAATTAAGAAATGGGGTACATAGCTAAACAGAATTCTCAGTAGAGGAATCTTGAATGGCCTAGGAGCACTTAAAGAAATGTTCAACATCCTTAGTCATCAAGAAAGTGTAAATCAAAATGACCCTGAGATTCTATCTTACACCAATCAGAACGGTTAAGATCAAAAACTTAAGTGATAGCACATGCTGGTGAGGATGTGGAGAAAGGCAAACACTCCTCCATTGCAGGTGGAAGTAATGCAATGAGTGTATCATGTCTAGACTCTGTCTTTTTGGCTCCGCATCCTCTGGCTCTTGTCTTTTGATCTTCTCTTCTGTTCATTGGCCCTTAGGGAAGGGAGTGACACGGATGTCTCTCTTAGTGCCAAACACTCTGCTGTCATTTATTCTCAGCAACTTAACCAGTTATGAATCTTTATTTTAGTTTCTGCCTACAGAAATTGATAAGCTTCTCTGGAGAAGTGTCTTAGTGGTTAAGAGCACTTGCTGCTTTTGCAGAGGACCTGATCATTGGTTCCCAGCATCCATACCAGGCAGTTCACAACTGCATGTAATTCCTGTTTCAGGGGACCCAATACTCTCCTCTGACCTCTGATGGCAACTGCACACCCATGTCATACATAAACATATCAATAGAGATATTTAAATATATTTTAAAGTTTCTATGAAGAAGGCTGAGGGCAACACTAATATACTGATATAAACATAAGTATTTAGAAGGCAGTTTATTTAACAAAACAATAGTAAGAGGTTCCTAGCATAGGTTCCCAGTTCCTATGACCTCCCTAGCCACATGCTTTTGACCAGATTTACAGTACCAGACATGATTTCCCTCCTATAGAGTGAGCCACAACCTACAGAGATTTTATTTCTTTCAAAATATAAATTACAAGGTTATATTGTTTGTTTGTAGTGATTAGGAGGGAAATGAGAAGGAGGGAGAGAGATTGAGTGATAGACAGACATTGGGGCTGCTGTGATGGCTAAAGAAACTCCATTCTATGCCAGCCAGCCATCTTGGTAGCCACTAGCCCAGTGGTTCTCAACCTGTGGGTTGCAACTAGTTTGGGATCTAATCATCCTTTCATGGGTGATTAGACCAAAACCATCAGAAAACACAGATATTTATATTACAATTCATAACAATAGCAAAATTACAGCTCTGAAGTAGCAGCAAAAATAATTTTATGGTTGGGGGTCAGCACAACATAAGGAGCTGTATTAAAAGGTTGAAAAGCATTTATAACCCTGACTCAGTTACCCCATATTCTAATCAGAGAAGAGGAGGTCTCCCCCATGGGTCCCAATCCACCCTGTTACATCAACTCACAGAAGGACTAAGCACATTCTCTTCCACTGAGGCCAGACAAGGCAGCCCAGCTATGGGAAAGGGATCCAAAGGTACACAACTGATTCAGAGACAGCCCCAGCTCCAGTTGTTAGGAGACTCACATGGAGAACAAGCTGCACATCTGCTATATATGTGGAAGGGGCATAGGTCCAGCTCATGCACACCCTCTGGTTGGTGGGTCAGCCTCTGTGAGCCCCTATGGGGCCAGGTTAGTTTACTCTGTAGGTCTTCTTGTGGTGTCCTTGACAACTCCTGCTCCCCCATGCCTTCCCACCACTCTTCCATAAGACTCCCAGAGCTTCACTTATTGTTTGGCTGTGGGTCTCTGCATCCATTTGCATCAACTGTTGGATGAAGTCTCTCAAAAGAGAGTTATGCTAAGCTCCTGTCTGCAAGCATAGTAGAAACTTTATATTTTGTACATTCACGTATGTATAAATATTTCTTTACCTTTTTGATCCTTTAAACTTTTCTATATGGGAAAATGTACTACAATCAATGTATTGTGAATGATGTCCACTTAGGTTTCCTTCTTTATTCCTCTGTGGTTATTCAGGGTGGAAAGATTGAGCACCAGCATCTAGTAAGAAAACAATGTGGTAACTCATGGTGTCATTAGATCAAAGGCTTCCACTGATGCTATGGTAGACCAAAGTTGTTCAAAGAAAGGTTCAATTTTATCACGTGATTGTCCTGAATTACAACTGAAGAAGATAAACATCATTCTTGTTCATTTTCTTCTGTGTAGCTCCCTTTAATTGACAGTGTTATTTTCCACAAGTGCCAAATAGAGTGATGACTCAAGCATTGAATACCTGTAAATTAATCTGCTTTGAGTCCTCCTCCTCCCAGAATTCCTGCTGCTTTGGGCAGAGGCCAGAGGCTTCAGTAAACAAGCTGTCCTGGGGGCCAGCCCAGAGGTGTGGGTGTAATTCATTGGAAGGATTCTGAGGGAACACAAGCCTCAAGTCAGATGCCTGTTGATGCTACTGGTTTGAAGAAGGCTGTGAGGCTTTCCTGCAGTCTGGGAACCATTCCCCCAGAGCAATTGACCTGTGCACAGCTATGGCTTTATATCAACATGACTATCTGTGACTGTGGACGCTCCCACTGTGGATACTGGTTGCAGTTTTCTCATTCTCATGCCAGTGTGAAGGGTGCTGTCACCTCTGGAATGATTGTGGAAGTAATGGCTGCCCCAAACAATAGACCCAGTTCTTAGATGGAGTAGTTCTGTCCTTTGTTAAGCTTTTAAGCACAAATATTAAAGGGTTCTATTTAAACATCAAAAAGGTTACGTAAGTTCTATTTGTATACGGACTCTTTTAAATTTACTGAAGTACTTTATACATCTGTCTTTAGTATCACAGGAAAAAAATGCCCTATGATGTGTTATCATAAACAGTTGTAAGTTACTCCTTTTTCATCATCATATAGAACACATCTAAAGTCACAAAACGCCTAGACCAGGTTTTATGATAATTTCAGATTTATTCATATAAGTTTTAAAATTGATTCATCCTGAGATTATCAAGAAAGCATGCATGTCATTGTCTTCTACTAACTGATCACACCCCCAGATAGGTAGAGACTATCTGCTATGATGTTGGAAATATTTTTATAAAGTTCTGAAATTTTAAATTAAACTCAAAATTAAAATTCTTGGAATTAGTCTGTTTTGTAAAGAGGTTATAAAAGTTTCAAGCCTCAATGTGGATTTAACTTGGAGCTGAAAAATGACATGCAAGGGAAAAAATTCAGTTTTCTGGATTACATTCCTGGGCTGCTTCAATGAGCTGTGTTTAATTACAGTAAGGCTAAAAGAAAGCTAAGTTGGGTTCCCTGGACTAATACAATGCTCCACCCCTGTCCTGCTGATCTCCATCCAGTTTGTCTCCAACACAGCCTGGTCAACTTTAAACAGTGAACTAACATCAACTCTAAGTAATAAGATTTTGATGGTTTCTTTTAACTAGAAGGTTGGCCAGAAATTCTTATATCATTTTCATTTAAATTGAGCTAAAGAAGAACTACTTTTAACTTTTTAATACATCTCTCCAATAATATGTTTGTCAATAATTTTAAAGGTACCGGTTATGTTTATGTAACATCTAAGGTTCTGAGGAAATAAAGTAATAGGCATTGAAAGATTAACCAAGTGGTCTTGGGAGATAGATCAGCCTGTAAAATGTTTGCTGCACTAGCATGAGACCTGACATTACATCTTCAGCATCTTTATAAAAAGCCCTGCATGGCACTGTGCAGACAGGAAGATCCTTAGAGCTTGCTGGCAAGTCAGTCTTACCAAATCAATGAACTCCTGGTTTAGTTAAAGGCTCTGTCTCAAAAAATAAAGTGGAAAGCAAATGAATTTATTTGACATTGGTCTTTGAGCTACAACAAACAGATGAACATGAACACACACATACACACATACACACATGCAATATAAACACACACACGGTAAAAGGAAAATCCAGCGAGGAAATTCCTTGGCAAGAGTGTAGACCTTGTAGGAGAGCAGAGATGGTGAATGCTGATGTCTTCGCAAGGTCACTGCAATCACAGTGCCACATGCCCTCCTAGACATGATGAGGAACTTAACAGTTTTCCACTTGGATTCTGTTACACTAACAATCAACTGTAAGGCTTTAGAAGAAGAAATACTATCCAGCTACATATGCAGCGGGAGCCATGGGTCCCTCCATGTATACTCTTTGGTTGGTGGTTTAGTCCCTGGGAGCTCTGGGGGGTCTGGTTGGTTGATGTTGTTGTTCTTCCTGTGGGGTTGCAAACCTCTTCAGCTCCTTCAGTCCTTTCTCTAACTCCTCCATTGGAGTCCCTATGCTCAGTCCAATGGTTGGCTGCAAACATCCACCTCTGTATTTCTCAGGCTCTGGTAGAACCTTTCAGGAGACAGCGGTATCAGGCTCCTGTCAGCAAGCACTTCGTGGCATGCTCAATAATGTCTGGAGGAGAGGCCCTTGGTCCTGTGAAGTCTCGATGCCCCAGTGTAGGGGAATGCCAGGGTGGTGAGGTGGGAATGTGGGTGGATGGGGGAGCACCTTCCCAGAAGCATGGGGAGGGGAGATGGGATAGGGGGTTTGCAGAGGGGAAACAAGGAAAGGGGACAACATTAGAAATGTAAATAAATAAAATATCCAATAAAAAAATTTAAAAAAGAAAAAAGAAAGAAACAAGACTCAGCCCTAACCACAACACGAAGTCAATTTTCCCTCGATTATACTGAATTCATGTGTGGAGTGGCATTTTATTTTCACTGTGGTATATTTGGTCAAAAAGAATGCTATCAGCAGAGAGTTGGAATGTTCCCAAAGGATTTTCCAACAGGAATACTAAGCTGTAAGTGGTTATGAATGTGAGAACGTAGAATTACTTGAATACGGTTCTCTTCAGCTAACTTGTTGCTGGAGTATGAAATACATCCTGGAAAAATACACAAATCATATGTGCATAACTTGATCCCCCTCTCCCCCACAAAATAATGACATATATCTAGTTGCTTGGAAACAGACTGTCATCTACTCCCAGGAAAGTTTTCACACCTCTAGCCATTAAGTCTAGAGTTAGTCCCAAGGTTAATAATTCTCAAATTGAAAACCATGTAAGTAGAAAACAGAACAGAAAAATAGGCAAAGCCCTATGTTGAGTTTGATTCTTTCCCATGACAGATGTGTGCAGCATCTGGGTGTGCTGCTGCTGTAGTTATAATTCATATATTCTTGTTATTCTGTAGTAATTTGGCACATCTATATCATCTCTCTGTCTCTCTGTCTCTGTCTCTCTATCTGTCTATCTCTGTCTGCCCCTCTCTCTCTTCTCTCTATCTCAATCTCTATCCGTAGACTCTATAACTTAGGCATTTGAGGACTTCTCACCCTGGAAATTGCCCTTGTTTTTGTTAAACATGTATGTCTTTCTGTCAGGTACATGTTATGGCATGATTATTGGATATGTGTTCTTAGTAGCATTATCTATTTATATACTTGGAGTGTGTGTGTGTGTGTGTGTGTGTGTGTGTGTGTGTGTGTGTGTGTGTGTGTGTCATCCCTCAGAGTGCAGGTCACAGGATGACTTATGGAAATCAGTTCTCTCCTATTATTTGAGCCCCAGAGATTGAACTCAGTGGTTAGACTTGGCAGCAAGTGCCTTTACAGGCTGATTCAGCTTGTTGGCCTAACTTTAGTTTTTTTCTGCTAATCAAGAGGCGTTCCATTTGATTTTTACCCTCTTGCATTTTTATTATGTATTGTCTTTAAAATTTTTATTGTAATGATGAGTGTACAGAATATTGTTTTAGTTTGAATTTGTAGGTGTCTGATGACTATTAAAACATGTTTTTGTGCATTTAAAGGCATTTGGATGGTTTCTTTAATGATTCACCTCTTTCAGTTTTTTGTCTACATTTTAATTGTTTTGATTCTTACTTTTCTTATTGATTGGTGGGCATTATTTTTATTTTCTTTATATATATCATTTGGTTGCACATTTTAAATTATTTTTGATACTCAGAAAATGGCTTACCCATTTGCATCTCAGTGTTATCCTTTGAAGAGTATTGATTGAAAAAAAATCCAATTTATCATTTTTATTTAGCTTTTTTTAAGAATTAAATTTAAGAAGTGGTTTTTGTAGCTCAGTGTGGAATACTTGCCTGGAATCGCAGCAGTAGAGAGAAGGGAGCAGGAAGAGGGCCCCTGCAAAGTCAAGGAGGCCAGCTTGTTCTACATAGTGAACTCCAGTCTAGCTATGGCTGCAAAGTGAAATCTTGTTTCAAAAACAAAACAAACAAAAAGATAAAAACTCCTACCCAGAACAAATAATCACAAAAATGAATACAACTGGTAATGAAACTCATTTTGTAGACCTCTTTTCTACTATGTATGAAGCCTTGGTTTTGATCCTCAGCACTGCATAAGCCTAGCTTAGTGTCACATGCCTATAATTCCAGCACTTGGGAGGTGGAAGCAAAGGGATCAGAAATTCAAGACCACCTTTTGCTACATGTTTAACTCAATATTAGCCTGTGCTACATAAGACCTCCTAACCTTTGCTGCAAGAGAGATTGCCTTGATAATTTTGGGTTGACAGCATAGCTAAGTGGGTAAAGACACTTGCTTCAAGTCTTAAGACCTGAGTTTGATCCCCACAACCCGTGTGGTAGAAAGTTATATTTTTCATGTAGATATATAATCAATATAAAGCCTATTATTTTGTGACTAGAGTGAACAGGGCCCAAAACTTTATTTTATTATTATTATTATTATTATTATTATTATAGTATTCAAGTAACCCACCACTTGCTGAAAAGTTTCTCTTTTCTGTAAAATATTTTTCTTTCTTTTTAATTTTTTAAAACAATATGACAGTATCACAGTTATAAACTTGTTAAATAATTTAGATTTTCTGTACATTTCTGATTATTTGCATGACACACAGAGACATATATGTGTCAGTCACATATGTGTATGTGTGTATGAATGTGTGCATATGCGTGCATGTGTATGCATGTATGTACATGTGTGTGTATTTGTGTTGTATGTGTATGTATGTGTGTACATGTGTGTTTGTGTGTGTGTGTTTGTGTGTGTTTCTGTGTGTGTGTGTGTTTCCAAGTTTTCAGTTTTGCTTTGCCTATTTGTCATCTTTATTCTAAACCACACTGTCTAACTATTTATAGTAAGAAGTTTAACAATCCAACCATATGGTTTCTTAGTTTTCTTTTTCTGTCACTGTGTCCTTGTCATTCTTGTTTATTTTTTATTTTCATGCATTTCAATTTGCAGTAAAACATTCTTCAACTATATAATACATTTATGAAATAATTTAGAATGATTTAGAATTTTATAACAGCAAACTTTAGAATAATGGACTATGCTTACACCTTGTGATTTCTCTCAGAAATGCTTTGTAATCATATGGGTTGTTACATTTGTTACTAGCTAGGTTATTTCAGGTGTTATTTAGTGGCCTGCTTGGCTTCTGGGAGAATCTGGTGGTTGATAGTGTTATAAATGAACACATACAGAGACAAGACAGAGAAGAAAGAGAGGGTTTGGGGGAGCAGGCTTCCCCTTTTTATAATAAATACTAAAAAACAGAATAAAAATAGAAAGTAAATAGAATTCCTAAAGAACTACACTAACCTTTTTAAGGAGAGGCCCTATGCCCTCATTACCTCCACAGGCCCCATCTCTCGAAGCTTCACCTCCTCAGCAGCACTGCACTGAGTCTTCTAGTGCACGAACCACGGGGACATACACTCATATAATATCCAAACCATGTCAAATGGCCCTGTAATGTCATTGCTGCATGTATATCCCTGTTCCACAAATGTACAAAGAAATATGAATAAAGGTATTCATTTGTATTGGCTGACTTTGTAACAGACTCGACACATGTTCTCAGAAGAAGGGGTGACAGCAGAGTAGAGTATTCTACAGCAAACACACTTAAACTTGTCAACCAACAAGGACCAGTTTCATAAACACAACAATTCTGAAAAGTGAAATGTAGAACACTTTCAGGTGAGCACATATATCACACAGATTGAAAATGCAAAGAAAATAAAAGGTGGGTTGATAAACACAAAAATGAAGAAAATGGTTATGTTTATGGAGAGGGAGATAAGGGAAATTATTGAAATATTTTAATTTTTAATGTGTATGTATTTGGTGTGTGAGTGTGGTACAGATCTGCATGCATAAGTGTATATGTAGAGGCCAAAGATGCCTCATACAATAGTCTATCAGTTCCTGCCTTAATCTCTTGAGACAGCATCTCTCACCAATGCTGAACCTAGATTGGCAGCCAGCAAGCCCCACTGATCTCCTTGTCTCCACTGCCTCTCTCTCCACAGCACTAGAGTTATAGGTGTGTGCATATGGCCACATGACTCTTGGGTCCTGGAATTCAAACACAGTTCCTCATATGCTGCAAGCAAGCGCTCCTACGGATTGAGCTGGGCCTCCAACCCCTACATAGCTCATTTCTTAAGCTGGGAGGTGAAGGCATAAATAATTATCATAGTTGTGGTGGTTTGAATAAGAATGCACTCCCCACCCCCATAGGCTCATTGGCTTAGTCATCAGGGAGTGGAGCTAGTTCGGAGGATAAGGAGGTATGGCCTTGTTGGGGTAGGTGTGTCCTTGTTAGAAGAAGTGTGTCACTGGAGGTGGGCTTTGAGGTTTGCAGTGCTTAATCCAGGTACAGCGTGTATCTCTTCCTGCTGCCTATGACTCTTGGGATGTGGGACTCCCAGCTACACCATGTCTGCCTGCCTGCTGCCATGCTCCCTGCCATGACAAGAATGGACTAAACTTCTGAAACTGTAACCAAGTCCCAATTAAATGCTTTTTAAAATAAGAGTTGCCATAGTCACAGTGTCTCTTCACATCCATAGAACTAAGACAGTAGTCTGTTTGTCACATTTAAAATAATTTATAATTTCTTTAAGGAAATGTATCCTACTCTGTAGACATCGATGGTTTGTGAAGCTAGTGGAATATGGATTATAAGATGATACAGTCCTCACCATGGGCCCACAGATGTTTCTTGTTTCTGGTTGACTTTTTGATAGAAGTTAAAGGTCTTAATGTACACAGGAGTTTTTATAGTTAGGGTTTTTTTTTTTTTTCCATGTTTAGATTGTTTTCTCTTCTCTCTTCCTACCTTACAATTGAACATCTGCTGAATCGATCTCAAATGCATTGATGAGAAAGATTACCTTTCCAAGCTGAGCTAATAAAAGGAGCAAAAGGGAAGGGAGAGTAGCTCTTCATCTTGCCTCTTAGATAATTGGGATAACTGGCACTCCAAAGAAACTCACGTTCCTTCATCCCCCATGGGTTATCTAGAAGCAGAGACTGCGTTAATTCTTCAGGCACCTGAAAAAAAGAGAATGGGACTATACAGCAGACGATGCTAAACAATTATTTGATCTCAGATAAAGTAGCATTTGATTAGTGTCACAGGGGAGTGTGGGAGTGGATCCCATCTGAGGAAAAACCCAATCTCTTACAGTAACTGGCCCACCAGTTAGCTAGGGATGATGGCTATTTCCAGGAGGGGGCGCTAGCCTACTATACAAGAGCTGGAAGAAAAACTAGGAGGGGGTAATGGGAAGTGAGTATGGTCAACTTACAGGATACTCTTGAAAAAAGGGTCAACCCGAAGCTAGTTGCTTTGTACACTAACTCGAACCATTTAAAAAATGTATGCGGACATAAAACCAAAGGAAAAGAAAACTGATAAAATCTAGCCAAAAGATAAAAGTTGGCAGATGCTAAAAGATTTAAAGGAATTGAATTAAGAATAAGGGAGTGTGGGAAGAGGGGAGGGAGGGAGAGAACAGGAGCGCCCCTCCCCCCAATTTGGAGCCAGGCAGTTCTCAAGAGATGTGTTTAATTGTAAACTATGAACTGCTCTTAGCTTAATGGCTAGAGGGCTAGAGGACAAGTGCCCCCTGCTTAAGGACCCTGAGATATCTAATCATTTGTCCTATTTTCTGCCCAACCAGGTCCTGCTTTTGCATCTCTGACCACTTATCCCGGCACCAATTCTACACTCTATAGTTTTCAGATTAGTCCCAGTCTAGGCTCCGCTGATGCCCTAGCACCATGAACACTGCTGCTGAGAGCCACCCTTCCCTTACTGCCAGGCAGATCCCTTCCTGTGCCAATCCACAGCCTTCTGGGTGTCTAGATGTGTTTGGGGTCGGAGTTTGGGAGAGATTCCTGCACTATATTGTACATTGTTAGATGAGAAAGAACCCTAAAGCAGAGAAAAATGTACTTCAGAACTTTTTGTTTAAAATTTAAAGAAGTATTTATTTTATTTTATTTTTGTGAATATTTTGCCTGCTTGTATGTACGCACGTGCCTGTTGTCCATACAGTTCAGAAGACAGCACTAGATTCCTTGGTTAAGAGTGTATGTAAGTCACTACCTGATGCTGGGAATTGAACCTGGTCTTTCAAAAGAGTGAACAAGTGTTCTGGGCCACCGCGCCTTCTCTCCCCCTTCCCCTCCCCCCAGTGCCTTGAGTAGGAACTCTAGACTAACTTGTTTCTTGATGTTTAGAACACTCCTCAATTAATCGGACCCAGACTCCTATAAGTCTCCAAGAACTAATTCTCTGTTACAGGAATGTTACCATTTTCTACACTCACTCTCTTTTGTGGGATCCTTCCTCATTTGCCCCTCAACCCTTCTTGAAACCTAAAAATATCGTCACCATATTGAAAGATTTGCTATAGACTCCAGTGCTATTTTCTCTTCCCTCTTCTGTCTCAGTGTGTCAGCCAGCATGAAAACCAAACCAAACCAAACCAAACCAAACAAAAACCCTCTGTGTGGCAAAATAAATATTCTGGACATAAGTAGATTACAGTTGTTGAATCTGCCACAGTTGTTAAAAAAAAAAAAAAAAAGAAAAGAAATACTCAAGTTACGAAATGATTGGCCAGTATAAGAAACAAATCTGTGTCAGATCTGTTGCAAGTATTAGAAAATCTTTTTGACTCTGTTTTAGGGGTGGGTGATGAAGTTGGTTAGGAGTATGTTCTCAGTCAGGGCTCATTAGCAGTCTAGAGATGAATGCTCAAGAGATAAGGAGACAATGAAGTATGTTTCCTCACTGAAGTGCTTCAAATACAGAGCCCTCAGAACACCCTTGGTTACATACTGTACTCGGAGAACCTGGAATAAAAGGGAAGACGGAATTATCATGCATGAAACATTGCTCTGGGAATATTTTTATTGTCAAAATATCTAAAGTTTTAGTATAAAATATTCTGAAAATATGAATTGTAGAATACATATGACATTTAATATATATATATATATGAACATATTTGTCTAGAAAAATATAAAATTTGATTGATTGGGAAATTTGTTTCTTTCAATCCCACAACAAAAAAATCTATATCTGCCTTCTGCTGGTAAGTCAGTCTACTCTGAATCTTTATTTAAAACATGGTATTCATTTGATAAAATAGCTCATGAGAAAGATGCACAGTAGTCCAGCATCAAACACAGATGGCATTGATGGTGAGGGGCACTCCAAAGTGCTGAGAATTTCTACCTATAAACACCTTATAATGTCATTATTGTAACATGGCTTTTTTATTACAAAGAAGGCATATTGTATTTGTTTTTACTGAACTAAAAATTTATCATTTGTGGTGTGTCATGTGTATATGTAGGCACAGGCACAAGTATGCCATGACATGCATATAGATTTCAAAGCCAACATTAAGGAGTATCTTCTTTTCTTCCACTGAGGGGTCTTGGGATTGAACTCAGGTTATCAGGCTTATAGGATCTGCTGGCTGGTTTTATGTGAACTTGACATAAGCTAGAATTATTTGGAAGAGGGGATCTCAATAGAGGAAATGCCACCACCGGACTAGCCTGTGGGAAAACCTGTAGTGCATTTTTATAATTAGTAATTGATGTGCTAGTGCCCAGTCTACTGTGGGGAGTGCCAATCCTGTGCAAATGGTCCTGATGTATATAAGAAAGCAGGCAAGCAAGGCATGAGAAACACGCCAGTAAACAGTGTTCCTGCTTCAGTTCTCACCTACAGGTTTCTGGTTTGCTTGAGTTTCTGCCACAACTTCCTTCTGTGATGGACTGTATTCTGGAAGTACAAGATGAAATAACACCTTTCCTCCCAAGTTACCTTTGGTCATGGTGTTTTGTCACAGTAATGGAAACAAAGACACTGAGTAAATGCTTTCATCTACGGAGCCATCTCGTTGGGTCATCAAGCAGTGTTTGATTTTGGTGACAAGCAAGTCTATCTATTTAAACATGGAATTGAAGTAATAAAACAAATGATCTTCTAAGAAAAGAACTTAGAAAATGAAATGTCCATCTTCATGACTGTTATTTAGGATGATGACATTTGGATGCTTAAATAAAATATTCTTCAAAAATGTCTTAAAATACCACATCTAATATTTACTGAGCATGAAAAAATGAGTCAAGCGTTGTTTTCTGCATGAATTATTTCATGTAATCTTCAAGAAAGTTCTTTAGGTTAAATAGTAATACTAATCCTCATTTTACAAAGCATAAAACTCAACTAAGCTAAGAAATTCATCCAAGGTAATAAATTTAGTCATCACATTCCACTAATTCAATAAGTGTTTGTCTGGCCTAGAGTTCAAGAGGCCTGTCAAACACAAGTCCAGTCACTGCTGAATTTAGAAGAAGAGACAAGTACATCAATTGCAATAAGAATGATATGAAATGAAAGGAACACTTGGCACAAGAGCTGTGATTTCCTGGGAGCTGAAAAATAAAATTTTATCAGGAAAAAGAGGAAGGATTTTTCTAGAATTATAGTGTATCTGTTTAGTGATGGAAAGGCATGGGATGACCCAAGATCTGTGAGGTGCTGCTGTTCTGCAGGGCTGAAGGGATGTGTATGCAGGAGCTCTGCTGTCTGACAGACAGACTTAGCACACCCTGATGCCCTTTTCTTCAAACATATTGATCACTTGCTTCCTTTTGCACTGACTTCTTTACTTTTTATGTGTATACTATTGTGACCAGATCTTTCCAGGGAATGAATACATATATACTTATTATTCAAATATTCTTCATATCTATATAATAAAGATATGTATCCTTAATTTATTGGTTGGTTCTTTCCTTCTACTGTGGGGTCTTGAGATTGAACTCAGGTTGTCAAGCTTTCAGGCTATGCTGACTAATTTTATAAGAAACAAACTAGAGTCTCCTCTCCCCCCTCTCTCTATATATTACACACATATATGCACATGTATTTATATATGTAATACAAAATATAGATCTAGGGACTTGAAGATGTGGGGAGAGTAGAAAAGTAATATTTCATTGATTGGGTCAAATGAGTATCTAAAAACAAATATTACAACCTTGAATTTTCTAGAGTAGTAAAGAAAAAATGATAAGGATTCCGTGCATACCTTACATTTTCCTTTTTGGGATAAAGCTCACTGATAATTTCGGAAATTCCCTAAGGATTTTTGTACCACACCACAACCCATAAGGAACATCCTAAACCGATTTTAGAAAACACAGACTTCTGAGCTGGCCTTTAAAGATGGAAAATGTAAATTATAGGAGAGTTGATCAATTGATTTCTGAACCTAGGGCACCAAACTATGCAGTTTCAAATAAAATAAAATACAAAAGAAATTCTGCCTGGGGCATGGAGATCAACTGATAGGGAAGGAAAAACATTGGTCACAGATGAATCATAAACATGAGTCAGGCCATATTTTTTTCGGCAAAGAATAATAACAAAGGAACAAATACTAATGTTTTCTACCTCTTCCCAGAAAGAGGAAAACCTTCAACAGAAGCAAGGAGGCCAAAGGATGAAAGCGACAAGCAAAAGCCTGCAGGAGCTCTGCAAGTAGGTGCTTGCTGCTCCTGGTGACTGCCCGAGAGCACAGCCAACCCGGGAACATGTCCAGTGTGATTGCGCACAGGCTGGCAAAATGAAGAGGCATAGTAATGGGGCTGTGTGAGTCAGAGAGCAGGTATACATGGAGATATATGTATAGGTCTCTGTGTGCTGCACAAGATGTGACTGTATGTATGCAAAGACTATGCCTCACAGAAATTCACAGACAATAGAGCATGGTTGGCTCTTAAAATCTAAAAATGTTTGCAGTGTTTCCTATCCTATGTTTTTGCCACTTGCTTTTTGAGAAATGGAGTCTCCATTCCATCTGCTGCTCCAGGTACAACTTCATCTGTGGTAAAAAGAAGGCCAGCTATTTCCTCATAGAGGTTTTAAATGGTGACTGTTGTAGTGCTATGTGTGTATGGTGTGTGTGTGTGTGTGTGTGTGTGTGTGTGTGTGTGTGTGTGTGTGTGTGTGTACACGTGAAAATGTGTATACACATCCTTGCCAGGAGATGTTTGATGCTCTGCTCTGTCACCATTGACATTATTCCTTTGAGGGCAGGGTCTTTCACTGGCAGCCAGCAATCCCCAGTGATCTCCCTGTCTCTTCCCTACCCAGCACTGGAACTATAGGCAGAAACCACTAAGCTTAGCTTTTTACTTGAGTACTGGGGATTTGAACACAGGTCCTACACTTGTGCAGCAAATGCTTTTATCCAGTGAGCCATTTCCACAGCCCAAATAATGGTAGTTTTGATATGACTGTGGATTCTCTGCCAAGAGGCTCTGAGCTACCATGATAGCTGATGTGGGAAGCTCAGGTCCTCATGTTTATTTTATCCAGTTCTGATTTCTACCACCAGCCAGCTTGGTTCATCACTGATGAATTCACAGAATAATGACACCTCCAGAGGAGTATGTGCCAGGCCTTCAGACTCCCTGCAGATACCATGGGGCAGAAGCAACCATACCTGCTGCTCTTACTAAACCAGGGACACAATTAATCTAAAACAGCTACTTTTAGGCACTAAATTCAGTGGCTATCTATACCAATTTATTATGCATAGATAAATGATAGAAACAAAAGAAAACACCAGATCATTTTTTAATCTCTGAAAATATTAAAGTTCAAATGTTTATATCCTGTCTTTGTCAGCTCAAACTTAGAAATAATGTTGTTAGGCTCTGGGATCTGAATATCTTATAGTAATCATCAAGTTCCAATCCATCAGTAATGGATACTAACGATACTCAGATTTGTTAAGCTAATAAAGTCTACTATAATTTGTACAATGATGGCTAACGCAGCATGTGGTCACTCAGCAAAACCTACACACCCTTTGAGAAAGAAGTAACAGTATATGGGGAGGGACAACTATATCGAACTTGCGCTGATTGATCAACTGGGCAGGGAAAGAGGGAGTGAGGAAGGGACTATTGGCAGAGACAGTTAAAACTAAAGGCCACTTGAGGGCCATATGGAAACCTAATACCATAGAAGCTTCCTAAAATACATACATGTATAGATGTGATCTAAATGAAATAACCAAATAACAGGAAAAGCAAAGCCCCAAGAGGATATAGCTCATCACCAAATGAAACTTTCAATACTGAGAACAGGTTACATATAATCAAATTATAGGCCCAAAGGACCCCATAGGAATCCTCAAACACCCCAGCCTATTGCTAAGGCTATTTGTTGTTCTCCATAAACTAATGGTAAAGCCCCATTGCTGAAGGCAACATCTACATGACTCATTGAACATGCAAACGTTGAGCTGGTGCTTGCCTAGTGCCTTCAACTCCCTGACTTTTGTTCATAGTCCTGGACAGTGCTCTGTATACTACAAAATGAAAAAGACCATCATTGACTCAATTACAGGTCCTTCAATATACAATGATGTATACTGTGTCAGTGAAATAGTAGCACAAAGCATATGGGAGAAACCAATCATTATCCAAGGCCCACTCTGTGAGGTAGAACCATCCCTGACCCTGCTCAGGTGCCCAAGAACCTGAGACAAGATAAGCCAGTGACCTCGGGGAAAACCAAATATCACTGTGTGTTAAAGGAACATAGCAATAAAATGAGTCCTAAGGACATTCTGCTATACTCCTAGATCAGAGAAACTCCTTCCTGCAGTCTATAGGAACAAATACAGAGACCCACAGCCAGACAATATGTAAAAGAATGAGATATCTTGGAACACTCAGCCTAAAAAGAGTTGTCTCCATCAAACCCCTCCCTTCAGGGCTCAGGGAATCCATTGGAAGAGAAAGTAGAACTGACACACAGATGAACTCATGGAGACTGGGGCAGCATGCACAGGGCCTGCATGGGTTAGGGCTAGATGGGGCTCTAGTGTCAAGAGTGCAAGTATACACAAGCCCCTTCTCTAACCCAGAAGCTATCTACAACTAATAATCACTTGCCAATGAAAAGTTACTTTTCTCCAACAAAATCTTACTGATGATACAACTTTTAAGGCAGTAGTATATGGCCAACACAAAATAAACTCAATGGCATCTTTGGAGGTTCTTTCTATATATCTCTGTGTTTATATGTCTCCCTCTGTCTGTTACTATCCCTGTGTCTATGTCTCTCTGTCTCTCTGTCTTTGTCTCTCCCTCTCTCCCTCCTTCCCCTTCTTACCTTACAGATCCTTGTGTATAAATATTTTGGCATCTGGTTTTGTGAATGGATTCCTGTACATATTTCTGCATCTATATGTGTTTCTTGTGTTTTTATTTGACTTCTTCTGTTTGTTTTGCCCTAATCCAGTTTGGTTTTGGTTTTGTTTTATCATATTTTATATTATGATTCTTTATATGCCTTTCTATTTTCTAAGGAGAGACATTAACATGTGAATTCAGATGGGAAGGGAGCAGGGGAGAACATCAAAGTCGAGAAAGGAGAAACTATAATTAGAATATGTATGGAAAAATCTATTTTTAGGAAAAGAAAAAGAGGGAAAAAGGAAAGGAAAAATATGAATACCTCTAGTGTTTAACCATGTATCCCTAGAGTGTCTACCAACTGTTAGGCTCTGTTTTTGGTGTTAGAGTTAAAACATTGAAGAGTACATATAAAAATAAACACTGTGTCCTTGGATCTCCAGAGTTCAACTGGTTGGCAGACAGCATACTTATGTGTGTGTGGTCAAAGGTCAATCTGGGTAAAGCAGGGACACAGCTTCAGTAGACTGACTTCTCCAGGAATAGGAAGGCAGAATGAGCTGGTGGTGGGCTGTTGCATAGGTTTATTTACATTTTTATTTACAATTATAAAAACAAATATGACAGCATATTAATATCTGTAAAAGGTTGGTGGATATTAGTACCATCTAAACTTTCATTTGGTTTCAAATGCTTCATAATTCAAAATTAAAAACTAGTATCATGATAACATTATAAGAGGGGCAGCTCTTTAGTTCATAAGGAGGCACACAACTGTTCTCTGTGTGTGTACACATGTGGGGAAATGTGAGCAGATGGGTGTGTATGTTGAGAGTAGTCATCAACATTGTGTGTCTTCATCAACCACTCTTTCTTATTATTTTTTTGAGAGGAGGTTTCTCACTGAACTTGAAGCTTGATGCTTCTGTTAGACAATCTGGCCACCAAGCCCCAGGGATCTTTTTTGTCTGTTCTCCCTAGCACTAATGTTGCTGATGCAGGTGCTACCTGCACCTGAATTTTTCTCTTTCACATGGATTCTGGGAATTAAGCTCATGTCCTTAAGTTGTGCAGCAAGGGCTCTATCCAAGAAGTACCTTTCTTATGAGCACGCCACATACATGGATGATGAAGTCTATATGGTATTGCTATAGCTAGCTCTTCATCCAGAAGGAGGCACTGTGGCATATGGAGAGATTGCAAACTTGGAATACAGGGAAAAAATGAATTCAAACTCTCTTTCCTCTAATTCCTAGTGCCCTTGGCGATATGATTAACCTCCTTGAAGCCTGGTTTCAAATTTGAAGACACATTGAAGGGAACAGACTTTGCTCGATGGATGTTTTGTTTGTGCAAGAACTGCAGTAGACACATAGTTAATAATTATCCAAAACCATCATGTGGAGGACAGAGGGCTCAGTGCTTCCTAGACAAACTCTGTGGTCCCCAAATTGTGTCCACAGAAGTTGGTGCTAAATTCACAGAGCCTCTGTGGAATAGTTCAAATGTTTGAATTCAGTGCCGTCATGCCTTGTACCTACCCGGTACTGGTTGATCTTTTAGGGCAAGCTATTTTCCAGCTGTCACCATAGAAGATGTACATGAGGTTGTGGTTTATCTTTTCAAAGTTTGGTCTTAGTTAGTTGCTGAGATAAAACACAGGCTTGGCCTGCATAGCTCCAGGAATTGACCTGACTGGGGTGGTCAGGAAATGAAGAAAATACTGACACCAAAGAAAAGACAGACATGTAGATACACAGGAAAACTGGAATCAGGTGGACTAGACTCTGACGGAGAAGCCACAGCACCTTGGAAGCTCACCATGTTTATTGTATACAGTTGAACAAGGGAGTATGGTTATTGTACATGACTGAACAAGGAGATGGTGTTTACAGTATAAAACTGGATCTAATCTCCATAGGCACAGTGTCTGTGGGGAAGCTGTCCAATAGTAAACATTAGAGGAGAAAGCTATGGGGACATGTTCCACACACATGACTGTGCACATGTTGCCCTGGGATCAGAAGAAGCCTTTGCCATCCCCCAAGCCTCATCCAAAGAAGGCTTTGCCACCCCATGAGTCAGTCCTTTCCATGGCCACACCCAGTCACCAGTAGTCAATTGCTCAGAACTTCAGTCCACTTCCCACAAAACACAATGCCTATGTGAAACTGTGTGTATGGAAGGCAGTAGGTGTGGCAGTGACCACTGTGGATCAGTGGTTCGAGAGACTGTGCAGAAGACATATACTTCATAGTAGTAATAATACTACTTCAAGATAAAAAAGAAATATTACATCTGGTTTAGATGCATGATCCCTTCAAGGATAAGCGGTGTGGTTTGTTTGGATGCCAGTTCTCATTAAGATGTTTTGTCACATGTCAGAAGTAAAACTATTAGGTAGGGTTGTTTGTTTGTTTGTTTTGTGTGTGTGTGTGTGTGTGTGTGTGTGTGTGTGTGTGTGTGTTTTGCCTAGGAATTGCTGGAACATTCTGGGCACTGTGAATACTTCCCCTACCCCCTTCCCCAATTGCTTCATTTATTCACATCTATCAAAGAAGTTAAGTCTATTATCTCCATTTTGCACAACTAAGGAGTGGATATACTTGCTTTCTTGCCCATCACATTGAAAGCGTTGCGAGGCATCTGTGTCATCATTCTGCTAAGAGAACCCACACCCCAGCCTCTATCTCTTCAGGACCCATACACACACTATACCTACATTAAACAAACCACATGCAAAGAAATGTACTATGAGGACATGTAATGTGAACCAAAGTAGAAAAATCCCGTAATTTCAAGTTACAATGAGAAGAAATCCCATAATTCATCTTAGAAGGAAAGTACTACAGTTCTGCAGAGCCTCAGAGACTGACACTTCGCCACAGGCAGAGTGCATATGCTCTGTCCAGGATTTCTATCAACATGTGGAATCTGCATTTTTAAACGACAGAGAAAAACGGAGTGATCAAACCTGAACTATATGTGGGAGCTGGTTATGCGGGTAGTTGATAAGTACCAGCCGTAGAACCCTTGGTGTCCAAGTGAATGCAGGATGTGCAGTGTTTATTCTGAGCACTCAGTATAGCAGCTGCTTCCTGTGGATGCTTAAGTAATCCTCATAAACATCTTTCTATGTGAACTTTCTTCTTATATAATATATAAAGTACTAGCTTCCTTTGTGATCTACAATAGATAACCATGCTTTCATTGTTGTGTTCAGCTTCCTAGCTTCAAAACAGCGCTAAGAAACAACAAATTGAGTGTTCGGGAAGGTGACCAGTTCAGGGTCAAACGTGGGCTTGGCAGAAGTTATAAGGAGCCAAAAGACCAGAACAAAAGTAGATGTAGCTTGGACTGAATTGATTTGAGCTATTTGTGATAGTGATGCCTAGTGCAAATGCCCACAGGCTTGACTTGTTCAGATTCAGCACCAGAGGCTGGTAACTCTGAAACATGCATCAACGCTAATAGCAGCAGTGATAGGACACATTTCTGCATGGGTTTAGCTATGGCTACAAGTGATGGTGGGTGTAGCTCATATTTTCTTTCATGTCTGAATCAATCATCAAAAGAGCTGAATGTACCCACTGAGTATGGATTTTGTAGAGTACAGGGCTTCTAATGATGTCACATCTGGAAGAGGATGTGGAAGAAAGCATGGCACATTTTAGATGCTTTCTTTTGGGCACCAGGGAACTATTTTGACTGATAGAGCCTTTATAAGTAGAAAGAATTAAAGATATGTCTATTCTATTTCACAAAGCACAAATGAAGCATCTTGAAAGAACATCTATTAGCAATGACTTTGAAAAAACTTGCTTATTGTCTTGGTTATTAGAGATGGAATTTTTATTGTACTCTGAGAAGATGTAAAATAAATCAGATGGTTGGGCTAAGGGCACAGTATGGGAAATTAATAAAAGCAGAAATAAGATGCAGCTCCCTTTATTTTTAGCCCTCTCTCTTTTCTCACCATCTTGGCCCATGAGGTTGCAGGGAGGCTGCCACCAGCCAGCCTTTTGGTCACTGTTGGCTACTGCCTTCCTCAACTTTGTGAGAACATATGTCATCTATATGGCAAACTGTATTTGATTTTTCCAAAGTAGGAGAAATTGTGCTTGTTTGCCATGTATTAACAGAATTCTTGAGTTTATTCCTAGTAATGTAACATTTTACATTGACTTCCATATGCTTCTTGATAACAGTTGATGTTAAATAACTCTGATAATATCAGTAGTTGAATGTAGTCAGCAGGAAGAAAAGAATATAGGAGAAACTTGTCTACCTCCCTACCACCAGGCATGATAATATCACCAATAGTAGAAACATATTTGCATTTTAAGACAGAGTCCTACATCGCTATTTTCACTTGCTATGTTCCTGAAGGCAATGGAATACAATCTCTAGCCAACTTAGGGGAACATAAACCAAATCATCCTAATGGATGTTGTACTCACAGAAGAAGAAAAATGTCAGGAAAGAGAAAGGTAGAATTATTTTCTTTCTCACTGCTTTCTTGACTAAGGAGGCTGTACTTAGAGGTATGCAGATTATAAAACAGTATATAGTGTGTGGATCAGGACTGGTGGCTGATTGTATAAGCTCAGAACTCAGGAGGCTGATGCAGGAAGACTTCCATGAATTTGAGGTCGCCCAGGCTTTCTAGTGAGATATAGGCTAGCCTAGGTTGTAGACTAACGTGTCTCAAAACTAAAAGTAAACAAAGAATCAGAGTTTATGTAAGGGGAGAATATGTATCTTCTAAAATACTTTTGTTACAGAGAATAGTAAAATTCAGTTTTCAGAAGATTATGCAGCATTCAAAGGAAAAACAGCTATCAGTGAGTTCAATCTAAAAATGTTACTTGTGGAAAATAATGCTGACATCTTAATTTTTTATGTTTTAGTTTTATTGTTTTCATTTCTTTTTTTCAACATAACATTTTTATTGATTATTTGGGATTTTCACATAATATACCCTGATCATGTCCCAGTCTTCCCAAGTACTCCCCTTAATGTGTAACCTCTCCCTACCAAAAAAAGTAAACCATAAGCAAAACCCCCAAACCCAAAAACTACAAGTTCAGTTGTACTGCCCATATACTCACTGGAACATGGCCAAATTCCCAGTGATTAGCCCCTTAAAGAAAACTGAGCCCTTCCCTATTCTCACCCCTACCAGAAAGTATCAGTTGTGGAGAGCTGTACTTCAGAATTCTTAACACAATTTTTAAGAATTTTCTTCAATGGCTTCCTGCCTAGGCTGTTACTCTGGGGGAGAGGAAGGGGTTATCACAGAGGCATCCTATGACTCTCTTTCATCAGGGAGAGGAGAGGCCCTTGGGCCTGAGGGTGTTAGAGGCCCCAGTAAAGGGGAATGTCAAGGTGGGAATATGGGAATGGGTGGGTGGGTGGGTGGGAGGTGGAATTCTCTCATAGAGGCGGGGAGGTGGAGGGGATGGGGGTTTCCAAAGAGGAGACCTAGAAAAGGGGAAACATTGGAAATGTAAATAAAGTATCAAAAATAAATTTAAAAAAAAACTTAAAAAAAAAAAACAGTGAGTCTGTAGTCATTGATACCATGCAAAAGTAACTTCCTTGTTTTTTCCAGTCAGTGGGAACATGGAAAATGGTCTTCCATATGGTTTCTTACTGCATGGACCACAGAAACCCATATGGCCTCCAGCATCAGCAAGGGCCATGTGCCTCAACATGGACTCTGGTGACAATATAGACCAACAACATCAACACAGCCATATGTTTCAGCATAGGCCATGACATCATCATGGTTTTCAGCTGTAGCAGAGACCATTGACATCAATATGGTCTCTGGGGCATGGGCCATGGATGCCAATATAGTCTCTGGTGGCAGTCTGGCCCATGGACATCACCATGGCTTCAGGTGACAGCACAGACAATGAACATCTCTATAGCCTCCATCAGCAGTACGGACTGTGGACCTGAACATAGTATCCAACAGCAGCTCAGACCACAGACATCAATATGGCCCTTGGCCACAGCATGGATTACAAACCTTCATGGCCCTTGGGGGCAGCACAGGCCATGGAAATCAACATGGATTCCAGAGCAATATAAGCCACTCACATCAACATGCTCCTCAGTGGCAGCATAGCTCATGCACTTCTACATGGCTTCAAGTGGCAGCACAGACTACAGATATCTGCATGATCTTGGATGGTAGCATAGGCCATAGACATTGAAATGCACTCCCCACACCACTGCTGCAGTGGAACCACTGAGCCTAACATGGACCTCTAGGGCAGCACAGATCATGGACATCCACATGGCATACAGTGGCCATAACTCAGACCATGGATATTAACTTGATCTCCTGCAATAGCACAGACTATGGACATTCACCTGGACACTGGTAGCATGGGTCTTGGCCATGGAGGACATTGACATGGCATCCAGTGGTAGCTAGACCACAATCATCCACATGAACCTTGGGCTTCAACATGGCATGGGCCAACAGCACTTACCATGGATACCAACATGGCCTCCAGGAGCAGCATGGTCCATGGAGGTTTTTGAGAATGTCAAATCCAGAAAAGGAACTGTTTTGCATCCGAGATATCCTATATCCTGTTGCTGCTCAGAGCCAAGACAATCATTAGGCTGGGTAGTGAGTTCAGGGGTTGAGTCAGTTTAAGCTCAAGGCTGCTGCATACCACCCTGCCAACCCTACTCAGCAAGAAATGTTCCCCTGTTGACTACAGCCTTCTCTTACATCTGTCACCATTGTCATGTCTCTATTTCTTTCTCTCTCCATCATGTAGGTACCACTCCATCTGTTCCTCCATCCTTCATACTTCTTCATCACATATTGGTCATCATAGTGGTGCTAGAAACTGCAGTGTGTCATGCAGGGTGTCGTGCAGTGTGTGTGTGTGTGTGTGTGTGTGTGTGTGTGTGTGTGTGTGTGTGTGTGTGTGTGTGTGACAGACAGATTTACATGTAATCATTCCCTAGTTTTGGCCACTATATCAATATTGAGAAGTATCTGAAACAGGATAATACTTTGGAAATTTAAACAATGTTAAGTAAATACGTTGAGAGTTCCATCAATATTTGCCACTGGTTCCAACTGATACATTCTACAGCACAAGTTTTGTCCCTCAGTCTCAGGGATCACTGCAGAACAGGGGATAGAAACCTCATAAGAACTAGAGGAAAGAGGAGTTTGCTGTGAGATTGTGTCTCCTAAGAATGTCGGAGGCCTCACACTTGCAGTCTCACCAATATGACCAGAACAAGGATGATACCGAGAGACATGCTCATGTGGAGAGGAAAAGCTCACGAGGCCTCAACCCTAGACAAAGGACTACAGATGACAAAGGAATGTTGTGAGCGGGAGAGAGTATTGTCCAGGAAAGAACATAGTTGGTTATACAATACCAAATGGTCATTCTGAAATATACATATGAGTAACCATATACAGACAGAGCAGGGTGTATTTACATATTTAAGACTACAAACACACACACACACACACACACACACACACACACACACACACACACACACAAGAAAACAGGTGATGGAGGTGATGCTCAAGAGGTCTTGGGGAGATGGAAGTGAGAATTAATATTATAACCTCAAAAATTAAAAAAAATTAAAGATCCAAAATGTTTCTATACTATCTACCCTGGGAAGAAAGATGGGTAGTCTGTGATCAAACCAGAACAAGTAGGGGAAAAAATAACAGAAAAATATTGGAGTGTGTGGATAGATAGCCATGTGAAAGACTTTGCAAACCAAGAGCTAGAAGTAGGAATTCAAACTTAGGGGTCAGCCCAAGTTTGTGGGCTTTCTTGTCTCCCACAGTGTTTATCCAGTGCTGTACAACAATCTTTCTTGAGTTTTAAAATGTTTCCCTTTCTAAACTGTTGTACCATGCTCTTGTATGCCACACAAAAGTTTGAGGGCTGGGCAGACAACAGGATGGTGGCTGTGTTTATTTCTAGCTGTCATCTAAGTACCTGAAGTGTAATAGGGTCAGAAAAGAGGATCCACCCTGACCTAGAATAACAAGTCACCTGACAAAGTGTGTCAACAAAAATCCTTTTGCAATGTGAGCTTTGTCTCCTTATTGAGTTGTGCCCCAGGGTTTGACATCATCTGCTGCTACTATGAAGTCTAGACTCTTGTGAACTTTAGCGAGAATTCACCAAAAGCATTCTCTAATAACACAGTCAGCCCCAGGAAAGACAGCTGAGCATTAATCAAAGCTGGTATAAGGAAACATTCTGGTAATTCTTTTAGTAGATGAGAGCAACATATCCTGGTTTCAAATATTTCCTAGGTGGCACTGAGTATGTTTAGAGAGATTTATAACACAATGAGACTACTACCGTAGAGGTTTTTCTTTTATGGTGGAATTCCTTAACTCCTTTAAATTTCTCAGCATAGATCTTTGTGTAGTAAAATGACAGATTATGAGCTCAGTTTAAGGAAATATGATCATGTTATTTCAAAGTACTTAATCATTAAGGAGAATGTTTTTGTTATATAATAATAATAATAATAATAATGATAATAATTCCTGGTACCCATTTCACTTATATTGGTATTTCTGAGTGTTGGGAAAGGTAGTTGGTTACATTACCCTTTGTTCTTGCTTTGCAAAATTTCCAAAAGAAACCAGTCAACATACATTTCATTAACTTTCCAAATGCAGAGCAGAAAAAGTCAAGGTAAAAGAATGAAGATTGTCTTATGAGTATACATCTGAACTGGTGTGTGTGTGTGTGTGTGTGTGTGTGTGTGTGTGTGTGTGTGTGTGTGTGTGTGTGTGTGTGTCTGCTTGTGAATGTGCATGGAGAGGCCAGAAGTCGACACTGTGTGTCTTTTTCAATTGTCTTCCACTTTATTTTTTGAGACAGAGTTTCTCATTGAAAATTCAGCTCACCAAAAGTTAGACTGGTTGATCAGTGAGCCCTGGAATCCACTTGTCTCCACCTCCAGGTTTGGGATTACAGCATGGGCTATCATATTCTATTTTTCAAATGGATGCTGCAATCTGAAATTATTCTTGCACAACAAATACTTTACTTGTTAAGCCTTATCTCCAGCCCATGGACCAAGTTTCTTATGAATGAATAGACGTGTGATGAAGGCAATAAGCTATTTTGGGATTGTTGGAGTACAGGACTGGGCTCTGTGTGGAACAAGATCTTGTCTATAATGTCAGCACTCAAGAGGCTAAGACAGTAGGGCCACTATGAGGCCAACTTGGAAATCTTGTTTGAAATATCTACAGGAGATAATAAGAAATGAGAAGTTGTTGTAAACATAAATCTACAGTTTTGGAGTGTAATGAGAAGAGTAATAGCTCCCTATTTTCTAGAACCTGTTACAATAAATGGACAAAGTGAATTTGCATATGTAAATAGGGGTGAGAAACCTAAGAAGGGAACATAGGATTGTAAAGGTAAGCCTAGTTTAACTACATAAAAACTTTAGAGAAAGATACTTTTTCTTAGAGGATAAAGAGAATCAGAGAGATGGTGAAAATGGAGAAAGATCATCATGAGCTGAGGAAGGTTTGTCCCTTAGAACAGAAGACCAGGATGTGGGCTGGGCAGATGGCTCAATGTGTGAAGTTCCTTTGGCTAAATCATGCAGACCTGAGTTTAGAGTTGCATCTCCTACGTAAAAAAAATGAAATAAAGAAATAAAAGCTAAATATGGCAACATACACCTGTACTCACAGTGCTGAAAGGCAGAGACAGGAGGGTCCTTGTTTAGTGGCCTATCAGTCTTCTGTGAAATCTGTGAGCACCAGGTTCGATGGAAGACCATGTCCTATAAAATAAGGTGGGGAGTAGTTGAATAAAACATATGACAGCAACCTCTGGGCTCCATGAACACACACACACACACACACACACACACACACACACACACACACACAAAACCAAATCTAAAAAAATAAAAATAAAAACAGTATGCCCATCCATCAATGCCCTTGATCACTGATATCCAGGTGTTTGTGACACTAACTGATACAATTCCCTAAGGCCACATTTCCTGAAGTCAAAAAAGGTGAAAACTCCCTTCTTCCATATCCTGTCCATTTTCAAGACATTTGCTTAGTTGTCTGTGCTCTTATTGATAGACCCTTCAAACTGACTCAACAGCTTTCTGAGTGAGGGATGCTTTGGAAAGCAATAGAAAAATATGAGGCTCTTTGATCCTGGCGAATCACAAAATAAAATTAGACTCCTTGAGAAAGAAATTTATCTTCTATGCCTCAGATTCCACGTTCTTGAGCATTGTTCTTTTACTCGTCAATATGGAAACTCATCTGAAACTTCCTGAAAAGCAGACGAGCTAAATCAGTGAGACTTTGGGGCTGGCAGACCTCTCTGAGCATGGCTTTCTGTAATCAACTTTGTAGGTTTTGTGTTTTTTTTTTTCTCATTGCTTTGATCCTTCCTGTTCAACATTGTGTCTAGTCTTTAGTATGGAAAATTGCAAAGGGCCTGCCTGGCCATCTAGACAAGACCACAGTGGCGGTAATTGTAATGGGCACCAATTAAAAACAGCTGTGTCCAGTGAAGTTGTCTGATGGTTTTCGCATGGCTAGAATAGAATCAAGGAATTAAGAGCAGAGACTAATGCCATTGCATATCCACAAGCATGCATACCATGAATATGTTATTACTGTAAGCATTAACCTTGGTCAACCAGATGAGGTAATATTGTCTATTTAATTCCAGTAAAGTGACTTCTTCCATCATCTTTGCATACTAACCTTGGGATGGCAATTACTGTGAACAGCCTAAATGTAAGGAATGGGAAATCGTACAGAACTTATTTGGAATTCTTCTGTTTGGGAAACTTGGCCCATTCTTCACTTCTCCAATTATTTATGGAGGAACAGACTCATGATAAGGTCACAGTTTTGATTAGCACACAGTACTTCTTTACTTTTTACTTTGGTCATTGGATATTCTTTGGTCATTGGATGTCCTTTTACGATATTGTCATTAAATGTGTTTCATTTCATTTTGTTTCTGTCTTGACTACTTTCTACCACCACATACTATGACAGGATCATCCTGTATAGTGATGTATCAGCCACAGCTTGTTTAAGAAGTTCCCATTGCTTTTATTGGTATTAATTAGTATTAGTATTGGTAATGGCAATAGGAGCCATTACAAGGGAATCTTTGTTTCTAGTCCCATAGCTAGTAGAGTAATACAATATATGTGCACATAAACTTATAATATCTAACAGAATTTCACATGCAGCCATAGATATATTAGGTAGGAACACACCATACACAAATTTCTCTAGCTCTCTTTTAACAGGTGAATCATTTCTGACTCTTCTCTAACCTATCTGTAAATCCTACCTCGAGCAGTGAGAAGAATGGTTTCCATCATTCACCAACAGTTAATTATTTGGTTCAAGTCTAAATGTAGTGTGTTTTCATTCATCCATAGGAAGCAGCTTCATCAGCTAGCATATGCTGCCTGTGGACAGATCCCTATTACTTAAATAATTCCCAAAGTTAATTTGATCATCACTTTTGCCTTAATACTGTTTGTTGAGATTGATTTGTACATTTCTTATAGTTTGATGCTTTTGTCACATTATTCATATGATCCTAATGATACTTTTTTAATTTTTAAATTAATTTTTTGAGGATTTTGAGCTTTGTACAACATGATTTGTTTATGTTGACCTTCTCCAACTCTTTCTAGATTCAGCATAACTTTCCCTACCCATCGAACTTCGTGTCCTTAAAAAAAAAACCTCAAGACCAATTGGTATGTCCCCAAATATTTTTGGATGTGTGGTCTTCTGGTGGAGGGTAGTTGACTTACCAGGTTCTATATTCTTAAAGAAAACTGAAGCTAAAGCATTTGCCTTTTTTGTTCCTCAGTGTGTGCCCAGCTCCCCTCTTCCATGCTGGGATTTGGTCTGGCTTTGGCTTGCACAGGCTTTGTGCATGTTGTCACAACACCATGCACCCGTATGCTGCCTTGCTTTGTCTAGACGTGGTTTTCCTGCAGTCATCCACAGTCTCTGGCTCTTACTTTCTTTCTGTTCCCTCTTCCAAACATACTAGTTCCTGAGCCTTGGGAGGGGGAAAGTGGTATGAATATATTCTCTTTAGAGATGAATGTTCTGTAGTTTTTTATCTCTGTATTTTGACCAGTTGTGGATCTCTGTGTTAATCATCATCTACAACAAATAGAAGCTTCTCAAATGAGGGTTTTGAGACATATTGCTCTATGAGTAGAATGATAAATCATCAGAAGTGAGTCTAATGCTGTGTCCGTTTAGCAGCACAGTATCAGTACACTGGTTCTTGTCCTTATACCACACCAGCTATTTGTTTCATCTTGTGGAGTGGGACTTAACTGCAATCAGTAAGTGACTGTGTACTTTGGAATGTTCCTACCACTATTGCACTAGTCATTCCACTACTGTGGAAATGTCTTGCCACGGTCGTTGTAGCTCACACAGTTAACAGCCAGCTCTAATTGATGGTTTCTCCCCCTCCTCAACCCCCATGCCTTTCATAGCCTTCCAGCAACATGGAAGCTAACAGTAGGATTGAAGCTTCCAGCTCCATCCAACTTTTATTTTCTCCTGTTCTATATTCACAAACTTGGTACCTTCAGCAATATTTGATTACCCTTAAGATCTGGAGGCTAACCAAGAGCAATGGGAATAGCCTGTAATGATTGGGAAGGATCTATAGAATTTCATTGTGAGACAAACCATAGTCAAGTGCTGGGAATGAATTAAAATGCTTTTTAAATGCACGCACAATCAAAAGTACATTTTTCTTTTTATTTTCTTTTTTGAACTGTTACATGTTTGGCAAATGTGAGATTCATATATCTATTATTATGTTTTTATGTATACCAATTTTATCTACAACTCAAATATTCAATTTCACTCATTTAACCACTCACAGATTTCCAGCAATAACCATGGTTCTGCTTATTCTCTTCATCTTTTTCCTTTTCCTTAATGCCATGTAAATAAAAGTACGTGACCGACTGGCTCCCTCTACTTCAGAATATGTATTTGCTATCATCTGTAGCTCTCTGTGGCTCAATAGCTAGTTGCTTTTTATTATTGAGAACACTTTGTCCTTTTGAGAATGTCTTACCCTGGCTGCCTTGAACTCGATATTCCTCTATCTCTGGGAATACAGGCATATGCAACCATATATACCAATGTAAATGGCATTGAATTTAACAGGAGAAGCAGATACTAGATATAGATGAGATTGGCCTGCCATCCTGCCTACAAATCCTGATTGAGTGTGTGTGTGTGTGTGTCTGTCTGTCTGTCTATCTGTCTGTCTGTGTCTGTGTCTGTTTTTATTGGTATTTCTCTCTGTGTGTGTAGGCTAGATAAGAGGTCAATACTGGGTATCTTCCTTAATCACTCCACCTTAGCTTTTGAGTCAGGCTTCTTAGTCAATCTGGAGCTTGCTGACTCAGCAAGACTGGTTGACCAGTAAGCCAAGGGATTCTTTTGTCTCCAGGCCCCATGCCTGGGACTACAGACATATGCTGCTACAGCACCTGGCCTTTACCATGGCTTCTGGATGTTGCACTTTGGTCCTCATGCTTATACAACAAACATTTTACCCTAGGTCACATCTCCAGCCCCAGAACCTGAGTTCTTACATATGGCTTTCAGTTCTTAGGCTTAACTCATGCTGTAGAGCTTTCTTAAGTCTCTTAGCTCATTCTCAGAATTGCTTTGTAAGGTAATGTACTAACATACGTGCTGCCCTAACATACGTGGCTGACAGAATTGCTTTGTAGCTGACATGTAACTGAGGGTTGCCTTAACATACATGATTGACAGCGACATTAGGGCAACATGATTTCTGCTACTGTGTTCTCATACCCACCAGTTGAAACTTAGCAAAGGATGATATGAAGTTCTTGAAAGAGAAACACAACTCTGAGATTCCACCTCACACCAGTCAGAATGGCTTAGATCAAAAACTCAGGTGACAGCAGATGCTGACAAGGATGTGGAGAAAGAGGAACACTCCTCCATTGTTGGTGGGATTGCAAGTTGGTACAACCACTCTGGAAATCAGTTTGGCGAACCCTCAGAAAAATGGACATAATGCTACCTGAGGACCCAGCTATACCTCTCCTGGGCATATACCCAGAAGATGCTCCAACATGTAATAAAGACACATGCTCCACTATGTTCATAGCAGCCATATTTATAATAGCCAGAAGCTGGAAACAATACAGATGTCCCTCATCAGAAGAATGGATACAGAAAATGTGGTACATTTACACAATGGAGTACTACTCAGCTGTTAAAAACAATGACTTCATGAAATTCTCAGGCAAATGGATGGAACTTGAAAATATCATCCTGAGTGAGGTAACTCAGTCACAAAAGAACTAACATGATATGTACTCACTGATAAGTGGATTATTAGTCCAAAAGTTCGGAATACCCAAGTTTCACTTCACAGTAACTGCTGGACTGAGAGTGAGGTCCCAGATGGAGGAGTTGGAGAAGGGACTGAAGGAGCTGAGGGAGTTTGCAGCCCCATGGAGGGAGCAACAGTGTCAACTGACCTGACTGCCCCCCCCCCCCCGTGCTCCTGGAGGCTGGACCACCAACGAAAGAATATACATCGAGGTACCCATGACTTGGACC
>CM052705.1:45781825-45792309 GCA_028551405.1 Uromys caudimaculatus | reverse complement strand
GGGTGGGAGGGGGAATACCCTCATAGAGGCGGGGAAGGGTGGTTTCCAAAGAGGAGACCTGGAAAGAGGGAATGTAACATTGGAAATGTAAATAAAGTATTAAAAAATTAAAAAAAAAAAGAACTAGGAAAAAAAAAAAAGAGAGAGAGAAACATAATACAGCAGGTCAAACTTCCCCTGGCTTAAGATATCTTAAGTCATGAACAGATCCTGCATGGATCCATATGAATACTTCTCCATTTAATGGGAAATCTGTCCTGAATCCTCATATTAATCTGGATGCACAGTGTGGTACGCTCTAGAAACAGCTATTTGGATGATATTTACCAGAACATGTCTATTTTCAAGTGATAACCCATCTGTTTTTATAGTAATTAAAATATTTTGTTCAATAGATACCAATAGTATTTTAAATTGAGAAATTCAGATTGAAATCTAGCAGGTGTTTACTGTGTAGGTGAGTGACATAATTGCCCTTACAGGTTATCAGGTATCATATATCAGGGTATGAACACTGTTCTCCTCCAGTTCAAGGCAGATATTGCCTGTCTGCTTTGACTTGGATTATGAAAATTTTGACTGCAGAAGAGAATTGCCTCCTCTAACAGAATAAATGACTACAATTGCATACATTACATCATACACTGGAAACTGCTATAAAGAGAAGGTAGTTACTGTTTGCAGGGCTCTGAGTGATCCTCATGTCTCAGCAAACATGTCTATGAATTTTAATCTCAGCCACATGGAATTTATAAACCTGTGTCTAACTGCAACGTGACACATAGAAATATATAATTGATGATCAGAAACAAAACCTACAATGATTGTTAGTTTCAACTTCCAGAAATGAATAAGAAGTTGCCCACTATATAGGAAATTTTAGCTTACATTAATCATTTCTTATAAAATAACAAAATAGCACTAAATCTTTGAGAGAAAACTTAATTTCTATCATTTCAGAACACAGTCCCGTGATGGAATTTTATGAATTACACTGATTAGTTTTTGTCAGCTTGGCACACGCTAGATCACCTGGAATAGAGAACTTCAGCTGAGGAATTGCTTTCCTCAGATTGGCCTTGGACACATCTGTGGGGGATTTTCTTGA
The DNA here is from genome assembly GCA_028551405.1 of Uromys caudimaculatus. NCBI lineage: Eukaryota > Metazoa > Chordata > Mammalia > Rodentia > Muridae > Uromys > Uromys caudimaculatus. Next base: position 45,791,201 of record CM052705.1, on the reverse strand, counting down.
TTAATGAATGATGTGGGTTTTCCAGCTTACTGTGTGCAGTGTCACCCCTGAGCAGATGTTTTAGAGTTTTTGTAAGAAATTAAGCTGAGCAAGTCATAAAAAGCAGGGCAATAAGCAACTTTCTTCCATAGTCTCTAATTCAGTTTCTGCCTCCAGGTTCCTGTTTAGCTCCCTCAATGATGACCTTTAACCCACAATCCAAATATGCATTTCCTTCTCAAAGTAAGTCCTAGACATGGCATCTATTACAGTGACAGAAAGCAGACTAGACAGAAACTGGTACCAAAGAGTAGAATGGCTGTGGTGGATCTGAAGGTGGGGTTTTCTGAGGTAGGAGGTCTAGGAAAGACTCATGGAACCTTGGGCCGGAAATGTTATTAATTGTTCAGGACTTACAGAGATGTTGTAGGACTGTGGAAGATAAGAACTTTAGGAGAAATGCAGATGATGGAGGCCTGACTTGTGAAGTTTCAGGGGGAAGCACTCTATGGGGACAGCTCATGTGATGTTTTGGACTAAAATCTGTGGAAGTGAAACCTTGGCTTTGGTGGGATAATTGATGCTGACTATCTGGGGCTAAATAAACAGCTGTGCTTAATGAGAAACCGGTATTATTATTATTTATTTTTGTATTCAAATTTTTATTCTCTCAACAACAAAACTTAAGACAATGATTTTAAATAATAAAACATGATATATTCTAGACACTTAATTGTTTTCTTTTTAAAAAGACAGTTTATTATAAATTTGGACTCCTACAGTTCTGGTGTGATGTTTTGACATTTACAGTATTTCTTGCTATTTTATCTCCACTCCAAACTTGCTAAACAAAGAGTTACTCTCTTCGTACTTGAAGCTTCGCTTTAAGGAAATACTTTATGACCACGTAAAACACACACGTACAGAACATTTGTTTTTTGTTTTTTTGTTTTTAAAATATTTACAGAAGTTTGTCCAGCCATTTGGATTTTGTTTCTTTGCCCATACTGAGATCAACAAAAAAGCTAAATAGTCAGCAAGATTTCACTTCAGCAGTGCAAAGAAGGGCATCTACCAAACTCCACTAAACAAACTGACAAAACGACAAACGTGCTCAGCAAAACTCAACTCATGAAAGAGTAATGTAAAAAAACAAACATGTAGTGGGTCATAACTAGACTGGCTCTCACTGTGCAGCTTTCCTCAGGGGATAATATTACCCATTTCACAGAAAACCAAACCAAACCAAAACAGGAATATGCATCCAAGCCTTTGCACATGAAGAAAATGCACTTCAAACAAATTCATCATAAGGCAAGGGGGGGGGGGGAGACAGAGAGGGGAAGGTAACGCTGTTTGGCCCAGAAAAATGTAAGTCTATTGTGTATTTATAGTATATACACATTTACAGATATATTGCAATTTAGACTGTCTGTATAGTCATTAGGCAAATGCACTGGCTCAGTAAGATGAAAATGTTCTCTATAAATAGAGAAGTTATTGCTAATAGGCTACACACTGTGCGCTGAGATGGAAGCCATAGTAACACAGGATTTGAAGCTACCATAGTGCTGGGGTTAACAGCAACCATCAGATGGACAACATGCCATCAAATTCGGATGCATGAGCAAAATACTACTTAAAAAAGACAAGGGAAAAAAGGCCGATGCACTTTCCCTTACATTTTTGCTTATTTTAAACAAAAGTCCAGTTCACCACAAGTTAAGCACTGGCTGATAAGCAAGCTTAGCCGCATGACAAAGAGAGAAAAGTACAGCATGCATTTACAACTAGGCTGGCCTAGTATATTGTCATACACACTGAATAAAAAAATCCAGTTTCAATAAGACCAGACTATTATAGTAAAAAAGAAAGAAAGAAAGAAAGAAAGAAAGAAAGAAAGAAAGAAAGAAAGAAAGAAAGAAAGAAAACCAAACAAAACAAACAAAAAAAACCAACACACACAGTAGACTTAGTTTGATACTGATTGATTTGAAGAGTAAACCTCATCATACCCTCTAATTCTCTACTGCAATTTATTTGCCAATACCTAGGAATATTTTTACTCACTTAAAAAAGATATTAAATACTTGTCTCATGAAATTACATTCTTGTTAACAATACAGGCATACTGGGTAAGAAAATAGCTCCTGTGTGAACTGTGTCTGAAATGCATTTCCTCACAGTTATAAAGCATCCACCTACACTTGCACTAGATCACCCCTGGAAAAAAGCTAAGATGGGGCAGGCTGGGCGAGCAGCAGGGAAGGAAAGATTCAGCTCTCCAATTTACAGCACAGTGATTCATATGGTTCAAGACAGAACCAACGACAGTTGGTCCAAAAGATGCCTTCAATTCATGGTTACCATTCAAAACCAATCTCAACCACTTTTGGTTCATGGTAATAAGACCAAAAAAAAAAAAAAATCCTCACAGATTTATATAAATACTAGACTCCAGCTCTTTTATTATTTATTACTCTTTTTAAAAGTTTTCCATTTGTTTTTGCAAGGCCTAGCTACTGTATTACATCTTCTAACTTCTATTTGCTCTGCAACAACTGCAAGAGGTAGGCATAAAGCAGGAAAAAGTCATCATTCACTTCACACTGGGAGACCGGGACCTGTCCCCTTCTCCTCTGACGGAGCTGCTGTTCTGCTCGTGCAGATCTCAGAGTGAGTAACTCAGGTTAGAAACTTTCCCTACTGAAGGATACTGTCATAGTGTCTGCTGCAGGGCAGTCATGTATGTGTGTATATCTATATCTATACATATAGATATATATATATTTATTCGTTAAAAAAATAAACAACAATAGAAAAACAACCCCTACTTCCTAGAACCAATTGTCTTGATTCTCTACTTTCACAAAATGTACTATTTGGCCAAGACTACAGACATGGAGAAACCAGTATTATTGAGGAGTACTCTTTGATGAAGTATTTCCTCAGGATCAGCATGCAGAAGCTATAGTCCAGAGGGGTATAAGGCTATCTCACAAGTGGGCAGCAGAACTTGGTGATGTGTGAGAATCTCCCATATTCTACTGGTTTGTGTGGCATAAAAGCTACAGGGTTAATGAAGTCACGGAGGACATCTGACGCTTGGAACTAGGAGAGGCCATTGGTGAAGGTGCAGTCTCAGTTGCCATGGAAAACTCAAGATTGAAGGGGTCATGAAAAGAAGCTGAGGTCTGACATTATGAAGTAGGGTGACTGTCCCTAGAAGCTCAAAGTGAAGTTATAGCCTTGGTTGTGGTGGAAACCCTAGGATATTGTTGATGATAGGACATGGGACAACCATCAGGGACAGTAGCGGGTATGGGATGAAACTGATCTGGGCTGTATAAGAAAGGTAGCAGCAAGCAGGGGAAGCAAGCAAGTATGTAACTTTATGTTCTCTGTGTCACTACCTGCCTGAAAGTTCCTGCCTTGACTTCCTTTGATGATACCCTACCCAGTCCTGGTTTTGGTCATGGTGTTTAACACAGCAACAGAAAGCAAGCTAGGACGGGTTCTGTTTTCCAGAACTCATTCACTCATCCATCTTATCATTGATTACTTTTTCAGTACTTATTACATATAACTCCAGAGACCCGTAGAATATCCTGTTCTGCGGCCTACTGTAAGCAGTCCAGTGCTGTCTTATGCCCGAGGCATGGGGCTAGAGACTTTTTACTGAACCATAGTTCTTCCATTTATATTTTCAGCTGCAACTTCCTTAATATTCAAGAATGAAGTCAGACTGTGACTAATAAACTCTAGGGCACACTTAAAACTGAACTACTCTTATCAGGCCAATTTCTAAGGGTCTCAGGTGAAACAAGTCATTGATTCCCAGCAGGCTATGGTCCCAGGTGCCATAACCCAGGCTCCATTGGAGATTCCCTCTCAAAATCAGGTTGGGTTTAGGTGGTTAATTAGCTCCTTTGTCAAGGTCAGGAGGAGCTCAGATTTTACCTTGCTGACCATAGGAGAAGTTTAGAATAGATGGGTAGAATGATAGAACTCACGTGGTTGGTAGTGGGGTACGTAAGCTTAAATGAACTGATTGATTAGAAATCACTACAGAAATGTTACGTTGAGCATATACCTATCTTGAAAAATTTAGATCAAGGCTAGCATTCACATTTATTATTCACTATTTATTCTTAAAAATCAACAACCTTTTTCAGAGGTGTGCCAGAGCTGCACAAGAATTTCCTAGGGGTACTGAACTAAGATGTGACTGGTGCAATATAGGGAAGCTAGCTTTGGAGAAAAACTCTCCCTTTTCTATTTATTTATTTGTTTATTTTACATCCCGATCAGAGCCTCTCCTTCGTTTCTCCTCCCATTCCCACCATTACAAATCCCTCCTCTATTACCCTCTTAGAAGAAGGGGAAGCCCCCTTTGGGTACCATCCACCCTGAGACATCCAGTTAGAGCAGGGAACATCCTCTCCCACTGAGGCCTGACCAGGCAGTCCAGCTAAGGGAAGGGAATGCTCAGGCAGGCGACAGAGTCAGAGACAGTCCCCACTCCAATTGTTAGGGGACCCACGTGAAGACTAAGCTGCACATCTGCTTGAAATCTTTAGTGGGTCTAAGTCCAGCTCTTGCATGCTCTTCTGTTAGTGTTTCAATCTCTGTGATCCCCTATAGAGCCAGGTTGTTTGACTCTGTAGGTCTTCTTGAGGTGTCCTTGGATTGTCTGACTCACTCAATTCTATCCCCAACCCTTCCACGAGACTCCTCAAGTCAACAATTAATAAATGGAACCTCATGAAACTGAAAAGCCTTTTGTAAGACTAAGAACATCATCAATAGGACAAAATGACAACCCACGGAAAGGGAAAATGTCTTCACTAACTCACATCTGACAGAGGACTAATATCCAAAATATATAAAGAACTCAAGAAATTAGACACCAACAAACCAAATAGCTCAATTAAAAAATGGGATACAAAACTAAAAAAGAGAATTCTCAACAAAGAAATTTCTAATGACCAAGAAACGCTTAAAGAAATATTCAATATCCTTAGTCATCAGGGAAATGCAAAACAAAACAACTCTGAGATTCCATCTCACACCTGCCAGAATGGCTAAGATAAAAACTCAAGTGATAGCACATGCTGGTGAGGATATGGAACAAGGGGAACACTCCTCCACTGCTGGTGGAAGTGCAAATTTGTACAACCACTTTGGAAATTAATTTGGCAGTTTCTCTGAAAATTTGAATTAGTTTTACCCCAAGACCTAGCTATACCATTCCTGGACATAGACTCAAAATATGTCCTACTATACCACAGGGATACCTACTCTACTATATTCATACCAGCTTTATTTGTAATATCCAGAAACTGGAAACAACCTTCATGTTCCTCAACTAAAGAATGGATAAAGAAAATATGGTACATCTATACAATGGAATGCTATTCAGCTATTAAAACAAAGACATCATGAAATTTGCAGGCAAATGGATAGAACTAGAAAATATCATCTTAAGTGATGTAACTTAGACCCAGAAAGACACACATGGTATGCACTCAGTTAAAAGTGGACATTAGCCATAAAGTACAGGATAACCATGCTACAATCCACAGACCCAAAGAAACTATGTAAGTAAAGAAGGTTCAAGGGAGGATGTGTGAATCTCACTCAAAAGGGAAAACAAAATAGTCATTGGAAGTGAATAGTTGGAGAGAACTGGATGAGAGAAGGGGTCAGGGGGGAAATGCAGATGGAGATCAGGTATGAGGAGAGGGGGGTGGCAGTTGAGGGCTGGGAGTGAGAATGAAAATCGGTGGGGGATCATCTCTGGGACTTGTCTCATCAGATGAGACTAAGTAACACAGAGCAAGCACATCCACCAATTTTACTTGGCCACTCTTTAAAATAGAGTTAAGCATGTTGATAGTAACTTTTTTTTTTTTTTTGAGACAGATCTACTTTTTGTAGCCTTGACTAACTTGGACCTCACTATGTAGACAAGATTGGCTTCAAACTCATAGGATCTGCCTGCCTCTTCCTCCTGAGTTATGGGAATAAAGGCATGCACCACCACTTCAGCCAGTAGCTTATTTTTTATAGAACACAATCAGGATGTTATTCATCTCTCTTTGTCAGAATTCACTACAGGGTTTGTTCAGGTCCGATGAGTCATGCCAACATCTTCAGCCCTGGGAAGTGATCTTCCCTAGTTCATCTGCACCTCCCAAGCTCCATCCAAAACACAATGAGGAGGACAGAGAAGGGCATTAGTTAATCTATGAAGTCATCTCAATGTTATTACTTTCAAGACAGAATGGCTTATGACTTCGAGATAATTAGAGAGTACAGTCTTATTTTACAGTTCTATGGCACAGTTCTTATGGTTTAAAGTCTTAACTCAGGACTGGCTTTAGATATAGAAACTAAGATGCTGAAGCAGTCTAATGACCTCACCAAAACAGCCTGAGGATGCAGTAATGAATTTGTAGTGCAGACTGACCTTGGATATCAAAAGATTTTAATAGACAGTTAATCTTTGCAAAGTAGAAGGAACATTTACCCTGCCATTTAGAGGCAGCATTAATTTTATCAATTATATTATGAGAGCAATTCTGAGTATTTTAATTTTTGTTTGCTATATCTTTTTCTAATACTGTAGCCATAATTCCCAACATTGGACTACTGAGGATGAAGGTGTTTTAAATTTGTCTTTTTCTTTTTTTCGTGTTTCTGTGCTTCACAGCAAAAGTTAGTTTGACTGAAGAGAGGAAATAAGCAGTTAAAATGAAAGAAAGTCTTCCTGAACCCTTAGGTGCATTCCTTAACTGGCCTCTGTTGCCTCCACCCCGCCCTTACTAACTGAAACATTAGTCAATGCAAGTCTTACATAAGGTAGTCCTTCCTGAAAACCAGTCATTCTCAAGGGGATGAAAAGAATTGGAAGTGCAGGCTCTCAGGGGACAACATCTTAGATATGAAAATGGCTTGTGGTTCCCCAAGAAATACATATACAATGGAACTGTATATAAGTACATAGCAAGTTGTACAGTGTGTCTTGGTACTGTCGTGTCACAGGGGCTGAAGACAAGACAGAAAAGATCAAAAAGACTCCTTTTTCAGGAAAATGGCAAAAAGGTTGAGGAAGGCCACTTTTAAATCGTGAGCATCCCACTGCCCTCAAATGGCTTACGTGCACAGGAATGGTCTCATTTTTAGCTTATACTGGCTCATACCATCTCTTAGGGGAAGAAAGATGTGTTGCTATGGCCCCAAGCATAAGCCCAGAACAGACCTTTAACCATGCCAGTCTTCTTCATACTGTCTTTCTACACTGCTTTAATGATAACAGTCAAATGGTGATGATTTTCCTCTGCCTACAAGCATTTTTACTCATAATTTTCTGCTTGCAGAATTAAAATATAATTAGAAAATAACTCCATCATTGATCATTAAGCATCCTTTTGAATTATTGCCTTGATAACTGAATCTTTCACACTATTAGTAGTATGCCATTCCTTGCTCTAAATCTTTTTTTGTATATTAATTATGAAATCAGGATTGTCTTGAATAGCTCTCTTGTGGGTTTGTGCAAATCTCATTTCACTTTTAAGGTGTTTATGATATTTGCCCTTGATCTTCTTTTAAAGATTGATTTTACTTTTCATTATGCCAATGTGTGTGGATATGTGTGTACCTATGTACAAAGGAATACAGGTGCTTCCTGAGCCCTCAAGAGGACATCAGATCCTCTTGAGCTAGACATATAAATAGTTGTGAGTCACCAAAAATAGTGTTGTGACCTGAGTGTATGTGTGTGTATGTGTGTGTGTGTGTGTGTGTGTGTGTGTGTGTGTGTGTGTGTGTGTGCAAGAGTACACAATTCTAGAGAGGACATGTATATGGCAGAGAACATTTGAGGGTTAACTCTCTTGTTTTACCTTGGCTTCCAGAGATCAAACTCAGTACAGCAAACACCTGTTGTCACAGAGCCATCTCACAGGTACCACATATATTTATGTGTCCTTTAGAAAATATCCTCAGGAGTTGAGAGTGTGCACTGTTGTTGTGGAGGACCTGAGTTTGGTTCTTAGTAACAGTGTTTGGAGACTCATACACTCTATTTTGGCTTCCGTGGGCACCTGCACTCACATGCACAAATGCACACATATGTGCACCTAATTAAAATTAAAAAACAAGACCTTCCAGTTTCCATCTGTGGGTGGAGACCTCTGCCTGGGCCACCAGGGGTCCATAGCCAAGGAGCGACAGGAGAAGGCTATCCTCCCAGGAGCGTGGAAAAGCCATGAGTGGGGTTAGGGCGAGCACCACTGCTCACGGAGACCCTCCCGGAACCGGAGGGATACAGGGCCTGAGGAAAATTCGGGGACAGGAACTTTCCGGTTTCCATCTGTGCCTGGGGACCTCAGCCTGGGTTGCGGGGCTCCAGGGGAGAGCTGGTATCCCAGGAGTGCTGATACAACTTTAAGCACAGGCAGGGCCACCGCTTCTGTTGAAGCTCACAGGATCAAGAGGGACCCTTGCAGAGCCATCAGGACATAGGAGTCAAGGGAGAGCTGGGGACAGGATCCTTCTGGTTTCTGTTTACACCCCAGAGCTGACCCTGTGCCACGGCTCTCCAGGCCCAAGTACCTCTCATAGAGAGCTGGTCTTCAAGGAGTAATGACACAGAGGCCTGCAGGAGGGGCAAGCCACAGCCAGAGTAAGACCAGCTAACACCAGAGTTAACAAGATGGCAAAAGGCATAAGGAAGAGAAACCAAGGCTACTTTCATCATCAGAACCCAGGTCTCCCACCACAGCAAGCCCTGGATACCCCAACACACCAGAAAAGCAAGACTCAGATTTAAAATCATTTCTCATGTTGATGATAGAAGACTTAAAGAAAGAAATTAACACCCATAAAGAAATACAAATTTGTACAATATGTTTCCACAAACCCAGCCCTACAAAGGATAATGGATGGTAAACGTCAACTCAAAGAGGGAAACTACACCCTAGAAAAAGCAAGAAAGTAATCTGTCAACAAACTGAAAAGAAGATAGCCACATAAAAGTAAAATTAACATCGACAATAACAGGAACCAACAATCACTATTCCTTAATATCTCTTAACATCAATGGACTCAATTCCCCAATAAAAAGACATAGACTGACAGACTGGATCCATAAAGAGGGCCCAGCATTTTACTGCATTCAAGAAACACATCTCCGTGATAAAGACAAACACTACCTCAGAGTAAAGGGCTGGAAAACAAGTTTCCAGGCAAATGGTCCCAAGAAACAGGCTGGAGTAGCCATTCTAATATCGGATAAAATTGACTTTCACCCAAAAGTCATCAAAAAAGATAAGGAAGGACACTTCATACTCATCAAAGGAAAAATCTACCAAGAAGAACTCTCAATCAT
>CM052705.1:45764675-45781325 GCA_028551405.1 Uromys caudimaculatus | reverse complement strand
GCAATATACAGAAAACCAGTAGCCAACATCAAATTAAATGGAGAGAAACTCGAAGCAATCCCACTAAAATCAGGGACTATACTAGGTTGCCCCCTCTCTCCCTATCTATTCAATATAGTAATTGAAGTTCTAGCTAGAGCAATTAGACAACAAAAGGAGGTCAAAGGGATACAAATTGGAAAGGAAGAAATCAAAATATCACTCTTTGCAGATGATAAGATCGTATACTTAAGTGACCCGAAAACCTCCACCAGAGAACTGCTACAGCTGATAAACAACTTCAGCAAAGTGGTCGGATATAAAATTAACTCAAACAAATCAGTAGCCTTCCTATACTCGAAGGATAAACAGGCTGAGAAAGAAATTAGGGAAATGACACCCTTCACAATTGTCACAAACAATATAAAGTATCTTGGTGTGACTCTAACCAAGCAAGTGAACGATCTGTATGACCAGAACTTCAAGTCTCTGAAGAAAGAAATCGAAGAAGACCTCAGAAGGTGGAAAGCTCTTCTGTGCTCATGGATTGGCAGGATTAATATAGTAAAAATGGCCATCCTGCCAAAAGCAATCTACGGATTCAATGAAATCCCCATGAAAATTCCAACTCAATTCCTCATAAACTTAGAAAGAACAATTCTCAAATTCATTTGGGACAACAAAAAACCCAGGATAACAGAAGCTATTCTCAACAACAAAAGAACTTCTGGGTGAATCAGCATTCCTGACCTCAAGCTGTACTACAGAGCAGTAGTGATAAAAACTGCATGGTATTGGTACAGTGACAGGCAGGTAGATCAATGGAATAGAATTGAAGACCCAGAAATGAACCCACACACCTATGGTCACTTGATCTTTGACAAAGGAGCTAAAACCACCCAGTGGAAAAAAAGACAGCATTTTCAACAAATGGTCCTGGTTCAACTGGCGGTCTACATGCAGAAGAATGAGAATTGATCCATTCCTATCTCCCTGTACAAAGCTCAAGCCCAAGTGGATCAAGGATCTCCACATAAAGCCATATACACTGAATCTAACAGAAGAGAAAGTGGGGAAAACCCTCGAACACATGGATACAGGGGGAAAGTTCCTGAACAGAACACCAATGGCTTATGCTCTAAGATCAAGAATTGACAAATGGGACCTCATGAAATTGCAAAGCTTCTGTAAGGCAAAGGACACTGTCAATAGGACAAAATGGCAACCAACAGATTGCGGAAAAAATCTTTACCAGTCCTAAGTCCGATAGAGGGCTAATATCCAACATATACAAAGAACTCAAGAAGTTAGACTCCAGAAAACCAAATAACCCTATCAAAAAATGGGGAACAGAGCTAAACAGAGAATTCTCAACTGAGAAATTTTGTAGGGTTGAGAAGCACCTAAAGAATTGTTCAACATCTTTAGTCATCAGGGAAATGCAAATCAAAACAAGTCTGAGATTCCACCTCACACCAGTCAGAATAACTAAGATCAAAAACTCAGGTGACAGCAGTTGCTGGCGAGGATGTGGAGAAAGAGGAACACTCCTCCATTGTTGGTGGGATTGCAAGCTGGTACAACCACTCTGGAAATCAGTTTGGCGGACCCTCAGAAAAATGGACATAATACTACCTGGGGACCCAGCTATACTACTCCTGGGCAGAAGATATACCCAGAAGTTGCTCCAACATGTAATAAAGACTCATGCTCCACTATGTTCATAGCAGCCATATTTATAATAGCCAGAAGCTGGAAACAACCCAGCTGTCCCTCATCAGAGGAAAGGATATAGAAAATGTGGTACATTTACTTAATGGAATACTACTCAGCTATTAAAAACAACGACTTCATGAAATTTGCAGACAAATGGATGGAACTTGAAAATATCACCCTGAGCGAGGTAACTCAGTCACAAAAGAACAAACATGGTATGTACTCATTGATAAGTGGATATTAGCCCAAACATTCGAAATACTCAAGTTTCACTTCACAGTAACTGCTGGACTGAGAGTGAGGTCCCAGATGGAGGAGTTGGAGAAGGGACTGAAGGAGCTGAGGGAGTCTGCAGCCCCATGGAGGGAGCAACAGTGTGAACTGGCCTGACCCCTCTGGTCCTCCTGGAGGCTGGACCACCAACCAAAGAATACACATTGAGAGACCCATAGTTCGGACCACATATGTGGCAGAGGACGGCCTTGTTGGCCATCAGGGGGAGAAGAGGCCCCAGTAAAGGGATGTCAAGGTGGGAATATGGGAGTGGGTGGGTGGGTGGGTGGGAGGTGGAATTCCCTCATAGATGTGGTGGAGGGGGAGGGGATAAGAGGTTTCTAAAGAGGAGACCTAGAAAGGGGAAACATTGGAAATGTAAATAAAGTATCAAAAAAGAAAAAAAAAAGAAAAAAGAAAAACAATGAAAAAAGAAAAATTATATAACAATAAAATAATAAATAAATAAACCAGCTAAGGATGAAGTTTTGTGCCATTATGGGTTCCGTTTGCTAGATTAAGTGAGTATCCTGACCACGCTCAGAGTAAAGCATCGCAGAACCTTCTGTGACAAGATCACAGCTCTGAATTCATCTCTGAATTCAGCATAGACTTTGCTGCTCTTTCTTTTATATATAGCACTGTATTCTTAACTTGAAGTTTTTTTAATGGTGCAGCCTTCATTGACACCCTCCGCAATGACAGTATTCAGTCCCATTTGCCCAATTCTTATTTAAGAAAGCATTTCAAAATTGTTTGGTGAATAAGTTCGGTTGGACTATAATTTTATTTCATCCTTCATAAAATAGGCAACACTATGATGGGGGAATGGGGGGTCTCTCCTCCTGACCTCATGCTACCCAAGGATGCAAACTTGTTATGTGAAGTTGACAAGAACCTATGGGGAAGCTTGGTTAGCTTGACTTCATGGAGCCTCATCCAGCCCATCAAGGACAGGTGAATACTTCCTGCATCTTCCCATGCTAGACTTCCATCACAGCCTTCCCACTCTTGATTGTAACTTCCATCCTTCCATCCCTCCATGTATCTGAAGATGACCCTTTTCCCAGCTAAGCTGACCCGTCTTTGGCACTCATTTGCTAACACAAGGTGATCTCACTTGGCTCTGAGAGGCCTCTGCTCTTCTCCCTGAAGAATCCAATTTTATGACACTCCATATTTTTCTCTCATTCAAGTAACTTGAGATATCAGCTCAACATACTTAAAACACACTGGTCTGGTGAGTGAAATCCATGAAGACAGGTCAGAGAGTGAACTGTGAAACCCCTTTGTTAGCCTTGTCACCTGCCTTCAATGTAGAGACAAATGTAGAATCTAGACCATGTCCCTTTCCTGAGCTGGGTCAGTTTTGGATCCCTTACCCTTCATCCATCTTGCCAGGGAAAAAAGGAAGAAAGAAAGAGCTGAGCTTCTCTCCAAGCCTATGATGCAACCTTTTCCTGGCCAACTGAAATGAAGGGCAGTTCCTGTGTCTTAGACATGGTCCATCTGAAGAACTACACAGAAACTGAAAATGGCCTTTTGCCAGTGACTGCCAACTGGCATGTGGCTCACCAGCTTTGTTTTTAACATCAGACCTTTGGAAGCCAGTACCATTCATAATCTGGACCCACAGTACCCTGAGCTCCGGATGGTGTCTTTTCTCTATCCCTAGCTGTACTGTATGGATATGAAGTTTGGGCAGACCACAGGAGAGGCTTCAGAGTGACTACTTCCACCACACTGTGAACCCAGAGTTAAACCTATAGCAAAGATGTCCTGCATTGACTAACGTAGAACAAAACCAAGATAAAAAAAAATTAAAAAACAAAAATCTAAAAAAAATGTGCAGTTTATTCTTTTTATGCCATCAAATTGATTTCTCTCTATAGTTCCTCTGACGCTTCCTCTTTATTTAAATAGAAACACTATATAGAAAGCACAATTCCTGCTTTTATAAGGTGAGAGAGTTAAATATTACATGTGGGATAAGTTATGATATCAAATTAGCGCAGATCTGGAAATATCTATGTTCTGATAATAGTCAGCTGTGCTACTTCAAGACACACTTCTTACTTAACATGAGTTAAGTAAGTAAGAGCATGAGTTAGCAAATTATAGCCCCCAAGTAAAATCCAGCTGCATCTTGTCATTGCAAAACAATAACAACAACATGTTATATTGGAACACAGCAATGGTTCTACATTTGCATGTGGTCTGTGACTATACTTGGACAGAATAGCTATGACAGAGAGCATCTTGCCATAAGGACTAACATGCTCAAACTCTGGCCCTTCAACAAAGGGCTCATTGACCTCTTCTCCATCTGTATATCAGATGACTTCCTTTTAATTCTAGTTAGATGTTGAAAAGAAAGACCGAATCTCAAATTTTCAAATCTCAAATTTTCAAAACCACATTTATCTTTCCTTAAAAACCTGCTCTAACCTGACTGACATTTTGGCTGAGGATGCTACATTCTCTAGTGTTCAAGCCAAAGATTTAGGAATCATTGCTCTACTCTTGGACCCTTTCAGAAGCCTCTTCCCATCAGTCAGACTCTCTTATTGCTCTTTTCAATTATCTAGACCTCACAACCACCAACCACCAGCACACGGCCTGGAACCAATATAACAATTAAATGAATGCCTGTCCTAGTAACCTGCTTGAGTATCATTATTATTTACTGCTCTTGCACTTATTTTTTAAAATGCATCTAAAGTGATATAAAGTGAAGGCAGACTTTTAAATTTATCTGTTTCTGACTGTAATTTTCCTTTAAATAGTAACCCAAGTGCTTTTAATACCTCATAAAGTTCTTTATGATACTTCTGGACTCTCTCACCTTCTTATCCTTCAAATTTTCTTATCATTATTTTTATTCTAGTCTCTGGACCATTTACACTGCTTCTAATATACACCATTCTTACAACTTTTTGCATCAACTGTGGGTATGCACTCTCTTCAATTTCTACTGGATTCATCCTTCACTTTTTCCTGTGTTTTTCCTAAGGAAGCTATAGTGATTATCAATAATTGTCAACCTGACACAACCTAGAATCACCTAAGTATATCTTTGAAATATTATCTTAGTTAAATTAATTGTTATGGTAAAAGCCATTCCACTATAGGTGGCACCATTCCCTACAAAAGGGGTCCTGAAATATATAGGAGTGGAGAAATACAGCTGAGAGCAAGCAAACAAGCTAGCACATGTTCATCCTTCATCTGCTTTTTACTATGAATGTGATATGGCTATCTGTCTCAAGTTCCTACTGCCTTAACTTTTCAGTGCTGATAGACTGCAACCAGGAATTGTAAGCTAAGAAACCCCTTTCTCCTAAGTTGCTTTTTGTCAGAGTATTTTATCCCAGCAACTGGAAAGGAAATTAGAATAGAGGCCTTGAACATCTTAAGCATAATTGCAACCATCTGCTAGTCCAAAATCACTTCCAAAGTCTCAGTATCCTGTGTCTTACTCTATTTTCTCCATGGTATTTAGTTACAATATCTTTTGATTTATATAAATATCATTCTTTACTTTCTGCTTCTATTTGTTGGAATGTAAACATATAAAAAAATATTTGGGAAGTTTCAAACTAATTTTTCTTGAGTGCCTAGTCCCAAATAACTCTTATAGATATCTTGTGACTAGAAAAAAATGACCTTTGGTTTCAAATAATTAAAGCAAAATCTAATGACAAATCTGTTCAGCTGATGTATCTCCTTTAAGTATCTGTATATCTATATAATTTCTTTTGGATTTTTTTTTGTCTCAACATTGTAAATTATGTATGGAGAAAAATGTATCCAAATTATAATAGAACTTTTAAAATATTTTGACAATGTAATATTTTCACTGAATTTCTTATATGTATATAAGGTATTTTGATCATATTCACTCCCCAAAATTCTTCCAGAGCCCCCTTACACACCCCACCTTCATGTACTCTTTTTTAATAACACAATTTATACTGCTCATAAACTAATGGGTAAGAGACCATCCACTAATAATAGTCAACTTTCCAAGAGCTACACCATTAAAGAAAACTGACTCTTCCCCAGAAGCTATTAAATATCAATATATCCTTTAGTTAGTGATTGAGACTCATGAGACCCCCCCCCCCCCCCATTCCATGCTGGACTATTGACTGGATGGATTTTGTGTGGGTCTTTTGTGGGAAACCATAATGTCTGGAAGTTCCTGATTGCAATTCTCCTATCATATCCAGAGACACTGCTTTACACAGGTGCTTTTTCTGCCCCTGCTTTCTACCTGTACTCATTTGTGAAGGACATAATTGAAATATTGATACTTCATTTGTGGCCGAGTACTCCACAGAAACTTATTCTATGCATATTGACCAGTTGTGACCTTCTGTACTAACTAATAGCCACTGCACAAATAAACTTCTTTGATGATCTCTGTGAGATGCACTCAACTGTGGATCTAGAGATATTAATTTAGAATGTAGTTTCATACCATGATCATTTAGCAAAAATAATAGCAATATATTTAACTCTGTGTCCTATGAGCTATCCAGGCATAAGTTCTTGGCCAATTTTATAGTACCAAGCATGTGTTTCCTCTTGTGGAGTCTTAAATACAATCAGAAATCAATTGGTTAACCCCATTACAATAGTGCCACTATTACACACATGGTCATGTTTGGTTGTTGTGATTGTTATTGTAGTTCATAGGGTTCATAGCTGAGTAAAGCTATTGATTTTTCTCTACAAGCCTGAATAAAGCCTTCTGGTAAAGTGAACGCTATCCAGTATAGAAGAAGCTTTGTGGTGCCAAGTAGATTTCTCCATGTCATGCGACCAAAGTGTGTGAAATTTTAAGTGAAAAGTCTATGCCATAATAGTCTGTCTGGTTGGCCACCAAGAACAACATCAATAGCCTATACAATAGCATATTTGTAAGAACACTTCAGTGCTATGAAAGCTAGATCATTGTTTGTCCAGGCTTCCTTCTAAATACTGAATATGTATATATACATATTCATATATACACACTCACACACGCACATCAGTGGGTATACAAGTGGAAACTATTCTCGTCTTTCTCCATGAATCTGTTGGTTATCAATAGATCACAAGGGAGGGATCTACTGCTATCTACTAATATATTTTCTCCTTTATTTGATATTGCGGCATTGTATTCCAAAGTTGTCTTAACAATATTTCCAATTACCAGTATTATATCAAAAATTTCTTACTACAGATTTTCTTCTTTCACAGTTTCAGACACATACAGTATGTATTTTGATGTATTCCCTTTCCCTTGTGATCTATTGTCAACCAACAGATTCATGGAGAAAGACAAGAAAAGTTTCGACTTGTACACCCAAAGATGTGTGTGTGTGTGTGTGTGTGTGTATTCCACTTGTATATATTACTGTATATATTCTTTGGCAGATTCTAATGATTAGTTTCAGAATCAGGATACTACAGAAGATAATAATTTAACTTTATGGGAAATGAAATAAAACCCAAATCAGCCAGATTGTTTTGAAAGTCTCTCATGTACTGTTGTCATTTGCAAGCTATTTTATCTAAGTCCACAGAGTGATTATCAGCAAACTCATTATTTTATGAATAGTCTTGCCCTAAATTTGACCACATCTGTACTTGTAATAAATTCTCTTATGAAAACTTCAAGTCGTACCCTTGATTCTTTAAAAAGCAGAGCCTGAGGCAATGATATACTGCTAAACCTTTATGGACAATGTACATACAAGCTTGAGGTAGTGACAATGTAGAGAAACAATAGTAAGACAAGGACAGGACAATGTAATAATCAACTGCCTGGCCATGTCTGCATTAACTTGTGATTTGTGCATTACATCTTACTTGAAATATTATAAAAGTAGTAGCAGGCATAGGGAGCTGGCTCATCGGGTTAAATCCTTGCTGTGCAAGAATGAGGACCTGAGTTCAGATCCCTAGGCTGCACATACAAGCTATGCATGGCAGAATATATTTAAGATCCCCACATTCCTCAAGTGAATAGAGGTGGAAACAAAAGTCTCCAGAAGCCCATGGGCTAGAGAGCCTCGTGTACGCAGCAGTGAGCAGAAGAGATTCTCTTAAACAACATAAAAGGTGAGAACTAACACCCAGGTTGTTCACTGACCTCCACACAAGCAGAGAAACCTGGAGACACCCAAACTTACACACACACACACACACACACACACACACACACACACACACACACACACACACAAACAGTAGCTCACAATTGCTTGTACCTACAGTTCCAGGAGGTCTAATGTCCTCATTTGTCCTCTAAGTGTTCATGCATAAATATGTTGCATATAAATGCATATAGGCAGACCCACATACACATAAAAATAGTAAATAAATGAGAAATCTTGATAGTAAGTGAAGGACAGTAAGGTGTATGGCAAACATTTATTAAGCAGAGGAAAGAGTCTGTCATTACAAGAACCAAAGAAAACAGGAATTATTACCAATGAGATACATCTATACATCATAGTCTTAATTTTAATGGATTTTACTAGAAAGATATAATAAATTTAAATAACTATACTATATGAAGGATGTAAAATTTGGCCCAATTAGAAGATGTTGACAAACCACCATTGCAATGATTATGCTAACAAACATCTCCCAGTAGTAGATAGATCAAAGGCTATTTATGTTAGGGCATCAGGCAAATCATAACAGTTCAAAGAAACCAACCATAATAGCACATGCCGTATTATTTGTATAGAGGAGATAATTAGCAACAGAGACAGAAATTATATGTAGGGTACATTTTTATCTGCTGGAGAATCTTTGATTGCTAATTTGACTTTTATGGCTTATTTCATAAATTGTCTATTATGGAAAAGAGCAGGCATGTATCAAACACTTGGTGTGTACTAGATAACTTCGTCTCCAACAGCCTTGTGATTTTCCTGAGTCCTCATAAGCATCAAAGTTCAGGATGAGATTGGTTGGTCAGCAGGAGACTTCTGTCAAAATGCTTGACTTCTGCCTTATGCTACGCAAAGAATTGTGTGAGTAGATTTATATGAGTGCCTGACTGGGAAATTTACAGGAGTTCCTTCCTTCTCTTTCTGTCTTTTCAGCTATTGCTCTTTTTTCTCCATGTAAACCTTGAATCACTGTCAAAATGAAGAGTTAGTAATTTTACTAACCGTTATGAATCTTTACTAGTGTTAATCCCTAAGAAGATAAAAGTTCATCCTGTCAATACTGACTAAATCATAACACACTGGTGCTCATCAGGTAGGGCTGATCTTTTCTGCATTAAGGAATATTCCATCAAAGGAGCATGAATGAGAAAGATCAGGGCCTAAAGCTCTTAGAGATGTGACTATCTCTTGTGCACAGTGTATTATGTGAACTAAGCGTTGACAACTGTGAAGTTTAGATGTATGAATTTTTTGTATATACCCTATAAATCATATGAAGGAGAACAATTATATTTAGTATTTCATGATTGAAAATTTCACAGAGCAATTAACTTCAGCTAAGGTTTCACTGATATCAGAGAAAGGTCAAGGGTAGGCTCCCTGAGCCTATGTGCACAGCTGCACACACCGCCTCCTCCGGCGGTAAAGGAATGTATTATAGAAGGAAATTATTTCCTCTGTCAAAGTGGATCTTTCAGTTTGTCACTGTCCTCCTCTTCCTCCTCTCCGTCCTCCTCCTCTTCCTCTCCCTCCTTCTCCTCCTTCTGTTCCTCCTCTTCCTTCTCCTCTTCTTTTCTTTTTCTTCTTCTCCTCCCTTCTCCTTCTCCATTTTCTCCTTTTTCTTTTCTTCTTTCTTGCTTTTTAAATCCAGATACTTAACTTCACTTAGGTCATTCAACCTATTAAGCAGCTTGAAGACTTTAAGACGTGTGGGTGTGCAGGGCTGAGTGATTGATGCATGTTTTCTTGAAAAATCCTAGTCCCTTACTCATATACTAAGTGGTTCACAATTACAGCAGGAAGAACATGGACCAAATGACAAAAATTTGAAGAGCCACAAAAACTGATAAGGAGTACTAGGGTTTGGTGTGTGTTTGGAGTATGTGTTTCTCAGCTAAAACTATAGGACACAGATCTACAGTCCAAAGAGTTCCTTCTACATCCAAAGTGTTGATGATAGATTACATCAATTGTAAGAATACTAGGTATGAAAGACTCCACATTTCCCTTGTTTTCCTGCTTTGGGTAAATAATATTTTCTCATGCAAGGTAAAATGCTGTTCCCAGTTCAACTATTTAGTCTGAAAAACCTACAACATTTCTCAAGCATTTACAATATAGTTGCATTGTGGTTACAGGATTAAAATCCCGAAGAACTCAGGATAATGCTGTTTAAAAATAGGCTCTCTTGACTAGCTTCTCCTACATCAATGAAAATTGCAAATGAAATCATTAGGATTTTTATTTTGAGCTTTTTAAATGTAATTTTATTTCTTTATTTATTCACCTTACACCCTGCTCACTGCCCCCTCCCAGTCACTTCCTCCCCAATCCTTCCCCCATCCTCCCTCCCCTTCTCTGAGTAGGTGAGATCCCTGGGTATCCCCTCCCAACACAATGGCACTTCAAGTCTCTGTGAGGCTAGGCACTTCTTCCACTGAGGCCTTAAAAGGCAGCCCAGCTAGTAGAACATATCCCATACAGGCAACGGATTTTAGCCCCTGTTCCAGTTGTTCAGGACCCACATGAAAGCCAGAGCTTAGCCTTAATTTTAATTTTTGAGATGAAGTCACTATTTGCTGGAGGTTAATAAGCATAGTACTATATTAAATAAAGAATATAATGAATATTTAAACATAGTCTACTAATGGATAAACAAAAATGAAGTCATCAATGCACCCCTTGGCCTCACATGTGTTGCTTGGCATTTTCCATGATTTCCCAAATTTGTTTTTATAGGGTTTATGATTGCAAACTACTCATTCTTTAACATATTAATTTCAAGTTCTCTAGTATCATTGGTGAAATAAATACTATGAGTCTTTGATGGAAGGAATCCCCACTGCAGTCACGGGAAGTTGCTAGGTACTCATGTACGGATGCCAGTAAGTGCCACTCATCATTATTTATGATGTGGTCCACCTTTTTTTAATATTACATGTGCCAAAGAGTCCAAATACATTCCCCCTTCCCCCAGAGGCATACAAGGGCAGTTTCTACTTTATTCTAGAAGGAACACTTTTACTCATTTTGTTTCCTTATGACTTTGCAGACAGCGAGAGTGAAAGGTGTCTTGCCCTTATGACTGGCTCTCGAGTTTGCAGTAAAGCACGTGGTTCCTTGGTTAGAAACATAGAGATCCTAAGGTGGAAAGAACCTTTGAGATCAGCCCCATGGCTCTACAGAAGAGAAAAACAGAACCTAGAAAGTGAAAGAATCTTTTTCGAGGCAGCAGATCCAGCCTGTGGCTGAGACAGTGCTGGAATCTGCATTTGCTGTGTTCTGCTGTTCATTATGCCCCACACAGTCCCAGTTTACACACTTACACTCCAGTAATGAGTCAATTCACTTATTTGACCTGTTAACCTGTAGTGAGCTCTCTACAATCCTTCAGTATGTGCACTCACAGGAGACGATCTTCTTCCTTTGATTCCTGGTGCCCACTCCATGAAGACAGTCGGGAAACAAGAGTGTTCTGACCTTGGAATCAACATGTGTTGTGCTTTCTTTTATTCAACTAGATCCTAGCTCTGCCACACTATTTTGAGTTCTGTAACTGGACAGACTTCCTTTTCAGAACTGGTTGCTCTAAACTAAGGTCACACATGTGGCTTTTATTTCATAGGGCTGCTTTGATGAGTTATTCTATGATCCTTAGTTCTGGTTCTATTTGATACTTCTAGTTTGACTTTTTTTAACTACTGATTTTTGTTATATTGTTTTATGTAATCTTAAAACATAAATCCTTCTTATCAGAAAAGAAATAAATGCATGCATGTGGAATTGACTTTTGTAGGTAACTTATCATCACAGTTCTTTTGATATTAAAGCATATTTGGATTGTGTCTCAAAGTCTTCTCTTGAGCAACTCAATTAGTTTACCATCCTCAGGCTTGGGCTTACTCTCTTTTGATGGATTTATAGCATGGGCATGACATGAGGAAATTAAGTTATTTGTAACTTGTTTATATAATTTGATTTGCCTGAACTATGTCTGAACCTGAATTTAAACCCACAAAAGATAAATAGTGGAATTTGTATAGGAAATATCCCACACAAAAATGAAAAGATATTAATCTTCATTTTATTTTTAAAATTCTTCTATCCAGATAAAATGTTTACTTTACTGTGTACTTCCTAGATACTGAATCATCGTTCATAAATAGACAATTTCCTTAGAATGTAGACTTTAATTCTGAAGGATGCTTTTACTCCTGTATTTTATATTTATTTCATTGAGAAATCATTACCAACACATCGTCTTTTATAGATTAACTAAAACTTTATTGATAATGCTAGCTTGTGTTTGCAATCTGCTCAGGGACTGTAATGGTCCAGCTTGGTTTAAAAGTTAATTTACTTTATAAAGTAAGGTCAGCTATTGCTGAACTGAAAAATAGAATGTCTCATTAATCCTGTCAGCTTTTCTAAATAGTCAGCCATGTGAGCTCTTCCCTGACTGTTATGTCTGCAGAACCTACTAGTTTATATTCCAAAGACTAGAAGACAATGGACATGCTGTAAAGATTCTGTGATTAAATAGCAAAAACAAAAACCAACTCCATTCAACCTCAAGAAAATATGTTCCTGAGTAGTAATCCTTATTTTAAAAAATCACCAACTAGAAGAACATTGACTGCATATGTGTAGTTGTCATTAAGTAAACAAGACAAATATAACAAGCATAACAAGTTGCTTTGCTTATCTCTGCAGAGAACAAGATTCAGCATATTATTTTTGTTATTTCAAAAAGGTAAATTTGATATAGAGCTATATTATCCAATGAGGTAGCCACTACTTACAGTCACATGATTACTTGGAGTTGACTAGCAAAAACTGAGGTATATTTTAAATATGACTTAAGGGATGACTCTGCCTGTATAAAAGCACAATTCCAGGTATACTTTGACATAGCACTATTTAGTATGGTTAAGTTAGAGCTTGTTGTACAGGACTATCATCCTCCAAGTCAAACTTTTGCCTTCTTCAGGTTCAGCTGGGCATGCCTGCAAAGGATTTTCGTAACGGGGTTTGTTTGCTATTGATGTTCCCTCACAGAGGAGGTACTGAGAGGCCATGGACCCTCACATGAGTATCCAGTCATCCCTCCCAGCCAGCTGTATCCAATTCTGCCCTAATTACATATGGCGTCCTGAGAAACTAGAATCTATAGGCTGGAAAGAACTAGGGAGGGGGTACCATCTATGTAACCATGGGGAGTTATCATCCTTGCTGGGTGAAGACCCTCCAGTGTGACTACCTTAAAGCCACCTATACCTTCCAGTGTGACTGCTTTAAGGCCACCTAAACTGTAGGCTGTAAACTCTCATCCATTGCTCTGGAAGGAAGATTAGCAAATTCTTTGGTTCCCCAGAGTGAACTTCAGTGGCATCATTGGGACCTTAGAAGAAATGGTAGACATTATTTCCATCTCTAGAAAAGAAATTTTAGGAACATATTGCAATAAAGTGGTGCTAATAAAATATTGCAATTAAAAATTACACACCAATAGATCCTTTATGACCATTATCAGTCTCTTTCGTGTCTTGATATATATTTCTCTTTCTGGCTGCTTTCAGTGGAAGTTTCCACAGTGATAAAACAACAACAACAACAACAAAAACAAACCAAACTTTGTCCATGTTATCTACTTCTCCAGTGGCTTTCCTTTTATGGGTGAGAAGTACTAGAAATAGAGGGAAATGGCAAAGCTGTCTTCTGGGTACTGATGGCAAGTGTGAACAGTAAGCACATCAATGTCTACCATAGCTCCTCTGACCATATTGCCTGAAGAGACTGCAGCTACTGAGGTTAATTAAACCTGTCTCCTGGATCTAGCTGTGTGCTCAGATGTTGCCTCTTTGTCCATATGCATGTTATAATTGTGCCTCTCTATTTAATTCTATATAGTAAACACACTGTGCTTCTGGACACAGTGGTTTCTCCATCAAAGAGCCTGGACCACCCAACACCAGCTTTCCTTTTGTGCATCTGTGTGTTTTTTTTTTTTTTTTTTTTTTTTTTATTTTCTCACCTCCCCATGTCTCCAAGTCCCTAGAGTTGTGGATGGACATAGCTATAAGCATCAGTTCTTTAAAGTTTTCAAAGAACAATTATGACGACTAGAACTCCAAGAAGACTAAGACTGTGCTGCTAGTTCCTTCAACACACCTGCTAAGTCTTAAGTTGCTAGGAACAGGAAACGGAAACAAACAAAAGAATGGTTATCCATGGTCACAGCTCCATTTTGATTTGCTTGTTCTGTGAAGCATTCAGCCTTGTGGGTCTCAACTGGAACTGAGCTCTGTTTTTATCTTAGCTTCCTGTGGTCTATTATACTTCTGGATTTTCTTAATATGATGATGTTAAATGAGAATATTTCCATATATGTGAATGGTTGGTTCCCAGTTGGTAGACTGTTTAGGAAAGATTCATAGGTGTGGCATTGTTGGAGGGGGTGTCTTACTGGGGGTGACTTTTGAGGTTTCAAAAACCTACTCTCTCTCTCTCTCTCTCTCTCTCTCTCTCTCTCTCTCTCTCTCTCTCTCTGTCTCTCCTTCCCTCCCTCTTTAAACCCCTCTCTTTGCTCCCTGTTTGTAGTTTAAATGTAAGTTCTCAACTGTTGCTCTAGCACTATGCCTGCTTACCTGCCTTCTGCTCCCCATCATGATGGTCAAGGACTCACCCTCTGAAACTGTATGCAAGCCCCCAGTTAAAAGATTTCTTTTACAAGTTTCTTGGATCATGGTGTCTCTCCACAGCAATAAAACGGCAGCTAAGACACTTAACTGCCATTTTGCCAGCTCTTTAGTTTGTTTTGGTTGCCAGTCTCAAGCACTGTAAGGCTCAGCAGGTGCTTTGAAGGAAATGGCAGCACAGTCCCCTGGCTTCCTTCCAGGATTCCCTTGGCTCATCAAGTTCTACTTGCCATAATTGTTCTTTGAAAACTTTATAGAACTGATGTTCCTAGTTTATCTAGTTTATGTATTTATTCGAAGCATGAAAATTTATACAAGTTCTACTGCCACAGCGACATATATAAACCACCAAAAGACATTGACTGTAAATTAGGACCTATAAAACCCCTAGTTTGGTGACATGTTCCCACTTCTCTGTGAGAACTAGGTCCTGATTTGATGGTGAAAGGTGATGTCACTAAACATAACAAATACAAGCAGTGAAGATTAATCTCTGCTAGCTTCTCAATGCCCCTTTCTTGTTTGAGCTCCCATTTAGACCACTCACCAGATATTTCTAGTCAGGCATGGTTTCTGTCAAGCCACAGCTGATGCTCAAGGTGTCTTTCCTCATTTCCAAACTCCAAAGTCTGTGCCATATGCTCAACCCTGACTCCTGTCTTCACCTCTGAAAGCTCAGTGCATCCCTCCATTAGAGAAGACTTAGCCATTGAGTCTCCTTGAAATTCTAGTATCTTTATTCGTCTTCATTTTCCATGTTTTACCTGGGGATTGCGTTCTAAGATTAAGATACTCTGAAGGCAGTCTACTGCTTCAAACAATTCAGTTACTCTCATTCCCCAAAGGAAGGGCCTGGGCTCCCTGATTGGAGCATACTGTACTGCGTGTGTGATAAGAGTCTCTTTGTCCAGTTGCATTTTAAACTGCATTTTCATATCCAACTTCTTTTCATTCACTTTTTGTTGGTGTGATAAGGAGCGAGGAAGGGTTAATTTGGATTACAGGCTATAGGCTATCATCAAGAGAACCTGAGGCAGGAATTAAAGCAGAGTCCATGGAGGAACCTCTGCTCACTGGCTTGCTCGTCAGGCTTTGATCAGCTTTTTTTCTTCTACAACCCGGGACTGTATGCTCAGAGGTGCTAACCATGACACTGGGCTTGGTCCTCCCGTGTTACTCATTGCTGATAGTAAAATGTGCCCACAAGGCAATCCAATGGAGAAAATTCCCCATTTGAGGTTCTCTCTGCCCAGGAAACTCAAGTCTGTGTCAAGTTGACAAAAGCTAACCAGTACAGAACAAACATTCCATTTTCTCCACTTTTCATAGATATGAATACACGATTATTTTTCTGTCTCAATAAGAGCATTTTTATAAGACTCTCTACTTCACCTTAGGTTCTCTGGTCTTCTTTTACCAGAAGAAAGACCCCTCACCCTACTAGGTCACAGATGCTTCATCTGCAATGTAAGATCCTGTTCTTTTCTTCACCATCAGCTCCCAAGGCTGTGACATTGACATTTTTCTCATTCATCTTACCTTATTTTCTTATTTACCTTTAGTACAAGTAGTAATTGTCTTTTGGCACTTGTAGTTGTGGCATGCTAGTGATTGGTAACGTACCCTTACAACTTGGGCTGATCACGGAGATCATGAAAGACATTGTAATTTTTTTTTTTTTTTTTTTTGGGGGGGCATGTCATTTATTTTTTTTCCTCCTTTTTTATTTTTGATATTTTATATACATTTCCAATGTTTCCCCTTTTCTGAGTCTCCTCTTTGGATACCCCCCATCCCCACCCCAACCCCCC
>CM052705.1:45731603-45764175 GCA_028551405.1 Uromys caudimaculatus | reverse complement strand
GGGTTCAGGGCAGTACCTGGTGAGCTGTGGGGCACGTCTTTGGCCCACTCCTGGCTCTTACGATCTGAGTGGGATCTTTGTCCTGGCGCTGATTAGCTGTGGAGCCCTGTGGCCCAAGCTGAGGTTTCCCGACACTGTAATTTTTAAACCTAATGTTTTAATATCTTTACAGAGAGACTAAGTTATGCAGTTGCATACAGGAAAAGGCTGTATATAATACTAATATCTACTCACTTGAGCATGAAGTAGCATTTATGTAATTGACATCTGCCAAGACTCCTTTGTAAGGTAGCAGGCACTTAACTGGGGTGAGTTTTATTTTGAACTGAGGTTAGAGGTGTTTGGTTTGCTTTTTTAACGTATGTCCCAAACATAAACTATAAATAACTTTGAAGGTAAAACGGGCATCTCCTTTGCCTTAAGCAATGGAAAAATGAGATCTTCCAGAATGTTGGTACAGCTCCTTCAGCTGTGCTATACAATTAATGAAGAAACACCAGGAAGGAAAGTCACAAATGAGGACATTTAAGACACCCCCAAGGACACACAAGGAACGTTAGGACAGAAGTGTTAGAATTCTTCCTCCCATGCCTGCAAATTGAAAGGAAGCTTTGATGTCACCTTGAAACACTAAAGTAGTTGATGATGTCACCTGAAACAGGTGGCAGGTGTCAGCACTAGAGAAGACTGCAGAGACAGGCAGAACTTCTGCTCAGCTGGGATATGGAAGAAAGATGTAATCCCATGGTGAAGACACAGACAGCCACTCAGCTCGACTTCAAACCAGAAGTCAAAGCAGGGCCCATGAGTGGGAGGCATGGCTCAGAGGGGGCATGGTGAAGATCTTCTGCATGTGTTTCCAGCTTCTAGAACTGTAGAAACAACAAGGAATTCTTTTCAGTCATTTCAGAGACAGTTTTGAAATCTTAGGCCAGTCCTAAGCAGGGGATTGAAGTACCTGGGATGTACTTCATTCTTCATCCTCCAGCTTGCTGCTCTGCTCACCCGAGAGCATGCACGACTAGTCCTGTCCTGTGCAAGAAGTGGGTACGTAAAATACACATTCCGGTTTTCCCAGCTAAATAGGACTGTGAGAAAACTCATGACTGTATAAGATATACAGAAGACTTTCAATTAATAGAAAGGGCTAGATTTTTTTCATCGCAACACATAAGCCACTGATCAGTGGATGTCTGTTTCAAAGATGAAGAAAAGAGACTCCAAAAAACATGACCCAGGTCGAGATCTGGAGCCCTCGGAGTCTCCTAAGGATATTCTTAAACAGTGAGAATATAGCCACTCACTCTACGTCAAGAATTATGAAAGCTCTCCCAGAGACGCTAGACACATTCTTTTTCATAGCTCCCACTGAGGCTTACCAGCATTGTTTTCTTTAATTTCTAAGTTCACTGGAGTATGAGTCCATACTTGCTATTCTTAGTTACAGCATCAAGTGTAGAAAGGTATCATGCAAAATAATTTCATATGCTCTCCGGTTGTCCTTACAATGTTGTACAGAGGTTGCTCAGCATACCAGTTTGATTCCTATAGCCTCTTCTCTGAGATTCAATATGCTTACGTGTCACATAAAATGACAGCTTTGCTCCAATTTTCAGCTTCAGAAAGAGGTCACACTTCACCCTTTTTTGGCAAGGTCTCTTAGATGCCCACTGGTGTTCTATAGGCTGTCAATACTAGGCAACTCTATGATTAATGCATTAAGATTTTCTTCCTTGTTGAGGGCTTGGATGGCTTCCGAAATTTTCTTTTGTAAAGCTGGTTCCTCTTCTTGAACTGGAAACAGCAATTCTTCCTATCTGTGGCACTTCTCTGACTTGTCCCCATATGCAGTTAGATTTGTGAGATGTGTGTTAGATGACAAGAACTGTTAGAGCCTTTATACAAACCAATATTGATAGTTGTTGGATTAAAAACATTCCCATGGAAAGAGACTGTTAAGTATAAAATAGCCTAGAGGGAAAGCAACAGTCATAGAACATTGAAACCTCATTGCTCACAAAAGTCATCCTAACAAATTAATTTTTGGAGGCCTGACATGACCTAATTTATCTCATCACTCTTTACTATGATGCGGAAAGACAGATATTAAAAAATGTGTGACACACCCTCGGAGCTTCTCCTTGTTCAGAACTGACTCTCAAAATGTTTAACTTAATGCAAACATTCCACGCTTGCCAATGAAATAAAAAGCAACTCTTGCTATCTTCCCATCTCCAGCACATTTTTTCACTCAGTGCGCAGAGTTGGCCTGGGGCTTGTTTTTAAAAGTACCAGATGTTTTTATTTATTTATTTATTTTTAGAAATGTATTTGTCTTTGTGTGGTGACAGATGCTCTTTGAGATGGCAAAGTATGGAATAGCAGAGTTTGCCGTTTCCAACCAGGAAATTCAATTCTTCCTGAAGTCACATCCAGAAGTTAAATCTTACTGTCAGGCTCTTTAGTGATCACATCACAGGCCTGCCACTTGCAGTTCTGGAGGGCTGTCGGGAGGACTGGTGCACTCTAAAAGGCAGAGAGACCCTTTAAACACCATTCTCTCCTTTTTGTTCATTTGATATGAATGTACTGTATGGAGCTATGACCTGGTGAGGGCTGAGCCCTGTTTTTGCTCTCCCTGTGTTGTAACTGAGGATGCACCAAGTTTCACCTTACAAATACAAAGGAAAGTTATCAAAAAACCAGAGAAGTGATTATTATAACATGGAAGTCATTGTTGAACTCTAAAGAAGGTATCATTGATGACGGTGGTTGTAAAGGTTGATAGATACTGTCATGTAACTATATATGCCATGGGTTGACAAGATAAAGAAAAATGTTTTTCCTTTGTGTTGTCAAGCCGGTATATGAAGTAGTATCCTCACATAGGGATGATAGGAATACAACATGATGACATTTTGTGGGAACAATGGAATAGGAAAGCTATGAAAATTGCATTCAGTCAGCAACGCTAGGAATTTACCATTCTAATACACTGGCAAAGACATGGAGACATTCACACTCGTTTAATACTATTACAAAAGAAGAATCAGCCTGAGGCTTAACTGAATGGCACTGGAAAAATTAATTATAATCTCTTCAAACAATGAACTATCACTAGCAGTAAAAGGTCTAATAGTCTGAATGCTCTGCTTCATTTGGTATAAGTAGGAATATGTATATTTATATATGTATTCACCTGAAGTCACTTATAGACTTTTCTAGATTATACATACATGAAATATTTCTGGAAGAATGCCAGGAGGCTGCTAAGTTTTCTAGGAACAGAAACTTAAGTGTAAAATTGCAACATGACATAGTATTTATTGTGTACTGATAGAAAGTTGCTCTATGTACATAAAATCTTTTTAATATGTAAATAGATTATATGCTGATATATATCAGAAACTTATTTTAGAATTAATTCAAATTTTGTCTTACATGATTCATTGCTAAGATTAACATCTCCTCCTAGGCAAATTAGACAAAAATTAAAATTTGGCTACCCCTCTCAATTTTGAGGGTCATGGTGCTTCACGCACTACTTAGTTTGGTGACTAGATAATTTTAACGAAGGGCAGGGGAATAGCTGAGCTGATACAGTACTTGCCTTATGAGCAGAAAGACCTGGTTTGGATCCCCAGAACTCACATGAAAAAGCTAGGGATAATGGCTCTGCTTATATTGCCAGTGCAGGGAGTTGGAGACAGAGACAGGCTAAACCTGGGCTTGATAGCCAGCTAACCTCACTTGCTTGGTGTATTCCAAGCTAGTGAGAGAACCTGTCTCAACACAGAGTCATAGGTGCCTAAGAAATAATGCTTGAGGTTGACCTCTGGCCTCTGTGAGTACACAGGCTTCTGTACATGTAAATATATGTGCACAAATTTTTGTGCATGCATGCACATGCACATGAACACAAATGCACTAATAGCAACAGGTTTGGCTGAAGTTCATTTAGCTTTCCGTATAGTATCTTCTAAAACTATCACCTGATTTCTTTAAGAATTCACTGCCTTCAGCCAGCAGTATTCCAGCAGCCACTGGGAGTTTTTACCTGACAACTCCTTTTGGTCCATGCTCGTCAAGAGCTAATCAGTGTTAGCCTGACCTATAAGAACCTTCCCTGAAAGCTTATGACCAAATTAACACCAAGTGGACATACGTACACACACATACACACACACACACACACACACACACACACACACACACAACACAAGCACATGCACGCACGCACACACAGAATTCAATAATATTTTTCAAACTGGGAAATCATTTGCTTAAGAGTATGTGGGGCTGTCCTACACACCACGGAAAGCACATGATCCCTAACTTTGGGATTTTATTTAATAAAGCATAAAATATTCTGTTTGAAATTTTGTCTTCATTTTCTGGACTTGTTTAGTAACATTTGCCTTTAATGATCTCAGAAATG
This sequence comes from Uromys caudimaculatus, assembly GCA_028551405.1. Taxonomy (NCBI): domain Eukaryota; kingdom Metazoa; phylum Chordata; class Mammalia; order Rodentia; family Muridae; genus Uromys; species Uromys caudimaculatus. The sequence goes on along the minus strand of CM052705.1, from coordinate 45,759,737 downwards.
CCAAAATGAAAAATATTGCTGCAATTGCACTGGGATAAAAACAGAAATGGCAGAACAACAGAAGAGTGATGGGGTGAGATTACGTATTTGCCTTTTGTTCTCATTGAAGGAAATGTGTTTTGTATTTTGCTAGGATCTTTTCCTGGGATCAGCTCTGGGAATCCATTGAATCCTGTGTGGTAGTTCATTGAATACAAGTTCTATCAAACAAAATGCACCTATCGCAATAGTTGTTTGGTGCTCACAAAATGTAATAGATCCTAAATGGGTTTTGCCAACTAGGACATGTGGTGTCCCAACCTATGAGAAGCATATTTTTTTAGAGAGATAATTTTTCATTTAAGCACTATGACTGTTAGACATAGAGGCACACACCTGCAATCCCAGCTTTGGGGAAGCAGAGGCAGGAGGATTCTAAATTCAAAGCTAAAGTGCTTGACTTTCTCTACAGAGAAGGGACAGAGAAGAAACCAAAGAAACAGTTTTTTCCAAGTTAAGTTTGGAGACTCCATGAGTTTATAGGTGTTGCAGGAGTGTGAGTAAGGAGTTGGCTGCATCCATGAAAAGCCCACCCTAACCTTGGTGATTACTCAAGAGTTCCAGCACTGAAGCTCCCAGTGTGCATCGCAAGATGCACCTTTTGGAACTGTGAGACTGGACCAAGTTATAAGGAGCCATACATGATTACCATTGTAATATTGTTTAGGCAAATGAATTTTGATGATTCTGTGAGAAAGGAGCTAAACTGGGGAGAAAGCTATTTTACCCAGTCCTGCCTGAGACTTAAGAAAGACTGAAATTGTGGCAATGGCAAAATTAGTAACTTCAGCTATTGCATTTTCCCTAATGTTCACTTTGAAATATATGAGAAAAATTCTCATGACTTCAGAGCAAACATATTATTTTATTTAATTTTCATAATAACCATAATGAAGCTCTTATCATTATCTCACCATGTGTGTGTTTGTTTGTAACAGGGTCTTTCTTTGTAGCCCCAGCTGGCTGAGAACTCCCAAGAACCAGTCTGACCTTGACCTTGGAGTAATCCCCCCTGCTTCTGCCTGCTGACTGCTGGGATTATAGGCATGCACCATCACCCCCAGATATTACATCAAGGAAAATATGTACATTAAATGAATTTGTGAAGCTTGTCCAGTCTACCTGGCTGGTAAGCAGTGGAGTCAGCATTGTATATTCACTGCCTAGCTCTGTCTTATGGCATCCCTGCATCTTCCTGGCCATCCATCTTTCCGACCCAGCTCTTATCTTCTCTCCCCATGTAACTAGTCCCTAACCAGGCTGGCTTTCTTGCTGCTCTAGAGTAAGCACTTTCACAAATGAGTTCTTGATGTTCTGACTGACTGCTACCTATGATTCTCTCTCCTTGGATCTCGCTCTACTTTCTCTTGCTTTCAATGGGGACTTGTTTATTAGTATTTTCAAGAAGGCATTAGGTTAGCATCCCAATTTTCTGAACAGTGTGATTCTGATTTTTCTCACTGTACAATTATTGTGCATTTATTAATTACTTGCTGATGCCTCTGTTACATCATTTAGATTATAAGGTCCTTGCAGGCAGCCAGCAGATTGTCCATATTTTCATCCCACTATCCATTTGAATGCCAGACAAAAAATAGACATTTAAGAAATATTTGATGACTTGATGATGAAAGATATAGAGAACATTCTGTCGAAAATTTGACTTAAGGGTACACCCCTAAGCTGGCAAATCACGTCCCTCTCTAGACAATAAATTTTATAATTGACATAGTTCAAACCTCCTCAGCTTCAAGTCCTTATCGTCTAATATAGTTCTCTACTGATATGCAAATGAACGAAACACAATGTGTGTGCCCCAAGCACAGGAAGTGCATCAAAGTGGACCCATATGCCCATTAGCTCTTCCATCTTGCATAGTCTCTTCCTCAGTGTATGCCTTTTCCTGCCTACTCTCTCCAATTAATTTGATAAGGTAGCTGCTTGGTTTTCTGGGCTGCTCAGCCATACATTTTTTGACTTGATTTGTCCCCTTTCATCTTTCTTTTGGACTTTTTTGTCCTTATCACTTATTTGGCATTTTTAATTCATTCATTTGAACCTTAACTGTTTTGTACATTTCTTTTTCAACTAAATATTTTCATGATATCTACTTAACATTTCTATGAACCATTTATAATGGGACAAATATGAATAAATAAATGAATGAATTCAAATATGAAAGCCAAAACACTATGATCAGAAGTGGGAAAGAAGATAAAATAGTTGTTTGTGTATGATGACCAAGTAGGCAAGGTGATTCACCTGAAGACTTATTACAACCAATGACATCCCTCTGCCCCAGAAAGGGTGTGGTATGTGTAACATGAGTGGCAAGATGAACTTGAAAAGGGTAGCATATGTAACACTTCCCTACATTTCAGTTTGCTAGTTCTCTTTTAATTTAACTGGCTTTCACTGACAATTCTTTAAACTTCCCCCAAATCTCAAATACAAAAATAAAATCACATAGAAGGTTACATGTGTTATTAATTAATTAGGTAATGCTCTTTTTGTATGGTTATGAAAAGATGTTCATGCTTGCTTTTCTAGTTAAGGATCAATAGCACTGAAAGGTCAGAATCACATTTATAATATCCAATTGCTTTTGGAAAGTCTGAATTTATCTCTCTCCACATATGTTCTATAGGGAAGAGTAACTGTAGATATTAACTGTCTCAGAGAAGGATAAGGAAAGCAAGCAATGAACTTTACTGGAAAAAAATTAATACCACCATAGTGTAGCCCATGATATACCGAAAGCTCATTGGCTGGGGACACTGTACCAATGTTCAGGAAATACAACTCCTTTGATAAATGCCACCTTGACTCTGAAAAGCATTGCTACTTTTGCAAACATGCTCCCTGAATCTTAAAAATAGTGCCTGTGATAAACTCCATGAGTGCAAACTCTTCACTCAAGGCTGAGAAGGCAGAACCCATAGCAAAGAACCATGCTGGTAGCAAATTGCACCTATAGCATGCCAGAAACAACTAGGAGTGATCAGAACTGGCTTTTATGGTTAGAACAAGTGTTCCTCACACTTTGAAACTTACTTTCTGGATCTTATAAATTTATTTTACTATCTGCTGGTGGTTTGGGTACACTGTGGCAAATTATGGCAACTCTGGGTTCTTGTCTATTTTATTTGCCTCTTGGGTACTCGTGGCCAGAGGTTGACATCTGCTTGCTCTTAGCACTATTGTTTCCTTCTGAGCCTGCCAATCTTGTCAGTTTAAATATGGCACTTAACATATTCTTTCAATATAACTACCCACATATAGCTAGTGATCAAAAGCAATACACCAAGCTAAGTTGGGTAAAACTCATACATGAGAATAAGAAAGCAAGTCAAAATGGAATATATATTTGAGTTCTTGTCCTTCTAATGTATTGCTTAATGCTCTTATCACTGAAGAAAACATCTAACAAAAAATCAGCTTAGGGGAGGAAGGGTTTATGTTGACTTATAATTCAGAGGCTCCACAGTCTGTTTGGTAGGTGGGAGAAGTCATGAAAGTGGGTGTGACTTGGCTCTACTCATCACAGAAAGGGACATGGCCTTACTCAACCATCTTTTTCTGAGTTCCCTTTTTATTCAGTGTGGGTTGGTGCTGCTCACACTCAGGGTGGGTCTTCCCTCCTCAGATAAACCTCTCAAGACATCATCACAGATACATTTTTGTTGTGATGGAGAAAATACCCATTATTTAAAGACTATTTGTTAATTTAATGTAAGTTGACCCTAAAATGGTAGCCCTTTGAAGATGAATTTCAAGAATTAAGAATATAATTGGATCTGAATGTCATATAACATACTTATGAGTCTACCACTCAAAAGGCTGAGGCAGGAGGCTCAGCTTGGACTATATAGTAAGCTCCAGGCCTGAGATGTATTGATGTCAGTGGAAAGGAACAGAACTTGTCAGTAAAATTTTCATACAAAACATTATAATTATTTAGAAAATTTAACACATTTTTTTAGATTGACTTTAAAGAATTTAAAATTTAAAAATTAAATTAAAAAATTGAATTTAAGAAATTTAAAGGAAGTATAGATACATGTAGATTTTTGTGTTTTCTCCCAAAGTTTAAATGTCTACATGATGATCCACTTGGGAATAAAAATAAAATGCCAAGGAGAAGAATATTCAAAATTTCTTCTTATAATTGAGACAGCTGTCTAGCTGCATGAAGTCTCTACAGAGAAAAGTCACGCATTGTCGTGGAGAGCCTAAGGTGGCCAAGGTTGGGTCCTAAGGCACCATTTAGTCCTGCCAAGTTGTGTTCCCTTAGACTTGTGAACAGTGTGGTATAGTAAGTGGCTGTATTAATACAGACAAAGAAGTAGCAACAGAAGTTTCATAGTGGCAGCTATCTTCAAAAATTCCAAAGAGAATGACTATTTTGATCTTTGCTTTTAATTTTAGAACTTCAAAGTTTCAGGTCACTCACTAAAAAGAAAGTGTGAGCATGAGCGTGCATGCATGCATTTGTGTGTGTGTGTGTGTGTGTATGTGTGTGTGTGTATACAATAAAATTTAAGCAACAAATTAAAACTTCCTTTCTGTTAGCAAACCCTAAAAACGTCATTGTCTACCACTTAAAAACATGTCTAATTTAGAATAAGAAAACAATTATGACATTAAAGCAGAATGTACAGGGAAAGAGTGGGCCTGTGAAGTAAAATGACTATTTCTGAAGAAAATGCAAAGATCTCAAATGGACTCTCTATTTATAATGTCCCTAAATATGAATTCAGACTTGGGATTCAAATGCCATTGAAAATGGCTACCTTTCAGGTATCATTTGCATGCAGAGAAGGTCTAAATATATAAAAATTAAATTGTATTTTCTGATCTAAAAAATAAACGAGGAGAGTGAAAATAAGAAAATGTTCCAAAAAGCTAAGATACCACTACCACCAGTAAGTCAGATTACTTATTTTATTTTTTAATTTCAATTTTCTTTCATTTTCGTGACTATAATTTAATGCCAATATTCCCTTTCGTTTATTCCCTCGAAAAACTTCCCTATATTACCCTCACTCTCCCTCAAACTCATGATCTTTATTTTCACTGTCACTGCGTGCATATATGTCTATGTCTATATATGTAGATTCCAAAATATAACCTTCTTAGTCCATTTACTGCTATTTGTATGTGTGTTTTTCTCATTTTAAACTACAGACCTTTGGTGTTGCAAAACTGACTTTCTACCCAGAGAAAGTACTCACCTTAGCAGAGTACCAGTGATTTCCAGACAATATCATCAGTTTTATTTCCTACTTCCTGAATGTAGGTTCAGGATCTATTGGTCACTACCATATATTTTTGAATTTCTTTAGTACTTAAATTTGAAAACAATGAAAAATAGTCCTTTTTAAATGGAAAGAAATTTGTAAAGTGGGTCCCAGCTTTCTTCCTGCCTCTGGATTTTTTCAGAGGTATACACCTAGTAACCCTAGATGTATTTCATCTCCTGGCCCCTGTGAGCTGTTACCGCCTGACTCATGCGGCTCTGCCCACTTCCCCTTCTTGAGGGCAAACTTCAAATCTTTTAGAAATGGGGTGAAAATAACTAACTGACGTAAAATGAAACTCATATTTACAGTAACAGGTTAAGACTGAGTCTCCTTAGATGGTAGTGAGTATTTCATTCACAAAAATAAACAGCATTTTAAGTCTCCCTGCCCCATTTCAGGGGGATAGGAAGCAATAAGAAAACAGTCAACAGCTCTACCAGGTGAGAAAATGTTCCATACAAACAGGAGGCTACAATAAAAGACAAGCTTGCTAGACTCAGTTTCACTCCAAGGTGGCTTTTGCAGCTTGCAACTAGAGAAGCAAATGTAGAATATTTCTTCCTCAAACTTTCAAATTTTGACACGATTTATAGGTTTGTGTTTTTAAAATTTAGAGGAGGTACCAAACCCAGGAGTAACAAAAGTCCCATATACAGGAGTAACAACACAAATGGAATATATATATATATATATATACACACACACACATATATATGTGTGTGTGTGTGTGTGTGTGTGTGTGTGTGTGTGTGTGTGTGTGTATGGAACTTTTTTGTCGGTTTTTTAAAAATTATTTTAGGAGAGAGAATAAGAACATGAAGTAGGGTAAGTAGGGAGGATCTGCGAAGAAATACAAGAGGGTAAAGAATATGATCAAAGTATATTATATGAAAAATAAATAAAAATAATAATGAAAAATAGATGTTTTTAAAAAGCTAGGGCCTATATGAAAATGTTTGGCCTTCCAGCATCTGATTCCGTTATTCTTAAGCTCTGAAGTTATTCTTATACCATTACATGCCCTTTCTGTCTTATCATGAATGTCCCATCTCAGAGTAACATTGGGTGTCAGAAAAACTACAGAGAGAATAGTCACCAGGTCTCATAGACAGCCTTCCATAATTCCCTCTGTGGACTTTGACCTGTGTCTGCGGAGCTTTGAGTCTTCGCCCTTGAGCACTGTATTTTAGACTCTGCTTTAGTCCTAGGTGGCATCTCCCTTGCCTTGGATCTTGACATGCAGATCTGTGGCAGGGGCTGAGAGAGGCTGGTTGCCCAGTAGGTGCCTTTTTCTCATGCTTCAGCCTTGATTGGCTTGGTATTATAAAACTCAGGCATCCTTACAATGCTCTGTTTTCTCTGGACCCGTGACACTTGGTGCCATAGGTCCCCCTACTTAGATTTCTCTTTGTTTATCTGTCTCTCAATGTCTACCAGATTCAGAACTCTGTCCAGACCCTCCCTCTATTTACCCCTCATCCTGACCATCCCTGCAGAGGAGCAATCGCAATAACTTGATAATATTTGACACTTTTATTTTTATCCAAGAAAAATATAAGCTATTTGGCTCATTTTTAGTTGCTGATGAAAATTCTGTTATTGTATTCTCATGCTAAGGTTGCTCTTAAGTTTAAGTCCTTACCAAAAATGATTGAAAAGTCAAGAGTGAAGAATACAATAGCATCATTTGATAGACTGGGTCCATTAGGGTCTTAATGTTTTCAATTAGCTCTGTGCTGTCAGTTCCAGAGATGCTTTCCCATGTTACAGAAGAAATCTTTGCATTACAGTTTATTGTTTTCCGTTATTCATTTGTTACCTTGCTCTCCAAGTCAGCAAATAGCAATGATATGATTGGCTGTTTCTAGAAACACAATAAAGTCTTCTCTTTGATATTGTGTAGCTCAGCTTGGGTTTCAAGTTGTCATCCAGCTTAAGGCTGAAATCATGCTCACCATATTTTTAGCTTGACCCCCAAGAACTGGAGGTGCAAGCATGCTCCCCCCTACCTGGCCATTATATGATATGCTTCTCTAATTTTACTGTGTCTCACTGTTTATACACTTTTTTTGTGTGTGAACATCAAGAGAAAAATCTAGCACTTATCACTTTGTTTTCCATGGTACCCAGGGTTCCTGCAACCTGTGAGCATGTCAACAGATAGAAGTTACCCTCGCGGAAGATAACAGAGGTAAGAGTTAAGAAGGAGGTAGTGTCATGTGCAGTGGAAGCATCCAGGGGTATTACAGTGTACATGAAGAGGTATGTTGCATAGAAAATACTAATGCTAACCTGGATATTAATAAAGAAGTCATCTTATAAGCTATCAAGAAATAGATAGAGCCATTTTTGTTAAGCATGGAACATAAGACTTAGTTTATTTGCAATAAACCTGCTATTTAAATCTTTATTAACAAATACATATCGAGGACATTTGGTTTTTCTAGGCTTTCTGTGCTGGTTAGTTTTATGTCAACTTGACACTAGCTATAGGCTTATCTGTGAAGAGGAAATCTTAATTGAGGAAATCCCTCCAAAAGATTGGCCCATAGGCAAGTCTGTTGTGCATTTTTTTGACTGGTGATTGAGGTAGGAGGGCTGAAGTCCACTGTGGGTAGAGCAATCTCCAGGTAAATGTTTCTAGGTGCTATAAGAAAACAGGCAGGGCAAGCCATGCAAAGCAAGCCAGTTAGCAGCACTATGGCCTCTATCACCTTCTGCTGCCAGGTTCTTGCCCTGTTTGAATTCCTGCTGACTTCCCTCAGTGATGGACTATGACATGGAACTATAAGTTAAAATAAATCCTTCCCTCCCTTTTGGCCACAGTATTTTATCACAACAATAGAAACTCCACCGAAGATACCACCATTGCTATACCAAAACTCCAATTAGCATTGATTTAAACATCAACATATGGTAATTATGAACCCAACTTTAACTGTTCTGAAATTAATTGAATTCAGAATGTGATCATAGGCCGGGCAGTGGTGGCGCAGCCTTTAATTCCAGCACTTGGGAGGCAGAGGCAAGTGGATTTCTGAGTCCGAGGCCAGCCTGGTCTGCAGAGTGAGTTCCAGGACAGCCAGGGCTACACAGAGAAACCCTGTCTTGAAAAAAAAAAACCCAAATAAACAAAAACAGAATGTGATCCTAATATATAGCCACTCTAGAAAACAACCCAAGACACTGAAATTCTATGCCTAGCTCATGAGAACAGTTTTGGTAAGTAGTTTAGGGTGCCACTTAACCCTTATAACTTTTAAAAATAACTAAGTAGGGAGCTTTAGGATAATGCAAGTGGAGGTAAATGTAAATCATTTGCTTCCATGTGCCTTCCTCCCATAGACAGTACACATGTGTTTGACAAATGTGCTAGGCACAAAATCTTGAACTCAAGCATAATGAAATACCATATGTATGTAATTTATTATAAAATGGTTACAAATACATTGGTTAAGCCCTAAAGTTGATTCTATCATATAAACAGAAGCTGTGGAGGAACAGCATCAGCATCATATGTAGACATGTAGTTAAGAACGTGATATGCAGTAAAAACCTTTGATCTTAAAAGTTCCTTCCAGCCCTGGCTTCTTTAGAATGTGGGATTCTTACTTACTACACGTAGACCTTGAGATCATGCTAATGACTAATTCAAAGTGTAATTGCAAGTTTAAATAACCAGGTTGGAACAATACCTAGCACATTGTGAGTGGTTCAGAAAAAAATTGTTACTGATGATGATTAATTTCACAGAAAGGAACATTAGTTACCACACAAACCAACTGAGAATAACAAACCAATTGGTTAAGATTATTCTCATTATTAAGGATACTATGATTTGGTTTTCTACTCCATGCCAGATACTGGGCAAGATGCCCAAGATGAATAATACAATTAAGTTCATAATAACACTGTATATGACTACATTTGATGCTATTGTGTAAAAAGGAGACTAAGATTCAGAAGATGAAAATCTGCTTAAGAGCACAAGAGATATCAGATCAATGGGATATGTTACTCCTGAGTCAGTCTTCTTTTTCTGCCTTATGCTTCAGCTGTGTTTTTCTTAACAGGATATTGGTGAGTTGCTCAGGCTGGCTTCATCTTTGGAACATAGTGCCATCAATGTTCCTCCAGAGTTCTGATTTCCTTGATTTACATTCTGGGTATTGGAATTACAGGTATGTGCTACTGAGCCAACCAAACAAGCACCTTTTGTACATCATTCTATACTAAAGGTCAAATTCTGATGGAAGAAAATATTGAGGAAACGAGCCTTTTACTTGTCTGTAATCTGCAGTCTTGTTTAATTTTTACTAGTCTGTGTATATTCCAAAATTGAATCAAACCGATTTCTTAATACAGAAAATTACATGGAAAAAAAAGTAAAGATTACCAAGTTCAACGATGTAATTTGAATGTGAAATGTCCCCCAGAAGTTGAGATATTTGAATACTTAATCCCTAGATGGTGATGTTATTTTGGAAGGCTATAGAACATTTACGAAGCGTATAGGCTTGATGGAGGAGTGGATTCCTGAGGATTAATCTCGAGGTTTTAGCACGTGCTTCACTCCCTTCTCTCTCACACATGGCTTCCTGATTGCGGATACAATGGGACAAAATGCCCTCTTGCTCCCACTTTCATGCCTTTTCCACCAAGATAGAATGAATTCCTTCATGATCTAAGCCAGAAAAAACTTTTTCTTCCACAAATGCCATCTAGTCTTGTATTTTGTCACAGCAATGAGAAAAATAATGCAGAAAATTGGTACCAGAAGTGGGTTTGTTGCGTGATAAACATGATCATAAACTTTGTAGGCCTTTGGAACTAGTTTGCAAGAAGACAGTAGAAGAGTTTAGAGCTTTTGGTAGGAAAAACCCTAGAGTACTTTTTAAATTGATTAATGTGTCATTCTAAAGGAATTTGGGAGACTAGAACAGTAACAGAAATAGAGACTGTAGAAGCCAAGTGCATGAGGTTCAGAGGAGAGCAAGGATTTTGTTAGTAGATTAGACGAAACTTATGTTATTTTCTAGTTAAAAAAGTATATTCAGATACATTTTAAGTGAAGCTGATTTGAAATTTAGTGAACTATGTGTTTAGAAGAGGAATTTCAAGGCCAAATTGCATTCAGGTGTGGAATGATTACTGCTCACTATTCTTATCCAGATATATAATAAATAAAAGACCAAGTGGGTAAGAACGAGATTGAAAATCTGCAGTTTGTCAAGAAAAAAAGAGCTTGAACAAATTTAAAGTTGCAACAAATATGTATGAATCCTAAAATGGACGTTATAACTGTAAAAGAGGAGCCCCCTGCTCTGCACTGGAACAATACAAAATGTACGCCAAGGACAAGAACACACCCATTAAATGTTCCAACTCATGAGAAGATAGAATTTATTTGAAAGGAAAAAAGACTAAATAAAGAATGCTAAATGGGCTTCCCTGTTGCTGGAAAACAATTCTTGAGGAGTGTTTCCCTCCAGTTGCTGCTGCAAATATGGATCAAGGGATCCAATATCCATCCTGAGCTGTCAGCAGAACTTGGTAGCATTGTCCACATAATATTGGTTTTCCAAGCATACAAGATTGAGTAGGCTATTCAGTCTTGCACCATAGTTTCAGAGAATGGTTGAGACCTAGCAATGTGCAATAAGTTCCAAGTCCCTTCAAGGAGGCTTTGAGAAGTCATCATGAAGCTATGAAAGTATGTTGTACTGAGACCCCAAGATGTTAAAGATAATGGAACCATGTGTCATCCACTGAGGAAAACTGCAGCTTAGAATAGATCTCACTCAAGAAAGAAGCCCTTTTGGAGACAAGAGCATTCTGTCAGTAGCCCTAAATACCTTATATTGGGATCTGGTGTTTGATCTGCTAGGTTTGATCGTGCTTACGTCTTTTCATCCCTTATTATTTCACATTCCTCCATTTTAGAATGGAGATATTTATTCTGGACCATAACATTCCAGATGTACATAGAATGACCACATCATTATCATCGTCATATCATCTAGGAGCTTATAAATAGAAAACTGCAGTGAGTTTCAAAAGAGACTTTGGACTTTTGAAGATTGTTAGGATTATTGATAACTATAGAAGATGGAAAGAATGTATTCTGCATCATGAGATGGCCATGAGCTTATTAAGACCAGGGGCCAAAATGTAGATTGAATGCAAAATGCTTCTCATAGGTTGAATGATTGGATGTAGTAGGTGGTCCCATTTGGAAAGTTTGTGGAGCTTCTGAGACCTTAGTGGAGGAAGTGAGTTACTGGGGGCAGGTCTTAAGCTTTCATGGCCAGCCCCACTTCCTGTGGACTTTAGGCTTCTGCAGTTGGGATGCATTATAATGAGCTGACCTCCTGCTCTTGTTCCCCATACCTTTCTCGCCATGATAGGACATGTCCCTTCAAATTCTAGGTCATAATAAACACTTCTTTAATTGCTTTTGGTCAAGTTTTCATAGAACAAGTAACGTAACTAATATATGTAGTTTTTCTAGATTAGCTTTGAGTTCACAAAAGGAGCAATTGACCTCTGTGCAATGGTTCTAATAATGTACCAAGCTCAGTGTTAGGTCACAGTATGAGACTTGGGGTTTAGGGAGTGTTAGTTACAGAGTGAAATATTTCTATGCCAGAAAACATATCCACATGTTTCATGGGTCCATAGCTGGGTACAATGGCAGAAGACGAAAGATTAATGTGTGCTAGAATTGGACAAGTAGTTGTCTGGGAAATAACAAGGATTTAGAAAATTCTGGCTAGCCAAAGGTCAAACAGAGTCCATTAGAAGCTGTGTACCTTTAAGAAAGCAATAGAACTTTCTCTCAGTGGAAACAAATGCATAGAAATGTTCTCTTCCTGAAAGAAGTTAACCTTACGGGACCTGTCACTTGCCACTCCCCCTCACTTCTCAGTAGAGGACTCTCCTGCTCAACCTTTTTCATCTTTGTCCTGCTAGTCGGATTTGTTTTGACAGTCACCAGTGTTTCTCTGCGATGAACCCTTGGTCTGTTCCTGTTTACTTTTTCCTTTTGTCACGGGTTATACAACTCTGCTCTTCCCAGTTAGATTCAAACCTGTCAATGTTGTAGGAGGGAAGAGGCTTTCATCCCGTAGAAAGAGGGCAAGCCGCTTAAGCTAGCAGAGGATGGACCCTTCTGAAGAAAGAAGACAAATAACACTCGAAATGGAATGCTAAGAACTCAGTGTAAGATGTCAAAGAGCAAAGTGTTCTACAATTGGGTAGTTTCTTTCATCCTTGCATTCTTTGAAATTGGCTTTGTGCTTTTCCTGATTTTTTTTTTTATGTGAAGATATTAAGGTTTAAGAAGGTTCAACATAGGGTCAGAGATCTATAGCTTTTGTCATTGTGCCCTCATTTCCCACCAGGGTCTGATCTTAATTGACAAGAGGAGACAAGTTGAGGGCAGCCATGGCCTCTTCCTTGATGGCATAGGGATATTCTGTCTGAGGTGCTGTCAAGTTTTATGTACCTTAACCATATATTTATCTTTTAGTATATGTTTACATTTAAGAACTCTAATAATAAAAATACTAATAAATAATTTATTCGAAGTCTCAGTGGAAGAGCTTATATGGAATGCAGAGTGTCTGCCTCTAAAACCCAAATATCTCAACAGAGCACATTGCCTTTCATTTCTAAGCTTCTGGGTGCAGCAGCTAATGTAAAGAATATGGGACTGAAATCCTCTAAATTCTGGGGTTATTGCTGTTTGTATCTCCTCAACGAATCAGATTAAATTCCAGATATAGTAGGGGGAGAGTACTCACTACAGAGGACACATTTGTTACACATTTAAGAAGGAAAAAGCTAACACTAAAATACCATCAGCAGTTCTGCAGATTGAGCCAGGACTTGATTTCCTGAGTCCTCCGTTATTGTTAGACAATGAACTGGCACTCAACATAAGTAAGTCTAGAGTTGTCTTTCATCTTTTATCTCAGGCCAGCATGCTTAATTGGATTAGGATAGAAAAACAGAGTAGAAAGGAAGGCACCATTTGGTTCTGAATTAGTTGTGTTTTGACCCATCTCAAAAAAAGAGGAAAGAGTAGAAAACAAAACAAAGCAAAATTAGTCCATAAAATTATGCCCACCACAAACCTGGAATACACTGAAGGAAGTGTGAAACTAGAGAGGAGAACCCAGACACACATATACACACCACAGAGAAAGTAGGCTCTTTGGGTTTTGCTTTGTTTTGTTGTTTGTTTGGTGTTGTTTATTCCTGAGGCAAATGTGAATAATGTTTGAGGTTCTCTGCCATTGTGTAAGACATCGTCTGGTTGGAAACACCAGTGAAATGTCTCTTGTGTGCTATCACAGTGTGAGATATAAGAAACACTGTGTCCAGGGAGGCCTGTCATCAAGTGTCACATATTTGTCGACAGCCCTGTTTTGACCTCAGACAAATATAGAAAAGTATGGAAATTCCTCTAGCCCCTTTTCCATAGGTATTCTCCAACTTTCATAGATAAATAGTCTCCCTACTTTGTCTGTTGAAATATTTATTTGATGTCGGTTGGACTTTGGGAGGCTTTATCTCAGCCAGGTCAGGGTTTTCCTTCCCTTCTGCCGAAGTTGCATAAAACTTCAGTTCAGTGAGAAGGCCAGTGTCCCAGTGCTCAGAGTCACTTCCTTATACATCCCTCAGTGGCCTTAAGTGCTCTCTGTAATCTACACGAAGCCTGTCTCTAGTTCTATTGCTTTAGTCACATACCAGCTTCTCATATCATTGACTTTCTCCCCTAAAAAGAGAGATCTCATGTCTCAGCAGGTGACAGTCCAGGATGCCAACATAAACCACACTCTGGTAAATGCAATTTTCAAATCCATATTCACCAACATAAGTAAAGCTCAATGTCAAAATGATCATTGTTTATCATATGCCATCAGAAGGGGAAAAAGCAGAGATTGAACAAATACTACCAACCTGAAACTTGGTCTTGTGTGTGAGGATGTGAAAGGAGTCTTAAAAGATTATGAATATGGTAATTAGATGATAATGATATGCCTCTTATAGGGTCATAAGGAAGGGTGGGGTTAGCGGTAAATCAGTCAGTGAGCAGTCTATGTGCATGTATAGGCTATAGCTTGTATTATCTACTTGTATTACCTTTTATTCATTACACAAGCCCAGAAGGTAGATACTCACCTTCATTTCACAGATGTGGAAACTCAGTATAGAAAAGTTCAAACATCTGGCTTACAGGAAGCAGCAGCTGATCATAGGCCTGGGTTTGAACCCAGGATTTTACTGCTTAGAATTAACTTGAGTGCACATTTCTAAGCTGGATCTTCACTGGTCGAATGAGATCATATGAGGCCAGAAAGGGATGCTCCAGGTTCCAAGCTCCAGGCTCCAGGCTCCAGGCTCCAGGCTCCAGGCTCCAGGCTCCAGGCTCCAGGCTCCAGGTACCATGGTCTTTCTACTGCAACATATCATGCATTTTTTCTTTCTGAAAACTCCATAAAGGTCAAGTCCAAACTTTGGAAAGGTAGCAGAGACCTGGTTTGTTTGCTGATTGGTTGGTATTTGTTGTTTGTTTGTTTGCTTTTGGTCTGTGACTTACACTTCTTTGTTTTCTTTTGTTTCTGTATTGCTTTATATTTGATGTCACAATAATTTTTACTGTTTGTGTATGAGTGTACTGCTTGCATGTCTGTGAAAGTCTGTAAGGTGAAGCCAGAGGCCATATTTCCTTTCTGTTTTATTCCCAGCACCAGAAATATTCAAAATACTAATTAATATTGGATACTAATCTATCAGAAGGGACACCTAAAGTACACAGTCAATTGGATAATCACCAATATTGCTATCAGACTACTGGTGGATGCTTACTTTGTATGAATGAATATAAAATATTTGAAAAATTTGGTCTTCTTTTACCTTGAGTTCATTTATAACCCCATCCCCCTCACTTCTCAACTACATATTTTAAGCTATAGCTTATGCATCTTCAAAATTATTAAACTCCTTCAGCAATAAGGATGAAAATGATAGGAACCTGAAATGCCTGGTGGATTTTAACTATTTTTCATAATGATCACCCCAAGAGTCCCAGAATCAGAGCTGGCTGGAGGAATTCTATGGGCTGTGATTCTTTTAAATAATGACCTTTCTGCCTACTGTGGTGCCTAAAATAGAAGTTTAGAAATGTATTTATTGAAATTAAAAGGTAGATTTTTACAAATTAACCACTGTATTGCAAATTATTCCACATTTGGTAAATAGTGAAGAATTTAATAATTAGTAAAACCTTAGCATCAATTAGTTTTATTGTTTCTTTCCAGCCAATACTATTAAAATGCAAATAATACATGTATTATTAATTTAGAAGTCAATCTAATCCCTCTGTATTCCTTGGAGTACATAGGGGAATTAATACTCAGCTCTGTTGAAGGTGCACTAATTATACCTGACTACACAGGAAGCACAAAGCAGTTGAATGAGTCTTTTCCTGAGACACTCCCCCCCTACTCCCAGGGTTTGGGTTATAATTAGGTCTGCAATGCTTGGCATGTGAATTCCTGAGGATTAAGGAGGTGTTGAAGGAGCCTGGCTCTATGGAAGTTCTAACCAGTAAACCAAAGAGAAAGACCAAAGAGAAAAATTCACGCATTGAGTGCTTACATGGAGAGGTGGGTACAAATTAAAGGCCACTTCTGCTGCTATGATGTATAATACTCCAGCGTAATGCAGTTTTGAAACAGAAGTGTGTATTTGTCTGAGAATTCCAGGTTATGTAGTCCATCATAACAGTGTTGTCAAGGCAGGAACTCCGAGAAGCTTCTTACATCAAGGTCAAGAGCAGAGAGAAAGGAATGAACACATGCTTACTTGCTCAGCATGCTTTCCTCAGCTCTCACACAGTTCATGGTTCAGTCCATGAATTGATGGTGCCCGTGCCCGAATGCAGGTTGATTCTTCCCACCTCAATATGAAAAATTACCTCACAAGCAGCACAGAGGCCAAGATGCTCTAGACAATCCCTTATGGAGACTGTTTCCTAATGATTCTAGACTGTGCTACATTGATAAAACTGACAGGCAACCACAGGACAAAAATTATTAACACTGCTTGGCAGGACACAAAAGTATCAAAAATTCATCTCAGGCACAAGGAAGAGGCTTATTTGGATACAATGCATTCTTTTGAAGGCTGGAAGGTTTCTTAGCCTGAGGAAACAAAGCTTTTCATCATGGAAGATTGAAGCAGAAGCTATCTTTTGACATATTCAATATTTTGACAAACAGTAATAATAATAATAATAATATAAAAACACTAACTAATACTGTAGTCACAGAGAAACCCAATGGAAATGGTATTTTACAAATAAAATGAAGAAGGCATTTTCAGCCTAAATCACCCAGTTTTTAGAATTATTTATTCTTCCCAAGGTCTTATACATAATGATATTTTTGATTAATACTAAACTGATACTTGTATTTACATTAATTTTTCTTAATCAGTGTTATCTGGTATCATGACCTGTTCTATCACGCCCCTGAGTTCCTCAGTATTGTTGTTCTTAGCATGTTGAGGAAGGAGAGTGGAGTGGGCGGGGCATGCACACAACATGTTAGTGTCTTCAGGCTGATGCAGAATTTGCAGGTACTGGACTAGGAAACTGGGCTTTAGGCAATAGAAGATAATTCCCTTCAGAATTAGCATCATTTTAATGCACTCGTCCCAAGTCTGCAATGCTGTCACAGCTCCCCTTCAGATCTCACAGCTGCTCATGTCAATGTTGATTTGTGCCTGTGAGTTTGCTATAACAACCATTTTTCCAAATAATTACGTAACACATGATTTAGTTGATATGAATCAGAGCTGATAGAAGTAGTTTTTCACACGCGCATATGGACATGCCTGTGTGTAAAATCAGGGGAATACCTAATAACATTCATGCCCTAAGAATTCCATTTTCACTGACTATGTTTTATGGCATTCTTCATGTAAATGGAAGATGACTGGAGTGCACTTACTAAAGAGTGTGAGTTATTATAGGGGAAATCCACAGTGCATGTATATTTCTGCTTCAGGTTTTGTGGTGCTTGTTGTGTGTGGTGGTGGTGATGGTGTGTGTATCTTCTAAACTAGAAGGGAGCCCTGTCTTCCACTTTGATTTACGTGGGCTCATGAAAACTGCCACCTAAGAGAGCAGTCCAAGTTTTGTGGATAAGTAATGGTAATTACCAAATATTTATTTTGAGTCTTACTTTTGAAGTCAACTTTAAAATTGGCCCTTGCCCATTGTACTGCCTCCCAAACACGATACCATGAACAGCCTTGGCACATGCTTTTCCATGCAGGTCACTGAGGACCAGAGCTAAGCAATGTTGACCACAGAATTCCTACTACCTATCTCTATACATGTCTAGCCCAGGATATGCGAAGATTTAGTTAGGAAATGCTACTGACCTGTTCTTTGACCAGTGAGAATTGTCTTGAGGGTTAGCATATCGGTTTTCACATCAGCATTAATTCCTCATAGCTACAGAGATGGGAGGAAGATGACTGGGATGTCAGGTTCTCATTATGAACAAGTGCCTCACTTTGTCTTTTTAACCATAGCTTCTGATTAGAATATTCTAGAACCAGGAGTCCTGCTTCACTACAGACCCTATCTCCTCATCTCTAAAGCACTGGGTCTCAATATTTATGGGTCAAATGCTTCCAGATACTTGGGAGAACATTTTCAATGTGTTTTCTCTTCTTCTGAAACTCTGTCCTACATGCCTGCTCCTGAATTTATCTTGACAGTGCAAATATCTCTCAATTACGTGAACTTTTAAACCCTTGCACTCTTAAAATATCCTTTTGTGCTGTCCAGTTCACTACAAAGCGCTCAGTCCAGTTATTTGCCTTCTCTGGAGTCTAGATTTTCCCAATGAAGTGGTACACTTTTCATTATCCTGTCAAGACGAAGCTGTTCTTTCAAAACGTTAGAGCCACATTCCCTTAGGTCTGAAGGACTGGTCCAGACTGTGCCATTCCAAAGCTTTCGTATCATGCTTTTGTTTATTGTGAAGTCAACCCACTGTGAGTCATGTTCTTTTGTTGTGCCCTACTGACTATGTCATTCTGAGCAAGGATTCTGAGAACTTCTCATAATCTCCCTTTCTCGTACTGCTATAATCATCACTTAGGTGAGGTTCAAACATCCTTGAAAATTATCCTTCCTCACTGCAAATTTGAGTGACCGATTTTATAATACATTTTCTGCATTTTAGCAATGACTTTCAGGGACAATTACTTCCATGCATGACTAACTACAACACCCTCCAAATCAGTGACAGTAAAATCTGACGCCCTCACCACAGCATCCTTTGCTGCCTGCAGAGTCTCCTATGATCACGTCATGATCTCTGTTCTCTCTATGGTATCTCCCCGTTTTTACAAGCTCCAAATACTCTCACTGGCTTCACTTTCTTCTGCACTTGGAAAGTGTAGTTTCAATTATTCTTTCAACAATACCTCATGCTTCATCATCCCTTCTGCAAAGTTCATGTGTCTCTATATACCAAGTCCACCATCAAGGATCACAATACACATTCTTGTCTTCAGAGATGATAAGTATTTAAAAACTAAGGCACTCTTATGGAGTTCTGTCACAAGGGAAATACCTGCTCTACAAGTTCGGATGTTTGTTGATGTCCCCAAGCAACTGTTATTGGGTCTGATTAGCTTTATGCACGACTGTCTTCCACATCAGCTCTAATCTTTTACCAATAATCTGCTAATCTGTGCTCTAGATCCCACCTTACCCATGACTTTACATTCAATTGTATGGATATCATCGATTTTGAAGACTGAATTCTTTTAACTTATCCTGTGTTTCTTTGAGAAGCTTTGGGGTTCTACCTTTGTACCTTCTACTACCACACTTTGTACTTACTTCATGTGACATATATACGCACAAATTAAAATTAAGGCATAAAAAAGTGGCAATATAAATATTGCTAACGATATATACTAATTCCTTAGGTGACTAGGCAAATAACTATAACACCCAAAAATGGTAGACGCTGCTCAGCAGAAGACTAGGGCAAGAAAGTGAGCTTAGGGTAACCTGAACAGATGAGGGCTGTTATCTTTATAACACTCCAGGGTAGAAAGAGTGAGAAAGGATTCAAGAGAGGATGAAAGCCTGGTGTGTTAGCCCGTAGAGGGTCCAGCATTGAAATAGATGCCCCTTCCAAATACAGGGCTGTGGCCAGGCTGGGTCTCCCTGAAGGCCGAGAATGCTGGACCCTGCAGAGGTAGGCCCAGACTGGGGCTGAAGAGGCCAGCCTGCTTGGCCCTCCAAGAAACATTCTTCCCAAAGTAGAAGAGCTGGGTGGAGAGGAAAGGCAGGCCCTTCCTGGGGCCTGAGGAGAGGCTGGGAGAGTCCCCAGTCTCGGCCTTCAGGGAGACCCAACCTGGCCACAGACCTGTATTTGGAAGTCCACACTTGCTAATGAAGGACAGTGGGAACTGGCCAAGCCGGAAGGCTCAGGGGACCCTGAGACAGCAGGACAGGAGGAATTCTGTCTCTGAGGACAAAGTTCTAGACCTGAGATATCGGCACAGGGCTGACAGGGAACAGCAGGATCAGGAGACCTTGGGCAGTGATGCCAGTGAATTCAGTGAGACTTCCATGGAAGATGGGGGCAGTGCCACAGTGAGCAGTAAAGGCCTCAAGTTGTGACAGACATGTTATGGCTCTTGCCATAGCTATGGGAAGCAGTCCATGTCTTGAATGATGTGTGTGCGTGCATGCCTGTGTGTATGTGTGCCTTTGTGTGTGTGTGTGTGCGTGTTTGTTTGCGCCTGTATGTGTGTGTGCCTATGTGTGCCTGTGTGTGTGAGGCAGCATAGGTTGGAAGTAGGGGATCCTGACAGTTAAAGAGCAAAAATTAGGTCCCTTCCATGCAGCTCAGGCCCCCCTGTATAAATATGTACACTAACCTCAAATGACATTTTTATTTAATGAATGTGTCCTGGTTTAAAAAAAAAAAAAAAAATAGATGCCCCTTACTTTGGTGTGAGAACCACCACTGACCTCTGCTGCTCATCCATTCCAAGGCACTCAGAGCTCCTTCCTTCACTCTTGCTGTTTAGTAAACATTAAATACACTGCACAGAGAGCACAGCCAACATGTTTGATCATTCACCAGCAGTAGCAGAGTGGGGCATCTCCGTGCGATACAAATGGATTTGGTCTCCACGTAGCTCCTGTCCACTCTTCAACCCACTGGAATTTTGTTGTTCTGTTTGTCAGGCGAGGATGGATGGCCAGTCACCTTTCTTCCGTACAGGTACCAGTCTTTCCCATACCACCTACTGAAAGGGCCTTTCTTCCTCTGCTCTGCTGTGGCATCACCCATGCTGTAGGTGATGTGTCCATGTGTGTGCCTGGGTTTAAGTGCTCAGTGTCACCCCCACTCTCTGTGATGCTTTGTAAGAAGCCTTGGTATTCGGTGATACAAGTTGTACGGGGTTGTTCTTCCTTAGCTGGGCCCCTTACATGTCTGCCCAGATTTCAAAATCAGTTTGGCAGTAACCATGACATTTTAATATTCTCGGATTATTAATGCCTTCTTATGATATACTGCAATAAAACATAAGTGTTTTGGCATAGAGTATAACTTGCCTTTATAACCTAGTTCTAGTTTCTTGCCTGGTCACACTTCTGACCTTTCTCCTCCTCTCTTGTATGCATTCTATACTAATTGCGAATAAATTGCTTCTCCTATGTGTTTATTGTTAAAAAGGCATCTTGTGTTTTTGTGTTTTTCTACATTCTTTCCCTCCTTTAAAACACACACAGCCTCCACTGCTGTCTGCCTGTAACACTTATACTCTTCCTTCAGATCTTTGCCCTGTAAGTTTCTGTTAAATAAGGACAACGATCAGCACATGAGTGATCAAGGCCCATTATACTCTGTATATATCCCCATTACAAATAGCATATCATATTGCAGTACCACAAACTACTAATTTTAAATTTTTACTTATTTATTTTTGAGACAAGGCCTCTGTCTCAATCTGGCCTCAAACTCCTGATTTTCCTGTCTTCACTTCCTGATCACTAAGATTACAAGTATGCACCACCATGCTAAGTTTACGTGGTGATAGGATCACTCTCTGAGCCCATGTATCTATCTGGCTCATGCATGTGGGTAAAGGTATACTTTATGAATTCTCTACATATATAGCTCAAGCTACTAAACTCTAGCAAAGATTAGACAGGCTTTTAGAATACCCCCAAATATGTGGTCAGTAGGATAATTCAAACAAACTATTTGCAAACATATGTCAAATGCTAAACATTAACATAACTGATTAAATGATAAATAATGAGCCAGTTACTATGAGAAACATGGTGTCATTGAATGAAATTACTTTATGGTTACCAGCTACATTTTTTAAAAATCTAATCAACATATCAAACTGTTAAAGATTTATCCAAATACAGAATACCCTTTACACTGACAGAATTCTAGAATCAATGCTACACCATAAGTACAAACTACCTTCATGACTAACAAACCATAAAAAATAAACTGTTTGTTGCATGTTTATGTCAAGTAAATCATTAAAATAATACAAAACAGCACATCAAAGGCGCCTACTGCCTGATCTAATCTGAGTCCAACTACAGATGCTAGCATGATCCTGTCACTTCCCCTGCCTCTCTGGTTATCTCAGATAATTGCCTTTTGAATGATCTGCCAAAGATGCTTTATTTATTTACTGCTCAATGAGAAAATACTTCATCAGAATAGCTTCAGCCATAATTGCAAAATATATTTTCCTGTCCATTGGAAAAATATTATGGTAGGACAGAGCAGTGAAGCAGACGTTTGCTTCCAGACATAGAAATCAGAACTGGAATCTCACCTCTGTCTCTGCACATGCGTGTCTTTCTTCTGCCTCCCAGGGTGTTGTCAGAACTACAGAGGATACATGGTGCCCACATGTGTGATCATGTGATAGTGGGCAATGAGAACCATCCAGTTCTCCCTGTCCTGTGGGAGTGGGTGTGGCTGCTGAGGAAACAGCATTACAGTGAACAGAGAAATTGTGAGGTGATACACACAGACGATCGTTAGTCAGACGATCGTTAATAGTTCAGCAGGGAGGTCCAGGAATAAGGAATATTCATTGTGGGATGGAGATGATATTGCCATTTGAGAACTATTTAGGAGGCAGCTGGGTACAGGATCCTGTGATTAACTTGTACATGAGGTGTAAGGCAAAGGAAAAGGCTCCTAGCTTAAGTGATCAGATAAGGCGAAAGAATTGACGGGGATCAAGAAGAAATATGCACCCCTGAAACTAACAGCTACCTCTGGGGCTGAGTCATGGGAGATAAAGAACAAACTTCAGATAGCATGGTTGGGTTAACAGGGCCAGGCTATTTTGTGATGTTGGGAAATGCAACTGTGTCTTGGAACCCTGACTTACACCTACCTATTCTTCCCTTAATATTCAATGGCTCTTCACAAAAGTCAGTGAAAATCACAGGTCCTGGTATAGTAGTCAAAATACACCAGTGACATGATCAAATCCACTTTTCAGGCTGTTGGAATTTGCATCTAATTTGCAACTAAGTCTTCTAGGTAGTAACTAATCTAAAAAGATTTTAGCTTCATTGACTCTCTAGTCAGGCACAGACCTTTTCTTCCCTTCATCACAGGCAGTTTTACTCATGTCCTTATCCACAGGATGGTCTCTGATACTTACTAAGGCCAAGATACTAGTTGGAAGGGAGCATGTCACTACTGCAAACTCAAGGGAAGTTCTAAAACTTGCTCTCAAAATCCAATGACAGTTATAGCAATTATTATTGAAAATATGGCACAAGACAAACATCCCTAAGAGGCTGGGTTTTTTTGTTTTGTTTTTGTTTTTTGTTTTGTTTTGTTGTTTTCGTTTGGTTTGGTTTGGTTTTTGAGATAGAGTTTCTCTGTGTAGCCTTGAAAGTCCTGGAACTCACTTTGTAGACCAAGATGGCCTTGAACTCACAGAGACCAGCCAGCCTCTACCTCCCAAGTGTTGGGATTAAAGGCGTGTGCCACCATTGCCCAGCAGCTGACTTTCTTTATAGTTATGAAAGACTCTGAATAGGAGTTTCAAGGTTAAATTGCTTTAATATCAGCTTGCCACACCCAATAATTATCTGAGAAGAGAATCTCAATTGAGGAAATGCCTAAATCAGAATGGTCTGTCAGGGATTGTGTTCATTGTCCACTGATAGAGGATGAGGACCCAGTGCATTATGGATATTTTACACTAGACAGGTGGTCCTGAACTGAGAAATTTGGTTCAGGCTAAGCCCTCCTGAAAGCCAGCTAATGAGAAACACTGTCCACAGTTCCTGCTGTACTTCTTTGGTTGTGAACTGAGATCCTTCAAGTTCCTGCTTTGAGTACTACCTCAATTCCTCTCAGAATTGAACTATAATTCAGATTTATAATCCAGCAAATGCTTTCTTGCCAAGTTACTTCTAGTTGGGGTATTTTATTATAGCAACAGACGTGAAAAACAATGCTGTCATGAAGCTCTACACAAATTCTTCTAAGTCCCATGAAGTTGTAAATGTTTCTTACTGTGGTAGCATGGAAGGAAAGATGAAGAAGGAATAATGTTTACATCTTAATTATGTGTGTGAATGCGGATGTGTCACATGAGTGCAGGTGCCTGCAGAGGCCAGAGGTGGTGCATCTATCTCCCTGCAGCTGGAATTACAGGCAGCTGTGAGCTACTTGACATGGCTGCTGAGAACTGAATCTAGGTCCTTTACAAGAACTGTGTTCTCTTAACAAATAAATCATCTTTATAGCCAAAGAAGGAGTAATTTTAAATAGTGTAATATACAAACAACACATTTAATTATATACTGCATTCTTCTCTCTTTAATGCATGTTTTTAAAAATATTTTCTGTAGTGTAGAAAGATCATTTGTAATTATTTTTTGAGAACTTGATCAATAACATTAGCTTTTACTGATATTCTCCCCCTTTCTCTCTCCTTTATGTAATATGCTTATAGTAGGTTTATCTGTTTGTGTGCACATGTGTTCATATGCCAGTAGAGGCCCGAAATTATAATGAGTGTTTTCCTTTATAGTTCTTTTTTTTTTTTTTTTTTTGAGACAGTGCCTCTCATTGAATCCAGAGCACATGGACTAAACTGGCTGGTCACTGAGTTCCGGCTGAGCCTGTCTCTGAGCCTCCTCACTCACTGCTCCCAGCACTGGGATTATAGACAGTGCCGCTACCCCTGGTTTTCACAAGAGTAATTTGAACATAGTTCTTCTTGATTGCAAGACAGGTACATTACTGATGGAGCCACTTCCCTAGCCCTACAAATAAACATTTTTTAAAAAAGAAATTAGATTCAACTGGCATCTTATGTTTTGTATAAAAGAATGACTTTTCCAGAATTAGTTATGTTACTGAGGATTTCTTGGTTTTATAACAAGATATGGAACTTGCTCACTCCGCTAATATTTACCCAGAAAACTCATATTTTCTTCCTTTGGAAACTGTTAGATCATGTGTTCTAGAGGACATCTGGAAACAAAAAGAAACCGAAACTTCTCAGCCACTGGCACCATGTCTCTTGGGGTCTTTACCTAATGAGAAGCTAATGACTCCTAATGGGAGTCAGGGAATCAACAGGTACTTCCATTTTATCATTTATCAGTTAAATAAATCATTTATTACAACACAGTCCTGAAATAAACATTCTTCCTTGGGAACTCTCTTAAAAATCATTTCTAGTCTTGTCTGGGTGACACAGACAGACTTATTTCAGAAAGCCAATATTGTGTCAGACAGTCTCAAATTTGCAAACATATTAAGCATTATTTTCATCATGCAATGTTTTAATATCATTTACTGCTTCTAAAAACATGTTTGTGTCATTTTCAATATTGACTTATTTAGTGCTTTAATCATCAAATGTAAAATGGCTGGATCATTAAACACAAGAAATATGTTGGAGCTTCTTTAAATATCAAATTTTAAATTTTATAAATATGGGAAGAGTTGAAATTATTAGGATAATGCTTGAAGATAATTCATTTTCAGGAAGAAAGTTTTCTTATGTGCTTACATCATTTTTTCAATTCTTCCTCTTTTGATGATGTGTATCTGTAAGCATTTATGATTTACAATTCTCTGAAATCCTTCCAGGGAATGACGATAGATGAGGACTATTTCAAAGGCAAACTCATGGATGAATATATGATGATTCCTTTTTGGAATGATGATTTAATATACGAAGGGAATATTCCTAGAATCACTCTCATGATGATGAGGGGGGTGGTGGTGTGTGTATGTGAGCGAGTGAGTGTGTATGTGCATGTGTGTTACTTTTGCTCACCCAGTCTGTGGAATAGACATACCAGAAACTCTCCATTCTTAACCTTAGATAATAGCTTCAGTCCTGTGGTGTTCAGAGCGTGACCTCTGAATTCTACTATGCTTAAATTTCTGCTCCATCATTTATCAGGTTTTAACTTCATGCAAGTCATCTTTTAAATGTCAGTTCCCTCTGTTGTATGTAGTCAACAGTGTAGTGGCTACTTCTCAAATCCATAGAACAGTGAGTGGAGGGAAGCATTTCACATGTTTATTTAGTGCAGTTTGTCAGTCATGGGAACCAAGCATGATTACTGTATTTTCAATCATTATTCTGTTACTCTTTGACTTCCTTTGATAAAACTTTTAAAAGAAAAATTTAATCCCCTTAAGATTAAAAGTTTAGTGGGATCTCGAATGGCGGAGAAGCACATAAAGAAATGCTCAATGTCCTTAGTCATCAGGGAAATGCAAGTCAAAACAACTCTGAGATTCCACCTCACACCAGTCAGAATGGCTAAGATCAAAAACTCAGGTGACAGCAGATGCTGGCGAGGATGTGGAGAAAGAGGAACACTCCTCCATTGCTGGTGGGATTGCAAGCTGGTACAACCACTCTGGAAATCAGTTTGGCGGACCCTCAGAAAATTGGACATAATACTTCCTGAGGCCCCAGCTATACCTCTCCTGGGCATATACCCAAAAGATGCTCCAACATATAAGAAGGACACATGCTCTACTATGTTCATAGCAGCCATATTTATAATAGCCAAAAGCTGGAAACAACCCAGATGTCCCTCAACAGAGGACTGGATATAGAAAATGTGGTACATTTACACAACAGAGTACTACTCAGCTATTAAAAACAATGACTTCGCCGGGCAGTGGTGGCGCACGCCTTTAATCCCAGCACTTGGGAGGCAGAGGCAGGCGGATTTCTGAGTTCGAGGCCAGCCTGGTCTACAGAGTGAGTTCCAGGACAGCCAGGGCTGCACAGAGAAACCCTGTCTTGAAAAACCAAAAAAACAAAACAAAACAAAACAAAACAAACAAAAAACAAAAACAACAACAACAACAACAAAAAAACAATGACTTCATGACATTCTTAGGGAAATGGCTGGACCTAGAAAATATCATCCTGAGTGAGGTAACACAGTCATGTATGTACTAACTAATAAATGGATATTAGGAAAAAAGCTTGGAATACCCACAATACAACTCACAGACTATATGAAGCTCAAGAAGGAAGACCAATGTGTGGATGCTTCAGGCTATTTAGAGGGGGGAACAAAATAATCATGGAAGGTAGAGGGCTGGGGGGACTTGGGAGAAAAAGAAGGGGGGAGAGGAAAAAAGGGGGGCAGGATTAGGTATGGGAGGAGACAGGGGAGATATACAGAGGGTCAGAAAACTGAACAGAGGTGTGTAGCAATAGGGGATGGGGAACTGGGGGTAGTCAACAGAAAGTCCCAGACACCAGGAAAGCAAGAGGCTTCCAGAACCCAATAGGGATGACATTAGCTGAAATACACTACAAAGAGGAAAGAGAACCTGTAGAGACCATATCCAGAAGTTAGGCATAGTCCTCTGTTGAGGGATGGAGCCACCCACCCTTCTCAAAATTTTAACCCAGAATTGCTCTTGTCTAAAGGAAATACAAGGACAAAGAATGGAGCAGAGACTGAAGGAAAGGCCATCCAGAGACTGCCCCACCTGGGGATATCCCATATATAGCCACCAAACCTGGACGATATTGTGGATGCTGGGAAGTGCTTGCTGATAGAAGCATGATAAGCTGTCTCCAGAGAAGCTCAGGCACAGCCTGACAAATACAGAGGCAGATGCTTGCAGCCAAACATTGGGTTGAGCGTGGGGTCCCAGATGGAGGAGTTAAAGAAGGGACTGGAGGAGCTGAGGGGGTTTGCAGCCCCATAGGAAGAACAACAATATTAAACAACCAGTCTCCCCAGAGCTCCCAGGGACTAAACCACCATCCAAAGAGTACACATGGAGGGATCCATGGCTCCAGCTACATATGTAGCAGGGATGGCTTTATCTAGCATCAATGGGAGGGGAGGCCCTTGGTCCTATAAAGACTCGATGCACCAGTGTAGGGGAATGCTAGGACAGTGAGGCAGGAATGGGTGGGTGGGTGGATGTGGGAGCACCCTCACAGAAGCAAGGGGGAGGGTTGGGATAGGGAGATTTGGAGGGGAAACTGGGAAGGGGGATAACATTTGAAATATATATATATAAAAAAGAACCAATAAAAATAAAAATAAGAACTTGGAAGGCCCGTGAGTGGGGTTGAGGGGAGCAGCGCCTCTCGCCCAGACCCGCCCGGATCTGCCGGGATCCCGGGCCTGAGAACCCGGGAACAGAAAGACTCCGAAACTTCC
>CM052705.1:45623414-45731103 GCA_028551405.1 Uromys caudimaculatus | reverse complement strand
GGGGATGGGGGGTATACAAAGAGGAGACTCAGAAAAGGGGAAACATTGGAAATGTATATAAAGTATCAAAAATAAAAAAGGAGGAAAAATAAATAAATAAAAAAAATAAAAAAAAATAAAAAAATAAAAATAAAAATAAAATGTTTAGTGGAGCTTACAGCTAGCCTAGGATCAGATAAGAAATTAGCAAATTAGCATGAGTCTCTTTGGCTCTTCTGAACTGTTCTGAGCTCCCCTGGGCTGTTCACTGTTCAAGCCCACACTGCTGGCCCAGCAAGCTGAAACTGTAGCTAAGCAAAGTAAGACACTGTTGTCACAAGCAAACATTTCACTTAAACCTAATGAAACGTTGCTACCAGTGGCTTCCACAGGACTTAGAGAAGCAAAACTTTGAACATTTTAGAGATAATATAAAATGTCCGGCTCATCATTGCTAAATACCGTTTTGTGAACACAGGTGCTGCGAGACTATTTTCTTCAGCAAAGGAGTTGGGTACTTCTAACACAGGAATGCTAGAGTCAATAGAAAGATAAGAATCAGCAGAAGTTTAAAAGACAAAGGACACTATTCCTAGGACGGGAATGCCTGAGCACACAGGCGGACTTGACCTGCTCAGTTTCCATCTTTCGCTCTGTTTTACCGCCACATTCCCCAATTCCCATCCATGTTTGTTTGTGGCATTTGTGCGGTTACAGCGATGAGCAAAGCTTATCTGCAGGAAGGAAACTGGGCCATTGCAATAGCTGTGAAAGGGCTTGTGTTGAGCACAGCAGCAGTCAGTGACACAGATAAGCTTCAGCCGAAGCCACTGATGCAGGGTAAGTAACATGTGGGACTCCGAGCAACAGGAAGATAAAGATCCCCTTATTAGATCATGATTAACAGTTTCAGTGTGGGAACAGCTGACCATTCAGCGCTGAGCCCTGTTCAACTACTCAGGTTAGAAGGAACCCAGCCTGTCAGGTCCTCCTTTCTTTCTCTCCTAACCTTACTCCTTTCTAGTGTTCATAAAATCCTTTGCTTGCCTGGCCTTTCACTTTCTCAAAGAAGGTCACTTTAATCCAAAACCAATTACTAAAAATCCATATTTTATCATTTTTTGAGAATTTCACATATGAATGTTGTATTTACATCATTACTGCCCTTTCCTGGGTACCCCCACTCCCTCACAACTATATGTGCTATTCTTTAACTATTGTTACACACATGCACACACACACACGTTTGTGTAGGTACAGCCTACTGAGTCTGTTTAGTGTTGCTCATATGTATATGTATTAGAAATCCCCACTAGGGATTGGATGACCTGCTATAGGGTTCATCCCTGGAGAAGAATGGATCTCCCTCTCTCAGCAACCATTAATTTCCTGTATGACATCATCTAGGGGCACAGTCTTGTCATATTGTTTCCATCTGCGTTGGTGTATCCACTGCTATTGTCATTTCACAGATTTTGCTTAGGTGAACATGGTGTTAACATCCACGGGTGTTGTGCCCTGTCCTAGACAGAAAACAGTGTCTTATCCTGTGGCAGGCATCCTCCTCCTTGATGTGCCCCCTAAGCCTCAGACACAGGGGTTGTGTTGTAGATGTATCACATGGAGATAAGCACCCTACAGGCAGCAGATCACAAGGACTCTAGCCACATGTTATGTAAACACATGGGAAGGGATGGCTCTAGAAGTTTCCTTTCTACAGTTACTTGCTGTGTAGTGCTGGCAGCAGGTACCTGCCATGGCATGTGTGTGGAGGTTAGAGGATAACTTACAGGGGTCAGTTCTGTCCTTTCACTGTGTGGGGCTTAGAGACTGAATCCTGGTCATTAGGATTGGCAGCAGGACCTTTACCCACTGAGTCCCCTCTAAGAGTTATTTAATCTCCAGCAGGTAAAAACATGCAAAAAAGAAACCATTAGCTTCTCATTTTATTTTACTTTGATTTAGTTAAAGACCCTTGGAAAATTTAAGCATTGTTCTTTTATAGGGTACAGTTCAATAAACTACTCAAGTAAATTTGTCAAACTCATAATATTCTTGGAATGTTTGAATCATGTGTCCTTCTGAAAGCCATCCAAAAGGAAACTCACCAGAGATAAATCACTTTTTTGGATGAACACACACATGCATGCCCATTCAAGAACTTCAGATTAGATCCTTGCTTTGAAATAAGACTTCAGATACATGATATAATAAAATTACTTATCCTGAGGACTTCAAAGAGAGATATGATATTTTGTAAAACAAAGTGATGAGATTCTTATTACATTTATTATTTACCATGATAATAAACAAAAATAAGCTAGCATTAGGTCACAAATGATCACACTGGTCATTTCTTTGAAAGCTCTCATGAAGAATGTTCAAAGACTACAGACAACACTTTACACATCTCCTTGTTTCTATATTCTTTTAAAAGAAAATATTTTTCCAGACTGCCAAAATAAACATTTTGCTCCTGGAAATGTTAACTTTATGGTTTTGTTTTATATCCAGCCAAAACCAAAAAGTCAAATTCCATTTGCTTTGTTCAGAATCATTATCTAATCTAGGTCCCATATATGGCCTCCAGTTGCTAAACTCCTTGGTCTCTGCTTACCCTATGGCTGTCTAAAATGTTCCTATGTCATCCTGTTAGGGACCAAGATCTCTGGATTGACCTCTCTTTTTATATATTAAAGTGAACCCTCAGTCTTCTTGTAAACCGACTAGAGAGTATCCTGTGTGTGGTTTGCACCATGGTGACAGAGTAGAGCTGCTCAGACTGGCCCCTGAACTGTGTGGTCAGCTTCTGAGCTCTCCGGTCTTCTGTTCTGCCCTCCCACCTATGGTCAAATGGTATTCTGTAAGACTCACTTTGTTTACCTTATGCTAACACAAAATGAGGATCTTTCATGAGTCAACTACTGCAAAAGTGAGGCTTTTCAAATTTCACATCACTTCTGTGCTTACTGTGTAGTTCGTCTTCTTCATCAATAAGAATCACCAGCGTGCACCATAAGACGAATTTCCTTTCAAAAAGATAAATACTGCTTTAAAATTTTTTTAATGTTGAGATTAAAATTATTTTATTTCCCTTTTCTCCCTCCAAACCTTCTCTATACTCCCCATGGCTCTCTTTCAAACGCATAGCCTCCTTTTCATCAACCATAATTACATATATATATATATATATATATATATATATATATATGTGTGTGTGTGTGTGTGTGTGTGTGTGTGTGTGTGTGTGTGTGTGTATGCACTTTTTTGTGTGTGTGTGTGTATGCACAATTGGTATGCACTTCCCTGATGAAGTCTATTTCTCTCACTATCAGAACTTAGTTGCCTATAGTTCTTTATGTAGGGTTGAGGCCTCTTAGGGGGCTTTTCCTTAGGTGAAATTTTGTTTAGCATCTAATGAAGTGTAATGTCGGGCCGTGATTGGAAGTCTGTGTTTCTGGTCGAGCTAAGGTTTGAACATTGCAGGCCCAATGGGCTGTCCTCAGCCTACAAGGGTTGGCAACTGTTTGCCTAAGCTCCTAGAATACAGCTTCTAACTCATAGCTACATCTCTCCATAGGTCTGTGACATTTGGTCACATAAAAAACGGGTCACACCCCCAGCCCCTCCTCAGGTAGAGGCATGGCCATGCAGCCTCAAGCCATCCCCAGGTTAATGAGACACTTAGAGACTTAGCCACTCCCCAGTTACCATATCTGCCTCAGCCATCCCAGAACTTGGGGGGTACAATTCCATCCACGCCACTCTCCACAATGAAAATAAACATCTTAGAATTAAGGACTGTCTCTTCATCTGGACCCACTGTGGGAAGCCAGGGATCTGGCCCTCGATTAAGGAGGCAAGTCTAATCTCTTGCCAAGGGCTTCCCAGCTCCCAGACGGTACCTATTCTGGCTAGCCCGTCTGCGACATCCTGTGGCAACTGTGGTGCCCCGGGCTAGAGAAACTCAGAGATGGCTGCCGTGCGTCCCCCGAGAATGGCCCCTCCCCCACCCACGGGAAGGGCCTGCAAAGGCTTACCACAGCCCCCACCTGCCCGTCGGACTGTGTGGGAAGAGGCGCAGCCACTTCCTGTGTGTCTCCTGTCCCACCTAGAGCCCCAGCACCCATGGCAGACACGTGGGGTTTCTTTCCACCATGCCAGGCTTGTTCCCACAGTGTAATATACCTTTTGGCATTTTTTGAGGTTAACGGTTCATTGATAATTTTTATACAGCAAGTACAAGAGTTATTCAGTGTGTTACAGCATTGCCTAGCAGGAGGCCTTTGGGGCTGTTGTCTGTTTTAAAGATGCTTCCATTGTATTTGACTAACCAGCTCAGATTGTCCCATCCTCAGTTGTACTTTGTGCTGATTAATTTTAACTGTCAACTTTACTTAGAATCACTTGGAAGACAGTTTTAGTGAAGCATTATCTGGATCAAGTTAGCCTGTGGGCACTACTGGAAAGAATTTGTCTTGATGGCTAATTGATGTAGGGAGACCCAGCCCACTGTGGGTGGTAACATTCTCTAGGCAGGGGGTCCTGAATGGTATCAGAGAGAAGAAAGCAAGCTGAGAGCAAGCAAGCACTTAAAGACTGATCCATGCTTTTTTTTTTTTTTTATCTCTGTGTGCTTGACTTTGGGTATGTTACATTAAGTTCCTGCCTTTACTTGCTGCAATAATAGACTGTAACCTGGAGTTGAAAGCCAAATAAAACCTTTATTTTCTAAGTTACTTTTCTTCAGGGTATTGTCACAGCAAAAGAAATGAGAATAGATTGTTGTTGTTGTTGTTGTTTTAATTTGTTTGTATTGTTTTTGCCTCTTAACAACCATTTTCCAAAAGGTCCCTGGTTCACTTTACTGCAAAATAATATTAGAAATATTTTGATTGATATTGAAGTCAAATGTGTCTGGCCTTCTTTAGCATATGAAGTGAGAACAAAGCTGCATACATTTTAAATCACAAATTTGTTTTCTAAGTTTTATCAATTCTAATAGCACAATTTCAGAAAGCTACTTGATTTTCTACTGCTGCCTTGTTTTTCCCTAATTCCAAAAATCTTGATTGCCTGTGAAGTATCTAATCTTTTTCAGTTTCTGACTCAACCTGTTTGCCCTCCATTCAAAAGCTTTGTCAGCTAATAGTGGTGCTGGTGGGATTGGAGACAAGAACAGGAAAGAAGCCGGTGTGTTCCTCCTCATTCCTCTGTCTGGGGAGAAGCTTCTCGTGTGACCATGTCTCCATCTCCAGTGTCCCCATCTCCAGCACAGACCCACTATGGGTCCTCTCACTGTGCTCCTTTTCATTGTATTTACTTTTCTGTCCTTCTAGCCAAAGTGTGGAAAGATGGAAATCTTGGTTGTCACTGTTGGTCTCTTAATTCATCTGACACTATTCTGGCTTATTCTCTAAATTATATTGCATTTGAAAATGTATCAGCTGACCTCATTGGCCCTTGATAATAAAACTAGAGCATTGTATGAAGGAACTACAAAAATATGCCTAATGATAAAATGATTGTTTAAAATACTATTGGCTTGCTTTCTTTCCCCTTCACCATAGGCATTTCTGAAGATGTGAAAAATCTGTGACCTAAGTTAGTTACTTTAATAACCCTTTTCTTTGTGACTATGTTACTAATTTATATATGGTTGTGCATGTGTACTTAATTTAGTTCTAACTTTTGGAGATTCTGTTTTATTATTTTACTTGTAAATACTCAGGACAGTGTATTTATATGGGATGAAAGTGCATATAAAACACACACACATAGATATTTCTCCTGATCTATGTCCTAATGTCCCCTCCTTTTTTCTTTTAGTTCACACTTGTAATGTTCTTTTTGTAACTATATTTCCCAATTCTTGTATTAAGTACACTATAT
The DNA here is from genome assembly GCA_028551405.1 of Uromys caudimaculatus. Taxonomy (NCBI): domain Eukaryota; kingdom Metazoa; phylum Chordata; class Mammalia; order Rodentia; family Muridae; genus Uromys; species Uromys caudimaculatus. Next base: position 45,725,232 of record CM052705.1, on the reverse strand, counting down.
CACTTATAACTTGCTATATCATATTTCACTGAGGCACCTCCATATTGTTATAAGGAGATTTTCTTCCTTCTTTTTCACTACCGTCAATTACTTTTTCACTTGGATAAAACCATACATAATTTAAGCCACTGTACACTGTTCAACATGTAGGCTTCTTCCAGCTTTTGTTATGAAAGAATAGCAAAGAGAATGGCTCTTTATTTGTAATTTTGAACTTGTGAGCATACATTTAGAAAGACAGAGTCCTGGAAGCCAAATTCTTGGTTTAATGTGTAATGCTTGATAAATCTTCTAAAGGATTCATATCATATTACAGCAAAACAGCAGCTGGCTGCTGACAGCCCTGCCTACAGACTCTGCTGATAGACTTTTCTTGTGTCAGCCAAAGTGGGTGACAAATGACACCTCAGTGTCACACTGTATGAAATCTAATATCTCTTCATATGAACTAGTACTATTTGTGTTCTATGACCTGTCTACACATGTTAGCATATTTTTAGAAAAATAAGAAAAAGCTCTGTCTTAGAAGTTAGAGGATCCATATTTCATCTTAGATGCTTAATTCTACTCTCAATTTTTCAGTGAACTACCACAGAGCCTTAGTTTCTTCCTCTTGCTTGGTGTTTCTTACTGAAGCAAAGATGGTATCACAACATGATTTTGGAGCCTATGGCATGCTGTGTGCTCCCCCTTGAAGCATATTTACTGTTGTTCTCAAACCTCTAAAACCAGAAGTTTGTTAGGGACACTTGGTGAGAAATCCTAACAGTAGTCTAACCCCAATCAGACAGAAACTATAGAAAGAGCAGCTGTGTGGCTTCCTGAAGCTTCTGAGAGTCTGATCAGAGGCTCCAGGACTTAGACATTGCTGGACTCATCTCAGAGCACGTACTGCCAGCAGCTTGGTTTCTCAAGTGTCTTCCTTTCAAAAAATAAATAAGGAAATGGTAAAAACTCAGCCCTTTGCAAAGATTAGCTTTTTTGACAATGGTAAATGGCAAAATTCTTTGTTGGGGAGATATGACAGCTGTTTATATACACAGACTCCATTCTTTGAATTATTGCTTTTTGGCAGGGTACAGAGAGTTTAATCTTCCCTAAATCCCACTGCTACTTCTGCTATCTAGGTTTGGCCACCCTGGTAAAGAGCTTCATCAGCTACTTGCTGGGGCCTGATGTCAATGTCATTTGATATTGTTAGGTTGGTTGGAAGACTACTTAAATGACTAATCAAAGAATTATGAGACATATTGCAAATCTAAGCCCTTAAGCAGAATTTAACACATATATGGTAGTGTGTGTGTGTGTGTGTGTGTGTGTGTGTGTGTGTACACATGCACATGTATGCTGACTAAGTACATAGGCCAGTTGAAACTTTGGGTCTTAGATAAGACTTTTGGCAAGGTATTGGTTCACCTGGGGACACTTGTACTTATAAACATTTTTTAATTTCTAAAATACAATGAAGTAAGAATGACAAGCATCAGGTTTAATTTCTCAAACACTTTCTATTTGTTCTGCATAAAAATAATGTTATATCCTCTGCAAAAGATTGTTTTCCTCAATCAGGAACATCTCCACTGATAGCCAATGTTCTGAAAGACACACATGACATTTCCTGCAAGATTAATAAGATGAAGGAAAAAGACAGGAAAAACCCAAATGGCCAATTATATAATTTGCATTTTTAGAGACTTATTTGCAAACCTTAACTAAAAAATAAGTCTAAAATTAGATTACCTTAATATTCATTTAATGGTAGAAAACCAGAAGTTTATCTTTAAACGTTTCATATTTGAGGGTTGAGCTGCTTCTTCTTCTTCTTCTTCTTCTTCTTCTTCTTCTTCTTCTTCTTCTTCTTCTTCTTCTTCTTCTTCTTCCTCCTTCTTCCCTCCTCCTCCTCCTCCTCCTCCTCCTCCTCCTCCTCCTCCTCCTCCTCCTCCTCCTTCTTCTTCATCTCCTTCTCCTTCTTCTTGTCATCATGGACATTGTCATGATCATCGTTATCTCAGTTCTCTGGATTTTGCAACAAACAGGGGTACAATGCATGGAAAAAAGGTGTTCACAATTTATAAAGAGGCATGTTGGTTTACAATTAGTTGTTTTACTTGGATTGATGTCTATAAGTATTTTATTTGGCTTAATTTAATTATTAGTGAAAACTTTCCATCAACTATTAAATTAGTATACACCAAGGAAGACATAACTAGGGGAAATGTAACAAATGGTATAACACTGTAAGTAACAGGAAAGAAATCAACTCTGAATCTTAACAGAATTTTAGAGATGAAAGGAATTCCTAGAATACTACCTTTCTAACAATATAATCTATGTGAATATAGTCACTTAGAAAAGAGATGTAATACAATGCTAATTTGAGTAACTTTGTAAATAACAATTATCAAAAATTTCCAGGCTATCAAGTAAGACCCAATAATGGCATTCACATCCTTCATGTCTGAGAACTCCTGGCTGTGCCCTTGGATACCCTCAATTCTATCAATCAACCAATCAATACAATAAGTATTTGTTAAGCACCTACTATATACTCTTTACTATGGCAAATGTTTGAAGTGTGGCATTCAGTATACTAATTCTTGGTTGCTGAACTCAAGGTCTTTACAATTAGAAATATAAAAAAGACCTATGTGGTGGTTGGAATATACTTGGCCCAGGGAGTGGCTCTATTAGGAGGTGTGGCCTTGTTCAAGGAAGTGTGTAATTGTGAGTGTGGGCTTTAAGATCCTGGCCATAGCTGCCTGGCAGCCAGTCTTTTAGCATCCTTCAGATGAAGATGCAGAACTCTCAGCTCCCCCTGCACCATGCCTGCCTGGGTGCTGCCATGCCCTGCCTTGATGATAATGGACTGAACCTCTGAACCTGTAAGCCAGCCCAACTAAATGTTGTCCTTATAAGAGCTGTCTTGGTCACGGTGTCTGTTCATAGCAGTAAAACCCTAACTAAGACAATCAGACTGTGGAAAACTAGAAATCAGAAATAAGGCTACAAAGAGAAGTCCATGGAGAAAGAAGAATCTTTTAAAGAAATGATGTCAAGACAAAGTGTAGTTATATGTAAAATGAAGAGCGTGGACTCAACTGTACACAAGGTACAAAATTAATCAAAATAAATGCAGTACAACTGCCAAGGACTAAAACTGCAACTCTTAAAAACAAAGGGACAGATCTTTGTGACCGAAGATGGGACAAAGTCTAAGACCACAGGAGCCACAAGAGAAATAGATCAGTGTTCATCCAAATTTTAAAAGTTATGTCTCAAAGGATGCTACCAGAAATGTAAAAGAGCACAGAACCTGAAGGGACTGTCCAGATACCAAAGGGACTGCTTCTGTACAGCTGTAACAGAGGCCTGAAGTTTTAAATGGACAAGTATATAGGCATATATTCCTCCAGTGGAGATACACAAATGGTGAAACACAGAAAAGGATGCTGAGTACCACTGGACACCAGAACCAAATTGAAGGCGTGCCTTGTACCCACTGAGAGAAGCAGCCAACAAGGGCTGCTATAGATGTAGAGATACCAGAGATCCTACTTGGTGAGGATGTGGAACAATGCTTTGGAAAATAGTTTGGTGGTTTTCAAAAGGTAAAACAGAGTGAATTATGATCAGCATATTAGATATAAACCATAATGAAATGAAATCAGGGACACATATGTAAACAGGGACCCTACAAAAAGTGGCAATAAAGTATTATCTAGCTATAGAAAAGAAGGAGGGTGAAGGTAGGCTATGGCATGACAGAACCTTGAAATACTATGTAATTAAGAAGGCTATAAAAATATTACTAGGCATGTTTTGTTCATAGAATCTGCCCCTCAGTTGCGGTTTCTCAGAATTTTTAAAGAAAATTGATTTCCTTACAAATTGGTCTATTGGAGCTAGCAGAGCAGTCTAATAGAAGGACACATCAACACACCACCAATGGCCATCTTACAAAGCCATGATACAAAGCAATGTATAGAGGAGCCTATGAGTCAGGCTGGTCCATACTTTCCTGGGAGGAAGTAGACGACTTGGGTCTCACCCTGCCTCCAGCTTTTTGTTTTTGTTTAATGTTTATTTAAGCTTGGGTCTGAGAAGGAAAATCACACCCAAAAGATACCTTATTTTGTTGGATTCTGCCATATTGACACTGGCAGAGATTTTCCTCAGTAACTCATTCCTTTGATGAGAATACAAATGTTTTTCAGCTTTTCTTTGGAGGTCAGCTTGAAGAACGAGACTGCTACATTCTTGATAAAAATAAGAATTTTGTACCTGACTAGAAAATAAAGGTGACAGTCTGATTGCCAAGGAAAAGAGCACAACTGTAGAGTCAATGTTCCTTTGTAATAGTCACTTCTAAACAACTGTTTCCAAGGGATATATGTTATGTGATTTTACTTGTATAAAATTTCACAATGAGAAGCCACAAAGGGGAGAGAGTGATGAGTGATGGCTACAGATAGGAGCTTGTGTTTGCTTTGGAGGGAGACATGTAGCTGTTGCTAAAATGTAGACGGTTTGTCCTTGAGGTGCTGAAAATGCTCTAAAATTGATTGTGATGGTGGCTACATGGCTCCATGATTAGGAAAACCACTGAACTAAGCTCCCGGCATGAGCTACATTTCACTAATGGTGTATTTTGAAACATGAAAAAAGTACAGTTGCAATTAAGTCTATACATTTTAGAGGTGATGGTAGACAGTGGGTTTCTATTATTTGACAAGCGTGGTAGACAGACACACAAACTTACCCTCAGCATTTCCATGTATAAAAGCATAGAAAGGGGCAGGATATAGCCTAGAGTTTAATTATTGCAGAATTTTTATAAGAATGCACACACATAAAAAAGAGTTAACAATGAAAGCTGCCGTTAAAAATCACCATCCCAGAGTCATCGGCTGTGTGAATAAAGGCTCAACATACGAGCTTTCTGTTTTGTTTCTTCCATATATTCTTCCTACCATACCAAAGGACAAAAATTGATGATTTCTTCTCTCACAAAAAGCCTGAACAGTGCTAAATGATGTTTAGAGTGATTGGTTTCTAGGTTGTTGCAAGTCTGCCTCTATAATGAACCCAAACTGAGGTACCAGAACTGTCTGTGGTGCTCTTGGCGCGTCTAGAGGCTCAGCCCCACCACACTTACACTTTGGCCCTGAGAATTCTTCTTCATTCCTGGGAATTCTCTTGTTTGATATTCAATTTATTACATGCTAATTTGATATGAGAATGGTAACTGCATGACTCAATCTATCTGGGCAATTAATTCTGACTTATCTTTAGAAGCAATAAGCTTTGTATTGATCTAAAGTTTCCCTTAAGTGAAACTTCTACGTGGTTCAATTGAATTGGCTCCTCTCATATAGATGCTTCAGAGGTTTCATAAGTAAGTTGATTATTGACTCTTACGTATGCCTTCATGTGCTGGCTTATTTTATGCCAACGTGACACATGCTAGAGTAACTTGGCAAGAGGGAACGCTGGCTGTCAAATGCTTCTACCAGATTGGCCTGGGGCTAAACCTATGGTGTATTTTCTTGATTGATAGTTGATATGAGAGGGCCTACCACACATGGGTTATGCCACCATGGGCAAATGATCCTGCGTACAAGATCCTATAACTATGGGATTGTTCATCATGTCCCAAACATAGCCCTGGTCCTAACACAAGCATTCCCTAAGTCGGCCATCTGTTCTGATTTTCACTTCAACCTTTGGCTTTGGAGCCTGGCAGTACCAATTTCCTACTGCTAAAGAGAAAGAAATAGACCCTACTTGCATCTAATTATATCCCTTACCTCTATTTTACTTTGAGATGAGATTGACATAAACATGTAAAGCAGGCAAAAATTTTTTTTCAATTTTAGGCATGTATGTTAGCATGTTTGAAGATAAGTATACACTGATAAAATCATCAGCATAAACCGACTCATTAATGCATCCATCCCCTTCAAAGGGTTCCTCTTACCCTTGTTATGCATTTTTATGATAAGAGTTATGGGAAGAGAAAAGTACCAAAATTCTTATCATTCAGGATGTATAAGACCTCACATATTTTGATTAAACAACAATCTTCCTTTTCCAGGAATAAAATTGTGTGAACAATACTAAAAGACTTATTTTAACAGAAAAATTAATATTCCATCCAGTGTCAGGCATTCTGTATACCTTAAACTCTTCTTAGCATTTTTACATTGAACTGGCAAAACCTCCTACAAACTTTGGCATTTCTTGGGCTAAATTGTCCTGGAGAGACCGTGGACAATTGAACTTTTCTGCTCTTTACAGGTTAGATAAACTACAGAGAATGCTGGCTTTCGCCCCACACTTAGCACTACATATATTGCCTGAGAGGAAGAAAAGGAAGAATTGCCCATTCTAGCTTGCTAAAACTGAGGATGCTACTTCAAGGAGGAAAGGGTCTGTTGCTTGGTGTGAGAAATACTCACAGGAATACTCAAATAGCTGGTGACAGATCACTTGCAGTTAAATGAGGTTCAGCCTCTGTGGCAGACAGGCATGGGGGAGCTTCTGTCTCCTTAGAAGAAAGAGTAGGAGGATCATCTAAAGCAAACTTCTAGCCAAGTATAGCATCTGACAGATGAAGGAACGGGTGGAAACCAATGGAGCAGTGAACGAGACATTCAGCAGCCCTGCTTCTCCATCTCTCCTCCTGGCAATGGCTCTAGGGAGGCATCTCTTAGCTCCACTTCCAGACATGATTATTTAAAATTGTCACAATAAACTTAATGTAGTTCCTGGGGGACATTAGTTTCCTTCTAGCACAAGGTAGTATATAAAAAAATTATATAAACCCTAGAGAAAGCTTTACCACATTCCTAGAACCACAATATTTCATTTTGTCTATTTTCTGACTATAATGCAGTGAAATTAGAAATACAAAAATGTAGCCAGAAAAAAACAACTCTGATGTTTTAGGACTAACAGTTTCTTCTGTCTAGCTTCCCTGTTTGTGCTGATTTGTTTTTATCTACCCATGACTACTGCTTGGATACTTTATGTGATTATATATAAACATACATGAGAATAAAATAGTTAAAAAATTTCTACACTAGCTTCAATATCGGGGTTTGAAAAGGAGAGTAAAGTCATCTTGTGTGTCTTTGTAAATTTTATATCTAATTTTTAGAAGATCAAACCAAAAGTCCTTAGAATCAGGACTAAGATTCCAGGATAAGCATAACTGGTGTTTGGAGTCAGTTCTATATACTCAACGAGCTGTCTCTCTTTCTGTTTAAACAGTCACAATCATTCAAGCTGAGGGTTTAGAAGTAGATTTAGGACTAGGGATGTAGCTTAGTGGTGGAGTATTTGCCAAGCATATGTCAGGCTCTGGGTGAAATGCAATAATTCAGTTTATACTAAGTCATGTATGATTTAAAGTCTTTTTAATGTTAGTATACCTGTGTAGTTAGGACTATAAAGCTCATTCAGTGAGCCATTTTATTGAATATTTATTATATGGAAGTCATCACAGAGAAATCATTGAATAAACAACTACATTTGCAATACTTTACACTACACATTTCCCAAAGTAATAATAGTCTGTACTTATCAAAACTGAATCTCCTCAGAATTTGTTTTGAAATTACACTAAAATGCAAGTTTCCCCAGAGCCTGGAAATATCTTGGTGAAGCAAGTATTGATACTCTTTAGCTGCCAAAAGATTGTTTGGTGGAAAAATGAAGATAAAAGAAATGAAGACCAAGAAACCCAACTGTCAAAGTAAGCGGCTGCTCTGCCTTTCACTGAGTCATCTCTAGATGAAAGCCTGGGGGAACTTTATCTAGCCTAGGTAGGTCAGATAAACAAGGCAGGATAAGAGGTAGTGTAGTATATCAGAGAGCACCCCGTCTGGGAAGAGAGAACAAGTACAGAACTTCTTCACATAGAACTCAGTCAAATAAAACAGCTAAATTTAACATTTAAAAGTACAGTATTGGGCTGTTCGAACTAAGAAAATGAAATTTCTTAAAGGTGTCATGTGGTAAAATCAAAGTAACTATTTTCTTCTGTGTTCCAAATATTGGCATTTAGGTGTGATGCTTTCTGTTTTAACACATGACTTTAGCCTTAGCTTATCTTACTGTTATTAGAGAGGGAGCGGGGAGCATAATGCAACTTATCTCTGCATTCTAAAAGCAGTTTTATTGTCTCCATCACCATAGGTGTATCAGTAATCAGAACATACTACCCTCCTAGTACCCTGATCCTCTTTTCCAGGCAGCACCTTAACCATGACCAGTTGAAATCATCCTCTTGTAGTATTCTCTAGATCCTGTTGAGACAGATGACCTTGCTTGTGCTCTGATATCTTGTTACACTCTTGGGTATTTTCATTCTTACCAATTTTAATTGCTCACTGTCTAACAGATTTGAACTCAAGACCTCCCAAGAGTAAATCCCCTTCACCTTTTGAAAAATAAGTTAGAGGCTTACGGTTCATCCGTGCAAGGTGGTTTTTCCTAACTCTAAAGGCATTCTGAATCATTAGCAACTATTTCTATTCCCACCACAAGTGGCCTCAGGAGATGCATAGGGAAGCTTGAAGGATACAAAGCAAGGACCTCTATAAAAGGTACAGAACCTCCAATCCCAGTGCTGTGGGCGCTGATGTCCATAGTAATGTATCAGGGTGGGTTTGACAATCCCAGAACAGGGGAGGAACAAATGCTATATCTGGTTCTTCAATCAAGCTCAGGTGCTGGTGAGCCAATGAACTTTCTTGAAGTGATCAACTTCTGAGACAAATGGGAAAAGAAGAGAGAAGTGAAATACTGCCTATAGCTACCAGCCCTTAAGAACCACACTGTATTTCACACTTGTACTAGGGGCAATTCCAGCCCCAAACTGCCAGGGCCTTAATTCTGATCAGTCAAAACACAATCAGAGTCATGGCAGCTGGCCTAGAGAGGGGGTTAAACAAACCTGCCCAGTTTTACTCTCTTTGTGTTTACATCAAGCTTTCGAGTATTTTTTTTTTTTTATGTTTTTATGCTTACATTTGCCTAAAGCTTTCAAGATTTGTATCAGGATACCCTTAATTTTGACACCAGTTTGTGGCAGTTGCTTAAACTTTATTTTAGATATCTGATCTCTAATTGATTTTGTTAGAGACCCAATTGTCTTTGTGTTCAGATTGATTTTTCTCCTGGTTCTTGCATGATGGGTGGGGCCTCTACATTGTGGTTATTTTGCAAGGTGGCCCTGATCCTGTTTCTATCCCATGTTAGGGAACGGCTGTATTTAGAGTGTGCTCATTGTTTCTGCACGTGGTGCACTTAGCTCTACTGACAGCTTTGCTTTCAGAACCCTTGCCATGTTATTCTGGTTAAATCAGTCTTCAGGTGCTGTTGGACTAATGTTCTCTCTCTTCTGCCACCATCTATGGAGCTGCAAGGTTCTACCTTAGACTGCATGCTGTATCTCAGTATATTCTGCAGTGGGGGAAGGGGTGCCACTGGCATGAGAAGAGAGTTTGTGCTATCTTGTTCCAGAACCAGAAAACCATCCCCGATCTTATGCAACTTCTTGAAGAGTTCTTGAGTGTCTTGACTGCCGAATGCTCATGGATGTTGGTTGGAAAATATCCCAGTAGGAGAACATCCAGATGTGAATTTCCAGCAGAGTTGGGCAGACAGACAAATGCTAACCCATTTCTCAGTATCTGGAAGATGCAGAGAGCATTGTGCAGATAGCTGACATATTCATGTGCTCAAATCTCCCAGTACATTTCCTACAGTTTCTCACAAGCAAGTAGGCTCTGTGTAAGTAAGGCATCAACTTTGAGGAAACTCTGGCTCTGTGAGTTAGTACAGGAGTCAGATGCCAGGAAAGTGGGCACTGATTCCACGTAATGACAAAACTGTGAGTTTGGGGACCTGGATACACATAAGCACTTTCTCCTTTCTGCTTTTTGAAGAATATTTCTCCATAGAAGCAAGAGCCCATCATTATAGAGTACCTGCCACCAAGATGATCTGGCCACACACTGCCCAGAAAATAGTTCTTTGAGATTCACATGTTTGTTCAGTGGTCTTCTAACCTTCTAATCCCAGCCTGGACTTTCTTCCTTTCCTGACCCTGCCATTTGGCTCACTGTGTACTACCTTCTTGGTTTTCTTGATATGTGCTGCATATCTCATGTTAGTGGATGTGACTTCCACTCAGTTCCCAAAAAGTTCAACACACTGCTAGAATGGTGTTTTTCAGGTCCAGTGTGCTAACGAAGTCATGGCTCTGTGCTACTTCTGATTTCCTTACAGCAAGTCAGGCAGCCAGTACCTCTGCTCTTACAGAAGAAGCAAAGTCTCTGCAAAGTAAGACTCTGAATCTGTTCTGTGTCTCCCCCACAAGTTCTCTCTTACCTTCTACTCCTACAGAGGGGGAACTTCTCAAAGTCCTGCATCCCTAATTCTGTTTAAAAGAAGAGTTGACTGATTGTCTCCTTAGTTCTCAGTTTCCAGGCCTGTGGCAAAACTCCTTCACTAATTGCTTAAGGATCAGATGCTCGTGCTCATCTGAGAGTTATGGGGCAGTCAGAACAGATGCCATGTTAATTTTATTACTTTGAAATTAAATGCATTTTTTTCTATTAGCAATCTAACATCAGGAATTGGAAAGACTTTGTTGTCCTTTGTTGAAACAAATTTCATGTCTGTTCCTTGGATTTGTCCTATTTCAACCATTTACTTGCTTATTCACTTGGGACTTGAGGACACAATTCTCTTCTATGAGGCATGATAAGGCTTAGTGATCTAATGGTTATTTACCATTAGACCTCTCTAGTAGTGTGTTTATTTTAGTTCAATTTGTTTCCACCAATTACTACAAAGTTTTCAAAATGGAAAAGATTACAGCAAAGACTTGTGTGAAAATTTTGCGTTCCAAGAACTGAGCATCTTATAGGAAACACAGAGATTGAAAAACACAAATATGAACCTTTATCCCCATAATTATTCTGAAGCAAAATTACATGTACAGATGGGAAAATAGTTAAAGCATACTGCTGGTGAATGTGGCCTTAGCAAAATGGATGAGACCAGATGTCTCTCTTAGGAATTGCCTTTGGTGGAAGTGAAATCCAGGAAGACATAGTGAACATTTATGTTTTGGTAGTGGGTGGGGACATCAATCACATAAGAGAGAAGAGATGCCTCGGGTTAGCAAGGTCCAGGTGTCAAGTCACAGAGTTGGGCACCAAACACAGTTCTATATTACTTATATATGAGGAAGGACCATGAGACATGGAGATGATGCCATATTACTGTGCCCATTATGGGGAGCCAGTATTTTATCCTCTAAGAAAGCAGAGGGTGAAGAAATCATATCACTATATTAAATTTGAGGGGCATCACCATTATACATTAAAACATTTAATTATCAAGTTATAAATTTGAGTTTATAAACTCATATTTGACTGCACTCTCCTTTCATACTGCTGGGTATGTAAGCACACAATGGGTATGTCTCATCTTAGATGACGCTTTGGATAAGAATGGCTGAGAATATTTCTCTTCTCTTAACTATGAAGAAATGTGCCATTTTCCAGGAATTTCTTCCACAATCTTTCTAATAAGGATAACAGACACAAAAAGACATTTCCTTATGCCAGGCCTACTTGCTGAGTAGAAGTTTCCTCCCACATGTCCTTCACAAGCCTTCCTGACAATGTACCATACCCACAGCCTCCATTCCTCATTTCCGGATCAGAACTGGACTCACAGCATACAGTGGAAGAAAACAGTCATGTGTTTAGCCACTGGAGTGTACCTACTGTAATAGAGTCCGTCTCATGGATACTTGGTGTAGATGAAGAGAATTGGTTAACAGCATCTGCATACAGGCTACAGGAAGAAAGGCAGACTGATCTTATGGGTAGCAATCCATCTATCCCCCCTTTCTGCCTCACCTTGCCCTGCCACAACCATCCAGAGAGGAAGGCAGATTGGAGGCATGGCTGGGATTCTGAGCCTTGCTGGAGGTTAGCACCCATTTCACCAGCCCCTGCTACCATTGTCAAAACATATTATATGAAGAAAAATAGAACCTCCAATGGAATATTAGGTACTTTATATGCAGCACCCTGTATGAGAAAATGGGCAGGTTGAAAGATAAAAAGAAAATATGTGGTTTCTCAGTGTGTCATGGCAGGGTAGATATGATTTTCAGATCAAACTAAATTCCCTTTGTGTAACTGACATTTAGTTCCTCAGACATTTTAATTTTTTAAAAAAAAAAAAGCAGAGAAGCTACTTTACTGTGGCTTTTGCTGGTACTTTTTGTAGCCGTGGTCTGGTAGGAAGTATGGCCCACGTTTCCTTGGCAACAGTAGAGTAGAAATAATACACAGAAACCCAACTTGTCAGTGAATCATCTGCGGACTTCTGTTTCTGATCCTGGGAAATAATTGACAGGCTGTTTTTACTTGCTCAATGTTTGCTGACTTCCCTTGAACACTCCAGTGAATGGGAGACTTTAGCTAATCTGGTCAATCATTTAAAAACAAGGTGACAGGCACATTAGCCCTTTACGACTGTGATACATGCCCACTCCTTTTGCTTTCCTTATTCCTCAAAAATTGGTGCACCAAGATATCAGCAGTGAGGAAGTCCCATTTCCACAAAGATGTCTGATGTACCCAGTAAGTTGTTTCAAGACTTTGCCACAGCCCAAGTTTCTTAGTATCTGGGAAGCTAATCTCTGTAGACCTCAAGCCCAGGAACAACAAACATGCAAACCCTGGAAAATAGAGGTGGTATGCCTCCTATCTGAAACACAGGCTGAACCTTACGGAGACTTTGGATATCATTTAGTTTCTCTACTATTTTTTACACAAATGCCCCCACTTAATTATTTTCTCTCCATATCTGTTGAATGCATGTATTTAAAGTTTGCTGCCTTTTGGCTCTGTCTTTCCAACTCAGACTGCACACCGAACAAGAAACAACTTTCCATACTATCTTAGTCAGGGCTTCCACTGCCATGGCAAAACACCACGGCCAAACAGCAAGTTGATGGGGAAAGGCTTTATTTGGCTTAGTTATACTTCCTTATTGCTGTTCATTATTGAAGGAACTCAAACATGGCAGGATCCTAGAGGCAGAGATGATGCAGAGGTCATGGAGGGGTGCTGTTTTGTGGCTTGCTTCACATGGCTTGCTTGGCCTGATTCCTTATAGAACCCAGGATCATCAGCCCAGGGTTGGTACCACCCACAATGGGCTGGGCCTTCCCCCATTGATCACTGATTGAGAAAATGCCTTACAACTGGATCTTATGGAGCCATTTCCTCAACCGAGTCATTCATTATGGAAGCAGCAACTGCCATGGTGCCTGGATCATAGAATATGTTTAATTAATGAGATGGGGAAATTGTATATGGTGTGTGTGTGTGTGTGTGTGTGTGTGTGTGTGTGTGTGTGTGTGTGTGTGTGTGGTGCATATTATAGGTACCTGCTAATATAGAAACATGTGAAGGAGCACTTGAGAAGAGCGAAAGTTGATTCAAGGTGGAGTGCCTTTCCTGATCACTCCCCACCTTTATTTTCTGAGGCAGGAACTTCCACTGTACCTGAAGGTCATTGATGGGTCTAGTCTAGCTGACCACTGAACTTCATGTATCTGCTTCTTTCCTCCTTTGCACAACTCACCCAGTACAGAGCGTTAAAGGCATACGCCACTGAGCTGGGCTTTATTTTATTCCAGCATCCAAACTCAGGTCCTCATTCTTCTGCAGCAGACACTTGGCTGACTGATCTGCCACACTTGTCCCTCAATAAATGTTCATTGATTGAATTATAATAGCTGAGAGTTTCTTCTAGGTCACTCTCTTCCCTGCCCCATTAGACCTATGGGCTCTTGTCAACAGAAGCCTTGTCTCACATGTCTTTGTGTCCCCTGCTCTTACACACCATCTGATGCATTGTGCACATGCAGTCAACATGAATTGGAATGGATGCAGGACATCTCCCTCAAATATTGTAGGTCATTTCCAATCACATCTTTTCTTCATGTAACATGAGCTTCTGCACCACTTAAGTCTCCCATGCTTAATCATGCCATTTGACCTTCAGGATCATCAGAATGGCCTTCAACATCCGCTATAATCTGGTCAAGACTTATGGCCAACCTCCACCCTCACAGATCTTGATTTACTTCATCTGTGTGGCCTTTCCTTAGGTTTTTGACTAACGCTTTATTATTCCTTTAATCCACAGGCAATGTTACACGTATTTATCTATTTTTCGTATCACTTGCATGTTGAAGCCATCAAGTGCCTTTTTCTGTGGCCCAGATCTCTCCCTGAGTATCCAAACAATATTTCACTCAGACACTAAACATGCGCAAAAGTGTGCTCAAATTCTTAAATTGTGAAGGAATGCTTATTGTGTCTCTTATTGTGATGAGTCCTCTTCCTTTTATGTATATAAATTAAAATATGGAGGAAGTGATAGGTTGTCTCCAGTGTATTTCCAGATGTTTGGGGATATGTTAAAAGGAAGAGAATATTCTATTGTACCTACTAGTGTGTGTGTGTGTTAGAATTCTGCATTATACAGTCTTTACATGATTTTCCTCTGCTGTCATTCACCGTCATTTCCAACCTGTTCCTCCTTCGCTTATGTATCTATCAGTGCTCCTGTAGTTTCAGCCCTTGTGGGGGAGTGGAAACAGATAGAGATTGCCATGTGAAGCTGAGCCAGATAGGTTGCTCACAAGATAAGTGACTAAGCAGAAGTTGCTGGGGCCAAGCCAAGTAATTTTAAAAAAAATAATTGAAAGCACACAAGATATCATCTATATTTTTTAAACAAAAATAAGAGAGTTGAAAGTTGCTCTCGGGATTCTACAACTCTCCCAGTGTCTTGATTCTCTAGAAACAAGATAGAACACCTATCTAAAATCCATGACGCGTATTTTTTCTTTTCCTTAGGTGGCCTTTAGTTCTTCCTCCTGTCAGTGCAGAAAATACTCTTTGAGCTTCCCTGGCGATAATACAACCTTTCCCCTCTTATTTTGCCCTTGCCCAGGTCTTCCTCTGCTCCCCACAGGGAGGATTCAATGCTTCTTCAGAATGATTCCACAGATCTTTATGCCTACATCCTTTTTGTGTGTCACTGTGGAGCACAGCTGTTGGTTGATATGTGTCTTGGCAGAGTGTAACAGTAAATAGAAGACTAAATTTAGGTCATCTCCCCAAGACCCTGAGCTCCAAGTTGCAGGAGCCATTTTCTCCTCCCTGATTTCCAAATTAGCTCAGCATGTTGAGAATGATAGATGTTCAAGGCAGTCTGAAACTGAGTGAGACAGCATCTAGTTTTTTTATGGATACTGCTCTTTCTCTGTACTAACATCTGCATGGTCGGAGTCTTCTTTCCTGATTTGTCCTATACATATAGATTTTGCTTCCATTTGGAGTGAGTTTTTGTGCAAGCTGACAGATACAAGTCTATTCATTCTTCTGCATGTGGATATTGAGTTTTCTCAGCAACAAGATACTGTTTTTATCACTAATGTATCTTATCAATATCAAAATCAAGTGGCTGTGGTTACATGAACTCATGTTTGGATCTTCAACTCTTTCCATTTGTCTACATGTATGATTATATTTTTATTACTATGTCTCTGTAATACATTTTTAAATCTAGAATAACAATCCTTTTAACATTATTTTACCCCCTCAGGATTTTTTTGACTATGTGAGATCTTTCAGGATTATATGTGAATTTTAGAATAATGTTGGTGTGTGAGTGTGTGTGTGTGTGTGTGTGTGTGTGTGTGTGTGTGTGTGTGTGTGATGAATGAGATAGGAATTTTAATGGGGATTGCATTTAGTCTGTGAATGACTTGTAGTGGAATAGTCATCTTCAAAATATTAATTTTACCAACCTGTGAGCATTTTCTAGTGTCTTTCTTAATCCCATTCTTCAGAGATTTACAGTTTTCAAATTTATACTTCAATCATAATCGTCCAAAAATTTTTATGAACACTGTAATAACTGTTTGTTAAGTAAATAAGTCATTGTCTCCAAAATTTGTACACAGTATTGTGATTACTTGGTTAAGTACCACATTTATAACATATAATATACGGAAGCTCATATGTGCTACAGTTTAGGTTTTGCAATCCATTTCCATTGATGTGGTTCTCAATTCCTTCCCCAGTGCATGTTTTTTACTTGTATAATTGTAAAATATGTTTGATAAACAGTAGATAAGGTTACCCCTTCCTGGTTTCATTTTACAAGTTTTTATTCTATATAGTTACTGTTCTTTATGAGTTTCAAGCTTTGTACTTCCTTAGCACACCTTTTATTAATACTAATAATAATTAATAGGCTGTTTAAAAAAGAACAGATACTTTCAAAGTGTTGCATCTTCCTACTCGTGAGCTCAGTTATCATCCCCCCTCATCTCTCCTATGTTTTAGTGTCCTAAATTCTAAATCTTTCATATAATTACAGCCGTATTAAAAGTAAAACATCTTATTGATACATTCTAGAAAATTTCCGCTTCTAGTTGTGCTCAGGTCGAGCACAATCCATCGCTCTGTATGAATAGTTCCCTCTTGTAACCCTTCTGGCATATGCATCACTAAGTTGATGAGGAAGCTAATCGGACTGATAGGAAATATTTCTCAGTGTCTGGGAAAGGAAGAGTTGGTCAGATGGTGTGAAGTTCAACCGCGGGACAGATATGTTTGGCAGGGTGTGCTACTTCTAACAGAGGAATTTGTGCATACTCATATCCTCCCTTCTACCTCTTCATCACGGAATTCTGCAGTGTAACCACCAACATGTTTAACACAAAACTCAATTGTGCAGACATCCCACTTTTTAAATGATTTGAGGGTCACCTTTCAGCTCAGCAGATTCTGAGGAACTAGAAACCATTTCACAGTATGCAAAGACTTCCTTTTTCTGTGCTTCTCATACTTATTGCTACAGATACGTGGCTTTGAAACTAGTGTTGTTGACACCATGAACTTCTCACCAAAAAAATATTGTCAGACCCCCAAATGATACCACTAGAAAGTAAGATGTATAGAACAAATGAATTTACAAACAGGAACAGTGTTTGTTCCCTTGCAACATGTATTTGACCAAACATTACACAGAATACTTTTGCCTGCCTTAAAATGTTTGGATTACTTTTGTCTTTCGTTCTAAGATAAGATGTATTTACAGTTCAATGAAAAATTAACTAAATTTGGCAAGCTATAAGGAGTTCAAACGTTTTTGAAGGTACAAAACCCTTCATGGTTTATTTGAATTGCACAGTCACTTGTTAACCTTGCTACAAAACTAATTGTCCTGGTTATTTCCTCCTTAAAAGTCGTCAGTCCTAGGACATTGGGTAAGAAATGGAAAAGTAAGTATGATGAAGGAGTTATTGATGTGACCTGTCCTTAAATAAGAAATGATACTTTGTAGCCAGATGTGTGTGGTGCCTGAAACTTCTAATCCCTCAGGGAGACTAAATCAGGAAGATTGTCATAGATTCCAAGCCTGCCTGGGTTACAGCATGAGAGTCTTTTACAAACATTAAAAGACACAGGCACACACGCGCACGCGCGCGCGCGCACACACACACACACACACACACACACACACACACACAAATGATAATGCTTAACCTGCAACATAACCATTGTCCCTGTGGTTGTCTGTGCACTGAGCTATACTAGATAAGCATAAGTATCAGGATTAGATTTTTATTTAATGATAATGTCTCAACTAGAAGACATATACATCATCTGGAAAAGGCTAAAACCATATTAGTGAAATTTTAAAAGCCAAATGAGTTGCATGGGACTTTTATTAAAATATAAATCTCTTGATTTTTAATG
The DNA here is from genome assembly GCA_028551405.1 of Uromys caudimaculatus. Classification (NCBI taxonomy): domain Eukaryota; kingdom Metazoa; phylum Chordata; class Mammalia; order Rodentia; family Muridae; genus Uromys; species Uromys caudimaculatus. Next base: position 45,707,350 of record CM052705.1, on the reverse strand, counting down.
AATAAAATCAAACAGTTTTAGAAAACTAAGAAAGTTTTTTAAAACTTCTACTCATAAAAATTATTATAATCTTTTAAATTTAGTCAATCAATGACTGAATACTAAAATCAAAACAATTTCTTCCTTCAAAGTCAAGGGACATGATTTTTTTAGTCTTCTGGTGACTTGACTTCAGTGTGAAAGAAAATCACAATTATCCCCATCACATCCTCTAGGTGTGATTTAATAACATATTTTTGTCACTGTAAATGTTTTTATTGGTATATAATAAAGAACAAGGTATACGACCTATAAACATTAAAATCCAGTATTATTAAGTTTTTAATGAAATATATATATATTTTCTACATGGTTGGAGATACTGGAAACATCAAGTAACATTTTTAATTAGTAGGGGACTATATTTATATAGAATAGGTAGCAAAAGATTAAGGAGCTTGTTTACTATCAAGCTGTTTATTACTAAATAAGAGCTATTTATTAACAAAAGGAACTTTAAAAACCCCCACTTTTAAGGATTAATAATTGTTGCTTATTCTTAAAATATCTTTATTCAGGTCATACTTGCATTTATTTTAGGTTTTCCTCAAATTTGCTATGTAACGAAGGATGGTTTTGAAATTGTGGTCCTCCTGCTTCTGCTTCCAGAGTGCAGGAATTACAGGCATGAGACACTTTACCTAGCTAACATTTTCTTTTCCCTCTTTTGTAGAAATAGTTTCATGAAAGGATGGTTTTTATGTGTGTAATTGTTTTGCCCACATGTATATATATGCACCACAAACAAGTCTGGGACGCATGGATGTCAAAAGAGGGCACAGCACTCCCTGGAACTGGAGTTATGGAAAGTTGTAAACTGTTATGTAGGTGCTGGGAACCAAACCTGGGTCTCTGCAAGACCAATGAGTGCTCTTAACCACTAAGCTCTCTCCTGAGATTAAGCCAATAATTTTTAAAATAAATATAGCCATGTAAGCAGCAACCCATCAAAAAATAGAACATCATAACTTCTCATATAAAAACATTACTATCCTTCCACCACAAAGGAAATATCTCTTTTAGCTACCATCATCAGTGATTAATTCTCCTTATTTCTGAAGTTCATATTTATGAAACAATATTGAATGTGGGTATGGTTTGTATTGTTTTCTGAACATTTTATTGTCATTTAAATTTGTGTTCTGATATTTTTATACTTGTACATAATACATACTTAGCACCTCAACTCCCATCCTCTCTCATCTCCTTACTAGCTTGTCTACATGTCTTCTTCTCCACAAGTCACTTTCTTACGGTCACACTTATTTGTTTTGGTTTATGATCATTGAGCTTACACAAGGTTTTCACTGAAAACAAGCATTTGGATCTATCTGTTGGCGTGATCACACAGCTGAAGACAGTGGTTCTCCCTGTCTATCAATAGCCAATAGTTCAGGAGTAAGGGGCAGGGCCCAGTGTAAGGAGTGTTCTTACAGTGGTATAGGTAACTTCTCAGTGGTTACACCACTGAAGAAAATGACCCTCCTTGTCTCAGCAACCATTAATGGCATTAACCCCTCAGGGAGGATAGAGGCCTCAAGGACCCCTCTGTCATCCAAGATAAGCCATCCATGATGGGCCCAATCTTGTGCCGGCCCTATGACCACAGATGGCAGGTAAATGACAGCTGCTATGACTTCGTGAATGCAAAAGGTGCATCATATCCAGGAAATGCTCTTTGTGGACTATCTCTCTACCTTCTGGCTCGTATATTGTTTAGTCTCCCTCTTCCATTATGTTTCATGAGCCTTGTAGAGGGTGTAAAATAAACTTTTAGGCCTTAATACTCCAGCATCCTTTATTCACAGAACTTTGACTAATGATTCTCTGTATAACAACCACAAACAGCTGTGAAAAGAAGCTTCTCTGAGGAAGGCTGAAAGCTACAATAACCTATGTCTAGTGATGTCTATAAACATGAGTATTTAGGAGGCCATTTGACAATATATCTATTTATCAAAACAGTAGTAGTAGGGCCTAGGGTCTACAACCTTCCAAGACACAGCGCTACTTGCCCACGTTTATAGTACTAGGTGTGGGTTCCTTCCTATGGAGTGGGTCTTAAATCCCATCATAAAGCGGTTGGTTACCCTCAAAACAGTCATGTCACTACTGCACTAGAGGCCATAGCCTATCCAGCATATCCTTATTTCAGCTTAATAGATTTGTCACCAGAAAAGACTGTTGATGACTATTCTCCCCTAGTTATCTGCACAATGCATTTTGCTCTAGGGAAGCTAGCCAGTTCATCTCCAGCTTGATTTCTCTGTGTCCTGTGACTAAACTATATTCACACAAGCATATGCTTATTCCTTTACCTGCATTATTTGATGGCAACTTCATAAGAAATGAATGCTATCATTATGAGTTTCATTGTACATAGGCTCCAAGAGGTTGGATTACCATCTGAGGGCCATCCAGACAGTAAGTAGGAAAACCAAGATTCACCCAAATATCTAACTCTATAGCTCAAGCCCTTAAGCTTTCTCCTGTTTATCTCTTCTTTCCTCTCTCTCGCTCTCTTGCTCTCTCGCTTTCCTCTCTCTCGCTCTCACTCTCTCGCTCTCTCGCTTTCTTGAACTCACTCTCTCAATTTCTTCTTCCTACCACCATCCATTCTATTCTCTTTCCTTCCCATTTTTGTTTCTCTCATCTCCCTGCTTTTCTTCCTCTTTCCATACATATGCGTTTATGATACTAAAGCACAAATATTATGTATTCTATATAAATAGAAAAACTGAAGCACAGAGTAGTTGAATAACTTGTTCAAATGAACAGAATTATATGTAAATGATCTAGGAGCCAGAGCATTTAGCTTCAATAACGGTACTTGCTTTTAACGACTACAGTCTCTATCATCTGTGAAAAACTCTTTACCAAAAAGATGCCATTTCTAGCAACAAAATCTTATACAAAGACAAATTTGCAGAAATATGAGTTACTTTTGTTCTGAAAGATCTTTATTCCCCATCTATATTTCCAATTATTTTTAATAGACAATTCTCAGAGCCAACAGTCTGTGAACATTGGCATTATATGTTGCATATTTATTCCAGTTAATATAGAATGCTTTTTCTAGACTATTTATATTTGATTTATTATTCAAAATTGAAGAAAAAGAGAGTGAATATTTGAGGAATAAAATGGAACTAAGGTGGGTGACAACTTTGTTTGAAGAGGGTTTTAAAAAGATGTCACAGTTAGACTAAAAAAGGTGGATTATAGTAGTCAATGCCTACACTTGGTCACATGCACAAAATAAGGTTCTCATTGATATAAACATGTTGCTAATGGCAACAGAGAAAACAAGTACAGTACCATTATATTATAACTGTGGAACCATTAGCGAACTAGTTCAGTGACCATAAACCATGAAGAGATCTACAGTCATTTCAACTGGTGTGACATTGTAATTTAGTGGTACTTGTCATCGCTGCATTTTTGTAAAGTCTATATCATCAGGCACAAGCAAATAATACAGACAGGTAAAATAGGTGCCAAGCCCGTTTTCGATCACTATCTATGTGTAATTTGGAACGTGTGTGTGTGTGTGTGTGTGTGTGTGTGTGTGTGTGTGCATGTTCATATGTCTGCAGGCACACATGTACCATGTACATGCACAGATGCATAAACATACGTGGGGAGGCCAAACGACAACACTGAGTGTCATTCATCAGCTGCCCCCCACTGTTTTGAAACAGTCTCTCACTGATTGGGGAATTTGCCAAGTGTCTTAGGCGAGCTGCCCAGCCATCCCTAGGAGTTTCCAGTCCCAGGCCTGGGATATGCACACATAACAACATTCAGTTTCCTTTTCTTTTATTAGAAATAGATGTTTTATACACTGTATTCTGATCAGGGTTTCCCTTCCCTTTACTTCTCCCAGTTCCTCCTCCCCTCCCTTCTCCATCAACACTTTTTTTTGTCTCATTAGAAAACAAAAAGACATCTAAGAAATAATAATAAAATAAAAGACAATAAGATAAATTAAAACCAAACAAATTGGAATATAGCAAAACAACCCAAGAAGTCAAAACATCAAAAGGAAAAGAAAAAGAATTATATATGTTGCTGTCTTTAGCTACTTTAGGATTCTTCACCTTTCTTCACCCTTCTCCACTTCCTTTCTTCCATCCTTTCAACCTCTTAGCACTATATAAGAGAGAGAAGACAGGAAAAAGATTTCTGAATAAAGTCAGGGATTGAAAAGGGGGTGGCATTATCTTTGGACTACTTCCCACTGATTAGGGGCAAGTTTGATCTTCATCATCAGGACATGTAATTTTTTACTGTTGTTGCTTCTTTGTGAATGACTATTTAACAATCCATGACCAACAGTGATCAACAGCAATCAACAGCAACCACCAACAACCAACAACCAACAACCAACCAAAATCCTGCTTCTCAAGGCCCTAGCATTAATCTACTTCCTGAAAGTCCCCAGTATTACAAATATCACACAATCACAGAAACTATCTGCAATTGGCAAAGTCACACCTGTGATAAAATGAAGGGCAAATTATAGTCAGCTGCTTCGAAGTATCCCCATATCCCCATACCTGGGATTAAAACATAGTCTCATAATATCTCTGTGTATTTCAAAGAAATAAAAACTCCAAATAGTCACTACCCATATAGATGTAGAGCACATTCAGAAATCCCATTAAAAAGGGAAGCCCTAATATATACACAGAGGACTTGTAAAGTAGAAAAAATAAAACAATCAATAACAACAACAATAAAAATAAAACCCACCTCAACTTAACATTATGAGATAAAGAACTTCCAATGATGCTTTTGAGTTCATTTTGTGTTGGCCCACACTTAAGAGTTGATTGTTTCCCCAGTGAGATGCCTTTGAACATTTTTTTTTTCACTTGCAAGTAGCTATCAATTAGAAATAGCTTCTGGGATAGGAATGAGGATATGTATCCACTTATCATGTGATACTGGCCTGTACAGACCCCGATCATGCTGTGTCAGTCTCTGTGCTCACAGGTTGTCTTCACTAGGGTTTCCATTGCTGTCAAGAGACACCATGACCAAGGCAACTCATATAAAGAAACTGTGTATTTTGCATGCAGCAGATGGTTTACACATATGGACTCATAGTGGTTATGAGAGCATGCATAGAACCTGCAGAAGCCCAAGTAGACAGAATACAACATGGAGTGGGGAGGTAAGCACAAAGTTCAACCTCTAGCTAAGGAGACATTAGCAATTGATGACTGTTGAGAGAGAAAGGGTTAGTTTTCATTAGGAGTGTATCCATTAGTAGATTGGCCACACTCCAGTGGAAGGTCACATATCCAAATACACATAGGCAACACAAATGGTACTCAACAGTTCAAAAAAAACAGGACACAAAGTTGGGTGAGTAGGGAAGTGGAGTAGATCGCAGATGAGGTAAAGGGGAGTTGAAATTATCAAAATACATTGTCATAAATTCTCAAAGAATTTATATGACACCAGATATTTCATCAAAGAAGATATTTGGAAAGCAAAGAAGCACCTAAAAAAACTTCAACATTATGAGCCGTAGGGAAAGACAGATTAAAATATACTATCACTGCCCCATATTAGAGTGACCAAAGTAAATATTATTGACAAAAATTAAGTGCAGGCAGTGGGGTGGAGAAGCCTGTGAGCTGCTGGTGGGAACAAAATGTAGTACAGCCTCTGGAGAACTGCTTGAAAGGTTCTTACTAAGTTAGGATGCATTTCTATGTGATTTAACAGTTCAACTATTAGATATTTACTGCAGAGAGCTGGAATATCATGTCTATATGTAATCCTTCATATGAATACATATAGCAATTCTTTGCATAATTTCCCAAAACGGAAGAACCAATGTGTCCTTCAGTGGGAGCATGGTAAGCAATCAGTGCCTTAGGCATACAGTGGAGTGCTGATTACTAAAGAAAATCAGTAAATAAGCAACACCATGGTTGATTCTTATAGGCATTTTAGTAAGTGGTAAAATTTCAAAAGTTATACACACAGGATTCTATGGCATTCTCAGAAATAAGAAATTAGTTTGGGAGAGAACTGGTCAAATGTAAAGTGACAGGAGAGGAGGATGCAAGAGACCCAGACTGTGAACAGAAGCATGAAGACATTGAGGAGCTAGGTGGGAATGCTCTGCATATTTTATGTAAACTATACATTGGTAAACTTCATAAATTTGAATAGATTTATGACAATGTGAACTTAACATGGCTATCATCTTCATAAATATGTTTGGTATTCTTTGGTGCTTTCTTTCAAGACATTTATACCAAAAAGTAAATGGAAAATCAAGAGATTGACTGACTGAAAGGAACATTGCTAATCAAGTATTAGGAAGTGTAATTCGTCTGATAAAGAGTTTTTCTGTATATCAGTTCTTTCATTTGGTGTACCTTTATTTCTTTCTCGAAGGTATGTAGATTGATTTACAGCTAAGTTGAAGGATGAGGCTCCAGCCATCTATATCTCCCAGATAAAGAAAATTCTGGTCAGAGATTCAGAAAAGTTACTAAGCTTGAGGTGTTCACAGAAGAGTAGTTAAGGCAGAGTGTGGTAGGGACACTGAGGCACAGTGCTGTAGCAAGATGGTTGTAGAGCAGGCCACACTGGCCTTATAGTCCATTTCAAAGATGTCATGCAAAATCAGGAAACTTGTGAGCAGCAGAGAGACATTTCTGAGTTTGTTCTAAAAATACTTGTTTCATGTGCCACTTAGAAAAGATAAAAGTGGGAAAGTACTGAAGGATCCAGACTGGGACAGAATGGGATTTAAGCACATGGGACCATGAAGAATCAATAATTTAGCAGATTCCAAAGTAGTGATATAAAAGATCAAATTAAATAAGTACTTTTCAGAATAAAAAAATTAAAATGCTAATGCCTTGTTTCTTTTACATATTCATCATTCCATAAATGACATTCATGTTTTTCATTTTGACTTTATTATGGATTTATTATGTCATTGTCTTGTTGTCATTATTAGGGTAAAGAGATAATCTATTTTAAGTGGAAAGATCTAAGGAAGTTAGGATCATAATAAAAGCTTAGAAATAAGTTTTAGAAAAGAAGTGAGATTGGTGATATTTTTTTCGTGTCCCTTTCATGCTGTAACCATTTGAAGACAAACAGTTCTTTAACAAGCAAGACAAACAGGATCCTCCTCACTGCCAAGTCAGTGAACTTCTCAAGTTCAAAAAGACTCTTTGGCTCTTGCCTGAAGTCATTCCCTCATTTGAGATGACAGCAATCGAGTGGCTCCTTTTTTCTTCAGCAGCGATCTGCCCTTCAGCTAGTTTTGAATTAAACTGCTGCACTTGTTTGGTGAGAATTTTTCAGCATTCCAGGCTGACTGTATCCTGGAATACAACCGGCATAGAGTCTAAAGGCAGCTTTCAAAACACAAATGCAAAATAAAAAGAGCTCTAGTACTGTATGATTATAGAATCAGGCTAATATTCTCTCCTGAGTTGTCTACAAATCTAACCTAATCTTGGCAGGGCCAACACAGACTATTAAGCAAGGAAAGATTTCTATTGATTGATGGTTGTTGTTTTGTTTTATGTGTGAGAAAGGGTAGTGCCCTTTCACCCTGTTTGGCCCCCAACTCATGATCCTCCTTGCTGCTGGGATTAGAGGGTATACAGCCATACCTGGTTTATTTTTTTGTTGTTGTAAGTAGTACATTTGTTTGTTTGTTTGTTTTTAGACAGAGTCTCACTATGTAGCCTTGGCTGCCCTGTAGATCCACCAGACTAGCTTCAAACTCATAGAGGTAACTGTTTCTGCCTCTCCAGAACTGGGATGCAAAACAGATTCTTAATGTATAAACTCAAAACAGTCCACCCATGCTTCACAATCCAACAAAGTGAAAATTATGATTTAAAACTTTTTCATAAAGCCCATCACAAAAATTATTTTCCACAATGTGTACATGTTTCAAACAAAACACATCATCGATGATAAAAACCTATCTCCTGGGCCAGCAGGATGGCTCAGAGATGCCTCCTGCTAAGCTTGATGGTCTGAATTCAATTCCCAGGGCGCACATGATGGAAGGAGATAACTCCGTCCAACAAGCTGTCTTCAACTGTTCTGACTTTCACACTGCACGTCCTTACTGATTTTTTTAAACCCACATCTGTTACTTTAGAAAAATAAAAATTGAAAGAAAACAAGTTTTTAATTTAAAATGTAAACAACAACCCTGGTGGCAAGCCATTATTTGTACAGGTAAACATTTCTGGTGTGTGTTACTTTCTTGTATTTATAACCTATAATGTGGTAGAAAGGGTCAATTAAAACTTGAGTAGGGACTTTCACCATTAATTGGCATCTCTTTTTATTGTATTTGCTACTATTTCTGTTAAGCAGATTATCTTTCAAATACTTGAAAGATATTCTTTTATTTAAAATTCAAGCATAAAAATCTTTTCTTGAGAGATGGACTGATACCTACATTTCCTACCAAGGTCTGTCTCTTAGCATTCAGTGATGCTTCCGTTTACTGTGAACACAAAGATAGACAAAACTCCTGAATAGACCATATTTATCAAATTATTTCTTATCATGATCTCATTGAAATGCAAAATGGTTAGTGCTCAGAAAACGATATAAATCAATTAACATAATCAGGAACTTGCAGACAGAATGTCAAATGAAAACACGAGGTCTGATTTTGTCTTTATGTCATCATTTCTCAGGAGCTGAGACATAAAATTTTATGAAAGATATTTCAGTTGATTAATTACATATAAGACACAGTGAGTATTCATGGGGAAGATGTTGTGCTTTCAGATATTAGTAATATCTTCAGTATTTTGCCTTTTTTTTTTTTTAAGCTTATTCACAACTCCTCATTACTGAATGGGAACATAAGATCTGAAGGAAGATATAGGGGAAAAATAAGAGTAATTTCAGATTTGAGAGTTATGAGTAAAGGGATCATGGGACTTTCATGGGGAAATACCCGAAAAGATTGATTCCTTGGATATGTAGAGTAATACGAGCTAAAGATGCAGAATCTTGTTCAAAGCATGTTGATAATAGAAGAGATGAGGATGACACAGAGAAGAAGGCCTGGGAATGTTAGGACGTAGGCTTCACAGTGGGATTTTATCTTACCAAATATCATACCATCTGTGTTAGTTTATAATCCTGATACATTGGATGATACAGTTAAGAGGATTAAATTTAGAGTTCATACCGTTCATAAAACACAGAGGCAGAACTAATTTTCCAAGAGAAACAATTACATGCATGTTTCTTTTCAATTCAAGTATTTCCCAAGACATGTCCACCTGGCAAGACCCAGCTCATTTGCAATTTTTATGAGTCACTGTTGTCACCCCCGAATCAACCTGTCTTTTCGTCCTCATTCCTGAGTGCTCAGTCCTATCCTGCTCTATCCTTTCTCCCCACTAAACTGAAGTGTTCTGGAGGATGTGACCATGTTTTCTTCCTCTTTGTATTTATCATATAGTTCATTCCCAGCAAGTGTCAGTTATATTAAAATTCCATGGGTTCAGCTGCATATGGAGCAGAGGATGTCCTTGTTGGACATCAATGGCAGAAGAGGCCCTCAGTCTTGGGACGGCTCAATGTCCCAGTGTAGGGGAATGCCAGGGCAGCGAGGCAGGAGAGGGTGGGTGAGTGGGAGAGCATCCTCATAGAAGCAGGGGGGAGGGAGGATGATGGGATAGGCAGTTTTGGGAGGGGAAACTGAGAAAGGGGATAACATTTGAAATGTAAATAAATAAAATATCCAATAAAAAGTCATTAAAATACATTTTCCTTCACCATCAAATTTACAATTTTCTAAATGAGTTATCCATGTGTATGTGGATAAGAACACATGTGTACACAGAATCCCTTGGAGCTTTAGTTCCAAGTGTTTGTGAGTTACTGTACATGGGTGTGGGTAGCTTGAACTGTCTTCTGTGAGCGCAGCAAGCCCTCTTAGCCTCTCAGCCATCTCTGAAGCACCTTAAAAGTGATTCCTCTTGCCTCCAATGGCACATCCATTTGAAGAAAGTAGACATAGAAATATAACACTAGCCCAGGCAACTTCAAGCTGTCAAACAAAACTTGTCTGGCTCTGTGGTTCCACACCTATTTCTTTATTTGTCAATGTCTTTCCTAAAGATGTGTAATTTCTAACACTTGGAGATTAGCTTCTAGTCGTCTGTTTCTTATTTAAAATCAAATACATCTTCTGACTTCTTTTACTCATTTCTTGATGTTATTATTACAAGCAAAGCAGTTTAATTTTCCTAACAAATGGTTACTGTATATAGAACATGAAGCAACATCATTTTCCTGAGAGTCACTGTAAGACACAGCTACAGTTAGTGTACATAAGTTATGTGCACCAGAACTCACCATGGAGAGAGAACAACCACCCAATGTGAAAACTGAGGTAACTGAAAAAGTTTATTGTAATAACAACTATCTGTAAAGGAAAGCAGTTTTTCCACAATGTGTAGCACACAATGTCCTATTATTAAACAAAAAACAGTGAGTCAATGCCTGGTACAAAAATTGGGATTGAACTGTGCTGGAAGTACATGGGATTCTCAGAAGATTCTTCTTAGGAAAATGGGCAAAGATAATCTCAGTCCCTAGAGAAAGGACAGAAAGTTTCAGAAAAGTTGGGAAGAGCAGTTGAGTCACAGAAGTCTCAGACTTATGCACATCCTCCCTGAGGGCTCAGAAGTGGTTAAAGTCTTCATGAAAGATACCTAAAGCTAGGGTAGAAGTGTGGGGACACACTAAAAGTTATATCATCCACCAACAAAATATATTCCATTACTCTCTGATAAAACAAGCATTATTCAAGAGACACTCATGTTTACTTGTTTTTGAACGGCTTGCATAATTTGAGGGTGGGCAGCTTTTTTGATATTATGGATGAATACTCATTGGTCTCAGTCCTGAAATGCTGATGTAGTTTGCCAGCTGGGACAAGTGGCAGTGTTTAGATACCTCCAGCAATCACATGACGTTCAGGTGTCAACTGAGGAGGTATGAGCTGGTAGAACTTGGTCTGGATATTATAGACTTGGTCAGGAGATAGTTATCTGCACACTGATCTAGCCTGCCCATAAGACATGAGGACACTTAGCTGTGTAACCTCTGGAGCCAGGACTCAGAACTCCTTGGCTCGAACCCCAGCCTGACTCTCAATTTACTTCCTCCAGTCTGTCTCAGTGAACCTCAGGGCATGCAGGGGCTATGCCTGACATGAAACGTGATCATAGGAACAAGTTACACTTAGAGCTTTCTGTCTAATCTACCCTCTGCCACACTACATGTACCTGCTATCTCAGACTCAGATTGAGAAAAGAACCTATAAGGTATCCTATTCTATGGCACATACCTTCCTCCGTTAGGGCTTCAGCCCAAGCTACTTGCAAGTGTTCTCTCCTAAAAAGAGAATTTTATGAGGATAGGAACATACCTTCTTCTTCCTCTGTAATTACATATATAGGAAATTCATGCCCAGTTGATCCCAGGGACATAGCAAAATTCTATGATCTCGGTCTTGGTAAGACAATTTCTAAAAGTTTTAAAGAGAAAAATTAAGGAATTTAGAATGTGGGGAGGAGCTTTGAACACATGGGCACAGTGGAAAATTTCCTGAACAGAACACCAATGGCTTATGCTCTAAGATCAAGAATCAACAAATAAGACCTCATAAAATTGCAAAGCTTCTGTAAAGCAAAGGACACTGTCAATAGGACAAAATGGCAACCAACAGATTGGGAAAAAATCTTTACCAATCCTACATCCAATAAAGGACTAAGATCCAATATATAAACAGAACTCAAGAAGTTAAACTCCAGAGAAACAAATAACCCTATTAAAAATGGGGTACAGAACTAAACAAAGAATTCTCAACTGAGGAATATTGAATGGCCGAGAAGCACATAAAAAATGTTCAACATCCTTAGTCATCAGGGAAATGCAAATCAATACAACCCTGAGATTCCACCTCACACCAGTCAGAATGGCTAAAATAAAAAACTCAGGTGACAGCAAATGCTGGTAAGGATGAGGAGAAAGAGGTACATTCCTTGGTATTGGTAGTGGAATTCATAGGCTTAGGGCTAGTGTTAGTGATAATGTTGGTGCAATAATAAATAGTGATATGGAAGTTGTTAATGGGCATATTGGTTCTTTTATAAATAGTTTTATGGCGTCTGCGAATGGTTGTAAGATACCATATGGTCCAACAATGTTTGGTCCTTTCCGTAATTGTATATAACCTAGAATTTTTGTGTTGGTGGGTTTGCAAGATGGTATTCTCTGGAAATCAGTCTGGTGGTTCCTCAGAAAACTGGACATAGTACTACCTGAGGACCCAGCTATATCACTCCTGGGCATATACCCAAAAGATGCTCCAACATATAACAAGGACACATGCTCCACTATGTTCATACAGCCTTATTTATAATAGCCAGAAGCTGGAAAGAATCCAGAAGTCCTTCAACAGATAAATGGATACAGAAAATATGGTACATTTACACAATGGAGTACTACTCAGCCGTGAAAAACAATGACTTCATGAAATTCACAAGCAAATGCATAGAACTAGAAAATATCATCCTGAGTGAGGCAACCCAGTCAAAAAAGAACACACATAATATGCACTCATTGAGAAGTGGATATTAGCCTAAAATTTCAGAATACCCAAAATATAATTCATAGACCATATGAAGCTGAAGAAGTAAGAGCAAAATGTGGATGCCTCAGCCCTTCTTAGATGGGGGGAACAAAATACTCACAGGAGGTAGAAGGTGGGGGGGGACTTAGGAGGAAGAGAGGAAGGGAAGGGGGAGAAGGGGGCAGGATCAAGTATGGGAGGAGACAAGGATGATTTACAGAGGGTCAGGAATTTGAACAGAGGTGTGTAGCAATGAGGGATGTGGAACTGGGGGTAGCTTTCAGCAAGTCCTAGATGCTAGGAAAGCAAGAGGCTCCCAGGACCCAACGGGGATGAGATTAACTGAAATACCCAACAAAGAGGAGGGAGAACCTGTAGCGACTATATCCAGAGGTTAGGCAAGGCCCCCGGTTGGGGGATTGGGCCAGTCACTCATCTCCAAATTTTTAACCCAGAATGTCTCCTGTCTAAAGGAAATACGGGGACAAAGTGTGGAACAGAGACAGAAGGAAAGGCCACCCAGAGACTGTCCCACCTGGGGATCCATCTCATATACAGACCCTAATCTCATACACTATTGCAGATGCCAAAAAGTGCTTGCTAAAAGGAGCCTGTTATGGCTGTCTCCTGAGAGGCTCTGTCAGAGCCTGACAAATACAGAGACAGATGCTCACAACCAACCATTGGACTGAACACGGGAACCCCAATGGAAGAGTTAGAAAAAGGACTAAAGGAGCTGAAGGGGTTTGCAATCCCATAGGAAGAACAACAATATCAACCAACTCCCCCCCCCCCCCAGAGCTTCCAGGGACTAAACCACCAACCAAAGAGTACACATGGAGGGACCCATGGCTCCAGCTGCATATGCAGTAAAGGATAGTCTTATTTAGCATCAGTGGGAAGGGAGGCCCTCGTTCCTGTGAAGTCTTGATGCCCCAGTGTAGGGGAATGCCAGGGCAGTAAGGTGGGAGTGGGTAGGTGGGTGGATGGGGAAGCACCTTCATAGAAGCAGGGGGAGAGGGATGTAACAAAGTGGTTCCAGAGGGGAAACCCTGAAAGGGGATAACATTTGAAATGTAAATACATAAAATATTCAATAAAAAATTAAGGAATTTAGAAAATCCTCTCAAATAGGTCTGGCTTTCCAGACCTGTCTATGTTGCCTCTATATGTCACCTCCTGTCCCTTTATGCTGCAAGTCATTCATTTTTCCTAGATTCCCAATCACAGTGATAAAACAGCCCTTCTCAAGAAAATGCCCCAAAATATTCATTCTATTTGTCAAGATATTATGTCTATTATACCTAAACTTTCAGAATGCTATTCCTTGTTCAACAGGGGAAAATCTAGCTTAAGATTTCTCTTATTTGAAAATTTCATCAAAGGAAATGTGGATTAATAAGTTTTCCAGGTTCAAATATTCTTTCTGCATAATAAATACTATGTTCCTTAGTTTCCTAATGTCCTAAAAGCATCTTTACTTTTATTGTTAAATAATTATTTTAGTTTCTTCTTAAGGTTTGAGTTTGTGAACATTTTCAATAAAATTCACCAGCATTTAAATGCATCTCTCTATTTTTTATTGTGTTTATTTTCCATTTGAACTATTGAGTTCATAATACTGACCTTAATATAAACATTTACATTCCACAAAGCTGGTTCTACCATTAGTTCAAACCGTTCTCACCTCATTGTGGAGTACAGTTTGGTGTTATTTACAATGTTAAAATTAATCTTGATTTTCTGATAGGGTCTGACTGTAATCTCTACTGAGTTTATAGTTTGTCGGACACGGAATTCATGTTTCTTTTTTTCCCCTCTCAATTACTGTTTGCAGTTGATTCTACTAGAGTTGTTTTTCAAATTCTTGAAATCTGGTTACACCTACCTGAGGAAAAATATTAAAACTGAGGCCATACACTGCAAGCCGTTGAGAAGACAAACCAGAAAGGCAATCATGTGGTTAGATTCATCAGTTTTAAAAATAGCAGACACAGTGTTGAGTATTAATACCAGTCATTTCAGTGGGAAAGGACACTAGAATCATAAGGCAGGCAGAGCTTATTTTAATTTCTGTGCATCTACTTTATCAAATCACTAGGATCAGCAACTTACCGCTCTGTAGTTACTCAGTTCTAAGACTGTAAATGTCGAGAAATACCAGAAATACCTTGAGATCCACGATTTCTATGTGGTTTCATACCTAAATGAGTCATCCTGCCAAGAACCCTCAGAATATCAGTCTCGTCTAGACATTCTAATCTTGGTGACTGATAACTAGCCCTGGCATAAATTAGTGCATCATTAGAAAGAGAGTGTGGGTGGGAAATGGTTCTGTGTGAATGAGAAACTTAAACCTGCAAGATCTTGACTAGTCATTTCCTCTGCCTGATCTTTCCATTCCTGTTGTCTTTGTTACATTTGTATCAATAACTTGTTCATTAATACACCTCACATCTCTATAATATCTATGTCTATCCTATTAGTATTTTCAGCATATGCCATGATTCAACTTTATGGTTTCATTAAAATATATTGAATGGATATTGGCATCAATGAACTCATGTGAGAGCCATCTCATGCGCACCTTTGAAACTTTTATCTGGCAATTCTTTCCCTCAGTCTTTGTTTCTTGAGCTTCAGGGTATTTCCTGCTTATTTTCACACTGTTCTAGAGCAAATATGGTGACAAATTATCAATGACTGTTACCAGCTTTTTGATTTAGAGGAAAATCAAATATAGCTTCAAGAGATTATGTCATTTGGGATAGTATAGAGAACTGTCTGTCTATTTAGGATAGATAAATAAGTTTGATGGTAATTGTCATAGCAACTAAGATTGAAAGAAATCCTTCAGTCCAGTCTGAGTCTTATCTCATGCTATTCCTTTGGCCTTCTTTCTGTGGAAGGCTTAGAGAGTTTGAAATTAATCATATGAACACACCTTGGATTTAAGGCATCACTCAGAAGTTTTTTTTTTTTTTTTAAGATTTATTTATTTATTTATTTATTTATTTATTTATTCATTTATTTATGTGAATACATCGCTCTCTTCAGACACCCCAGAAGAGGGCATCAGATCCCATTACAGATGGTTGAGAGCCACCATGTGGTTGCTGGGAATTGAACTCAGGACCTCTGGAAGAGCAGTAAGTGCTCTTAACCACTGAGCCATCTCTCCAGCCCACTCAGAAGAATTTTGATGAGAATTATACAGAAGGCATACCTTGTCAAAGATTAAAGACACATTTTTCCTCTTTCTTAAGAAAACGAGAACAGCTACTCCTTTTAGAATAAACAAGGGAAGCATAGTGTAGCTGGGCAGATACAAGGTGAACAGTTTCCATTTGCCTAGGCAGAGGGTCCTGAATGCCTTCTGAGTTTTGAGGACTGAAGAGCAAAGTTTCCAATGGCTTTTCTGAATCCACATCAAGTCTGCTGTTCAGCTCTTTTGTTCACTGTAGTTCTTCTTGCACAGTTTGTTCTCCCCACCCCATGGTCCTTCTCTTAGAAAGCCTGGACATTCTCACCTGGAGCAGCACCATAACTGATCTTCCTTGGGCAAGAGGTGGAGGACACAGGAGCATCTTCCTCCTGGCAGGTCTGCAGTGACTGCTATGTTGCTGGCATTACTCTGTCTTGGAAGCAACCATTAAATTATATGAGATGAAATTTATCAAACATTATGCTGATTTCATATCTCATTTTTGTTAAAATGTTAGGATGATTTTTGGGAAGAAAAAAATGTAGAAATGTGGTCTATTAACCTGCATTGAACAAGTAGATTAGCTGAAATCAAGTACAGCTCTAGCTACAGGCCATGACTTTTAAGCCCCCAATCTTGTACAGTACATAGTTTGAAGGACTTAGTACTTTTGCTAGAGATTATGAAATAACCTGTGACACATTTCCTGAATCTATACCTGTTAACACCACAAGAAAGTTGATACCCACCTTACTGTTCTATTGCTGTGAAGAATCACCATAACCAAAGCAACTTATAAAGGAAAGCATTTAATTGAGGTTTTGCTTCTAGTTTGATAGGATTGACTTATTATCATCATGTTGGAAAACACAGTGGCAGGCAAGCAGGCATGGCGCTGGGGCAGTAGCTGAGACCTGATGTTTTTATATGAAAGATAGAAGCAGAGAGGAAACAGGACTGGGCCTGGCATGGGCTTTTGAAGCCTTAAAGCCACATCCAGGGACACATATTCTCTGATAAAACCACACTTCCTAATGCTCCCCAAACAGTCCACTAACTGGGAATCCAACATTCAAATATATGAGCCTATGGGAGTCATTTTCATTCAAACCACGATGCCATTCATCCTTGAAAGTGTGTTTAAATTATCCCACCCTGTCTAGTCAGTTCCCTCTATGCTGTTCAGAGATTTCTCTGTCACCATTCTGGATGAAAAATGACAAAATCTATACCCTGGATCGCACTGTTTTCCTCCTCTTACCAGCTCACCTACAGACTATCAGGACTTCTCTTAAAATACAGTTTGACCTTTGATCTTACTTTTACCTCTTCGTTGTTCAAATACTTTGGTCATCAATCATCTCTTTCCACAATTTGAGTTACCCTTCTCCAAATAATACTAATGGAAATGTCCAGGCACAAGCAGTTCTGTTTTATATTAGATACCATTCACAATACAGTGATAGAATATTGGATCATCATGCTTGCTGCCACCCAGGACGTAATGATTCCTTTGTCTAAAGTGTCCACACTGTATGTACTACCTGCACATTAGAAATAATGACATTTTGGTTGTCAAAAGAGCTGCCATGATATCTGTGTCTGTGTTATTCAATTGGCCCATACATAGCCTTATATAGCCTAATGCCACATCACAGTGCTGACATCAGTCTCTTCACTGTACGTCATCACACAGGCCTTGTCCCAGCTCACATCATCATAAGGCAACGGCTGCAGGGTCATGTATTATAAGAGAGACTGTGTTCACCTAGCTCAATTATAGCATGTCTTCATAATTACTCTATTTTGATACTGGCCATTGCTATTAATTTAGCAATTATCCTGTTCCTAATTTATCACTTAAACCTTATCACACACATACATATGTACATAGCAACTATAAGTTCTTTATAGCTAGAATTTCAGGCACTTATTAGGAATTTTAGAACACCAAAAGGAGGATCTACTCTAATACATAAATAATCATACTGATTATACTACTACTAATATGCTAGTATAATAATACTGACAAAACTAAAGTTTTTGTCAAAAGTTTTACCAGACATTATATTTTATCATATTCTTTCCCATTTCCTATCACCTCTCAGGTCCTTCCTGCCTCTCTACCCACCTAACCCCTCATGTTCTCTCTCTCTCTCTCTCTCTCTCTCTCTCTCTCTCTTTCTCTCTCTCTCTCTCCCTTTCTCTCTCTCTCTCACACACACACACGCACATGCACACACACACACACACACACACACACACACACACACACCCCAAATAAAACAAAACCCACTAAGACAAAAAGTACCAAAACAAAACTTTAAAAAGTACTCCAAAAACCATGGTGTTCCTTTTGTGTTGACCAACTGCTATTGGGCATTGTTGATACAGTAGTGACATTTCATTGGGAAAACTGGTTTTCCCTTTCCTAGCAGGTATCAATTGCAAGTAGCTTCTTGGTTAGGGGTGGGACTTTGTGTCCCCTTTCCCTTCTCAGTTTTGGGCTTTTGTCTGGTTGGAACCTAAACCCTATAATCTTGTGATTGTGCTGTAGCTTTCTCTGCCAAGGACGCTCTCTAGCTTTGCTTCCTGCTCTGCTGTCCTCTCCACTCCCTTCTTCATCCACAGTGGACCTGTTCTAACTGCAAGAGCTCAGACATTGCTTACATTTTATTGCCTCCACGGATAAAAAGCTTGGTGTTTTATTTATTTATTTCTATTATTGTTTTTATGTGTGATACTGAGGACAAAATCCAAGGCCTTGAACATAATATGCAAGTGCTCTGCTACTGAGCTATATACACCCAGCTGTAATTGTACTTTTTAATGGAAAATTTAGATGGTTAGTTCATCATTCATTACTACTGAATTGTATTACCAGTTTCCTGACCCTGTATTCCATACGCTTTAAAACAGGAAACTAAGATGTACTGCTTTGTGATAGAACTGCTAGAGACCAATGAGAATAATCGTAAAATTATGCTGCAGGGTGGGAATTAGTACCTGATAGTTATACATACAGCCATTCCTCTTCCCAGTTAGACACTGAACTCCTGTAGTGGACAGTCTAACTTCAGTGTCTCTCAAATCTTACAATCGTAGACGTTCAACAGAGGTGTGCTGAATTAAACTGAAACATTCCTGCAATTAATTACTGAATAGGCATTATTAAATGCCTGCCTATTGTAGGGTGAGAGAGGATAATAGAATCTTCAAACCATTCTAAGAAAATCAGATGCTATGGATGAAAACTCCATTTCTATAGTAAAGACCCTGTTTTCAAAAATTAATTAGGTTAAGGGAAGCAACATTGCTGTGATAACTTCTATTAATATTGTTGGTGACAATAATCCCGTTTACAAGAGTTCTAGGGATATACAAAGTTCTGCATGATAGTTAAAGTGCCAAAGGCCATATGGTAGACAGTGCTATGCCTTTACATTTGAAGAGCCATGTGAGAGTTAGCATCTGGAAGATCTGAAGAAGTTCGTTAATATCTTCCTTCTCTTATCCTTCATTTTATAATCTTTAAAGTAGGAAGCTATTTTATGCAGTAATAATCAGGGACCAAAAAATAATACGAAAATATACATGAAAAGTAAAACAAAGGCCTAAGCCCTGAAGGGCAGAATCTGAAGGAAACTTGATAAAAAGGAGAGAGAATTGCCTGTGCTGTTCTTAATGGCTCTGTGATGTTTTTGTTTCACACTTTTATTTTCTTTCTTCACAGTCATTTATTCCATAAAGAGAAAACCAGAGATCATGGACTGAAGGGTACATGTGTCTTTGTGTGCTTATAGATCATCAACTATAATCCATATTTATAATTCACCAAATCTAATCTAAAAATATTTATTTTACAAGTGAAACAACCAATTGGTCAAGATGACATAGCACAACCCAGTGGCTTCAAGTCCGTAATGATCAGATTGACCGTTTGTGGATGACTTTGACAGTTATTTGCAAATACATACTTCTCTAGAAAAGCAGATGCTAATTCTGTCCTTCATAACAGTGTCTTGCCCTCTAAGGGAGTCTCTGGAATATGGCAGGAAGTCTTTTGCCCAGTGATATGAATGATGGCTTCTATGCTTTGCCAGCCGCAGGAGCTGGGGCGCTCTGAACAATACCCTAGTGCCCTCTCGGGGTTAATGAGCTTCCCAAGGCCCTAACCTGCCATGAGGGAGTAGTTCAGGATGTGAAAAGATTAGATTCTTCTTTATCATGGCAGTACTTTTTTATTTGTTAACCTAATGCCCTTGAAATTTCCCACAATTATGTTTCTTTCCTACTTTTTATGCCCAACGTCTTGAAATAAGTAGTGTGTGCTGGCCTCCTCCCTTAACTTCACCTCCCACTGCTTAATCAGCTTTTGGCTGTTTTCCATAGCAAGGTTCTGTGTTTGGGGCCTTTTCTTCTAGATTAATTCAAAGGTCTTTCTTAACTATCTCCTTCTTGATGTCTTTGTTTTATGAGAGGTTAGTTGTTGCCCTATTTGAAACTCTGTCATCATTTGCTTGGCCAATTTAGAACAACAGAGACCAATATTGAGGTTGTTGCTGGTCTCACCTCACCGCCCCCATCCTGTTCCTGCAGGTGCCCTGACCTTGCTCACATAGTCATGGAATGCGGTATTCACAGCAGCTTTCCACTACCTGCTGACTGGGGAATCACAGTCACTCAGGTACAACTGTAGCAGCAAAACAGCCACTTCGAGGATTTGTTAGTACAGGTGAATTTCTACAGAGTATTTCCTGTTTGACATGCAGTAAATACCCAACAAGTGTCACTTACAATAACTGCATGAGTGGTTTAATATGATGAATAGTTTTATTGTTTTGAGTTTCACTTCTTAAAATTCTCCTTGCTTTAACTCTCAGCAATTATGTGTTTCACTTCTGACTCAAAACTTCTGACTCAGCCGACTCAAACAGATAACACAAGCAGAGGGTCAGCACCACCTCACAGACTGTCTCAGCGTGAGTATAATTACATTTAAAGAGAGAAAGCTAGTGATCTTTTCCCATAACAAAAGGCAGGCTATGAAGCTGGAACACATGGGACCCAGTATCATGGAAATATCATCTTTTCTCTAGAGCCTCATATCCTAAAATAAGCAGAGAATAAAAGTTAATCTCAAAATTTAGAATAGATGCTTCCTGTAAAACTCCTTCCTATGTGTTATTAAAGTAGCTGCAGAATACTACTTAACCAGTTTTACAGTGGGCCACATTACACATGTAATAGTTCAAATGCAGCCACAGTCCTTAGAATGCAAGATAGGCTAAATACTCTATTGTGCTTCAGCCCAGCAATGCAGAACTATATGGCAGCGTGTCTCTCTTCTGCCAATGAAGGAAAGTAGGTACACTAATAAATATCCCTGAATTGTTTGATTCATTCCAGACATTACTGCAAAGTACTCTGGACTCTGTCTTAGCTTGAGATCTGGGGCTAACTATTAACACTTCCCATTTCAGTGTGACTGAAGTGAAGTGGAGCTGGGAAAGCCATAATGAGTGATGAGAGGAAATGTAACACATAATGAGAATCTGACGATGTCAGGGGTGAGATGGTAGCAAGAACTATAGGTTGGTATTGGTAAAGAAGACTGGGGTGCAGAGATGGCCGTAGAGTAAGAGTGCTTGTAGAAGCACAGAACCTAAGTTCAATCCCTAGCACTTTTGTAAAAATCTTTACATATCCACATATGTACCTCTAGAATATGGGGACTAAAGGATTGTTGGAGCTCTCTGTCCACCATCATAACTCCAGGTCTAGTGAGAGGCCTTGTCAAAAAGGGATTAAGGTGGAGAGTAAGCAAGTAGGATACCCAGTGTCTTCATCCAGTCACTGTACACATGTCTGTGTGTAACCCCTATGCACATACAACTGCATAGAATGACAGACACACACAGACACACAGGCACACATGTGAAAGAACAGGGGAGGAAGCTAAATAAAAATAATCTATTAAAATCTTTGATATCATTGGGGTATATATTATATAATGGCTTAAATGTACAAAACTCCTTAAAGGCTTATTTTCGTCGAATGTCACACTGCTTTGGAATTTTTGGAACCTTTAGGGGTTGGGGCCTTGCAGGATGAAGTGGGTCACTGGAGGCAGGACTTCAGGTTACAACTGGGCCTCTTTCTGTTCATTCTTTGATTATGTGACTATTGTGACAAGCTGTCTTCTGCTCCTAACATCATGCCTTCCCTTCCTAGGTGGACTGGATCCTCCTGGAACTCTGACATCAAATAAAGCCAACCTTCCTTTCTTCCTCCCTTCCTTCCTTAAGTTACTTTTGTCAGGTGTTTTGTTACAGCAACAAGAAAGGAATACAACTTTACATCTGGCTTGCATGGTTTGCTCTAGACCGAGGGTTTTTATTGAATATGGGACATACAGTAAGTCATAGCAGGCCAATGAGGGGTCCTGATGCATCAAGACTTGTACTCGTTTCTATCCTGCTGAGTCCAGAATGGCCGTGGTAGGGGTGAAATGACACGGTTCCCATCTCTGGAACAGGGCCAGCAGATGTTTGCCTCCATGAGTGTCAATGGCTGCTGTGGGGACAGGCTTGTTTGTATAATAACGTATATATTTTCACATTCCTTCAAGGAGGAATGTCCTCCATGTTAACGTTAATAACTCCATGATAATTAGAAATAGCAGGAGTTCAGGAGTTCTGGGTATGTCTATGTCTTTAACAAAATGGTGGATGCTGGGACCTTCAGGACAGCCCTTAATGCTGTGGAAAAGAACTCTAACAACCTGAGTTCAAAAATACATAATTTGTCAACTGTGTAAAATATAAGGATGCAATATGAATTGTATAAGAAGTTTCACAGATCTAAAGGAACTTAGGCAGCTGTGCTATGGGCCAACACCTCAGAAAGATACTAAGGAAGGAGATAAGGAGATTTAGGGAGTGGCTCAGTGTTTAAAAGCGCTTGCTCCTCTTCCAGAGGTCCAGAGTTCAATTCCCAGCAACCACATGGTGGCTCACAACCATCTGTAATAGGATCCAACGCCCTCTTCTGGTGTGTCTGAAGACAGCTATAGTGTACTCATATACATAAAATAAATGAATAAATCTTTAAAAACGTTGCCTTCTCAGAATTTCTTCCTGAGCAAGAATCTCTTTGTATGACTTTGCTCTGCATGTCGGCCCTCAATAGCTGTCAGAGCACTATTTCCTTCCCACAACCGAATGGTACCCTGATTAGAATTAATGATGAGCATTTTTCAGCCTCATCTTAATCTGTATTTGTAGGTGTTCCTAGACTGACCACGCAGTCTGTCTATGATTGAAGGCCAACATACCGTACTTGACACTGGAGAGACAAGGCAGTCTTTGCCTTCAAAGATTATTTTATTATTTGTACCCATCGTTGACTGAGCATGCACCACGTCCTAGAAAGTGTGCAGATGGCTTTTCTGTATTATTGCATCTTACAATGTACCCTCAAAGTTCAGGGTTGTAGAGATGACATGATCCACTTAAAGTTACCTCACTACTTATCTGGGAAGGCTGAATTTGACTTGAATTTCCTAGGCTCTGGGATCTGAGTTTGTCATCACTATGATGGACTGCTTATGATGGACCCGTAGCAGTTCACAATTAGAAACAAGTCTTCGCAACAGCAGCATATCCGACGGGGTATACAATCCGACGGGGTATACAATCTGACGGGGTATACAGGATGATGTCCAACTTGAAATCTGTGATTCAGTGGCCTGCATAATCAAGTCCACTGTAGCCCTATTAATATTTGTTCTTTGTTTCCCATTGTGAGCACATGTCCTATCTCATTCTAGCATCTAGTCATACAAGACCACAAAAAGTTTCCATATTGTGCTTGCTTTTCATGAGTTATGATTAGAAACAAAACTGCCTTGGACATATTCTCTCTCTCTCTCTCTCTCTCTCTCTCTCTCTCTCTCTCTCTCAACATATCCACTTTATGTCCCACTCGCTGGCCCCCTCCTGGTCACCCCCTCCCACAATCCTTCCCCCATACCTCCCCCCCTTCTCCTCTGAGCAGGTAGCCCCCCTGGTTATTCCCCCACCCTGGCACTGGAAGTCTCTGCAAGACTAGACGTATCCTCTCCTACTGAGGCCAGAAAAGGCAGCACAGCTAGAAGAACATATCCCATGTGCAAACAACTTTTTTTCCCCCAATTGTTCAGGACTCACAGGAAGACAAAACTGCACATCTGGTACCTCTGTTTGGGGAAGCCTAGGTCCAGTCTATGTATGGTTTTGGTTGGTGGTTCAAATTTTAAGAGCCCCAAGGGTACAGGTTAGTTGATTCTGTTGGTCTTTCTGTGGAGTTCTTATCCCCTTCCTATTCTTCCATAAAACTCCCCAAATCTCAGATTTGACATTCTCTTTAGATGTGACACCATAAGCATAAGAAAGAAACTAGACAAATTAGATTTTATTAAAGTTAAAAATGTTTTTACATCAAAAACATTACCAAGAGCTGGGCCATGGTGGCACACGCCTTTAATCCTAGCACTCAGGAGGCAGAGGCAGGCAGATTTCTGAGTTCAAGGCCAGCCTGATTTACAGAGTGAGTTCCAGGACAGCCAGGGCTATACAGAGAAACCCTGTCTCAAAAAACCAATGAAAAAACAAAAAGAAGAAAAACATTACCAAGAATGTATAAAGATAATCAAAGGATGATAAAATACTTAAAATCATTTGTATAATGTTTAATACCAGAATATATATGTATATTATATTATTATTATAATATACACAGAATATATAATCTACAATTTATATATACTGTATATACTATATATACAAATATATTGAATATATTGATTATATGTATTACATATATAAATATGTAGTATACATTATATACATAATTTATATATTTATATATACATTTATATAATTATATATAATACATGTATATATACAATTCAACAATAAAATAATCCAACTTAGCAATGGGCAAAGGATTTGAGTAAACATTTATCCAAAGAAAAGACATAAAACCACAAAAGACAAGAAAGATGCTTAGATCCTGAGTCATTAGGAAAATGTAAATCAAGATCATAGTAACATGTCACTACATGCCCATTAAAATGTCTGTAATAAAAATGAACAACAATGAGGTTTGGAAATAATACAGCAAGATTGTAATGCCCACTGGTGCTGGTGGGAGTGTTCTCAGCCACTGAGAAAACAGTCTGGCAGCTCCTCAAAAAGTTAGCCATAGTTACCTCAAACCCAACAGTTTCACTTCTGCACATATATGTAGGGAGAATATCTTATCTATGTATAAATGTGGCACCTGTAAATAATAAATCTGATGGCCTATGGCTTAGGCAGGAAATAGAAGGTAAGACAACTCAAAGAGAAAGGATTCTGGGATACAGCCAGGAGCAGGAAGATTCACCTGGGAAGGTATGAGGAGACGGAAGCATGGTACCTGAGCACAGGTAAGCAGCCACATGGCAGAATAGGTTAAAATAAATGGGATATTTTAAGTTCTATCTAGTCAGAAGAGTCTAGTTCTATGGCCAAGGTATTTGTAAGGATATTTTGAGTCTGAGTCTTACTTCTGGGAGCATGGGCTGAGCGGAAGAACAGGGCCAAATTTCAACACACAGACTTACAAGAAATGAAAACGTACGTGTGTATGCTGCTTATCTTTCTACTCTGTGCAAATACTTGACCAGAAGTGACTGATGAAGGATCTGTTTTAGGCCCCGGTAGCTTGGTGTGTGGGTACCTTCTTTGGTAGGGAAGCTTGTACCTGGCCGCTTACAGACAGGAAGCACAGCATCCAGCTAAGCTATGCCCCATAAACCTGGTGACCTACAGATGCCAGGCAGGCCCCATTTCTTAAGGTTCCACAATCTCTCTAAACAGCACCTACCAGCTATTCCAACAAAAGAGCCTATAGGGGAACACATCACACCAAAACCTAAAAATAAGCTCTCATAGAATTCGAGGTTTTTTTGGTTTTGGTTTTTGTTTTTGTTTTTCTTTTTTATATTTTTTAAAATTTTTTTTCGTGGATATTTACTTTATTTACATTTCAAATGTTTTCCCATATCCATGTCTCTCCTTCAGAAACCCCCTATTCCATCCCCCTCCTCCCGCCTCTATTAGGGTGCTCCCCCACCCATCCACTACCATCTTCCCTCCCTAGCATTCCCCTACACTGGGGCATTTAGCACTCTCAGGCCCAAGGGCCTCTCCTCCCACTGATGTCCAACAAGGCCCTCCTCTGCCACATATGCGGCCAGCACCACGGATCCCTCCATATGTATTCTTTGGTTGGTGGTCCAGTCTCTGGGAGCTCCTGGGGATCTGGCCAGTTGACACTGTGGCTCCCTCCATGGGGCTGCAAATCCCCTTAACTCCTTCAGTCCCTTCTCCAACTCCTCCATCCGGGACCCCACGCTTAGTCCAATGGTTGGCTGCTGCTAGCATCCACCTCTGTATTTGTCAGGCTCTGCCTGAGCCTCTCAGGAGACAGCTTATCATGCTTCCATCAGCAAGCACTTCCCAGCATCCACCATCTGGGTTTGGTGACTGTATATGGGATGTATCCCCAGGTGGGGCAGTCTCTGGATGGCCTTTCCTTCAGTCTCTGCTCCACACTTTGTCTCCATATTTCCTTCTGTGAGTATTTTGTTCACCCTTCTAAGAAACACTGAAGCATCCACATTTTAGTCTTCCTTCTTCTTAGGCTTCAGGTCTGTGAATTGAATCTTGGGTATTCTGAATTTTGGGGCTAATATCCACTTATCAGTGAATACATACTGTGTTTGTTCTTTTGTGACTGAGATACCTCACTCAGGATGATATTTTCAAGTTCCATCCATTTGCCTGCAAATTTCATGAAGTCATTGTTTTTAATAGCTGAGTAGTATTCCATTGTGTAAATGTACCACATTTTCTGTATCCATTCCTCTGATGAGGGACATCTGGGTTGTTTCCAGCTTCTGGCTATTATGAATATGGCTGCTATGAACATAGTGGAGCATGTGTCTTTATTACATGTTGGAGCATCTTCTGGGTATATGCCCAGGAGTGGTATAGCTGGGTCCTCAGGTAGTACTATATCCAGTTTTCTGAGGATCCGCTAAACTGATTTCCAGAGTGTTGTACTAGCTTGCAATCCCACCAGCAATGGAGGAGTGTTCCTCTTTCTCTACATCCATGACAGCATCTGTTGTCACTAGAGGTTTTGATCTTAGCCATTCTGATTCACCTGAAAGTATGAGGTGGAATCTCAGGGTTGTTTTGATTTGCATTTCCCTGATAACTAAGGATGTTGAACATTTCGTTAGGTGCTTCTCAGACCTTTGAGTTTCCTCAGTTGAGAATTCTCTGTTTAGTTCTGTTCCCCATTTTTAATAGGGTTATTTGGTTCTCTGGAGTCTAACTTCTTGAGTTCTTTGGATATATTGGATATTAGCCCTCTATCGGACATAGGGTTGGTAAAGATCTTTCCCAATCTATTGTTTGCCATTTTGTCCTATTGACAGTGTCCTTTGCCTTACAATTTTATGAGGTCCCATTTGTCGATTCTTGATCTTAGAGGATAAGCCATTGGTGTTCGGTTCAGGAACTTTTCCCCTGTGCCCATGTTCGAGACTTTTCCCCACTTTCTCTTCTATTAGATTCAGTGTATCTGGTTTTATGTGGAAGTCCTTGATCCACTTGGACTTGAGCTTTGTACAGGGAGATAGGAATGGATCAATTTGCATTCTTCTACATGTTGACCTCCAGTTGAGCCAGCACCATTTGTTAAAATGCTGTTTTTCCCCCACTGGATAGTTTTAGCTCCTTTGTCAAAGATCAAGTGACCGTAGGTGTCGTACAGAATTCTTGTACATGAATATTATTTGTACTGTCCTCAAACAGAAATTACCCATATGTCTACCAATTGTTGAATAAGTCAACAAAATGTGCAATATGTACACAACTACATATTATTATTTACATATCCCACAATTTGTCTATTTATGTAAAAGTATGAAGTACTTGCTATGGCATGGATGAACTTTGAAACATTAAAGTAAGCAAAAAGGTGTTATCTGTCTGTCTGTCTCTATCTGTCTCTGTCTCTGTCTCACACACACACAAACTCTATAAATATTATTTTATATATTGTAATATCACATCTTATGTAACCACAATAACTATGACAGAATTTCATATTACCAATAGAGCTTTAACTTACAAAACAAAAAGCTTTAAACTTTGAGAACTCAATCATTTTGTCCTGCAGCAGCCTGCAGACATAATATGTAGCAACGAGCCTTTAATTTTAAACAGAACTAAAACATGTTATAAAGATAGCTTATATATAAGGAGTGTGCCTGACTATTTATGGTTCTGTGTTCCTGAAAATTGAATATACTGCAGTAAATGTTCAAGTGCCCTTGTCCATATGCAAATGCAGTACTAATTTGTTTTGTGACAAGCTGACACCATAATCACATCTGTGACTCAGTGCATGTCAGCGGCTTTAGGAAATTCTGCTCTTCCGGTTATGGGATTTCTAAGGAATGCATAAGTCTCAAGATATCACTCCAGAGAACATCCATTTCACTCATCCACAGAAAGCCACAACTGTGAAATGGTTTCCAAAGCTTTAACTGAACAGTGTCCTGATGTACACAATCTGCTTCTTTTCATTTTCATTTTAGTCCATAACACTCAGAAAGTGGGGAGAGGGAGGGCTGGTGTGAGAGAGCAAAGTCTCTTGGCTCAATAGGCACAACAACAAATAGATTGACAAACTGATGGAAGAGAGAAAGGATGATTTCATTTCTTTAGAAGATGCAGAGATGAAGAATACAGAACAAAGTGTTTCTGCAACTGCTCAATCTCTCTACACACGGAGTAAGGTGTCAGCTTCTTACCCACATGCAGAGCTGGCCACTGTGCTTCTGAGTGCCATCATCACAGAAAAGTAGTGAAGAAATTAAAAAATATAACTCTGAAGTAATCTCTCCATTTCAGCTATAAGAAATATGTCAGATAAGCTCATGACTATTCTTGGCAACTGAAACTTTGTAATATCTGGACACTTTTAAATATTCAATAATTTGTTTTGAACTATTTGTCTAAGAGAAGCAATATTCCAGGAAATATGTTGATACCTGTATTATCTTGTTAAAATTAATAATAAAAGAATGCAATGAGGTATTTGGCAGGTGCTGATTAATAGATGTGACCAGTTTTTCAAGAGTGCATACTTGTTTTGTCTTCTCAAAAACTTTGTATAAGAATAAATTTTTACCTGTCTCTCCATGAGAGTTCAATGGGAAACAGGATAATCTCTGGGCATTTTAAGTAGACAGAGATTATCTATAAGGAATTAAAAGCTTACAAAATAATTAGAAAGGCTAAAGATAGCAACTCTAGGCTAGGCATCAAGAAATGTTTCCAGAATATTCTACAATTGGCTAGGGTGGGGACTACTGTTTCTGCCTCAGTGGGGAAGGTGACAAGTTCAGAAGTTACTTTAAAATCATGGTAAATTATGGTTCCCCAACTAGAATGAAAGGACCAGGTGCCACCACAGCTGTAACTTAACAGCCTCTCAGACTAGTGCATCTCTAAGTCAGATGTAGGAGCCTATCATAGAAGAGCTTTCTTCTACCAGATCACTTAGAAAGCAAAGATAGTGGCAGGATGATGAGTCCTGCCTCTAACTGCCTCTGACTGAACCTAATCTACTTCAATGGCATGGAAATCTGGGGAATTCCATTTTCAGCCTTTTGGTCTCTGTAGTGTAGAAATGTACTTTATGAAGAAGCAAAAATGGTTACACTTGGCCATATTCATCATCCAGAGATTCAAGGACTTGGGAAACGTGTCTTCTGTGGACCTGGAGCTGGTGAATGCTACAGCAGCAGGCTTGAACTCTGCGACTCTGGCTCTTTGCCCAGCACTCTTTCCACTCCATCTGTCTGCAGCTCTGACTGCTCTGGAGACATTTGCCAAAGGAGACATACTTTCAAATCTTGTGCTAATTATATTTTTCACTGAAGCATTAATTCAGGCTTCTATGAATATTGTTACCTTTCAAACCTAGTTCTCCTCCCAAACTTGGACTTAATCTCATTCTACAGTACTTACAGTTAAACCAACACTGCTAGGGTTTAATACCTCTGAGCATTTTTCTCAGCAGGCTTGCTGTTTAATCCTTTTAATGTCAGCACTATGCAAGCCTCCTTATTAAAGGGGGAAAGGACATTATCACAGGCTGCATTAGTGGCTTTCTTTCTGCCAGTGAAAGCTACCAAATGGCAATGTTTTTAGCTTTTACTTTATTTTAATTTGTTCTGTCTACTGACCATACACAGAAAAAATTCTTATAAAAACGCTGAGATATTAAATTCTCTTGCATTTTAATCACACATAATAGGAAAATAATATGTAAGGTTTCAAACCTAAATTCTCTCGGTATGGTGGTTTGAAAATGTTTGGCCAAGGGAGTGGCACTATTAGGAGGTGTGGCCTTGTTGGAGTAGGTGTGGCCTTGTTGGAGTAGGTGTGGCCTTGTTGGAAGAAGTGTGTCACTGTGGGGATGGGCTTTGAGACCTTCCTCCTAACTACCTGAGGAGTCAGTCTTCTCATGTTTGTCTTTGGAGCCAGATGTAAAACTCTCAGGTTCTCCTGTGTCATGCCTACCGGGAGGCTGCCATGTTCCTGCTTTGATGATAATGGACTGAAGCTGTGAACATGTAAGCCAGCCCCAATGAAATGTTGTCCTTATAAGAGTTGGTGTCTGTTCACAGCAGTAAAACCCTAATTAAGACACTTAGGTTTACAACAATGTTAAGTATTATGTAATCTGCAAATAAAATACCTAGATAAAATGAAAAAAATTGAATAGACCTGTAATATTTCATTCATTTTCAAAAACAACCTTATTTTCTTTTCAAATATGTCTTAAAGTAATTTTAGATGTGTGTATGTATATATATATATATACATATATATATGTGTGTATGAATATATGTTTGCATAAACATACACACACATACATATTTGTGTGTGTGTGTATACTCAATGATGTAAGAACAAAATTTCCTAATCTACACCTTAATAGAAAATGTAAATTTATAGTACACTTCTATTTCACTTACAATCAAGCTGATTCTATACGGACAGTTTGATATATCCACAGCTCTTTCCTTTATTAATATTTCATGGAGGCCATGTTCGTATGTAATTGGGGAAATTTTGTTTAGACTTAAGTGAAATATTAGATTAAAATTCAAGAGATGATGAAATTTAGATAAAGATTCAGCCACTCAAGTTAGTTATGATGGATCAGTTTCCTCTCTAAAATCAAATGGATATTATTGGCTTAAAGTTGTTGGCAGAAATGTATCTATTACCTTTGTACTATGGAAACAGAGAGAGAAATATCCAATTTTTAAAAATGTATGTATTGATGAAATGACAAGAATCACATGACCTTAGTCTTAAATAGACTAGGCCATTCAGTAAATTGGAGTTTCCCCTTCCCCGAAATTAAGCAAATTGTGACTTAGAGACTTGGTACTTTATATATAATGACAGAGTATTAGTTTAAAAGTGTCTCATATTTCCCTTTCAGCACTGGTAGATTTTTCTTTCTTCTTTTTGAGAATTTTAAAAGACAAGGAAACAACTATTAAGCGGCAGATATTGGATACTTTCTCATGTTGCCACGACGTTTCCTTCTTTAGAATAATTTATAATGAGGGCTTTGACAATAACAGTTTCGTGCCTGAAAGCACAGCCTACTTCTCATCAGTTAGCACACCTTAAAAACTGTCTCAAATATCACCTGTTTCATCTGAGGCTATTTCTTTTTCTGCTATAATGTGTAGAACATGTTTACAACAAATTGGGGGAAATTCTATGAGAATGTCAACTTTTTTATACCAATCCCCAAAGACAAATTTGATAAATGAATCCAAACTATTGGGGCAATGTGCTGTCTGACTCTGACTTCCATTTGCTACATGGTTCTGTGTCATTTTTGTTGAAGTCAGCCTTTCACTCAGAACTCTTGGAGAGTAGCCCAAAAGAGTCACAGGTTTCATATTACATCATTCTATAATCAAAGAATACCAGTGGAACTCAGGTTGGAGTTTTTATGAAAGGGTATATATTGACTTTTTCTCCCAGTAGTGATGTGCTTTAAAAAATGCTGTGAATATTTGGCATAAATATGACCACTAGAAAAATGTGCTTGGATAAGTAAAT
The DNA here is from genome assembly GCA_028551405.1 of Uromys caudimaculatus. Taxonomy (NCBI): domain Eukaryota; kingdom Metazoa; phylum Chordata; class Mammalia; order Rodentia; family Muridae; genus Uromys; species Uromys caudimaculatus. Next base: position 45,675,174 of record CM052705.1, on the reverse strand, counting down.
ATTTATGGGAAAGTGGCATAAAAAGCTTTAAAGTTAATATTCAAATACATTGATTTCTAGTGTTTAAACAGGTTTACATTTCCAAACAATTGATTAAATGTTTTTAAATATATTTTTATTATGAATGTGTTGTCACTTAACGCTTTGATTTGTATGATTTTCCCTGCAGCAAATTTGCTTAATGTGAATCTGTTTATTGGCTCATTTATTTATTTTATGTAGTAGTGGAGATTAAACCCAAGGTTTTGTGCATACTCTGCAAGCTGTCTACTGAGATGAGCCCAACCTTCTTTAGCACAAACAAATGGATTCAACTCAAAGCAGAGATGGACAGGATGTTAGACTTGTCTATGAAGTCAGAATGAATTGACTCCTCTAAGTGATTTCTGTTAGAGCTCCTCTATGCTTCTGGGGATTCCGTCTATGTTTAGGCAGGGAAATCATTCAGCTCAAATATAGAGTTTTACCAATTACCCTTGTCAGGCTAACCTATATTCACAGAATTCTTCTACCTTCTGACTATGACATTGTAGTAAAATAGCCAAGCCAGTAAAGAAGAAATTAAGTATTTAGAAATAGCTGAGATATATAACTGTGTGTTAGAGTCTTCCATGTTGAATTTCAAACAAGTAATGTATAAACTGATTATGTTATGAAATAAATCAAAGTATATTAGAGGCAAATAAACTTATATTTTGAGCTGAAATACATAGACAAGCCCTAAAAATCTAAATTTGGCTCCTTGGGACTGGTGTTTCTGACTATGTAAAGAATTTCATTGTGACAGGGTTCCTACACTTTCTCTCTCTTTTTTGATATTTTTGGTGTATGGGTATGTTTTATATGCTTTTCAGGCAAAAGAAATAACAGTTTCCTTTATTAAGTAGTTAGGCTCAAACTTATATATGGTTAACAACTTGAAACCTAACACCTTAGAAGCTATTTAAAAACTAATAAGCATATATTACATGTTTTGTTTCATTCTTAATGGGACATTCATATATGTGGCATTTACTTATAATCAGACAGTAAACATCTGTGTGTTCCACAATAATTTCCTCATCTTTGCATTTTATGATAGCAATGTATAGAAACAGCCTTATAACAATATGGCAAGAGGAATGGAATAGTGAAATGTAGATGTTCAGACTATCTCAGATTAGTAGTGCGCATGGTTTCCAAGTGATATCACTATGTTGGGCTTCAAATATTGAGTAGCCATCACAGTTGATCTTTGCATTAGTCACTTAGGCCATCTCAGTTCAGATTGGAAGGCAAGGACTATGATACTTTAAGAAAAAGGAGAGAAGTTTGGAAGGCAAGGACTATGATACTTTAAAAAAAGAGAAGTGTGAAGTCAGTAGTTTTGAGGGCAGGTAGTTTGTAGCTGCAGAAGTGAAGAAGAGGAAAAAGGGTAAATATTACAAATGTTGATCTGCTTGAAATAGCCCTTCCTTCTACTCCACTCATAAAAGCCCATTCCTATCGCAAGGTTCAGCTCGGCCACCTCAGAGTCACCTTCCCTAACAGATCAAACACACCTGTGACCCATTCCATACCATTCCTCACTGCATGAATCACAAATGCAATTGCACATTTACCTATGCAACTACTTGATTAATTGTTCTCTCTTCTATTACAGTGTAGGCTGTATTACAGAGCCCGTCTGTTATCACTAGTGTATCATAACATCTCTGGCTTCTTGTAGAAATTAAATATCTTAGTGAAGTGGATGGATACAAGTATTAAGACAGAATTGGCTTAGTATTATTTTAATTATTTTTCATTCTATTGAATTTCTATTTTTATAGTTTTCCTAAAACATACTATTTTCATATTGGATAAAATAGTAAGGTATTAATGGACAATAAACAAATTATTGCAAGAAAAATACCATGTTACTTGATCCCAGAAAACTAAATGTCTTTGTGGATGGTCACAAGTGACAAGTTGTGGGTCATTTCTGCAGTGGTAATTAGAAGCATTGTTTTGTACAAAGTGTCAACTGTGACCTGTAGTTGTTTGTGACCTGTAAGACTTGCTTTATTAGCACACTAACTCTTAAGGGAAGTTTTGTTGCCATTACTGAAATGAAATGAATTTCTGAAATTTCATTGTGAATATTAGACTCTTAGTCTTGGCTACACAAAGATTTATTGCCTACGCGTGAATATGAGAACAAAAACGATATGACTCCTAAATAATATTTTAACTACACACGGAAAGTATGATAGGAAAATAGCCATGATTTAAAATAAAATATGACTTTAAAAAACAAAACCAAACAACCCACCAAGAATTTAGTTCATTTAGTGCAACCCTTTATGGTGGAGGAGCTGTGACTTCTCTAGTTTGTTCTGATCGACTGTTTTAATGTGTGTTTTACATTTCTGGTTGCTATGCAAAGAGGAAATTATTCTTTTCCACTTAATGCATGTTGGAATAGAATGATTATGTGTTCCATCTATTCCGTCTATGCAGAAAAAGAAATGGAAGAGAAGGAAATGTGGAGATGTTAGACCTATACTCGTGGATTTGCTGATCAGTGTAAATGGTCTTCTTTAGAAATTTGTTTTTATTTATTTATTCATTTATTTAATTTATTTATTGCCTTAAGTAAAAGGCAACTCTCGGTAGGATTATTACTCCTGTAAGTTCATCCCACAGTTCTGGGTTATTTTTCAGAGTCTTATTTATTGGAAACAAAGCATTGATGCCCACTTTCCTGTTGTCATTTCCAAGATCATTTCTAATGTATGCATTTATAAAATGAAACTAAAATGAAAACTACCAACCACAAGGCATATACATTCTTCTATAGCTAAGGCTAAAATGCCCTTCCATTTTATTTCCATTGTAAATTTTCCTAGTCTATTCAATGTCACTCATTTATCCTTTCTCCCTCCACCTTACATAACATTCAACCTCAAACTCTTAGATCACCTGGAAGACCTTACTAAACTCAGAGTCCGACTCAGTAAAGACACTCTATGCAAGCCCCCCATTTAAGAAAAAAAACTCATGCTTTGTTCCTTAGACTGGTCTTGAACTTGTAGCCCCCTTACTGCCTCAGCCCACTATGTGTTGGGATCACAGGTGTGAACCATGAAGCCCTATGGAAGCTATGGAGAACTTTAAAAAGCAAAACACCTCAAGAACTGCTCCTGCTGTTAGCAAGTCCACCACAGCCCTGATCTCATTTCTGCTTGGGCACTTTCTCTGCTTTCCTATAAATATCTATTGTTAATGCTTTTGTCTTTTTTATAGAGTCAATGTCCTATCCCTCTTTTGTAATGAAGTAGAACCCACTCACCACTCCCATTAAACCAATGCTGCATTATTATTAATTAGTAATTAACAATGGGGCCTCACAGTATAGTTCAGATTGGCCGTTGAATCTTTGTTCTCTTGTATCAGCCTTCCATGTTGTTGAAATTACAGGGCCATTTTTCATCTTCCACTCCACCAGAGGACCCAGCTCTGAGAGATGGGGGAGCTCTTGAGCTTTTCAGGTTTTAGTCCTGGCAGTTCTTTTGCAGTACCCCCAGGACATCAACATGCTCTCTTTTCTTGTCTCTATCATGGCTCCAGCTTCTACCTCTCTAGTTGCTCCATTCACTATCTTAGATGTCCTAAATCTATTTCAAACCTAGTGCATGTCATTGTTACTCAGTTAGAAATGTAGTTGAAAAAAACTATCATTTTTAACTCTTAAATTTGTTTCTAATATTAGCACACAAAGCGATGGGCTTAATGAAATGTGTGCATTATCACACTCCGATTCTGCTGATTGCCGCTAATTCCTTCCCCCACTCCTGCTGTTCCACTGGCTCCCACGGGAGCCCCTCTTCTCCTTTTGTGTCACATGTAATCTCTTCCCCTGTCTCTTCTCACCTCCAACCCAAGAGCTCCTTTTTCTACTCTCATGATCACCTTCCTAGTTTCAAAAAATCAAAATCTAGAGCCTACATGACAGAAAACAAGAGGTATTTGTCCTGTGTCTACCACACTTAACACGGCAGTCTCCAGTTCCACTCATTTACCTGCAAATGTCATGATTTCAGTTTTCCTTAGGGTCCCATAAAATGCCATTGTGTATATGCACTATATTTTATTTATCCATTCATAGGTCAATCTTGTCTGCATCCACTTCTCACCTGTTATGGATGAAGGGCCTTCAGGTGTGTGCGCAGAAGTAGTATAACAGGTCAATGTGTGGATTTGTTTTTAGTTTGTTGAGAAACTCCATACAGGGTTCTACAGTGGCTGGACCAGTTGACACAACCACCCACAGTGATGAAGGGTTCCTTTTTCTCCACAGCCTCAGCACCATTTGTTGTTCTTAGCTTTCTGGATACCCTTTTTCTTGCTGCAACTTATCCTCTCTTCTAATCTCTCTCTCAAATCTATAAAACACATCATACTTCATCTCTGTTTCCACCACGTCCAGCATCACCCCCCTAACTCCCAAAATGCACTTCTCTGCCTCTCTTCTTTGGTGGTTAGCAGCTACCTTCCCTCCTCCTTTATCATCTCTGCTCTCTCTTCTCTCTCATCCCCATTGCACCTGGATGACTTCATCAATTGCCCAGCGACTTTCTCTTCCATCCGTTTTGCTCACAAGTTAGAGAATTGCCACCTTTTCCCACAGTGACTTCCCCAAGACAGTAGAAATATCATCTTCCAAATGAAGCCTTTAAAAACTTTCTGTTGCCTACAGAATGAGACCCAACTTCTTCATTAAGGCTTTATGATTTGTTCCTAGATTTTCTGAATATCCAGTCCATTCTGTTTTCTCCCACCAGCTCTACCGGACTACCAACAATCCTCTAATTTTTCACACCCTCAGCACTCCTATGCTTCCTTACATCTTCCTGAAGTTGATATTCTGAGAAATATATCCTGAGAAAAAGATATCTTATTGTCTTCTGTAGACATACAGTAAATGTGGGAGGAAAAAGGATTATAAAACTCCTAGTCTTCAAGCCTCAACTGTGTAGGGCATTTCTGAAGCTTTCCCTCTAGAACGCTCTCCAGTAGCAGTATTTATCAACCAGCTCAAAGTAAAATATTTGTCAAAACTTAGATGACTCAACTCGAGGAGGAGCTAAGCTCTTTGCTTGGTAAATCTTGATGTCTGGGTACAAGGAATTTGCCTAGGCATAATGTGGCCTCATATCCCCTTCTAGGCTGGAAAACAGGTACTGGGAGAACCCCACCCCATCCCCAGAACCTCTGGCTGCAAGCAATGTAGGGAGTCACTACGTTCTGCGTCATCACGTGCTGAGAAGAGGGTGGGGCCCTCCTGGGAACCGTGAGGGGCGGGGCCGAGCAGGTGGGGCGGGGCTGGAGCCCGGGGCGGAGCTGCGCAGGGTGGCGGCTGCGGAGGAGCGGGCTCGCGGCGGGTGGCAGCGCGTGTGTGCGGTCCCCTCGACGCTCGGTGTCCCACGCGTGTCCCGGAGAGGCTCAGCCCGGAGCGACTCAGAGGACGGACTGGTGGACGGACTCGGGGGTGGCAGCGGTGCTGGGCTCTGCGGCGCGGCGGCACATCTCCAGAGCCGGGAAGCCCCTGAGCACCGCGGCTCCTCCTGACCCTCGGGACCGGGCGCGGCTGGCGTGCGGGTTTCTCCTCCGCGGCCAGCCCGGGCAGCCCCGCGTCCCCTCTGTCGCCCGCACCTGCGCGTCGCGGTCGGTCCCGCCCTCGGCCGCGGCGGCGGCTCACCTGGGCGCAGCGCGGGCAGGGCGCCGCCTCCGGGACGCAGGTGGAGCAGGCAGGGCGCGGGCACCATGAGCAGCGGCGCCAACATCACCTATGCCAGCCGCAAGCGGCGCAAGCCGGTGCAGAAAACGTGAGTGACTGTGGACAGGCGCGCTCTGCGGGTGCGGGAGGTCCCCACGGGTGCCGCCATCCAGGAGCTGGGTCTCAACCATTGCATTAAAATACCCATCCCTGCTTTCGGGCGCCTGCACCTTCGGCGAGCTTCCCTGGCCCTGATTCGTTGACAGCTCTGACCTACCTAGTGCCTCTCTGGCTTAGTTAAGCTTGCCTGAAAATCCTCCACTCTAGATCTCCACCACGGTGAGCTTTAGGGGACACGGAGGATGAGTAGACAGCTCACTGAGGTGAGACGTTGGGCAGAGCTAAACACGTGCTGTCTTGAAGGAGGGGACCTGTGCCTTTGAAGGAATTTCTTTCTGTTCTTAGCACCTAGCTTTCTGTTTTGCTCTTTCGTTTACTTCCTAGGCAACAATTTTGCAGGGCACAGTATAGGTGCAGAATTGGTAGCAGGTTGGAGTGTGCAGTGGACAGGTGCCCTGGCAGCTTGGTGGCATTTTTAGCCACTCTTAAGTGAAGCTTTCTTCCTCTTTTTAGAGTGCTTTTAGAGTCTATAATATTTTTAAAAATTAAGAAGAGGAAAAAGGCCGGACAGTGGTGGCACACGCCTTTAATTCCAGCACTTGGGAGGCAGAGGCAGGTGGATTTCTGAGTTCGAGGCCAGCCTGGTCTACAGAGCGAGTTCCAGGACAGCCAGGGCTACACAGAGAAACCCTGTCTCGAAAGACCAAAAAAAAAAAAAAAAAAAAATGAAGAAGAGGAAAAAACTAGACTGACTTATAAGTTATTTCTACTCTCTACCTGTAATTCATTTCCCCTCGCTTAAGCAGTTCTGCCAATTCTAACAGTGATTTCAAACTTTGATCTTTGTTTCCATGGGCTATTTGTATGAGACGGGAGATATTTATAAATATTTTTTTTCATAAAAGAGACCCATGCTTGAGACAGGGTTCCATTTAGGAGTTGGCTGTATTTATGCATTCATTCATAATTATCATGGAGTTTCCACAACTTACCATTTCTTATTTTTTTAAAAAAATTAATTATTTTAGGAACATTTTCAGGCAATCAATGGTGTTCATTTTGTTTGAAACCTATCACCAAGTGAACCATAAAAATAGCATCATAAGATTTATACACTGTTTACAACTAGTGACTAGCTTAGAAGTTGGGTTATTTGTGGATTTTAATTCCCCTTAAGAATTTCAACTGTCCTAGTTCCTCAAATATTGACTTACAAATTGGGGAGATGTTTGTGTGTAAATAGTCTGATCAGAATTTGGAAGTTTTATGGTACACTTTAAAGAACACAAATATCATTGGCTCAGCAGTTTTCCATCTCGGAAGTTCTTTGGACCCTGGCTTTCGGTGCATTGCTGTTTTGTAGAATGGTTTCTTTTTCTTAAAACATGTTTACACAGTTTGACTGTGTTCCTGATGGTTAAAGTTTCAGAGGCTTTCAAGTGCTTGTTCCCTGTTTTCATTAATAGTAATACCAACTCAGCATGAGATGAAAAATCTCAGATGTTATGTACATGGGCATAAAATCGGAAGCTCCGCGTGAGTTTTTAAGTAACTGATTTTCATTGTGTTACTTAAGGATGTAAACCGCTTTCTATACAAAGTTAACCATTTTAGATGTTATTCATTATAACATTGAATGTTTTTAGTTTCTAGTTAATATAGAGAGCTTCCTTTTTTAGCACTACACTTCCCTTTAGATTACCATACACCTTTTATTATATTGTCTCATTATTTGTATTTGATAATTTCTTACAACTAAACTGTTGTCCCCACTAACTTATATTTTATTTGGTTCTTGACTTCTGTTTATCAGATCTGTACTGAGCACCTTTAATCAACTCTAACCCTTCGTATGCCTTAAAGGTCACCAACTTGCTTTGTCAGAGACGTTTCATGCTGGCACTTAGATCCTCTAGTGAAAGTACTTATGTTTACCCTCTGAAAACAAAATAGTGAACTTTATAATGCACATAATCGAAGTTCACCCTTAACAATTAGGTCATTGAGCTTTAATATGAGTCTTTAGGTTAAACTACTTAGCTAGTGTGCGGTGAGGCCTTAAAATACCTCAATTTTAGGAAAATCACAAAGATTTGTTGCCCGTGTTTTCTAATTTAATTAACTTGTTCCCTTTAAGGGATAGCTGTTTTATATGGAGCATATATGTACTGTAATTCTGTGGTGTTAAAAATGTCATATTTAAATACACAGTTCTGTGAAAATTTGGAGTAAAGTAGGTGACATGGTTTCAACCTGAAGCTCCTTCAGTCTTCAAATGAGGATCTAGATGCAAAATAAGCCCCCTCTAGTGGCTGGTCTCACCAGGACAGTTATCTGTAGAAGGAAGTCAGTTCAGTTTCATCCCAGTACAGTGTTTTGTATACACCGCACTGTGAATAACTGTTCCTTTTTCTTCAGTGCGATGGAAGTTAGGAAATGAGGAGATCCGAGGCAGCCTTGCATCCGGCCCGTATCCTTATCTTCAAGACCAACCTAGGAATAGAATCTTCTGCGTTGTTTCTTAGCTAGTTGTCCCACACTTACTGTCTGTTTTCACTTAAATCCTGTTCTTGCTTATTCTCTTTGGAAGGGAAAATGTGTCTATTTGTTTAGTTATTCCTGCTCATGAAGATGGGTGAACGAAGTAGAAGATGGAGCGGTCTACTCTGGTGATTAAAACTTTAAATATATTTTTGAAGCTTTGTTAAAACAGAAAATGTCTTACTGCTACTGTGGTTTAGGATTGTTAGCAATAAATACAGTCTGCAGTTGTGGTGGTATTCAAGGCAGCCATGTCAAGGGTCTCATGATCTGCTGCTAAGGTACATATCAATAACAACACTTACCTTATTAGTATTCTAGAATGCTGAAGTAATGTAGAAGCCCTTTATTCTATTAAAACATTGTGAGCCTCATCTGTATAATAAAACAGAGTTTTGTTACAGTATACAATACTAAAGAGTTTTGTTACAGTATACAATATTAAGAGTTTTGTTACAGTATACAATACTAAATTTTCCCCAGAGATATATGTTATGGTGCCCTTTTCTAGAGAGCATCTAGAATTCAAGGACTTTGCAGATGCCAAATATTTTTCATTTTCTCTCAAGTAGCATTATTGGGAGGCATCTATGCTGAGGCTGTGTATGCGCCTCACATTGAGCTGTGCGTGGGTCTAAACACGAGTGCTCACATCAAACTGAATGAAAGAAGCAGCAGATTCAAACTAAATGATGCGGTCTAGTATCTGCCTGTTGTTAGTCAGGTCGCGCTTGTTATTGTTGTTTGTCTGTCAGTATTCAAATTCTTTTTTCCATACCATTTTGATCGTATTCTTTTCCCTCCTTCAACTCATCCCAGGACCTCCCCACTTCCCTCACCCACCATTTTCTGTTCTTTCTCTCTCCCTTTCCTGGTCATTTTTTATTTTTTTAAGACTAGCAGGGCAATCTCCTCCACCGCTGTCCTTACAACTAAACTAGAAAAGCAGAAGGTCGAGTAAACCAGAGGGCTCTGGAGACCCAAGTGGTGCCTATCCTTTTAGTACTGCTAGTTATATGTTGCAGGTGTGAATCAGCACATACAGACACCGCAGAGTCTTATTTTCACCAGCAGTGAACAGTCTCCTCCCTGTGTTTAGTTAGCACCATTACTTAGAAGTGAGCACTATGCAAATCTTTAACAGTATTCTTCTACTTCTAAACTCTTTAAAAACTATTTGTTTGGCTTAGCAGTGTCATATAGCAAAAATTGCTAATTTTTCCCAATATGTTCTGATAGGAGCACTGAACACAGAACTTTCCATACATAGTTTAATTTCATTTCACAGTAGTACTATGGGAATAATGTTATCATTTCTGTCTTATGCTACAGGGACCTAAGGTTCACATTCAAAGTTGGTTCAGGTTGTAAGTGGAAACCAGACTTTGGTTATTGAATCTCTAGTTGTTGGCTCCAAAGCCTAATGTTCTTAGCCACAGTGCAGGACTGTCTAGATGAACAGGTTAATCGGTGTGCACGATGGCCCCTGTCCTGGGCAGTGTCAGTTGTCCTCTGCATCTTCTTCAATAGCAGAGATGGAAGCAGTTGATTGCCTGCCCATCTCTTGCTTTTGTAGTTACGTCTTTTTCCTTAGCGTCCCCCCCGACCTCCATATCCCTGAGCCGTTGCCCACATCTCCTTATGAAGACCTTTAATAACTGCATGTTGTTCTGTTGGGTAGCTTCAGGATTTTCCTTTATAGGGTACATTCTGTCACTTCTAACGTTTCCATAATTTAACTGGTGTTAAGTTACAAACCTCCAGAGAATACCCTGTAGATTTGTAAACTCTTAAATAAATGTGTTATTTCCATAGGATAAACCTGTTTAGGTGGAATTTTGGAGGGACACGGGTTTACATACTTCTAAGGAGGAACCAAGTGTTACGCTCAGATATAGTGTCAAATTATAAAATTTTTGTGAATTACATTCTCATTGTTTGTCCAAGAGACATGTCTGTATCCATGTGGTTTACTTAAAAAAAGTATTGCCAGCTTTGCAGGCAAGTGATGGAGGTGGCTGAGCTTGCATGTTGGGACTGTGCTGTGTACGATAGGAGGCTTCTGTGCTTCTGTATTGACTGCCTTTGTCTAATATTTTCAGCTTCTTAGTTTGTTCTTTCTCTTGTTCCGACCTAAATTCCTCTAAAATGTGTACACATTTAGTACAGTCAGTAACGCGCACACAGGGCCAGCTTGCACTCAGTGTGCTGGGCATTGTCTTTGGTGCCTTCTGTAAGGACGTCAGATTTCCATCTCTCCCGAGTTTGCTTCACCTCTTCCTGGCCTCAGAGCTTTGGATTAAATATGCTTTCAGCCTTTCATTGGTTTTGGCTGTGTAAAATTCTTTGTTGCTGAACTAAGTAATGTTCTGTGGATTGCATTTCCCTCCCACTCGCATACGTTGGTAGCTTACACTGTTCTCCATCTTCATAGTCTTTTGCATGTGGGTACAGTGTCTTGAGTGTGTAAGAGACTGGATTTCTGCCATTGTTTACCTTTATTTCTGAAGGAGGATGGTAGCTGCAGAAAGTGTTGTATCTGTCGTTTTGAATCCAGAACGTTTTGCTTATATTTAACGCGTGATTTAGAGACCTACATCTCCATGAACTCTTGAACACCACAGCTAAACCACTTACATCATTGAGTAATGTATTATACTCGTTTGCCTTATTATAAAATATGTTTGCTCCTGGTAAGAGAATCAGAATTGTTGCATTTGTCTTTGCAGGGACCAGAGCGTCCTGCACAGTAAGTATTTGAGGTTTACTAAATTACCAGTTGATCATCATGTAACATTTTCCTGGTCTTATCTCAGTAATTGTGGTCTATTGGATCTGTTATGTGGGCTCAAAGAGTAATACTAAAAAAGAGTGCATTTGCTTAAGTAAGAGGGAGAGAAAACATTCATCCTAGTCTTTTCAGGATTGCCTGCAGAATCATAATTTCTAATTGAGCACCTGCTGTTTACATATAAATCTCTCCTTAACTAAAGCCAACAGGAAAGTAAAGAATCCATCACAGCTAGAGAGCAGCACCGGGACACTGGGAAGAGACTCTGACTCAGTGGGGTTCCAGGTAGAAGTCTCAGAAAGTTTTGTGGATGCCTTTTGTCTCATCTAGGGAAATAAAACATCAAGCTGAACTTAGCCTGGCAATGAAATTCATCTTTATGCCATATACGACCCTTATCATTTTAAATCAAGCACCTAGTTTATGATGATTAGCATTTGAAATCCTCATTCAGAGACCAATGCCCTTGCACCAGAGCTGGGGGAACAAAATAAAGAATGCACAGGGTTAAGTGTTGGGTGTGGTCTCTATTTTCTTCATCTTGAAATTATTCCTCCACTGTGTGTGTGAATGTGTGTGTGTGTGTGTGTGTGTGTGTGTGTGTGTGTGTGTATGTAAGTGTGCATGTGGAGGCCAGAGTCGGGTGTCTTCTTCACATGCTTCCCATTTAAAAAAAAAAAAGTAATGTTTTTATTCTCTGAGAATTTGATACAGTGTATTTTGATCATATCCATTCCTTCCCCAATTCGCTCCAGGCCCTCCCCACCTCCGCTCGCCCCACCCACACCCTCATCCCTCCCTATCTGTCTGTTTGTACGTACGCATATAAACACACAGATCTGTATGTACTCAATTTTAATATTTGTTCTTTACATCCCAACCACAGTTTCCTCTACCTCCACTCCTCCCTGCCCCTCCCCACACTCCTTTTCACTAGACCCACTCCTCCATTTCCCTTACAAGAAAAAAAGAAAAAGCAGGCCTCCTATGGAAATCAACCCAACATGGCATAAGAGATTGCAATAAGACCAGGCACAAACCCTCATTCATATCGAGGCTGAACAAGACAACCCAGTAGGAGGAAAAAGATCCCAAGTGCAGACAAAAGAGTCAGAGACACCCCTCACTCACACTGTTAGGAGTCCCACAAGAACAGCAAGCTATGCAGCCATAAATGGGGTCCGTGGTTGTTGCTTCAGTCTCTGTGAGCCCCTCTGTGTCCTTAATTGATTCTGTGGTCAGTGTTCTCATGGTATCTTTGACCCCTCTGGCTTCTACAATCCTCCCAGTTTTCTTCAGGGTTCCCCTGGCTTTACCTAATGTTTGGCTCATTTAGCTTTTTTGGCCAAGACTCCTGGGTGTGTGTCTTTCCATTGTAGAAAAACTGACTTTTTCCCAGCAGCAATCAAGTATCAATAGCTTCTCAGCTAGAGGTGGGATTTCATGCTGACCTCCTCTCCTCCCTCCTAGGGCTTTGTCTGGCTTGACCTTTCATAGGACTTGTGCATGTTGTCACAGTCTCTGTAGGTTGATATGTCCTCTGCCCTGTTATGTCTGAAGCCATCCACTGCCTTTGCCTCTTAGGATATGTCTGTCCCTTCCTTCACATAGATCCTTGAGCCATGAGGGGAAGGAGATGTTATAAACATCCCAATTAGAGTTGAGCACATTTTTAGTCTCTGTCTTTTTGCTACATGTTTGTCAGTTGTGGGTGTGTCTGTGAATGGCTGTCCACTATGAAAAGAAGCTTCTGTGGCGAGAGTTGAGCAATGCACTTATCTCTGGGTGTAGCAATAAGTCATTAGGAGTCATTTTATTGCTATGTCCATTTAAGAGCATAATGGTAATAGGTTTTCCCCTACTACCCTATCTAGCCACAGGCTCTTGGGCTCATTCATAGTGTCAGGTACAGGCTTCATCTCCTAGAGCAAGTCTGAAATCCAATCCAAGACAGAATATCAGTGGTTCTGTATTGAGGTCATAAAAGTAACTGTGATAACAGCAGAGTTAATCTTACTTAGTCTGCGTGAGAAGACTAACTAAAATCTTTAAGGAGAATTAAGGAAGTAGAAATTTGAGATTCTGTGCTTACCAATATGTAAATGATTAACTAGGTAAGTCACTAAATATTATACTTTCTAAAGCCAAATGCTTTAGAAACCAGTAGTTTTTCTAGGTAAAATTTGCTTTAAGATAATTTTTTACTTAAAAGCTCTTTCAGTATGAAAATGCTTCTGTTTTAACTGTACAGCTCCGTGGTTTTAGTATATTTTTGCATGAGTGTTATGGATTTCTTTGTATTTTTTGGCAGTGTTTGGTATTACCTGACACTATTTCATAACTGTGCTAGTGAGAAAAGAAAAGTTGAGTAGCAGTATAGTAGAGGGGTTTCTTGAGAAATACTTCATGTTTCGTGGGTAGAGAGGTCCTTGAGATGTTTTAATGTGATAGACACTTTTGCTCGGTGTTTTCTAAAGGATTTTCTTACTCTTTGTTTTTCAGAGTAAAGCCTGTCCCTGCTGAGGGAATTAAGTCAAACCCTTCAAAGCGACACAGAGACCGGCTGAACACTGAGTTAGACCGCCTGGCCAGCCTGCTACCCTTCCCACAAGATGTTATTAATAAGCTGGACAAACTCTCCGTTCTTAGGCTCAGCGTCAGCTACCTGAGGGCCAAAAGCTTCTTTGATGGTATGTCAGCACAGTTGACCTTTACAGAGTAACTCCCAGAATACTAATGTTAAATATGGTCCTTTTAATGTTGGTAACTATAAAAACTATCCATGAGCACAAATGTTGTATTTATTGTCATAGAAAATGAAATGACAAAGCTAAATGTTTAAATGTTATTAACTACCCTGTCTCATCCATCAGACAAATAGAGCCGTTTGGATGATACATGGTATCATTCTTTGAAAGTCATGGATTTAGAAGTTATACTCAGGTTTCATTTTAAGAAAGAAGTAATAAAGTACTTGAAGACTGTGGGCTGGCTCAGTGGACAAGAGAGGAGTTGGTGTGAAGATCTGAGTTCAACTCTTCAATACCCACTTAGTGCGTTGCCTTACATGACTTTAACCTTAGCACTGTGGGGGACAGAGACAGGACTCTGGGCTGCTGGCTGCCAGCTTATCTGCAGGTCAGGTGGGAATAAGGCAGGGGTGATAGGGAAGGGCACACAAAGTCTTCCTGTGGCCTCTGCATGTGTGCATGCAGGCATGTGCGCTTGTACCCTCCTCCCCTCTGTCTGACACACACACACACAGACATACACACACACTTTTTCTCACACATATATATACTCTTCTCCCTCTCCTTCTTCTTCTCTGTCTCTGTCTTTCTCTCATACATACATATATACACACACTTCCTCTGACACTCATACACCCACTCTCTGTTTGACACACACAAACACACACTCTCTCTCTCTCTCTCTCTCTCTCTCTCTCTCTCTCTCTCTCTCTCTCTCTCTCTCTGCCACACATACTCTCACCCCCCAGGAGATAGTAATATATTGTTCCTATATTTTCTGTATGTGAATTTATTTAGCCTTTCAAAGTTATGTGGACTTCTACGGCTTTATATTAAAGTATGTTAGCATCAAGAAAATGTAGTTAAAATAGTTATGGTCAGATAGAACATTTAAATATAGAATCAACAGTGTCGGGTTTCATTCTTCACAGTGCCATTGGCAAACTATTTGACTTTAGCCATGCCAGGGAGCACCCTGAGCTTTAGCCATGAACTCAGCTGGGAGGGCAGCTGTGGGCTATGTGGCTGAGTGCTGTTTATTACATATTAATCATCCAGCATTTCATCACCACAGAATTTCTGAAATGGAGTTCCTATTTGAAATTAAGGTTCTAACATATTTTGTCATGCAAAATACTTCCTTAATTATCTTTTACATGGATTTCAACTCAAGACATCATGCTTCAATAACAAAGCATCTTCCTTGCTAAGTCATTTCCCAAGGGCCTTATTTTTTTCTTTTTATGTTCATAGATCAAAAATTGATTTATTAAGCATATGCTATTTAAAAAGCATGTGCTTTTTAAAGGATTTTTTCACAAATTATAGTGAGTGGATTAATAGCAAGATCTCAAACTGTGCACTTATGTATCACTAGGCATCATGGTGAGATACAGAAGTTTTCCCCCCTGCAAACTCAGGTGATGTTAATGATGGCCATCAGGTCATCAGGCAGCACCTACTCATGTCTGTAATGTGCCTTAGAGGACTGCAAAGAAAGTCATTTCCCTTCAGATTTATGTTTATATGATTTTATGTATTTGATTTGAGCAACTTTTGCTTGCATAGTTGTGTATTTTTCTTAACAAGTGTAATTTTTAACAGTAGTGTTCTGTCAGTGCACATACACACCTAGAATAACGATTTCATGTGCTCTGCAGTGCATATCAAATCTCACAGCAGTTCTACACTAGTTCTACAATAGTGATTCCATGTAGTCTGTAATGTAGAGCCCTATAGTAGTGAGATCATGCACAGTTTCATAGAAGATACAATTCTTACCTTCCAGTTCCTTCATTCTTCATCACTGTGCAGCCCCAGTACTGTGTCTGGGTGTCCTGTTATAGCT
This sequence comes from Uromys caudimaculatus, assembly GCA_028551405.1. NCBI lineage: Eukaryota > Metazoa > Chordata > Mammalia > Rodentia > Muridae > Uromys > Uromys caudimaculatus. The sequence continues at coordinate 45,659,383 of CM052705.1, read as the reverse complement.
TCCTCCTGGGAGAGCTATCTCTGAGCCCAGGTTTCTTGATTCCTTTTATTGTTTTTAACTCCCATCTCTGTCCCTCCCTCCTGAGGACTTGCTGAGTGCTGGCATGAAAGGCCTGTATTCCCCCCCACCCCCCAAATTCTACAGATAAGCAGCTTCAGCACTAATGGGGGCTTGTTAAAGATCCTGGCCCTGCAGGACTGTTCATTGTCATGGATACCTGTGAGCCACTGCTGTGGACTATAACCTTGAACATGTGCCAGCTCCATAACCTGAACCTCAATGTTTGCTCACGGGCAGTGCTCCCTGCTGCACCAGAGCCATATCAATCTTCCCTGACCAGAAGGTATCTCTGTCCTTAGAGAATTTCATATACAGGGCCAGGGGCCTCAGGCTCAACTCTGGGAGAGTTTATTGGCTTGAATCATCATACATTTCATGATGTGTTTGTGTGTATGAAAAATAGTTTATGATGTGTGAGAAAGTACATACATTGTCCCCTGTTTAGAAGCGGGAGGATGGTACTGAAGCTGCTTAGAATAACCACTTTGCCATATAAGCACTACATAATTGCTATCTTTAAAACAGATGCATATATGTAGGTTCACACACATGCATGAACAGACATGTGTGTTGTTACCCCCAAGTCAGCCTCATTAGCAGTGCTGAGTGTGCCAGGCATGTTAAGAGTATTTTCTCAGCCCTTCATTAATTAGCTGGATTTTTATTCAGGTTTATTACCTATTTGTATTATCCCTCATCAACTATATCATGCTTAATTTTAGACTGCTTTGCTGGTTTTCCCCGTCAATGTATTTAAGACGTAGCTGGAAATTTTGTTGAGATATGCCTTCTAGAGTAGGCCTCATCTATGCTGATTCAGTCACTTTTCTACAAAACCAAGGAGTCAGTATTTGAGCAAATGTGTTACAAACGTGACAGAATCTTAGTTTGGTCTCCATTGTGCCCAGAGTGAATTTTTAAAAGTTGTTTTCTTTGCTCTTGAAAGGAAAGATCCTAAGGAAGGTTGTAAGTGAGGTATGTGTGGATATGTGTGTGTGTGTGTGTGTGTGTGTGTGTGTGTGTGTGTGTAGTTTAAGGGTGTGTATACACTTTGAGCTGTTCGATATATGAACATAGGGTTTAATGGAATGTGTGGGGAATAAAAATCCGTTAAAACCCAAATGACCACGTGTCTTCCCTGGACCATCCGTGGTCCCTGCAGTGTGTCAGAGTACCTAGAAAGAAAATGCCGAGCACAGCCCCTTTATGAACAGAACAGTTCCAGGTGACGTGGGCCTGCCGACAGTCCTGAGGAGCATATCCACAGTTAGCCTCACGTCCCTCTATTAGGGAAACAGTGTAGTGAAGCGGAGGGAAGCTCAAAATGAATAACAGGATGCAAACAGGGGGTGTGTAAATTCCTGCGGAAAGAGCAATATAAACGAGTAATCATACAATCCTGCTAGAAAGGAAACTCAAGTTTTACTATAACAATAGATATTTTTCCAAGAAAATACATCTATTTATTGCAAGCTCAAATAATACGGCATGAATTGATCTTCTTAAACTTGGAGCCATGACTGAACTGTCTGAAAGGCAGCAGTTGAAGGTTAGGTACAACATTAATATTTATACTTTTCTAGTTAATTGAGACATCCCAGAATTTAACGTTTAAGTACTTAATACAGCTTAGTTATGTTTTAGGTGGTGTGAAGTTTGAAGCAGTCTATTTGAAACTATTATCTTTTATGTCTGATGCAGAAAGTATTCAAGAAGTTCAATGACTATGATTGGTAGCAGTTTATTTTTTGATACTAGGATTTTTGGTGGCGGCATCCAGGTCTTGGAATTGACTTATGTTAACAGAATGGTGATTTCTCCTGTATCATGTCTGTTGCACAATGTTTAAGTGGAAGATTCTACTTCACATGGGATAAAAAGATAAACCACATGATTTTAGTTAGTTAGTTAGTTAGTTAGTTAGTTAGTTAGTTAGTTTTTTCAAGGCATGGTTTCTCTTTGTAGCTCTGCTGTCTTAGAAATTACTTTGTGTGACAGACTAGACTTGAACTCAGAGATCTGCCTCTGCCTCTGCCTCTGCCTCTGCCTCTGCCTCTGCCTCTGCCTCTGCCTCTGCCTCTGTTAAAGGCATGCACTACCATACTCGGCTAGCAATTTATTCTTAAGAAGTGTAATTTTGACATTAATATTTTGAATGAGGTTTTCTTACCTATTGAAATTTTCAGGATGCAAATAGTTTGTTCAAATTGCTCTTCAATTTTGGGCATTGTCTTAGAGTTGCTGTCTATGTGACGAAACACCATATCCAAGGCCAGCGTATAGAAGAAAGCATTTAACTGGGGGATTGCTTTCTTTCCGAGGATGAGTCCATAATCATTATGGTGGAGAAAACCAAAGAGGGCGGTAGCGGAGAGCTCACATCTGATCCTCAAGCCTGGGCCTGATGTGGGCTTTTATCAGTGACACATCTACTCCAACAAGGCCACACCTCCTAATCTTTCTCAAACAGCTCCACTAACAGGGGACCATTCTCACTGAAACCCTGTCATCCCACTCCCTGGCCCAGTAGGCTTGTAGCTATAGCATAATACAAAGTACATTCAGTCCAACTTCAAAAGTTCACGTAGTTTTTCACAACCTCAAAACTGTTTAAAAATCCAAAGTCTCTTCTGAGACTCAAGCCATTATTTTATCTGTAACCTTCTTGACTTTAGTCAAAACCAAAACAAGGAGATTACAGACTTCCAACATACAATGACACAATCACCACTGCAGAAGGAGGAAAGGGAGCCGAGTGAGGAGATTGTGTATAATGAACCTCCACTGTGAATTTTTTCTTACTTCATATTTTCTTACATGATATGGGGTGCATTTTGTCACATGACAGAGTATTTCTGTGTTCTTAATGTCTTCTTTCCATGTCGTGGAGACAGCACACAGCAGAGGACATGTGTCTTACGATGGGGGTGAGCAGGCAGGTGAGGCACATGTCACTCAGGTGAGGGCCACCGCCTGGTGGGCTGGTTTGTGTCTTTGAAAGGACCTTTAACTTTCCTGTGCCACACTGCCTTTACCTCCTCAGTGAACAGTAACCATGTGTGCCTGTTCTGAGGTCTGAAGTGGCTTAATGCTGACAGTAAGAACTCTGAATGGATTCTATAATTACAGTTGTCATCATATGAATTACGCATATGTCCTATGGAAGACTGATATTTGTTTTAACAGAGAACGCCCTTGTGAGTGAATATGCCTAGGGACCCTTAGACCCACTGTTACTATCACCTACAAACTCCTGTGTTGAAGCGTTGCTGCATTTAACTCAGATGGCAATTTGCTGATGAGCTCTTAACAAGCTCTTAGTGGAGTGGATGGTCATTACTCGCCCATGACATTTTCTCTTGTTAGAAACAGCACACTGCTCAAGTCTAGATGTTCTCAGGAAAGAGATCTGTTGCTTGTTTGGGGAGGGTGTGAACCATGGACACTGTGTTTGCGCACCCACCCCATTTGTCAGTTTTAAAGGTGTGCTGCAGTTTTTGTCTTGGTAAAATTGTTAAGACTTATCTCTTAATGTTAGACTAATAAATGTATGTACTAAGCCTACAATAAACTTAGAAAACATAGCAACCCAGATTTCTAAATTACTTCCTAAGTCTAGATACTCTGCCATTGGTTGTCAGAGAGAAGCATGTGGTTTGTAGTGTTGCCTAGGAGTGTTAGTGCGACCTGGGGAGTGTGTCATCTTAGAGCTGCCGAGTCAGCAGTTGACAGGGGCCGATCTGTGAATTAACATGCTCTCCGGATGATTCTAATGTCTGTGGAAGGTTCATAGTAACTGGTACAATTAGTCACATTCTGCATTTCCAGTCATGCTTGAACTTCACTCTTGTAGGTAAAGGTGACGACAATGTGCCACAGGCGGGTTAACGGCCCCACCGAAGGCCGCAGACAAGCAGATATTTCCATTCATGTTGCGTTAATGCCCAGAGGGACTGCATAGAAGTATTGCATCTAACTGAACACGTAACACGGAGTGTGGTAGCAAGGTCTTCGGAAGTGAGTTTTCACTTGAAATTTGGAATAGAACTAACTTGTAAGGCCTTTGCACTTTAAAAAAAAGATCTGCTAATAAGCAATAACCTTCCAGTAATCACTAACACAATCCCCCTGTGCCTTCAAGAAACACTCTTTAGGGGCTGCAGAGGTAGCTCAGTGGCTAATAGTACTTACTGCTTTCCAAAGGACCCAGGTTTGATTCCTAGTATCCATATGATGGCACACAAGTGTCCCAGGGCATCCAATGCCGTCTCTGGCCTCTGAGAGAACTAGACATACATGTGGTACACAGACATACATGCAGGAAAAACACCCATACACACAATAGTATGTTTTTATAAGAAGAACACATTTCATACACAGAAGAAAACCTTACAGTATATTAAAGTAAAATGTATCTTTTTATCTCAAACTATATAGAAAACTCCCTTTAGGTACATATGGTATATTATTTGGAAATTTATTCATTCATATAAACTAATTGGAGGTGTTTTTGTTAAATTAGTAAAAACTGTATTTCTTAAACCATTCTATTATATATATGTTTATGTGTCTTGTTGAATTATCTAAGTTATTCTCTCTTAAGTGTACATCAGGGTTGGAACAGAATTTAACTTTCCTAGCCATAATAATGAACAAAATTATAAATGCTGTAAAATTCATTAACGTAATAGCAATGATTAAGAATAAGTAAAACAATAGTCTTTCAAACTGGATTATGCCATATTTCCACTTAAAAGTAAACTTAGAAGAACAAAGAATAAGATGTAGTTTATCAGAATCCTGTACTTTGTCCTCATGAACTTTATTTCTTCAACAATTCATAATAATATACAAGAGAGGAAAGCCCACATTAGAACATGTAGATGGGTAAGTGTCAGTCGGGTTCAGACTGGAGCCATGGGTGCTGGGGTATGGCTTCTGACAGTGGCTTGCCTTTACACACTGAGCACACTCAGTTATTCCTACTGTGGAGTTGCTTCAGTACCTCCGAAGGAAGACATACTTGCCACTATAGCATTTTACTATTCTTATCTTTGGCTAGTTTTACATCCCTGTCACTTCAGAAGGAGGTATATAGCCTACTACACAGATGTCCATTAAATTTTAACAGATGCTTCTCAGATGGCAGAATTAATGACACTTTCAGATCTTACATTTCATTTTTACAAACTGTCACACATTCCAGGGCTGTTAAGTTTCAAGTATCATAGAGATTGGATTACATACATGATGTGTGTAGTGCTTAATGTTTGAAATATTTTAGGTACCATCTGGTTATCATAGTAATTCTATTGGATGTTCATCAATGCTCTTCACTTAAAGATGAGGGAATGGTTAGAACCCAGTGCAGTTTATAAGGTTTTTTTGTGTGCTTCCAGGGTGTGTAACCGGGAATAGTTTATCATGTCTGCCCTTTACTGCTCATGTGTAAGCTGCATGTTATTTATGCTCACCAGAATTTATCTCAAGTGACAGCACTACACTTCTGTAAAGGCAAGAAAACTAGAGGTGAAAATGGTTAGCTCAGTGTGAGAACTGTGGGATGGGTGGGTCATCTCTACACACTGGGAGCACATACTTGCACACTGGGAGCACATCCCTGCATACTGGAAGCACATCCCTGCACACTGGGAGCACATTTCTGCACACTGGGAGCAGACTCCAGGCTGCCTGGTTTTATATCCAGGCTTACCTCTTAAAGTGTGGCAACTCTGAGGTAGTTTCTTCATCTCCTATGTCTTAGTTTCATATTATATCAAACAAAAAATTAATGGCACTTAGATTGTAGCCCCAAGACAATACATTATTACTGAGTGAATAGAGTAATTCTAAAGGTAGGAAGCAGCTGCCTTATTCCATGGATTTCTTAACAAGTTAAGCAACCTACATGAGAAGAAAGAGTATTAATACAGAGTCTTGCATTTTAAGAAGGGAGTGTAATAGTTATGATACTAAAACTTCAAGGGAAAATATTTAAAAAGGTTAAAATGATTCGTCTGGCTTAAAATGTGGACATAATGTAAGCTTTCTAAGACAGCACAGGCGTGTTTTGTGGGGAGACCCTGGGAAGGGAGAGCACGTACTATTTCTGGACTCATGTTTGTGCAGTATTTACTTTAGTCCTTTCCTACGGACTAAACAACAGAAATATTGTCTGGTTTGCTTGGAGTAGAACCGATCCAGTGACCATTCCCAGAAATCCATTTATCGTGCATATCAAATATTGTGCTTCCGACATTTTAAACTCTGTTACTTCTTATGGAGAGCTTGCTCTTATGTTCATCCTCTCCACACTTTCTGTAATGCTTTGTAAACCTGCTCTGATTCTTGACTCCTTTTTGACATTCTCTTCTAGTTCATTTCTGTAGCTTGTAAATCCTCCTGAAAGACTGGCTAAGTCCAGTTGCATTGGTTACTAATCTCAATACAAGCCCAGTAGCAAATGAGACAAATACCTTTGGTTTCAGTAATAAACAATATATCTAGAGGCCGAGCTGTTGTTTTCTCTTATTGTTACCGACATGAAATCTGTTATTCCAAAATTAACGTGAAGAGATTTCAGCTGATAACTGAGGTCTTCTTGTCCGACACTGTATTGGTCTAGTTTTAGACGGGTACTGCTCCTTTTATAAGAATGTACAGGTTTGAGTTTGGCTTTGTTCCCATATTTTCAGCAGTGGCTCTCACTTGCTAAAACTCTGAACTTCTTTGCTTGGTGATGTAGCAGAGTCCTTGGTTACCTTTGGCATTATGAGCAGCCAGTGCTTTACAGCAAGGTTTCCCATTAAAGCAGCAGCAACAACAACAGCTAATAATGTACTGAAAGGAAGAAAAGGCCGTTCTCTGTTCTGTATGTCAGTGAGAAACATTTAAGTATTTCCTCTTCATCTTGATTGACAGGAGACCAGTTTACCTCACACTATTTTTTGGCCTGAGGAAGTCTGTTCTCTGGCCTTTTGAAAATTTTACAGACAGAAGCCAAACCCTGACCTCTTTTCTCAGAGAGATATCTTTCAGCCTCTGCAAAGGTAGCCGAGAGCTTGGCCCAAGGTCCCGGCGTGACACATACACTGATGATTTACCAGAAAATGCAAACATAAGAATGGCTCACGTGATCCCTGGCTCGCTAAGAAAGCTTTCCCTGAAGCAGGGGAACAGAGAAATCTAATAAAATAATTCTCAAGGACTGCAGAGTCACTATTTAAATATCACAGGGTAGCAAGGGATCAGGGAAGATAAGAATGCAAAGCATTTAGGAGATTACTCTTTCTACTAAGGCAATCCTTAAACTCTTGTAAACAGTCTAATTAGAGCAACTGTTTATTGGACCGTTGGTCTGCTGTGTCAGGAACTGTGTGGACATTTTCATTACTGTTCCCAGCAGCTTTACACGATGGTCTTTGTTTTGTTTGTTTGTTTGTTTGTTTTGATTGCCCTTTCACATATTAGTAAACAGGCTCACGGAGCTGATACGTTCACTAAAGGGCAGGACTAAGATTTGTATCTAACCGGGTCAGATATGTTAGTCCTGTGCTTTCAAGTGAGACTTGTTAGTACAAGATAAAATGCTTTAGTAATGGGAGCCCTAACCGCTGTGTTCAGTTGTGTTGCCTCTTGACAATCATGGCGCACACATGTTTCCAATCATCCATTTGATGGTTTCTATTATAGTCTTTGAATATTGCTGGTTTGAATATGTATCCTTTGTATAATTACTTCTTTCTTTTCCTTCCCCCTATAGTTGCATTGAAATCCACCCCTGCTGACAGGAATGGAGGCCAGGACCAGTGTAGAGCACAAGTCAGAGACTGGCAGGATTTGCAAGAAGGAGAGTTCTTGTTACAGGTAACTCTAGTGCCCTCAAGCAGGACAGGAGCACACAGGAGCAGGAGTTGCATCCTAATTTCCTAATAAGTCCCTGAAGACTCACTGTGCCACGTTCATGTCAGCTGCAGCACTGGTCTTCTCGAGTTCCTGGCAGATGGGATTAATCTTGTCTAATCACCCTGGGATTGTGGGAACTGGATTAATCAGGTCTAGCCATCCTCCCTGTTGCTTCTCCTGATGAATCTGCATGCACGTTCAAGAATGCTGCTCACACAGAGAGTTAACACTTGTGCATGGACTCTATGTACAAAAACTGCTCTTCCCTGAATCTTTAATGTGTAATATTATAACTTGCATTTCATTTGAGCAACAATGCGTGACTTCCATGTTATAGATTTTTTTCCCAGCAACCATAGGCCCTCATTTTGTGCTTTAGAATGAGGGAGTTTCTAATAGATTTGATGGTGGATAGGTTCTTAAACTTTTGAACTGTGTCTTCTTAGAGTGGATACTATGCTTGGCTTTCGTAGCATCAGCAGATACTTAATGATTTTGTCAAAGTAAAATGGAAGGAGTGCGTCCGTGGTAGTACCAGCGCACTTCCCTGATTGCCTGCAGTTCTGGTCAGTGAAGTGAGTGCACACCTTGGTGCTCATTTGCTAACTTTGTTGCTGGAATGGAGCTGTATCAAGTCCTTCCTATTGCTGTAATAAGACACCATGACTAAGCATGACCTGCAGAAGGAAGCATGCACTTGGGCTTACAGTACCAGAGGGTTAGAGTCCAACATGGTAGGGAAGACTGGCAGTAAGCAGCAGGCACAGAGCAGGAGCAGCAAGCTGAGAGCTCACATCTTCACATGGGAGCGCAAAATGCCTGCACGCACATGCGCACGAACAGAGAAGCGGGTGGGGAGAGAATGAACTAGAAATAGAGTGAGACTCAGAGTAATCTCAGAGTGACTATATAATCTCCTAGTGACTGACTTCCTCCAGCAAGGCCCCACCGCAAACAGCTCCACCAAATTGAGAGCAACTCAGCTACCACACTCCACTTGCAATCTGCACATGGACCTAGGGGATCTGGTATTTGCCCTGCTGGGTTCCAGGCTTGCTTGGGTCCAGTACTTCCCTGAGCACCATTCCTCCCTTTTGAAATGATCGTGTATATTTTGTGCCGTTATATGTTGGAAGTGTAACTTGCCTTTTGGTTTTATAGGGGGTTATAATTAAGAGATTGCCTTGCGTCTCAGGGGAGACTTTGGACAATTTGAGTAGGGACTAGTGAGAGCTTTTGGATTTAAAGTTTCTAGCAATGGACAGTTGATGTAAGCACATAAACTTTTGTAATCCAAGAGGAAGATAAACCTTTCATTTATACTGACCTTGAAAAAACATAAACGAAATAGAAAAAGAAGGACTTATGAACTAAAAGAAGGAAAGAACACAACATAATCATAACGATAGTACAGGCTCAAGGCAGACGGGGTGCAGTGAAGCTTGGACTAATAGAAATAAGACAATGCATTTCAATGTGAAAATATGAGAGAAATGTCAATACATGTATAGGTTTTATATCTGAGAATTACAGTTAAATTATTTGAATGTTATATTTTATATGCATCGTACTTTCCAATAAAAGTTTTGATATCTTTATAATTCTTTGAAAGCATTTAAATTTCAGATTCAGTCAGTGCCAGAGGTATTTTGGATGGAAGCAGTTCTGTCTTCTGACTCACTTTCCCCACTTACAGGTCCAACAAGTAGTTCTTCCTACTGTTCTCCCTAAAGAAAGGCATGTAACTATTGTGAATGTTTTCTGTGCAGTTTATTTTATATCAAAAAGTTAGATGCAGTGTATTTAAAAGAAATCTGGAATATGAGGAAAATGGGAAGCCTGGTATTCTATTCATGCACCCGTTTGGACCTTAAATTTAGCTGTAAGTTTTTTCTCAGCCAAATCAGAGGCGTGAATAGATTCACTGTAGTCCACATGCTGCATGCCTATGTTTGGGATGTGTAAGATTTCACTCATTTTGGAGGGCAGGTGTTGAGAGATAAAGAGAAACAGCCTTTTCCCTCCCTGTCGGTATTGCTGCGTGACAGGTTTACCGTCCACTTCTAATGACAGCTCCCTGTCTGCAGGCGCTGAATGGCTTTGTTCTGGTTGTCACAGCAGATGCCTTGGTCTTCTATGTTTCTTCCACTATCCAAGACTACCTGGGCTTTCAGCAGGTACATCCATTCCTCCTCCATCATTTAAAATGATTATTTTTAGAAAATGAACTTTCTACTGTTTTGTCTGTTTTTATAATGCAAGATCAAAGTTGACCATTTGTAAATGGAAAGTCGTGATTAAAATGGGTGCTGTAAGAGTTGAAAAATATATTTTAGGCTGTTGATTTTTTTTTTCCAAATTTGATGCCATACAGCACTGGTATTTTGCTTTGTGGTTATTGTTTTTCTTTTGAATTTATCAGTAATCTCATAAGAAACGTTTAGGGGCCTGCAGATGTTAGCTCTGTGCTATGTATAGTACCTGCTGTGCTGGGTTCAGTCATTAGCCTGGCAGACCAGGGGCAGGGAAAGAAACTTTCAGGCTGGTCAGGTTTTGAAGCAGACAGAACATTTGCCATTAGAAACATGGGCTTCAAAGGACGTGAAACATACAAAACTAAGGAGATGCTATGCAAAGGCACGTGTGAAATACCGTGGTTAATACTTTTAGTTCTGGTGCATTCAGATTGTGAGTGTGACCGTGAACGAAGTGTTTGGACACTGATCTTAAAGCGTACAGAGTGCACAGATGGTTGATGAGGAAGCAGAGGGAGGATAGAAGTGCCATGAGCAGTAGACAAGAAAGCCCTAGAAGATGCGAGTGTTTGCTGTGGGAGCGGTGTTACCTGGGTGGTGTGGGAGTCACTAAGACAGAGCATTAGGAGAATCGTGAAGCCACAGTTCTATTCGAGGGACAGGAGCGTCTGATGCCATCTGGGGACACACCAGCAGTCCACCTGAATGCTTGCTGTTTTTCTGTATCTGCTTCTCACATTGTAACATCACAAGCATCACCTGAAACGCTTGATAAAATCTCTGGACTGCATTCCCAGATATCTCATCACAGTGGGTCATAGTGTGGCCCCTGAGATAGCGTTTCTCCAATCTCGCAAGGCTCCTGGTCTGCGTACTACAGACTGTTTACCACATTTGTAGTTTTTATTATATAGACAGTAAATATTTGCTGGTAGCTCTCATTAGAGAGAAGGTGGATGCTTTAGCTATATTCCCGATCACCCTGGCAACTATGTAACCAATGCAGAGAGGTGATTTAATAATACATTAAGTTTCCAGGGAGAATAACCTAAGGGAAGATGATTAAAGCAATGGGATGTGGCCATTGTCACCAAAGCTAATCTTAGTTTTCTTTGGTTAAAACACTGTATTGCCTGGAGAGGGATTCACAGAGGAGACAGGGTCTAGAACAGTGGTTCTCAACCTTCCTAATGCTATGACACTTTAATACAGCTCTTCATGTTGTGGTGACCCAGTCATAAACTTTCTTGTTGCTACTTCATAACTAATTGTGCTACTGTTATGAATTGTTATATAAAGATCTGATCTGCGACAATCCACAGGTTGAGAACTGCTGTTCCAGAATGTTACCAGTTGGTGTGAAATTAACAAGGGCTCTAAGTAGATCTTAATATGATGGTACATTTGAGGAGCAGGAAGCTGCCTTGTGAGCCAGAGCATTTGGGTCAGGAAGTGATGGCAGATGTGAATGGTGAGGGGTCATTTGCATCCAGTTCATCATGGCTGGCAGGTGCCCACTGATCCAGACACCTTTTGAAAGTGCTCCACTAAGCCTTATCATTCTTTAAATCACTGCATTTATTTCCTCACGCCCCTTTCTTTTAGTCTGATGTCATACATCAGAGCGTGTATGAACTTATCCATACAGAAGACCGAGCTGAGTTCCAGCGCCAGCTTCACTGGGCTCTAAACCCCTCACAGTGCACAGACTCTACACAAGGAGCGGACGGTAAGAAAGTTTACCAAAAGACGATGCTCGTGCTTTCTGAATATTCTAGGAAAGGAGGCTGAGAAGTTGTAAAGCACAGAGCTCCATGCTGAAGATAGGGAACAAGGCAGGCGGGCGGTGTGGGTCTGTAGCTGAAGATCAGAGCTAGACCACAAGAGGATGCGAGCCGTAAAGGATGTCATCAAGAGGGTTGTGTTGTTAGAAATGTGAATATGTGTCTGTGCCCACCTGTGGGGACCTGTGTGGAGGTCAAAGGTCACCAACCTCAGATGTCATTCCTTGCACACCTTCCACCTTAACTTTTTGAAACAAGATTTTTTACTGGCCTGGAGATCACCAAGAAGTGTAGACTGCTGGGAGCCCGGAGGTCCCACTGTCTGTCCCTCCCCAGCTCTGGGATTCCAAGCATGCATCTCCATGCCTGGCTTTTCTTGACGTGAGTTCTAGGGATCAAACTCAATGTCATGCTTGCCTGGCACTTTACCAGTTGAGCTCTGACTCAAGCCCAAAGCAGTACTATTTTTTTTAAACCAACACTGGCACTATTGTGAAAGGTGTGAGGAGTATACAGGCTTGCAACGGAAGAGTATAAATCATTCTTATTAAAATGTTCCCATAAGAATGGACAGTAGTATGTGCAAGAATGAAAACGTTTTTCCTGATGTGTGCATTGTTTTAAGATATCTGTGAAGCCGGTGAGAAAGCAAAACTGCTGTTAGAGACAGAGACATCATTGGCAACAGTAGCTCAGAGTTACAAACATAAAAGACGGCAGGTTCTGTGGTGTAGTGTTAATGCATGTGGGGCTTTTCAATTATTTTTGAAATGGTATTTTTTTTTTTTTGCGATATAACATTTTTTTTTCCTTTTTTATTTTTGATACTTTATGTACATTTCCAATGTTTCCCCTTTTCTGAGTCTCCTCTTTGGATACCCCCTGTCCCCTCCCCAACCCGCCTCTAGGAGGGAATTCCACCTCCCACCCCCCTGAAATGGTATTTTTAATTCAAAATACAAACTACAGTTTAAAATCCGTCACAGTTTTAGCTTCTGAAACCCTTGATTTCACAGTAGATATAAGGTAGACTGTGCTTCTCCTTCCTACAGAAGCCCATGGCCTCCCACAGCCAGCAATCTATTATACCTCAGACCAGCTTCCTCCAGAGAACACGTCTTTCATGGAGAGGTGCTTCAGATGCCGGCTGAGATGCCTGCTGGATAATTCATCTGGTTTTCTGGTGAGACGCATAATCTTAAAATATTGCGGTTTTGGATGGCTTAATATAATAAAAGAAAGTAGTCCTTAAAAGCTAAGGTTTTAGGGCCAGTAAATTGGCTCAGGTGATGCAGTATTTTCCTTGAAGAATGGGGACCTGATTTTGACCCCAAGAACCCATGTAAAAGCCTGGCATGGTGATGGGTGCCTAGTGCAGTGAGGAGAGGAGGGGCCTGGAGGAGCTTGGGCACACACACACACACACACACACACACACACCACACACACACACACACACACACACATACCACACACATACCACACATATACACACACACACACACACACACCACACACCATACACACACACCACACACACACCACATACACACACATACCACACACCACACACACACACCACACACACACACACACCACACACCACACACACATGCACACATGCACACCACATACACACACCACACACACACACACCACACATACACATGCATACACACACCACACACCACACACACACACCACATATACACACACACATGTACTCACACATACACCACAGATACACACACACCACATGCACCACATAAACTCACACACACCCTACATATACCATATAAACTCATACATGCACACGCGCACACGCACACACACACACACACGCACCCCACATATACCACATAAGCTCATACTCACACACACACTATATATACCACATAAATTCACACATACATATACCACATATACTCAGACACACAAACACACACATCACATGTATTCACACACACACACACACACACACACACACACACACACACATACACACACATGTATTTTGTTTTGAGGTCTCTTATAGCTCAGAAAACCCTATCATTTAACATGAACTTGTAGCAATTGACTTAACATGGAACCTTGTATCCTGGGTGTTTTGAAAGAATTTTTAAGACTTAGAACTAGCTAGTCACTCTTCAATAGGAGGCCTAGCATTTGGGGGTTGTATGCTTTCCATACAGGAAAAGCGTAGATGTATGCATGTCTGGACTAAATGCCAAATAAAATGCTCTTATTAGCAGTTCCGGAGTTAGCATCTGATAGCAGACTTCTTGCAAGAAATAACCCAGGAAGCCGCCTAGCCCACTACAGAGGGTGACGGACATTGCAGCCACAGGCAGAGGAGAGTTAGGTCTTACGTTAAGCCTCACGAATCAGTGCATTTTGTTAGTGAATTATTTTTGACAATTGTTTTTGCTGACCTGGAGTTAGAGTTGTAATCTGAGATGGCACTCCCAGTACCACTGGCTAAGACTGGTTAATGGGATTAGGTGGGATTTCTGTGTGCGGGGCTTCTTCTGTTTTGTGCAGTATCAGATGTGTGACACATAGTCTCTTGGACTCAAAGATCAGCTGAGCTTACCACACCCATGTCTAAACTCTTTTTGGCCTCTGTCTCCTAAACTCATTCTTTGATCTCTGCATTCCTTACACAGCCTTATAAGTTTCATTTTACTGTTTTAATGAAATTGTACTTTTTTCTCAGTCGGAAAGATTACGGTGAACTATGGTACTTAGATCCTACATGTTTGAAAATAATATGTAGTCTGACTTTATCACCATTTTTTCTTAAGCTGTGTATTGAGTGCTTGGTGTGCAAAGGCTGTGGAAGGTGGGAATGGTCATGTGGTTCTAGGCACAGAAATGATAGGGCATTCCTGTCATGACATGGGGGCAGGGTAGGCTACTTGGCAGTGCCCACTTCCCCAGTCTACCTTTAAAGTTTTAATGGGCTTCCTGTAGAGAGAGGAGTGAAATTAAGTTAGTGGTTATATAAAAACCTCTTGGAACATGATGGAACCTTTAAAAATGAAACTGCTAGCCCCATGGGGAGAGCAACAGTGTCAACCAGCCAGACCCCCTGGAGCTCCTGGGGACTGGACCACCAACCAAAGAATACACATGGAGGGACCTGTGGCTCTGGCCGCATATGCGGCAGAGGAGGGCCTTGTTGGACATCAGTGGGAGGAGCGGCCCTTGGGCTGTGGGTGTTCAATGCCCCACTGTAGGGGAATGCCAGGGTGGGAAAATATCCAATAAAATATCCAATAAAAAATAATTTATACAAAAAAATGAAACTGCTGCACACTGTCGATTTTAATGACTTTTTTTTAAAGGCAATGAATTTCCAAGGGAGGTTAAAGTATCTCCATGGACAGAACAAGAAAGGGAAGGACGGAACACTACTTCCTCCACAGTTGGCTTTGTTTGCAATAGCTACTCCACTTCAGCCACCGTCCATCCTGGAAATTCGAACCAAAAACTTCATCTTCAGGACCAAACACAAGCTAGACTTCACACCTACTGGTTGTGATGCCAAGTAAGGGAATATTTTTGCTCAGAATTCATCAAGTGTGTCTTTTATTTTAGCAGGTCTTTAATTGTGTGAGATATGGTATAGGTTCTGATATAACTTACTGCTATAGGGTAATTTCATCAATTTGGCAAATAATCTTACTATTTTGTATTATTTGCTATCCTTGGCTTATTTTTACATTTTGTAAAAGTATTTCTTACTTTTTAGTTTTAGAGATTAACTAGCTATCTAAAGTTAATTAGTTAACTAAAAAGAATTTATATAAAAACATTTTAAATTTTTTCCTCCTTTCATATGGGAGAATGCAGTGTAATAATAGGCCCTGTCTCCAAAGTACAGTCTGAGCCATCTATGTGTTTAGATTTTGAATTTATTTTACATTTTTTTTTTTTTATTACTTTTTATTTTTTTGGTACTTTATTTACATTTCAAATGTTTCCCTCTTTCCAGGTCTCCACTTTGGAAACCCCCTATCCCCTCCCTCTCCCCCTGCCTCTATGAGGGTGCTCCCCCACCCACCCACTCGCCTGCCCATCATTTTACTTTTTTAGTTAACAATGTCAGATTCATTTTTGACCGTCTTACTTTTAATGGCCTTATTCAAAGGAAGAAAACAAGCTAAAACTGAAAATTCATAGCCATAAGCAAGAAAATGATACTTTTGAACGTTGTAGAAGTTGCATGCCACCAATGAATGTGTCTTGATTATTTTACAATCTGATTCCTTTATTTAAACAGAGGACAGCTTATTCTGGGCTATACAGAAGTAGAGCTGTGCACAAGAGGATCGGGCTATCAGTTCATCCACGCTGCTGACATGCTCCACTGTGCAGAATCCCACATCCGCAGTGAGTTGGAACTCTTGTCACCTCCCTGACAAATGGCACATGCACTGGAGCACGTTAAGCTTTCTATACATCTACTGATTCTTGTGTGCGTGCATGGGCCAACTTGTAGGAGGTGGTTCTCTTTCACTTTGTGGAGCCCTAAGATCAACTTCTAATAGTCAGGTTTGGTAGCGAGCACCTTTCCCCACGGAGGCATCTCCCAGCACTGTGATACACACTTCAATTGTTATGTATGACGATGTCTTCATAGAACTTCTTGGATTAATCCCATTGGTATCATTGCTACCTTGGTTAACCAGTTTTACTTTTTACTTCCTAATACCTCTAGAGCTGCTATGCAGTAATGGTAGTGGTATAATTATTATGACAGTAATTATTTTGGCCAATGAAGCTTTGCTCAGGGAATCTTTAATGGCATCGTACATATATGTTAATATAAAGTCAGGAAATGCTAAAAGTATTCCTCATTTAGCATGAAAATGTTTACTTTTTCCCCAAGGTAAGCTCTTCTTATGCCTGACATGCTCTCAATATTTCTCTTAACCTTTTACATATTAAGCTTTATCTAAACTGGAAAGCAAAGACTCTTAAGGAATTATTTCTATGCCTTTCAGTGTGTTTACTATATTTTAAAAAGTTTTCAAGATATTGTCATAACTGTTGGTTAATGTAATTCAACTGGAAATGTGTCTTTTAAAGAGATGTGTGTTTTATGTTTTAATTGTGTATGTGGGAGTTTAATTTGTCTATGTGGGAGTTTGTGAGCACCAGTACAGGTGAACTCGGGTGCCAGGAGAAGACATCAGGTCCCCTGGAACTGGTTTACAGGAGGTCATGAGCCACCCAGTGTGGCTGCTGGGAACCAAACTCAAGTCTTCTACAAAAGCAGCAAGTTCCCATAGCCAGCGAACGAGCCTCACTTCAGCCCCACAGAGTGGCTTGGTTGCTGGGATGTGCTGTGCTGTACTGTACTGAGGTAGGGTTTGGTGGCCTTGGTGACCTTGCTGTTAATGTTTACTTTTAGTGATTAAGACTGGAGAAAGTGGCATGACAGTTTTCCGGCTCCTTGCAAAACACAGTCGGTGGAGGTGGGTCCAGTCCAACGCACGCTTGATTTACAGAAATGGAAGACCAGATTACATCATCGCGACTCAGAGACCACTCACGTAAGCATCAGAAAAAGAATATGTCCTGCATCTGTGTTTTCATAAGTCGTCTTACATGAAAATTCAAAAAACAATCTTAAGGCAATGGATCCTGTAACTAAAACTTGAGAAGTTATAACCCTTTATCTAGAAAGAGCGGGCAAAGATGAGAAATGTTAAAAAGAGAGAGAGACAAAAGTGGCAAGCTTCATTGAGCAGCTAAGTAGATAAAGCTAAAAATCCCCAACTCATTCTCCAGTTGGGGAGATGAAAGACCAGGACATCTTAAAAATAAAAGGAAAACTATAAGACTTGTTTACAGTACACACACAGCGATTTGGAAGCTTCTCACGTATTCCAGAAAGGAATTTTTGACGAAACCTTAATTGCTTTTCAGGAGTTAGGTAGAGGTAAGCATGCTGACAGGTTTCCTCCTTCCTTGTGAATATCAAGTTAACCAACAGAATTTGTTAAAGAGACAGACTCTTGACAGACTGTCTTGCACAGTGCACTGCCTGTCAGGCTTCTGTGTGTGGCCCCGTGTCTAGAACTGCTGGCTGGGCCACTGCTGCTGCTATCTGGGTCATCACACCGACCTAATTGTGCTATCTTTATATTGTGAATACTTATCGTTTTTTGTTGTTGTTATTGGATGCATTTTGTCCTCATTCATAATTGTCTTGGCTCTTCTTTACTCTTTGTGTTTCCCAATGTACTTTAGAACTCACTTATTAAAGAGTAAATTCGCAACAACAACAGCAACAACCTGTTGGGATTTTGAAGACATAGATCTTTGGAGGAAAAGTCACTAACCCACACCCATAGTGAATGTTTATATTACCTATAGAGTCCATGGATGTATGCTTCACAAATCCGTTGGTTGTTACAGCTAACAGACCTCTAACATCTCTTCCAGGCTTAAACATTTTGTTTATGGATTTGCTGTTGTACATTTGTTTTATATTCCATTCATGTCTCCTAGTTATTATTTTTTTAGATATGTTTCTTTTTTTAGTATTTCTGTATTTTTCCTATATAGTTTTAGCTCCGTTTGCATAACACCAGTCATGAGAATCATTTAGTTCAAAATCAAATCCATGTTCCTTGCTATCAAGTTCAGCCTTAGAGCATTTTACTTTTTCTCTATTCTTTTAGAAATATCGTACTTAAATCATGTATGACCAAACTCTAATGCATTCAGACCTTCTTGCCTACCCTCCTAGGGATGAAGAAGGACTAGAGCATTTACAGAAGCGAAGTATGACACTGCCATTCATGTTTACGACCGGCGAGGCTGTATTGTACGAGATCTCCAGCCCTTTCTCCCCCATAATGGATCCCTTACCAATACGCACCAAAAGCAACACTAGTAGGAAAGACTGGGCTCCCCAGTCAACCCCAAGTAAGGACTCTTTCCACCCCAGTTCTCTTATGAATGCCATTATCCAACAGGATGAGTCCATCTATCTATGTCCTCCTTCAAGCCCTGCACCATTAGACAGCCATTTTCTCATGGACCCTGTGAGCGAGTGCAGTAGTTGGCAAGACAGCTTTGCAGCCAGAGGAAGTGAAGCTGGGCTGAAGCATGAGCAAATTGGACATGCTCAGGACATGAACCTTGCACTCTCTGGAGGCCCCTCAGAGCTCTTTCCAGATAATAAAAATAATGACTTGTACAGCATCATGAGGAACCTAGGGATTGATTTTGAAGATATCAGAAGCATGCAGAATGAGGAGTTCTTCAGAACTGACTCCTCCGGTGAGGTTGACTTCAAAGACATCGACATAACGGACGAAATCCTGACATACGTGCAAGATTCTCTGAACAATTCCACTTTGCTGAATTCAGCTTGCCAGCACCAGCCTGTGACCCAGCACCTCAGCTGTATGCTGCAGGAGCGCCTGCAGCTAGAGCAGCAACAGCACCTTCAGCAGCACCCAACTCAGGCAATGGAACCCCAGCATCAGCTGTGTCAGATGGAGCGCCCCCAGCAAGATCTGGGTCAGAAAACGCAGCACACACAAGTCAATGGCATGTTCTCAAGTTGGAACCCTACCCCTCCCGTGTCGTCTTTCAGCTGTCCCCAGCAGGAACTAAAGCACTATAATCTCTTCCCCAGCTTACAGGGGACTGCTCAGGAATTTCCCTACAAATCAGAGGTAAACAGTATGCCTTACATACAGAACTTTGCTCCCTGCGATCAGTCTCTGCTACCAGAACATTCCAAGGGTGCGCAGTTGGACTTCACTGGAAGGGATTTTGAACCGTCTCTGCATCCCACTACTTCTAATTTAGAAGATTTTGTCAGTTGTTTACAAGTTCCTGAAAACCAAAGACATGGGATAAACTCACAGTCAGCAATGGTCAGTCCTCAGGCATACTATGCTGGGGCCATGTCCTTGTATCAGTGCCAGCCAGGGCCTCAGCACACCCCAGTGGACCAGACACAGTACAGCCCTGGAATTCCAGGCTCCCAGGCATTTCTAAGCAAGGTAAGGACTTTCTACAGCTGAATAAACCTTTTAGGCCTAAGCATTTCCATGTTGTCTACTACGTTTAAACATCTTGTGAAAACCCTTTTAGACAGCAAGCAAGTTTAGAACTGCTTTTATGATATTTATGATCATGTAATTAGCTTCATTATAATTTTCTTAAAATAGTAGGAATAATAAATTATTTTAAATGGTTTTCTTAAAAAGGAGTTGATGTTAACATAATTTAATAACTGTTCTTTGTTACCCCTCAGGAGGATATCATACTTACACCAATAAATTTCTGTTAGCAAATCTTAGTTTATTAGAAGATGTACTGGTTTAGTTCTAAGAATATCTTGACTAACATGACGTTCATTGCCCTGTGGTCTGTTTGAGTATAGACATCCACAAGTGTGGCTTGAGTCACAGTACTGGTTGTTTCTTAGGTGGTTAACACGTCTGCAGTGTCTGATTGTAAGGGATTTTGTTTTTTAATGGAGAATGAAGACGGTAGTTTTTCTCTTTTTCTGATAGCCCAACTTAATATTTATTATAAAGAAAATGGATTAACCATATGTTGGGTATAATTTATCCATAGAAGAATGAAATATTAGGATTTGCCTCAAAGTGGTGCATCTGGAGGACATTATAGAACACAGAGAGCAAAACTGCTTATCACCGCCATGTGTGGAAACTGATGCCTCAGATACTGGAAACAGGGCAAGAGAGTGGGGCTGGCGACTGGGTACTAACAGACAGATAACAGGAGGGACTTTGGGTCTTCTATAACATAGTAGGATGACAGTCGTTAACAACAATTCATTGTAGGATTCAGAATGACTAGAAAAAAGGAGTCCGAATGTTCTTAATGCAAACGATAGATGAGTGTTCACAGATAATTGTCTGATTTGTTTACATATTATATAGATGATTTGAAATGTCACATCGTAACCTGTACATATGAGTAATTGTGTGGCAGAGAAAAAACTAACAACATTTTGAGCCTGGAGAGATGGCTCGGCAGTTACCACTTGCTTGCACTTCTAAAGGACCTGTATTTGATCTCCAGTACCCACATGGCAGCTCACAACTATCCATAACATAATTCCAGTTCCCAGGATCCAGTGCTCTCTTCTGCCCTCTTGAGACCTGTATACTTGTGGTGCACATATATACATGCAGACAAAATACCCACACATAGAACATTTTATTCTTTTAGATAATTTATTATTTTTTGAAATGAAAATATAATTCCATCCCTTTCCCTTTTCCCTTTCTTATCTACAAACCTTCCCATCTACTCCCACTCCCCTTACTCTCTTTCAAATTTATGGCCTCTTCTTTCATTGCTGTGTGTGTGTGTGTGTGTGTGTGTGTGTGTGTGTGTGTGTGTGTGTGTGTGTGCTTATTCCCAAATACATAAATACAACCTGCACAGTCTGTATATTACTTGTCGGCATAGGACCACCCTGAGCAGCAACTTAAAAGGATGCTTCGACATGCCTGGTGCTGGGGCTGTAGAGTCAGTTCAGAGACAATCTGGAAAACGGTGAGACACAGAACAAAATTAGAATTAGGTCAAGGGTATAGATAGCTCAGTGGTGGAGCTGGATTAGCACACACAAGCCCCTTCACTGGACCTTCAGCACTACAAAATAAGTGAGTAATTTGAGGCAATGTTAGGAATAATTTTATGATTTTTATTTTAATCTTAATTTATTTCATCAACTATACACCACAATGTTAAGGTTCTGTAGACTATAACTGTTATATTCATCCTTCCCCTTTTTTAGCAGTTCTGAAAGTGAGACTGGTGTAAGAAGGCAAGTGTCGTAGTTAGGGTGTGATAAAACACCATGACCAAAAGCAGTTTGAGAAGAAAAGAGTATAAATCACTCAGAGTTCCACATAACAGCTCATCATCAAAAGCAGTAAGGGCAGAACCTCAAGCAGGGCAGGAACCTGGAAGCAGAAGCCCATGCAGAGGCCATGGAAGAGTGCTTCCTACTGGATTGCCTTCCATTGCTTGCTCAGCCTGCTCTCTTACAGAGCCACACAATAGGCTGGGCCTACACCAGTCACTAAGAAAATGCCCTACAGGCTTGCTTGCCTACAGCCAGATTAACAGAGACATTTCCTCAGTTGAGGCTCTCTCCCTTCCAGTGACTCTACCTGAGTCACGTTAGCATAAAACTAGCCAGAGCAACTGACTCCTTATCAGTTTGACACACAAAACATCATTTTTCAGTCAGAATGTTTCCTTTTTCATTTATCCCCAAGACAGCACATTAATATTAATATCACAATATAAAACATACATGACTTTAAAAGTCCCATGGTCTTCACAAATGTGAGCACATTAAAAGTTTAGTCTGTTTGAAATATCCATTCTCTTTTTTAAAAAAAAATGTTTTTTGTTTTTTGTTTTTTTAAAAAAAGAATCTTCAGCCTCTGCTGGGGCTACAATTCGATCTTTTCTCAATTGAGAATTTCCTTTCTGATGCAACTAGCCAGCACAGCAACCAAGCATCTTTTTTTATTTGGTAACTTGCAGAACAATCTATTAAACACATATTACAAACAAACTGGTTTAAGATCATACCTGTAGTGTAACATTTCAAGAATAGCAAGAAACATTTGAAACCCAGATCTGGGCAAAAGTGCTGGTGTCTGAAATGCTGTGTAGAAGTTCTGGATAGAATCAGTTCACTGCCTCCAGGGTTTTGATTGGTGGTGACAGGACTGAACAACCCTATGACACCCTGTGTCACATAATTTCCTATCAGGCCTCAAGGCAGATGAAGTGAGATAGTTGTAGCATTGTCTGTACCTTCTTTAAATTATCTTGTACGATTAATGGGAAAGCCTGATCTTCTAAAAGAAATCCGTGTGCGAGCATTTCTCTGTGTGATTTGAATGATGAAAGATTCACCCCTGAGCATCCATCATCAGTAAAGGACTGTGAAATGGAACATCCTGGAGGTCGGAGGGACTGACATGTGTTTTTAAGGTGTTCCTTCAATCTTAACAAGCTGCTGTGCTGTGCTTGTTTTCAGTTCCAGAATCGGGGTGTTTTAAATGAAACCTACTCATCTGACTTGAACAGTGTTGGCCACCCTCAGACTGCGGCCCACTTCCATCACCTGGCAGACGCCCAGCCTCTTCCTGATATCACACCCAGTGGATTCCTGTAGCTCCGAGGCCAGGATGAAATTCATTCAGGAACAAGACACCAGAACTGTGAGGGTTGGGCGTCAGTACATTTTCTCCAAAACAGATTTCAATCCTTGTGTTTAGAAAAGGAGTTTAGAACCCTACCTGAGATGTAGGTACAGATGTTACCTATAGGATGGGAAGCCCCGTGGGAGCACAGGGAGAGGCCATGTGCATTCAGGAAGCTCCAGCACCTCGGAGTGCACAGTGCTTACTATGGAGAACTCTCGGATTCTCTGCTCAATAACTTCAGCTGGAAAAACAGTGAAGTACCCTGAGCTTTGAACTTCTGGATTCATGTTAGTATACCAAATACAGAGCTGCAGGACTAATCGATTTCCTATATTTTTAACCTCTGTTTTGTCCCAGATGTTAAAGTAAATGGTTTGGTGCTTTTATCAAAAGAAAATCTCAACGTTTTCCTTCTGCACTGTTAATATAAGTGCCTCACATTTTTTTTCTATCTACCTGTAACACAATAAGGTGTGTATTTTATATGAAATATTTTTTATCTTTTTTTGACTTAATATTCTTTCTGCACATAGAAAGTTTCCCAAATCCCAACATTTTTTATGAACCCAGGTGTGTTTTCTCTGCACTACTTACCCCCTTTCTTCAGACAAAGGGCAAAGGATAACTGAAAGTTAACTATTTATTGTGTAATATACTTGCTTCTGGGAGTTAGATGTTCCCCTGTGCCTTATGTTGAAAAAATTGAAAATAACATGTTGCCAAAATTATTTAATTATTACATACTATTAAGAGAGTAGTGCTTGTATTTTAACAGTGTTTTCTGAGAAGCGAGATAACGCCCCTGTTGACTTCCCTGAAACCTCCACGATGAGATCAGAAGGCCACCGCAGAAAATGCTAAAGAAGGCTACAGTAAAGGGAGGTGGGGTTTGTCGAGCTAGTTAGCTAAGTTAAGCAGAGCACTCATTTCATTGTGTCTAAATTATCTTTTAAAAACTATCTTGGGTCTGTAATCCTGTTTGTTATATTGACTTTATGAATTCCACTTCTTATACTAGTGGAAGCTATTCGTTTTTCTCATATTTGAGGAGTGTTAAGATGGAAGCTGCCGTGTTTGGTGCAAGGCATTTTAATGACTGAAATGAATGGTGCATTGTATAAATGGAACGAACAAAATAATCTGTAAAATATTTTCAGTTTTCATTTAAGAATAGTTCTTACCTCATATGTGTTTTCTTTTTCAGTGTATCTTGTTAAGAAATCAAATAATGAATTGAGGCTTTTGAGCTGGCATTAAGATAAAGATAAATACAATTTGTTCACCTCCATACATTAAGTTGTTTGTGTGATACAACCTTTGCTACCAATGTGGCAAAATTGTCACTCTGCCAAATGCACTGTTCTCCAATGGCTTAACGAAAAAATGCTGGTGTCTGTCATTGTTTTTGTCACTGCTTAGAATGAAGGACGTGGACCTGGATCTGTTTTTCATAGATTGTATAAAAATCTGAAGAGATCCCAAACTGAGATATCTTCACATACAGCGGTGGTTCTGAACCTATGAGTTGTGACTCCCTTTGGAAACAGAATGACCCTTTCACGGGGGTTGCCTAAGACAATTGGAAAACACAAATGTTTACATCATGATTTATAACAGTAGTAAAATTACAGTTTTAAAGTAGCAGTGAAAATAATTTTATGGTTGGGGTCACCACAACCTGAGAAATTGTATTAAGGGGTCTCAGCATTAGGAAGGTTGAGAACCACTGAAATGCAGGCTCTTTTTTTCTTTTAGAAAATAAATGTATGTAAACATGCCTTCAGGTAAAAAGATCTCTTACTTCCTATGCATTTTCAGTCAAAATTCTGAACCTTTAGGATTAAGCATTGAAAAACAACTGTCTAAAACATTTCACAATTTGCTTCCTGCATGAGGTATCACCAAGGATTTAGACTGGTGGTCTGAATTAGTATTCTGCTTTTCTATGTAAACTTTTCACTAAAAGTTGTCATAGAAACCATTTTGTCAGTCTCTTCTGCATGTCACCAAATGTTCAGTTAAAAAAAAAAATAATAAACTGTGGGCACTGTGAGTATGGTGGCATTTAGTTACACACTTATCAAACAGAAAGTTTTAAAAGCAATATTGTGTGTTCTTAACTATATAAAAATAGCTAAAACGTCTAAGAATAATAAAATCACATTAAACTGCATATTCGTTGTCTGTATTGCCAAGTGCCAAGTGAAAAGAATGCTTAAAGCACCACTAGACTGAGGGATTAATTTCTAGATGAAATTCTAAGACTCTGTGTATGTCTGACTGAAGTTCTTCTTTTCTAGGTGTTTCTTATAGCACCTGACCACATAGCTAATATGCCATTGTATCAACCTTCCAATCCTTACTATTCACTGTGTACAAGCTAGTTTGTTTCAGTATCAATAGATCTTAGGTTTACATTGCTTCTTGCTGTCCTTCAACTGTTATTGCTTACATCTGCCATGCATAGATTTTTGTTAAATTATGATTTATAATGTCCTGAAATATTAAAGGAAATGTAAACAGTGATATATGATAATAAACTAACCAACAAATATGCATAATGTTTTCATGCAAATTTTTCTTTCTGTCTCTATAGAGAAAACAGGGCCCTGTAGCATCATATGATTGCTAGGTAAAGGTAGTCTTTATAGAAAGACCAACACACCAAGTCTTTCGTGAAAGAGTCACTTAAATTCTGTTTGAACTATTTGATCTGAACAAACTCAAGCTTACAACCACGAGGATGTTTATGTTGGCAGCCACACGCGACACTGAGGTTGTGCAGTGTACAGTGCTACCAATGTCCACTCTATGATGTGATATACGCACATCAGAACAGCCTACTGCGCATCTCTTACTGTGTATCACTGAATAATGACACATGACTTCAGTGTTTCTGATCTCTCTACACACTTGGTCCAGTGGCTTCCTTAATTACAAATGATTCCAGTTTGCCACACCTTACCATGACTGCTGACCCAAGGGTGTTGGCCACTCCAAGGAAGTGGGTAGTAATTATGATTTCTGTCTTAACACTCTGCAGATAACCTTGCTTCTAGTTTTCCTAATAAAATCGGCAGCTTCACCTAGCGCTTCTCCATACCCTCTTCTCTTCAATGCTACCATTCTTAGACTTTGCCTTTCCTGGAGTATATAGGAGGAGAGGTTCCTAGACCTTGAGGTAGACACCCATCTGTTTTGTACTCCAGAGTTAAAGATGAGCATCTATGTTTTCTGTCTTTAATCTCCCTACTTCTATGCATCTCTCTGTGGACAGGTTTCATCAAATCTTAGAAGGCATGGTCGTCCGTCACCTTATGTAATCCCCTCTTTACGCATTTGCTCAAAGATTTTTTTCCCCTCAAATCCACTGCATCCATTGCTCTCCCCTTCTGTGCTATGCTGTGGTTCACCCCCATCTTTTGCGCTTGTTTCTATGATCAAATTGTTTCTTCAGTGAACGTCTTTCTTCTCGTGGCTCCCATGGCTTTAGCTTTCCTCCAGTCTCCTAACTGATGTGTTTATAAAAATATAAAGAGATATATATGTTTAATGAAGGTGTGGGGAGGTGTGGGGGGAAGGGGGTGCCTCAGCGGACCCATGCCGAGGCATCCCTTACCCCGAGGGACCAGCCACACCATGGTATAGTATAGAATAGAGTTTATTCAGGGCATGGGGAGGGGAGTTAAGAGGGTAGTAGAGGCAGAGAAAGGCAGAGAGAGGGAGAGAGTAGAGAAGTAGAGGCTGGCCATGACCATGTGGAGAGAGGGGGAAAGGAAATGGGAAGAGGGGGAGGCAAGGCAAGAGAGGAGAGAGAGAGGGAGGGAGGGAAGGAGGGAGAGAGGAGGAGGAAGAGGAGAAAGAGGAGGAGGAGGAGGAGGGAGGGAGGAGGGGGTGAGCAGCCCCTTTTATAGTGGGTCAGGCCCACCTGGCTGTTGCCAGGCAACTGTGGGGCGGAGCATACGTGGCTGTTGCCAGGTAACTGTGGGGAGGAGCATACCTGGCAGTTGCCAGGTAACTGTGGGGTGGAGTTTAGACAGAATGCTAACACTAACAACCCTCTTTTTTCTCTCTTCACACCCTCTCCTCAGCCTTTTCAGCTCTCCAGCCTCCACTCACTCACGCCCTCTTCTCATCTTCCATCTTGTTAAGTCTTGGTTCTGGTTTTGGTTCTTTACATACTCATCCATTCTACAGCTCTTGCCTTTGTGA
Source organism: Uromys caudimaculatus (assembly GCA_028551405.1). NCBI lineage: Eukaryota > Metazoa > Chordata > Mammalia > Rodentia > Muridae > Uromys > Uromys caudimaculatus. The sequence continues at coordinate 45,631,927 of CM052705.1, read as the reverse complement.
GAAATACCCTCAAATTTTATCTCCCTGTGACTGGCTTTCATCAGCCCTTGAGTATAATGTAAGTGGCTTCCAAATAACAGCACAGAAAGGTGGAAAAGTAATTCATAAGAAAACTTACACACTTAGAGATGAAGAAACTGAGGCCAAATGTAAAGTGGCATCACCTCGTTCATCAGGTGACATGGAGGAAACTAAGACCACCTACTGATACAGAGCAGAGCAGCCGGCTGTTCCCATGCAAGTGCCTTGCTCTGTCTTTCCATTCCATCTGATGCTTAATTTAGTTCATCTCATTTACATCCCATGAGGCAAATTTAATTATCCCATTTTTATTAACTGCTAAACTATATTTTTAAAAAGCAACTGAAATCTTCAAATGGTCATACACAGAATAATGGTCAACAAAATATTTGATTTTCTTAGAAGCCATGTTTATGTTAATCTGGTGGCAAAGGGACAGTCTGTAAATTTTACTGAGTCTGGGACCTAGGGATGAGAAGATGCTATGGATTGGATCTAAAATGTCCTCTAAATCTCTTGTTGGAGGTTTGACCACTAGCTTATGGTCTGTTGAGAGGATATGGAGCCTTTAAGTGCTTGTAGCCAACCACTGGACTGCGCATGGGGACCCAAATGAAGGAGTTAAGGGAAGAACTGGAGGAGCTGAAGGAGTTTGCAACCCCATAGGAAGAACAACTGTCAACCAACCAAAACCCCCAGGCCCTGAGAGACTAAACTGCCAACCAAAGAGTACACATGGAGGGACCCATGGCTCCAGCTGCATATGTAGCAGAGGATGGCCTTCTCTGGCATCAATGGAAGGAGAGGCCTTTGGTCCTGTGAAGACTTGGTGTTCCAGGGTAGAGGAATGCTAGGGTGGTGAGGCAGGAGTGGGTGGGTAGGTGGGTGGGGGAGCACCCTCATAGAAGCAGAGGGGAAGAGGGATGGGATGGGGGTTGTAGAGGGGAAACCGGGAAGGGGGATAACATTAGAAATGTAAATAAATAAAATATCCAATAAAAAAGAGGTTAAAAAAGAAAAGTAATATACCATGGAAAGATACTACACACCAAGGTTGTGTCCTGACAGGAGATTTTGAGACGGAAACTTTCCCCTCTTTTTCTGTATTTCCTGAGTCCAATAAAGTGAACAAGACTCTTCTACCTTACCTCCTTCAAGATGTACTGGGTGGTAACATGGCCAAGAAACCATGGACAAAAATCTTGGAAACCAAAATTTATTCCTTTTCTCTTAAGAGAGAGCTGACAGGCTGTTCTAGATTACCTGGAGAGACTCCATGTAATCACCAAAAGTTCTTGCAAGAGGAAGGTTGGAGAGCTGAAAGGGAGGGAGAACAGACAGGAGGACAGCAGAAGAATTTGAAGACACACTGCTGATACTTTTGAAGATGTAAGACCACACCTAAAGAACGCAAGGAGGTCCAAGAAGCTAGAAAGGGAAGAAAGCAACACAGCCTTACTAATGCCTTGACTTCAGAGCAGCCATCTTCTAGTTTAATGGTTTTCAACCTGTGGATTGCGAGCCCTTTGAGGGTTGAAGTTCCCTTTCAGGGAGGTCATATCTTGTATATTAAAAATTTACATTAGGATTCATAACAATAAAAGTTACAGTTATGAAGTAGCAATGAAAATATTCTGGTAGGGGGACACAGATTAGAGGGTCACAGCATTAGGAAGGATGAGAATTGCTGCCCTAGTTCTATTAAGATAATATTTGTATTGTCCTATGCCAATTAATGCAGTAATTCATTATAGTAGCTGTTAGAAATTAACACAAATGTTTCATATTTTAAGGAATGGTGCCTCTGAAATGGAAATACCTCTGTTTCCACATCTTTCTACACAAAGTGTTGTTCTGTGCATTCTCCCAGGCTACAGCTCAGAGAACAGCCAGGATGACTTGGCACTACTCCTATTGCTCCTCCCCACCGTTAAGTCCCTCTGGACCAAGAAAAGAGATTCCACTTTATGAGTGGGACAGTAGTGCCTGGTTGGCTCCAAACTTGCCTCAGTGCAAGGACATGTGGAAGAGCATGCTGCAGTCTTGCTTTCTCCAGATGTTTGCCTCATGTTTTGAGTCAGGAAATGTGTGCGTTGCTCACAGCCTCACATATGTTTCTAAGGAAGGGTCTTAATAATGTGTCTGCTGGTTGCAAATCACCATACAAATTGGCCTGATTTCTAGAAGAAAAACGCCTTTTCTCAAGTGGGTTACACATTATACCCGCTCTGCCATGTATCTTCAAGTAATTCTTTGCATTTAAAATTAACACACCTATTTTCAGGGTAGAAAAAAATTGTTTGTTTTTTTTTTTCCTTTTCAAACTTCTATCAGGATATTATCACTTTATAGGGTCCAAGGAAAGCCCACTAAATCAGAAAAAGTCACAAGGCTGTTAAAATACTGTCCATTACAAACGCCTTGCCGGATATTTGTGCAATGCCTTCTGTGCACAGAATTTTCGACTCGTTGGATCTAGTTTGATTATTATACAATAAGGAGAGTTGATAGTCATGCAATTTTATATTTAGTGTCTTGAAGCCATGGTGGTGTTGCTTGATTTCAGAGCAGGTGTCTGTGCTAGGACACAGTCAGATTTGAACCACTGAGTCAAATATATGCCTAACTCAAGAATTTACAGTTTCCCTCAAAGGTTTTACACTGGGTCCAGCTCAGGTTATTATTGGGTATACCAAGGAATTAGCTCTCTATCTGATGGATGAGAGGCTAAAATGTAAGCTAATGATTAACTGAAGTGCTCTTTTTAATATAGGAAGGTGTTAGAAAGATATTTTAGAATGAATGACTTGGCTACCTGGCCAAGTTTCAGGTTTCTCTCCTTGATTCAAATAAAGTGTGAAATTAAGGATAACCAACCGGGTATTCAAATCAGGCATGCTCTTTCCTACGTTCATCTAGAAACCAATCTGTACCTCCGCACAAAGAACACTCACCATCTTTCTGAGTATTAATCAACAAAAGAACTTAACTGCAGAATGAACATTGAAAGAAACAGGAATTTCTCAGTTTAAAACAAGAGTGTTAGCCGGGCAGTGGTGGCACATACCTTTAATCCCAGCACTTGGGAGGCAGAGGCAGGTGGATTTCTCAGTTCAAGGCCAGCCTGGTCTATAGAGTGAGTTCCAGGACAGCCAGGGCTACACAGAGAAACCCTGTCTCGAAAAAACAAAAAACAAACAAACAAAAAACCAAGAGTGTTTGGGTAATAAATTCTTGATGTCCCTTGAATTAGCAAACTGCATGCACCAGCAGCCCCTTCCCCAGGGTTCAGGGAACATCCCAAATAAAGGACCGAAGGAATAGAAGATCTGGAAGAAGGGAAGGGGTGTAGTGTAGTGCTGTCTGCTGAACATGCAGGACTACTACACTCAGGAACTCACCGCAGCTGTGGTCACCTGCACAAGATCAAGCCAGTCAGCACGGCAGCATGGATGTGGTGGGGGAGGCGTAGGACTCATAAGGTTCTACCTCGAGCTGAGTAGCTATTGGTGGGTACTGATAGAGGAGCAGTCATTTTTCTTTAGGGATATGGTTACCGAGAGGTTGCTCATGGCCATTGCACTACTAACCAGACTCCGTTATTAAATTATAACAAGGACATAAACGTGAGAGGAGAGACTATTAAAGGGGTCTAGGGGAAGCAAGAAGGAAGATTGGCCTTGGGTATGAACATGGTACATTATATTGAGACATGAAGTTGTCAAATAATAAATAAAAATATTCAAAGATACAAAAATAAAAACCTATTTCAAATAGGATGTTACTAACAGATTTCATAGTTTAGAAAGGAATGCCCACATTCGAGCAACTCTGGTGCTTTCAGTAGGTTTTGGGGCTACTGGGAACACCTTCCTTCTATTTAACATTTGTTTGCCATAAATCTGAAAGAATCTTATTTAGGCTGAAGAGTATATAAGAGCTTTGTGTTAATGTCCACTGTTTTGCTTGCCCTAACATTCTTTACAGTGTCATGTCTTGGTGACTTTGATCTCAGTCACATGTTGAGTCACACTGTCTTCAGAATCTATCTACAAAGAGGTTTCTAACACTCTGTTTCCAAACGTAAGTCATGTGAGATGCCGACAGGGAGATCAGGGAAAACCTGGGCAAAAAAATGTTAATCAGGTTCCTTTGCTGTTATGGTTTGTATATGCTGAGCCCAGGGAGTGGCACTATTAGTAGGTGTGGCCCTGTTGGAGTAGGTGTGGCTTTGTTAGAGCAGGTGTGTCACTGTGGGTGTGGGCTTTAAGACACTCATCCTAGCTGCCTAGAAGCCAGAATTCTGCTAGCAGCCTTCAGATGAAGATGTAGAACTCTCAGCTCCTCCGACACCATGCCTGCCTGGATGCTACCATGTGCCCACCTTGATGATAATGGACTGAACCTCTAAACCTGAAGCCTTCTAAGAGTTGCCTTGGTTGTCTGTTCACAGCAGTAAAACCCTAACTAAGGCATTTGCTAAACACCTTCAATGTGTTAATGTATATAGTAATTTTCAAAACAACTGGTGTGTAGGATGTTTCAAACTTGACACCAGAACTGTTTCACAAAAACCTTTCTCATTTTGCTAGCATTCCAAAGAAAACCCATTCACAAAGTCTGGCTTGTGGGGAGAAATCGCAGGCTCGGAGTCTGCGTCTTCAGATGTGATTTGTGACACATTGGATGCATCTTCCTAACTTCCAGGAGTGAGCCATGCCTCACCAGCACTCACATGCATAGTAATCTGCTCCCCTCTGCCCCCATCTCCCAAACAAGTTTTTCCCTCTTGTGAAGACCTTAACATTCCCTCCACACCTGAAGTACTTGCTATGGTCTCTGCTCTGTATCATTTGTAAATATATTCCTAAAATTTCTTTTTTTTCTTTTTTCTTTTTCTTTTTTTCAAAATTGAGAATCAAAATATTCTTTCTCATTCAGCTGTGCTATTTTGGCCATCTACAGAAAATGTCACTAACTTTGTTTTTATACATTTTAAACCTTAGTTTTCATAGAGAGTTAGCGTGAAAAGCAGTTTATGAGATACCTGACTCTATTTACTGTAGCGATCACATTTAAACCCTTTAGATAAGACCCATATGCTTTTATTTTTATTGTTAGAACTAGGAAAAGAACATGTTTTCTCTTCACCAAAATACAAGTAGCTTTCTCTTTTATTTGGAACATGAGAAGGCTTAAAACCAGACCAGGGCACAACAAGAACAATGCTTGGTGACATTGCATACACACTTGTTATATTTCTCTCTCTCTCTCTCTCTCTCTCTCTCTCTCTCTCTCTCTCTCTCTCTCTCCCTCCCTCCCTCCCTCCCTCCCTCTCTCCCTCTCTCCCTCCCTCTCCGGCTTGCATTAACCCATTCCATCTTATCTCCTTTTATTTTATGTTATTTTGGGGTGCATACTGTATTACTTTAATTCTTGTTGTTATTATCAAATTCATGTCTCCCTTTATTGCCAGCTATCTTTGGACAAAATAAAATAAAACAGAGCAAAGCAAAGAACAAGCTGAACAAAAGAAATCATCCTGCCCATAGCTCTGATACCAGACTTCACTACTGCCAGGACAGACTGGTTATATCCACGGTTCTACTTATAACTTACGTTCACAAAGTTCATGACAGCTGGTACTCTCCCTGCCTCCTCTCCCTGCCTCCATTACTTTAGCAGCACCACTGTAAATAATTGAGAACCTAGATCCTTCAACACTTCTTAAAATGCTTCAGCTTAAAAAAAATTATTGAGAGACTTAGGGGGCACGGGCTTGACATAAACCATCAAAATCATGATGAATTTTGCCAGCTGGCCTCATGAGGCCAGCACAGAGTTCCCCCACAATTTAAAAGGCATTGAGTGCCTAGCATGGTGTGAAGCAGTCTGCAGAGAAGCCCATGGGCCATGTAGGAGGCTGAATATAGATGGGGCTATGATGACAAGTCTGGCACCAGGGTCTACAGTGAGTCTACATTAGTAATCAGTTAGGACACCTACTCCAGGTGCCCAAGGACCTAGCAGCAGCTCTCTGAGGTCTTCAGTGATTCGAGAAGCAGAAATGAGGATGGACTTGCTCTACTGGTGGACAGCAGCAGAGCTCAAGCCTAGCTCACTTTGCACATGGCAGAGTGCCCGTTATTTCTAAATCCAGATCACAGGAAAGGCTCACTGGCTATCTAGTAATAAGCATGCCTAGTTAATAACACAGAGATGTTTTACTTTTGCACCTTTGTTACTGAAACAATGCTGAGCATCCCTCGCAGACGTCACAGGAATAGAGTGCAGTGGTGGCTGTCATTTGACATCCAGCTATAATCCTGATGTTTCTGTCCTTTCTACTCTGTCTTTCCCAACCTTCCCTCCCATTCCAGTATCCAGCCTTCTCTCACCTTACTCTCCTCTTTCTTTTGTTGGTGGTGTTGTTTAAAATAGAAGTTAACCAAACAAATAGTGGCTTGTGCGTAATTCAGCATTTTTGCATTACCATATATAGTTTATACTATTCTGTTTTGTTTTGTTTAAGACAGAGTATTTCTATGTAGCCTTGGCTGTCCTAGAAATCACTAAGTAGACTAGGCTGGCCTGGAACTTATAGCTATCCATCTATCTGCCTCTGCCTCCTAAGTGGTGGGATGAAGGTAACTGCACTACCACACTCAACTAGGTCATAGCCTTATTGAAGTATGATTGACATGAAATTATAACCATTTAAAGTTCACAGTTCAGCATTTTGCTGTGTGTGTACTTTATGACATGATCAGGCAGGAATCTAAGGCTGAGGTACATGTCACCATTTCAGTGGGTTCCTTTCTTTCCAGTTTGGAGGTTGAATTAATAAAGAACTAAAGGACAAATTGACATAAATTCACTAGCAATGTGATTAATATACATTGATTAATATATCTACTGGCCAGAGACCCTTTGCTTCTCATGGAAATATTCACTAGGACAACTTTGACACTCAGGGGTTAACAGAGGAAGAAATCAAGAGTCCCATGGCTCTAGGAAAGAACTTAGCAGTCATCTCATCCTCACTGTTTGCTTGTTTGCTTTTGCAAATGAGAATTCTGTTGTGCTTTCTTAGCACAACATGGTGACTCTCACAAATGCCCACATAAAAATGAGGTCCTCATTACTAGGAACAAGAAGTGCCAGCAAAGCTTCTTGATCTTTCTCACTCAAGAATCCCACGGGAGCCTGTTGTCATCCAGACTGATTCAGCAACTGGCACAGATCCCAAGAGTTTACATTTTTACTGAGCTCTTCCATGCGGTGTACCCAGCAGGGGCTGGCACATTGAATGTTGGGGATTCATTTCATTGGCAACAGGGACTCACTGGTGTGCCTTCTGTCTTCAGCAAAAAAGAATTCATGACTTTCCACTGTAAATTAATTACTTCCGGAGACAGAGAGAATTCCCATCAGCGAATTCTTCTGTGCAGGGCAAGTAGAATTCCTTTCAGAAATAGAGTAAGACTAAGAAGATGGGGTATCTAAATCTGCTGTTTGTGTAGACACAGTCATACTTCTGAGCATCCTTGCTGGAGCACACTCTTCTTCCTCTGTAGTAATAAGCAACATTGCAGTAGGAAATGGGCAGAATGCTTTGTGTAAACAAGAGTGCTTGCATGTCTCACAGCATGCCTCCTAGCCAAATTCACACCATTCGCTCATCTGAGGTCTAGTCACCTTAGAGCTATCACCTCTTCTGAATGTGTCATTCCTTGCTGTGCTGGATTGTCATGGGCACAGCAGGGTATGTCACCTTACCAGTGCTAGCAGCATTCTATAATGGCTCCTGACACTGTGAAATGGCCCCAGTGAGAACTGATACTCTAAGACCTAATTCACTCTGTGTTCAGGGCAGCTAGCTGCAAACAACAGCAAGAAAATGAAGCTCCATTGAATTTAGGGGGTTCACCCAAGTTAGAAAGACTTATATATTGCAAATCTTTCTGTTTCATCAGTTCTGAGTGACATGGATTTCAGTTCAACAGAAAGTCCCAAGTTACATGCCTAGCTGGAGTTTTTGTAGGTGTTTTGGGCAGTGGGAACAAACCAATACCTCTCCTCACTGTCTTTAGGACAGGCCTGAGCTGTGAGATCAGTGCTGAACTCTGCCTCCAAAGATCCTGCTAGAAAGGGAGATGTCTCCAGTATTATATGAAATGCAAACACATGAAGGTCACTCCAAAATGAGTGAGTGTGCATACCCTGTTCTGGGCTTGTCAGCCATCTGCTAGCTAAACTGTGATATAGCTTGTCTTGACAACTAATTACAGTAGTCCCAATGGTGTATAGTTGGTGTGGCTTTAGGAAAGGTTTTCTCCCTGCAGTATTAGTGGGAAATATTTTCCTGATAGACAATTGACAAAAATGAAGAGATAAAGGAAACCATCAGACATTTTGCATAAATATAGATACAAGTGCATATCAAAATAACCACTTGTTCTTTATATACTATCTTGTTTTAAAAGAGAACT
>CM052705.1:45578901-45622914 GCA_028551405.1 Uromys caudimaculatus | reverse complement strand
ACATCTATGGACCCATGGTTTGGACCACATATGTGGCAGAGGATGACCTCGATGGCCATCAGGGAGAGAGGAGAGGCCCTTGGGCCTGAGGGTGTTAGAGGCACCAGTAAAGGGGAATGTCAAGGCGGGAATATGGGGATGGGTGGGCGGGTGGGTGGGAGGCGGAATTCCCTCATAGAGTTGGAGATGGGGAGGGGATAGGGGGTTTCCAAAGAGGAGACCCAGAAAAGGGGAAACATTGGAAATGTAAATAAAGTATCAAAAAAAAAAAAAAAGTTCTGAATGGAGAGTTTTAAGTGTGAAGCATGCATGGTTACCATACATAGAACTTAGATGGGGGGGGGTTATTTATTTTTATTTTAAGTGTTGAAAGAAATCACAAACTAAGTACAGACATAGCAGAGAGGTGGGAGGCTTCTCACTGGGGAAGGGCTTGCTTCACAAGCATGAGGATCTGAGTTCAGATTCCTGTGTAAAAGCCGGGTGTGTCAGCAGAGTCTGTAACCCCAGCAGTGACAGGAAGTCCAGGCAGACTGGCAAGTTAGTGGGCCCCATGTTCAGTGAGAGACCCTTTGTCAAAAAATAAGGTGGGATAAATAGAGGAAGACACTAAGTTGGACCTCATACTCGTTTGCATGTACACACACACACACACACACACACACACACACTTAAAAGAAGAATTAGTAGTGGACCTAATCAATTACCTAAATTAGTTTAAGAAAGAAAATGGATCTCAGAATAAAAGGTTGTGTCAGAGCTGGCCATTTTACAGCAACACATACTCCCACTCCCTCCCACTGTAGCTAAGGACAATGCCTTTGAGAAACTACTTTTGTGACTTCTCCAGCATCACTACAGTACAGAGATGCTGGCTCAGTCTACACAGGCCCTAAGCCTGGACTTCAAAATCTACTAATGCATAGTGTTAGCATTCTGTCTAAACTCCACCCCACAGTTACCTGGCAACAGCCAGGTATGCTCCGCCCCACAGTTGCCTGGCAACAGCCAGGTGGGCCTGGCCCACTATAAAAGGGGCTGCTTGTCCCCTCCTCTCTCTCTTGCCTCTCTTACATCTCTTACCCTCTTGCCCACCCTCTCTCCACGTGGTCATGGCCAGCCTCTACCTCTCTACTTCTCTACTCTCTCCCTCCCTCTGCCTTTATCTGCCTCTGCTACCCTCTTAGCTCCCCTCCCCATGCCCTGAATAAACTCTATTCTATACTATACCATGGTGCGGCTGGTCCCCCAGGGGGAAGGGATGTCTCCGCACTCCCTTCCCCACACCTCCCTCTCCCTTCCCCCACTCCCACACAGAACATATCTTATATATCTTTATCTTTTTATAAACACATCACATAGGCCTTCAGCCATGGCTTGAAACAGAACCTTTGTGGGTTGAGCAAAAAGTGATTTTTAAACAGCTTCCCAGGTAACTCTAATATACAGCCAGGCTTCCAAGCAACTGGGGATGAAAGGAGCTCAGAGAAGCTGGGCAAAGAAGCTCCAACAATAGAGCGGAAATATGTGAGGAGGGAAGCCTATCCTGATGCTGAAGGGGGGAACAACTGGAGTTAGGAGTGGGCTCTGTACCTTATACTCATCAGCTTCAAATTGGTCCATGAAGAGAGCCTGGGATCCTCGCCCGGAAGTCAGGAGAGAGTATGTACTCAGAAAACGAAACCAAGACAGTAATACTACAGTGAGCACAAAGACAGTAACACAATGCACTGAGCATGAAAACGGACAGTTGACACGCTGCACTGAGCACAAAGTCCTCTTGGAAGTTGCACTAAAACTGTTGTGTAATTAAGTTATTATGTCCATCTCATGTGTGTCACAAAAGCATTTTATTACCGTTATATTTTAATATCGAAATAAACCTGCCAGATTTCTCTTACAATGGATATTTCTCATCATTAGAAAAACCTGTACCTGACACAGCCACTCTGTTTTCATATATCTTTCCATATTAATTTGGAAGTTCTTAGTTCTACCACCTTTTGGTCTCTTTGATTTGGCACTAGAAAACTAAAATATCCCAAATCTAGAACTGAAGCAAACTTGCCGTATGATACACTTCCCCCCTACTTTTCCTTGAGGTGACTCAGTACCATGTGGAACAGGGCCAGTGAGGAAGGGTTAAAGAGACTTGATTCTGATGATGATTTCTGTGGTAAGATAGAGTAATCGGCTATTGATTGGTTGGAAAACTCAATTACAGCAGGGTGTCCCTGAAGCGAGATTCTTATACATGGCTTCTCAAAATATATGTCTCTTTTTGTTTCTCTTCTGATACAGTACCAAGTCTTTGTCTCTGGAGAGGCACCAGCGGATGAAATGTGTTACTTAGACCAGTGCCCACCACACCTGTGATCCATCAGCATCTTTACACAATGTCTCATGGAAAGAGAACTCCAAGACACCTGTGAAAGATACAGTATTACTATTGCTATCTCCCACCCTAACCTTTAACAGTTTCCTTGTCTACAGCTAGCACTAAAACCCATTTTTAGAATTTCAGTTCCTTTTTAGTTTAAAATATCCAATCAAATTTACACGGAAAAAGAAAGTACCTTTCACAATGTATTTCATTTCTAATGTTTCTAATCACAGATTATTAGATGGAAGCCAAAACTTGTGAGGTCATAGTCATGGCTCAGCTGCTGTGCATTGCCTGTGCTCTGAAGCATTAGTTTGTATCCTGGAGACAATAGGAAGTTCACTAGAAATCACTGGAGTTTCAAACAGACAGACAAACAAACAAGCAAACACAAAGCTAAAGGGACCAGGGGTGGTGGTACACTCACAGCTCTAGGGGGCAGACACAAGTGGATCTTTGAGAGTTCTAGATAGCCAGCCCTACATAGTGAGACACTGACTCAAATATTAAGAATATAGTTGAGATTATATAAATATATTTGACCAACTATAAAATATTTTATAAAAATAATTTATAAAATTGATTTATAAAATTTAGATTTGTAATTTAATAAATGTAAAATATCTTTAAAATATTTTAAATATTTATAAAAGTATATAAGTAAACTTTACAATATGAGAGATTGAGTCAGTGGTTTCAACCTTCCTCATGCTGCTACCCTTTAATACGTTCCTTATATTGTGACGGTCTTCCTTCAACCGTAATATTATTTTTGTTGCTCTTTCATAACTCTAATTTTGCTACTGTTAAGAATCAGAATGTAAATATCTGTGTTTTCTGATGGTCTTAAGTGATCCCTCTGAAAGGATCCATCAACCCCCAAAAGAGGTCATGAGCCCCAAGTTAAGAACCTCACATTTGGTGCTAGCCAAGTACACAGGTATGTATAGGAACGTGAGCCGGTTCCCATGGTCACTGTGTAGTAATGTCTCCATGTGGCTATGCTCAGCGTTGCTGTGGCTAACTGCAGACGTTCCTTCTCTTCCTCTCAAGGTATTGCTGCAGAATCCAAGAACTAGGGTTGCTTTTGAGTGAATTGTTTTCAGAGTTGAGGCAATATCAGCTTTTATATTGATACCATTTAGTATAAATGTATTTCTTAAGCTGATGGTTTCTGTTTTTAATATTTTGGGGGCTCTTTTAGATTTATTTTCAAATTAAGAAAGTTATGACACAGTATGCTTGATAGAAGCAGTCACTTCAAAAATTTTTTTGAGCACATTACTCAATTTCTAGGAAAAGAGTCTTTTGTTTAGAGATTTTACTTAATCAAATAGTGGAATTCCCTAAGTTAGTAGTGTCACCAGCTAGTGTCATCCAAGGCTTTACAGAACTCAGCACAAAGGGAATTCTTTCTTGCCAGGGTGAGAGAATGGTTACTGGTGATGGTAAAATCTTTTTGAGGGACATTCACAACAAGAACAAAAACCAGGAAAACTCCACAGCTGTGGCATCACCAAGACTGTCTACACAACAAATTTCATCACACTGGCCAAGGATAGCCACTTGCAGACTTGGTATGTAAATTATTCTGTTTAGGAAAGGCAATTTAGTCAAGTACAATGGCTGGATCTTGCAGCACTCTGTAATTAAGAGGCTGGCACAGACGGTCCACCTGAAATCACAGGTTGAGACCAGCCTGGGCAACATAGACCTCATCTCAACCACAAAAAGTCATTTAAGGGAAAGGAGGTTTTCCAAGTTTACCAAATGAAGCTCAGAGTTACCTTCTTTCTACCAAATACTAAGCCATGTGTATTGTCTAGAGCCCACTCTGAGCCCCCACTCTGTATCTGAATGATACCTTGGCAAACTGAAAAGGGGATTTGTGAGTTGTAGATTTAGAATTGATTTAACCACATTAAGCTGAGTACTAGTCCTTCCACAGCACTACGGTGTAGTAGCGGAGGCCACTGTCAGATTGAATTCTGCTGCATGGGATCACAGCACTCTCAGGAATCAAGGCAAAGTGCTCTGTGGTTGCGCTTGCTGCTCAGCATGTTGAAGTTCACAGGGTTGTGAACCATGGAGGGTCCCAGTGCAGTTCAGAAGGCAAAAGTGACACCACCTGGGAGATATGTTGGGACAGAGATCTTTATGCAGAGTGGGCGGGTCATGGATCCTGAGTCCTGGGCTGCCTTTCACCATCGAGAAACTCACTGTGATGCAAGTGTGATAGATTTTATTTCAATTTCTTCTATGCTTTAAACAGCTTGTGTTGGTTTTTCTACTAGACTTTACTGGTTTTATTTTTATTATATCCACATCTATAGTTCCAATTAGTTCTTCAAAAATCAAAAATGAAGAAAGTTCAATAAGTACACATGTTGTTGTGGGTTTTTTTAAAAACTGTTTTCTTTGAGATGTTCCAAAATATACTTACAACTTATAGTTTTAAATGGTCTATTTGAACTGTATCTGTTTTGAAAATAAATGCTATGTGTTAAGTAAGAGTTTCTCACCTATGTCATTTAAAATATATTTCAGAGAACTCAAGACGTCATTGTATCATCTATTACAGAATAACAGGTTATACTGTAGGTGTGCTATCTCATTAAATGTAGATTTTTTTCTCTAAGGAAGATCAGATGAGATATGTGTGTTTTAAATACTGCATCCACAAGACAGACCCAAGAAGACAATGTAAATAGGGCATCATTAAAAATAGCCCACTTTAAATGATTTGACAGGTCGACCATATCCTATGGAATTCAGGGAACAAGCTGCATGATGTGACATGATGTGTACTTCTCAATGCATTTAGAAGGGTGTTTGCTGTCTGTTCTTTTATCATAGCTATACCATCAAGTGATTGACCACCAATGCCAGTTATACAAAGACATGGTACTATTGCCCAAGGCCTCATTGTTGAGTAAAGTCACAGATAGATGGTTTCTACTTGTCAAAATAAATTAGAAATTCCAGTTGGCATGCTCATTTTAACAGCTGTGCACAATGACCATGACTATGATACTGATGGCTGGTCCAGAGCCAAGTCTGTTGTAAGGGACTCAGAAATGCTTATTTCTTGTTATGTCTGAATTTGAAGAATGTCTCCAACTGTTTGCTGTTAAATATGTGTCCTCAAAGCATGAAACTTTGGGAAAATGAGATCTACTGGAAGGCTCTTAGGTTATTAGAAGCATGTTCCCAAGGACAGTAGAATCCCAGTGAGTCCTGTCTCTGCTTGACTTTGCATGACACTGCTCCTGACCCTGCTGCTCAGCACCCTCACCAGAGGCTTAAAGCAACAATGACTCCTTAGGTTTGTTCTGGAACCTTCAGAACACAAGCTTTGTCTCTTTTTTTCCAATTAATAGGCTCAGGTATTTTATTGTAACATGAAACGGATTAAAACACTGTTTCATTACATTCATGTTTTCTGGTTACTGCAATTAATTCCTATAAATTGTCAAGGATTAATTAATTAAAATGATTTTTTAATTTGATCTTTTACTAAAAACTTTTATAAAAGTAGATTCAAATCAGCAACTTGTTTGAAATTGTATCATTCCCTTGATATTTCTAGTATTTATTGAACGATATATTTTTACTATGACCTTTAAAGGACATACTTTTTCCATTCATAAATATAATAACTATAAGTAACTAATAGTGTATTTGACCTCCATGCAATCCAAGCAAGAGCATTACTCTTTAACATTAGTCCCTAACTTTCATTATTTCCTTTGGTTTGTAGGAAACAAACAGGTTTATCTGCCTTATACATTGTTCAAACCATAAACTTACAATAGCATCAGAGACATTTAGTTTTTTAAAACAATAAATGTCTCTAAAAAACAGTAGACCAAAACATTGAAGGAACTGCTGTGCAAGCCTTTGGTTTTAACTAATGTTTCTATGCAGTGAGTCCCTTTCAATGCTGAATCTATTCTGCTTTTTATTAGAAGGTAATGCCTTATAGAACTTTAGAGATGAATACATGCAAAAGTCCCAAAGGCAGAGACAAACTAAAGTCAAATTATGTGGAAAATTAAGTGGAAATTCTCCCTTCATTGGTCTTCTTTCAAAGCAACAATCCTTCCTTGTTCTATATCCCCAAAGGTATAATTTATCCAAACCTCACACATATTTAATTTCAATTTTATGGCGCAATGACTCATAAAAATTTAGTACAATAGAGGTCAAAGCCCCTCCCTTCATTTCTCAATGAACATTTGCATTGTTAACTTCATCATATTATTTGCAAAGAAATTGACCTTCTGTGTCTTTAGTGAGATCACCAGCCTAACCACCAAAAAGAATCACATTTCTTTCTGCTGCCATGAAAACAACCCATGTTTGGAGATCAGGTCAAATTGATAAAAATGAAAAGAAATGAGAAGACCTGGTATTGAGTTTCAAATGAGGGCTTTCCCTGTGACCACTTGTTAATCTCTTATCAGAAAATATACTAAAACCCAAAGATTTATTTCATTGGAAAGAAATGTGGTGATTCAGTGACCCCCATGAACTCAACAGAAAGCAGATGTCGTATTGCCCCTCCACCGCCCCCTAACCACTGCCCAGAAAGTAGTGCTGGTGTAGGAGTGGCATCTGTAAGATCAAGTCAAGCAGGTCTGCCTGTATTTGTGCATATGTGTTACTGGAAATCATGTGCAAAGGATGATTGCTTCATGCTAATTTCATTTTCTAGTTTAAATTGAAACATAAATATCACATTGTATAGAGTGTCAGGATGTTTTACATATTCATTGTGTGTGTAACATTCAAGATAGGATAAGCATCATGAAACTTGATGTAAAGTGACTAGGAACATAGGTTAGCTGCAGACAGAGGCTTGGAAAAGTAGGGAGAATTGTGATGGGCAGGAAACACTAAGTTACCATCAGAGAAATCAGTAGAGAGGCTACTGAAATCATGTACAAAATATTTCAAATGGCTAGTAAAATACCTTGAGGTTTTCATCATAAAGAAACAACAACCAAGGGCTGAGCAGCTATGTGTCCTGCTTTCCCTCAGACTTAAGTTCTAGCCCAAATATCCATGCTAGAAGCCCCTGGGCTGCCTGGAATTCCAGCCCTGAGAGTTTGAACGCCCTCTTCTGGTTTCTACAGGCGCTTGCACTCCCCTGGTGCATATCAACGAAGGGGCAATTCATTAATTTTTTTATTTTTGTTTAAATAAATTCATGTCAATTATAGAAAACACAATTGTATATCATACAAGAAAACATCAATCTGAACTCCTATAGAAGGAATAGCATGACCAGTATTCTCATCAGCCTCTCACACATAACATTTAAAAATAAAGCTATAATAAAAAGAATTAAAGATAAACAAGCATTTGACACACAGATGCACTTCCTTGATTTTAATAGTGGGGAACCACACTGCATCTTATAACTTTGTATTTCTCCCTGAACAGGTCACTGTGCTAGGCTGAGCTAATTTCTTTATTATGTATTATGAATGTGTAGCTTTAGACAAACATGTATTACTTCCTAATAAAGCAGTGGACCAACATGAGAACTGTCAGCGATAGAGACTCTTTGAACAATGAATAGCATAATGAGTCCCAATACCTGTCCTTATTAAGATCTTGCCTTTGTTTCTATAAGCAAGCGTTAGGGGAAACTACCCCCGGTGCATATCAATGAAGGGGCAATTCATTATTTGTTTATTTTTGTTTAAATAAATTCATGTCAATTATAGAAAACACAATTGTATATCATACAAGAAAACATCAATCTGAACTCCTATAGAAGGAATAGCATGACCAGTATTCTCATCAGCATAGACATACACAGACAGCTTAAACTCTTTCTTGATATAAGCCCCTTGCATCTTTTGTTTTGCTTAAAATATGAACTTCCGGGTGTGGTGATGCACACTTTTAATCCCAGCACTTGGGGGACAGAGGGGAACCAATCAATCTCTCTGTGACATTGTGGCCAGCTTGGTGAGTTCTAGGTTAGCCAGAGCTGCATAGTAGGACCATATTGGAAAGGATTCTTCCTCAGACCTATATATGGCTATTTATTTAAAATGTCAGCTCTAAGGATCCATTCAGAAGAGGAAGCAGAGCTACCACAGCCTTTCAGTCTCTACCAGTTTCCCGTTTTATCCTTACAGCCTTAGCATAAATTGTGCTGCATGGTTGCTACCACTTCTTTGCTACCTGTCATCTCCAGACATCACTACAGAGTAAGGGACTACTTACTCGTGTGTCACTGGAGGTCTTTGGTAGCCTTTTGACTGCCACTTATACCAGGAAGCTTTCTCCATGTTAGTAATTATCTGCCCAGAACACCAATCCCTAGTTACCTCTGGTGGCTAGGATTAAACAGAGGTATGTGTACCATAAACTACTTAAATCAGCATATCTATGGCTACAGGGCATTTTGGTGTTTTGCAATTTTCTACAACGCTGATTATATAGGACTAAGCACACAGATCACCAAACGGAGATAGACATCCAGGAAAAAAATCTTTGAGAAAAGTCCTAGAAGTAGCATGGCTACATAGAGAATATACACATTTAGGGGCCTTTTGTGATAACTATTAAATTCTGCTGCAAAAATATGGAACCGATTAACATTCCACTGGCAATAAAGGCAGTGATCGTATACCACAGCCTTGCCAATCCCTGAGGACTGTTGTTTTAAAATGTTTGCAAGTGTTGCTTTTCCTGTGAAAACTGGAAATGACAAACACTTCATAGATGTGTTGCATCAAGCTGGAGCTTAGGAAATGTGACTGAGACAACTCCGCAGCAATGGCCATGGCATGCCTTTTAACCGGGAATGAGACCTCTTTTGGTTTTCATGCCCCTTTCCTTATTAGTTGCAAATCTGAAAATGAATGTAACTTTCTCCAAATGGGCTGCTCTAATCTGTAAATAATATCCAGTACATTTAGGTCCAGTATGTTCTAAATTTAGATCTTGTCGTTTCTGGTTACATCTAAAAATCTTCAAAGAGAAACAAATCTTGGTCCAGAGACCAATTTGGTTTGGCTCTCATGCTAGGAAATTATTGCTAAATAGCTAAAACTCTTCATAACAATTTTAGAAATGCTAATGACATCTTAAAGGTACATGGATTTAGTGAGAAATTAAGTCTCTGGCTGACAACTCTGAGCAGGAACAGAATGATGTCGACTGATTTTCTGTCCATCCAGGGCATCTTCACATTCGTTTCCTCGGTAGATAATTGACTTGGTCAAAATATTGGTCTGAGTCTTGACTACTGTGAAATGCACAATAGTTGTGATACAGAGGACCTACCCACTTCTGGGACCTATGCTCTCTTAAACTCAGGGAAAGGAAAACAAAGGCAAAAAGCATTTTAAGACAAGAATCATGAGCAATCTGAGGTTTACTTTTCTAAGTAGAAAGCAAACACAGAGGGGCACAGAGGGTTGAACGTTTGAACTGAGTTGGGCATGGGATTCAGGCTGGTACTAAGGTCAGGCAGGAGGGTAAAGGAGGGTTTTTACCAAAGCTATGAAAAAGGAGGAAATTAAGAGGTGGACTAGCTGGGTGTGGGTTATCCCCGAAGGAACAATGGAGATGTGAGATGCACATAGAGCACTGGAAGCCTTAGCTATTAGTATGAGCAAGCTCATTGAGAATCCTTATTCACTGAGAGAAAGCAAATGCTTGCAGTAATTTTTCTTCTGTTGCAACTGAAGTAGAAGACTACCTCAATAAGAATGGAAAGCCTCATTCATTCACAATAATTTGATAGAATTAATTACCATCAGACATAGTTCAAATCTGTGGGTGTGATTTTAGACCTTTCATCATAGATCCTATAAGCCTCAGGTGTCAAATGTTCCAGCTAATGCCATCAACATACTGTGTCAGCAAACATCCCTTTCCAACTGTACCTTTTCCTTCACTGCCTTCTCAGTGTGAAAGTGTAGACATCCTCACAGGATGACTGCTACCTGTCAAGGCATTCATGCCTTGGCCAACCTACACCGTTGAGTATTTCTCCTCTGCTCTACATCCTGCACTGTTGTGGACCCCTCCTCAGTGGTGCTAACCCCTTCTGAACATCTATGCCCAAAATGCAAGGGCTCCCACATTTGTTAAAATAAAGTTATTAAAGCTCAAAACACACCTTGAACCCCACACAATAATAGTCGGAGACTTCAACATCCCACTCTCACCAATGAACAAGTCATTGAAACAGAAACTAAGCAGAGACCCAGTGAAACTAACAGAAATTATGAACCAAGAGTACTTAATAGATATCCACAGAACATTTCAGCCTAAAACAAAAGAATATACCTTCTTCTCAGCACCTCCTGGTACCTTCTCCAAAACTGACCATATAATTGGACACAAAACAAGCCTCAACAAATAGAAGATTGAAAAAAATCTATTGCATTCTCTCAGATCACCAAGCACTAAGGCTGGTCTTCAATAACAACAAAAATAACAGAAAGCCCCCATATTCATAGAAACTGAACAACTCTCTACTCAATGATAACTTGGTCAGGGAAGAAATAAAGAAAAAAATTAAAGACTTCCTAGAATTTCATGAAAATGAAGGCACAGCATACCAAAACTTATAGGACACAATGAAAGCAGTACTAAGAGGAAAACTCAGTCTTGAGTGCCTCCATAAAGAAATTGGAGAGAGAATACACTAGCAACTTAACAGAACATCTGAAAACTCTAAAACAAAAAGGAGCAAACACCCCCAAGAGGAGAAGACAGCAAGAAAGTATCAAACTTAGGGCTGAAATCAACCAATTAGAAACAAAGACAACAACACAAAGAATCAACAAAACTAAGACCTGGTCCTTTGACAAAGTCAACACGATAAATAACTCTTAGCCAAACTAACTATAGGGCATGGAGACAGTATCCAAATTAACAAAATCAGAAATGAAAAGGGAGACATAACAACAGAAAGTGAGGAAATTAAAAAAAAATCATCAGATCCTACTACAAAAGGCTATACTCAACAAAACTGGAAAATCTGGACGAATGGATGGTTTTCTACATAGATATCACATACCAAAGTTACATCAGGATCAGGTAAATTATCTAAACAGTCCCATAACCCTTAAGGAAATAGAAGCAGTCATTAAAAGTCTCCCAACTAAAACACACCCAGGGCTGATGGTTTTAGTGCAGAATTCTATTAGACCTTCAAAGAAGACAGAATATCTTCTTTTATATCTAATATATAACATCAACCTTTTCTAAAGTTGAGCAATTATCAACTTCATATGAAATAACAAAAAACTCAGGATGCATAAACAATTCTCAAAATATTCCACGAAATAAAAACAGAAGGAACACTAATGTGTTTGATGAAGCCACAGTTACTCTGATATCTAAACCATGCAAAGACCCAACAAAGAAAGGGAACTTCAGGCCAATTTCATTTATGAATATCGATGTAAAAATACTCAATAAAATTTTTGCTGATCAAATTCAAGAACATATCAAAATGATCATTAACCCTGATCAAGTAGGCTTTATCCCAGGGATGCAGGGATGGTTCAATATATGTAAATCATCAACATAAATCACTATATAAACAAACTTAAAGAAAAAAAATCACATGATCATCTCATTAGATGCTGAAAAAACCTTTGACAAAATACAACACCCCTTCATGTTAAAAGTATTGAAAAGATCAGGAATTCAAGGTCCATACCTAAACATAACAAAAGCAATTTACTGCAAACCAAAGCCAATATCAAATTAAATGGAGAGATACTTGAAGCAATCCCACTAAAATCGGGGACAAGATAAGGATGATCATTCTCCCCATATCTATTCAATATAGTACTGGAAGTGCTAGCTAGAACAGTAAGACAACAAAAGGAGATCAAGGAGATACAAATTGACAAAGAAGAAGTCAAGGTATCACTATTTGCAAATCAAACTACCCAGAGATTCCACCTCACAGCAATCAGAATGGCTAAGATCAAAAACTCAGGAGATAGCAGATGCTGGTGAGGATGTGGTGAAAGAGGAACACCCCTCCATTGCTGGTGGGATTGCAAACTGGTACAACTCTGGAAATCAACCCAGAGATTCCTCATAAAATTGGAAATAATTCTACCTGAAGACCAGCTATATCACTTCTGGGCATATACCCAAAAGATGCTCCACCATATCATAAGGACACGTGATCCACTATGCTCATAGTATCCTTATTTGTAATATCCAGAAGCTGGAAACAACCCAGATGTCCTTGGATACAGAAAATGTGGTTCATTTACACAATGGAATACTACTCAGTTATTAAAAACAAGGAATTCATGAATTTTGCAGGCAAATGAATGTGTACTGGATAATTTTGTGTGTCAACTTAACACAAGCTGAAGTTATCACAGAGAAAGGAGCTTCAGTTGAGAAAATGCCTCCATGAGATCCAGCAGAAAGGCATTTTCTCAATTAGTGATCAAGGAGGGAGGGCCCCTTGTGGGAGGTATCATCTATGGGCTGGTAGTCTTGGGTTCTATAAGAAAGCAGGCTGAGCAAGCCAGGAGAAGCAAGCAAGCCAGTAAGCAACATCCCTCCATGGCCTCTGCATCAGCTCCTGCTTCCTGACCTGCTTGAGTTCCAGTCTTGACTTCCTTTCATGATGAACAGCAGCATGGAAGTGTAAGCCGAATAAACCCTTTCCTCCCCAACTTGCATCTTGGTCATGATTTTTGTGCAGGAATAGAAACCCTGGCTAAGACAGGATAGAACTAGAAAATATCATTCTGAGTGAGGTAACCCAGATCCAAAAGGACATACATGGTATGTACTCACTGATAAGTGGATATTAGCCAAAAAGTTCAGAATACCCATCATACAACTCACAGATCATATGACGCTTAACAAGAAGGAAGGCCCAAGAGTGAATGCTTCACTACCACGTAGAAGGGGAACAGAATAATCATGGGAGGCAGAGGGAAGAAGGGATCTAGATGGGAGTGGGGAGAATGTGGGAGAAGAGGGAATCCAGGATCGGATATAGGGGGAGACAGGAAAGAAGCCCCGAGGGCCAGGACAATGGATGGGAACATTCAGCAGTGTGGGGTGGGGAATGGGGAGAATCACTAGAGAGTCCCAGACACCAGGGATGTGAGAGCCTCCCAGCCAATGAGAATGACATTAGTCAACATGCTTATGCTAAGGAGATGGAACCTGAGGAGGCCACCTCCAGTAGATAGACGTGGCCCCCAGTTGGCAGATGGGCCCTCCCATCTCAAAAATTTTAATCTATAATTGTTCCTGTCAAAGGGAAATGCAGGGAAAAAAATATGGAGCAGAGCCTGAAGAAAAGGCTGTCCAGAGACAGGCCCAACTTGGGATCCATCCCATGCAAAGATACCAAACCCCGACACTGTTGCTGATGCCAAGATGTGCTTGCAGACAGGAGCCTGGCGTGGCTGTCCTCTCAGGCTCTGCCAGCAGCTGACTGAGACAGAAGCACATACTTACAGCCAACTATTGCACTGAGCCAGAGACCTCTATGGAAGAGTTAGAGGAAGGACTGAGGAGCTGTATGGGATGGCAACCCCATAGGAAGAGCAACAATATCAACTAACTGGACCCCTCAGAGCTTTAAACCCAAAGTCTAAGCCACCAGCCGAAGAGCTAACATGGGCTAGTATGTGGCCCAGCCTTGTCTGGCCTCAGTCAGAGAGGATGCATTTAGTCCTGTGGCGGCTGATGCCCCATAAACGGGGATGCTAGAGGGGTGAGGCAGGTGGGTTGGGGAGCACCTTCTTAGAGTCGAAGGGGATGGGGGATGGGGTGGGGGGCTGGGAGGGGGGGACTGACCGGGAAGGGGAACATTTGAAATGTAAATAAAGTAATTAATAAAAAAAAGAAAGAAAGAAAAAAGACAAGTGCCCAATGATACCAATGGTTTATAAAATATTACTTTATTTATCAATTCCTAGCCCTCCATGCCTGCCAAAAATATTCCATCAGGATGATACACCATATGTTTACTTAGTCATTTCCCTGATGCTAGTATTTAAACTGTTTTTTCTCTTGTACTTTAAAAGTGATGCCATAATTATCAGTTTGGTACTGAAATTTTTTAAATTTAAATTTATTTTGAAGATGTATAAAAGTAAGGTAAGTATACATATATAAAAGATTCCCTGTGATACTTTGATGCATGTGTACAATGTATAAGTCATGTATGCAATGTTTAAAGCAGCATATATCTATCTCAAGCCTTTACCATTATCTTTTCCTTGTCTTTATCTACTTATGGTAAAAGCATTCACACTCCTTTCTTTCAGATTTTGAAATGTAGAGCTCATTGTCACTATCTACTACCTTAGTAAATGTAGAGCTCATTGTCACTGTCTACTACCTTAGTAAATGTAGAGCTCATTGTCACTGTCTACTATCTTAGTAAATGTAGAGCTCATTGTCACTGTCTACTATCTTAGTAAATGTAGAGCTCATTGTCACTGTCTACTATCTTAGTAAATGTAGAACTCATTGTCACTGTCTATTATCTTAGTAAATAGTATGCTGTCCTCTTATCCCATCTAATTATAATGTGATAGCCACTGCTCATTTTCTCCTCTCCGGTGCCCTCCCTGCACCAGCTACAACCTCTGGTGAACAGAACTCTATTCTCAATCCCTTTGAAATGAACTTATTTTTGTATGTCACAGATGAGGGAGATTATGTAGTTTTTGCCCTTCTGTGTCTGGCCTGTTTTATGTAACACAGTAACCTTCAGTGTTGCTGTGATTTACATTCTCTGTGGCTGAATAGTATTTGCTTGTCTCTCTGTTCTCTCTGTATGGCCTTCACCCCATCCATTCGTCACCTGGTGGATGCTTAGGTTGTTTCTATTTCTGGCTATTATGAAGTGCTGTGAGGGACATAGGAGTGCAGATGTCAGTTTTACAAGCCAACTTCATTTCTTTCCGATAGATACTTAGTGGTAAGTCTGGTGCTAGTCTGTTCCTTGGGAACCTCCATGCTATTCTCCATAATGGCTGTGCCTGTCATGGCTACCAACAGAATGAAGGGGGTCACTTTTCTCCATATTTTTGCAGCCATGTTATCTCTTGTCTTTTTGATAAGCATTCTTACTGGAGGAAGATATTGCTCATTGTGGTTTGCCTGGCTTTATAGTGTATGTTGAAGCAAGATAGCATAGTATTGCTAGTTTCTCTTTGTTAGGAGTTCACCTTTGCTTTGGTAGCTCCATAAAAATTTTAAGATTCCTGTTTAATATCATTTTTTTTGATAGGGATTGTATTGGATCTTATATAGTATAGACATTTTAATAATACCGATTCTTCCAATCTATAAACATGCGTGCCTTTCATCACCGTGTGTGTCCCTTCAATTTTCCATCAATATTTCAGAGTTTCACTACATAGGTTTTTGCCTCTTTTACTAATTATATTTCTAGATATTTGTGTGGTGTTGTTAACGGAATTGCTTCCATGGTTTCTAGCTTAGATACTTCACTATTCATGAATAAAAATCCTTACCAGGTTTTATAGTTGGTTTGACAATTACTGTATATAAGATCAAGTCTTCTACAAACTGTGGTAGTTCGGCCCCCTCTTTACGAGGTTACATTCCTCTTGTTTCTTTCTCTTGCCTGTCTGCTTTAGCTTCGATCTGTAGCCCAGTGCTGAATAATAGTGTGCAGATGACCATCATCATCTTGTTAAAAAAGAAAGAAAGAAACAAAGAAAGAAAGAAAGAAAGAGAAAAAACAACCTCCCACACAAAACCTGCAAGCTTTTCTGTAACCACACCAAAAAACAAAACAAAAACAAAAACAAAACCAGTACCCCTTTTCTGTAAAAGCTGCTCAATTAGGATATGCACCACTCTTTGCCAGATGAAAATGTGGCATCAAGTAGAACAGGAAGTAGTCCAGGAAAAGAAGGAGCCAGGTACTTCGTGGTGCTCCATGCCTGTCCCAAACCCACGGAGGAATGGGAGCAGAAGTGGGAGGATTACTTTGAATTTTGATATCATTCTGAAGAGTAGTTAGTGTATGTAAAAGGATACTTCTTGTTATCTCAATAAACTAAGACATCTACCAAAGAGTCCTCCCGGGTGTAGGAAGGAAGGTTACAGTATTCTTAGAGCAGATTCAA
Source organism: Uromys caudimaculatus (assembly GCA_028551405.1). Taxonomy (NCBI): domain Eukaryota; kingdom Metazoa; phylum Chordata; class Mammalia; order Rodentia; family Muridae; genus Uromys; species Uromys caudimaculatus. Next base: position 45,606,390 of record CM052705.1, on the reverse strand, counting down.
AGAGTCAGGCACTTCAAATAAAAGTTACCTTCCTCTTAGACATTTGTGAGGCCTCTGGCCATGAGCTCAAGTGTAAATGCTGAAGAATAATGGATGAAATGTATTCCACCCTTCTCTTCCTGGTTTACAGTATGACCCCAGCCGCTGTTTCCGTTGTCTCCCTTGCACCATTTGCCTTCATTCTTTTCCTGCCACACAAGACCACACAGCCTCCTCCCCTCTGTTGCACATTGTCTGTCTGTCTGTGTATATATATTTGTCTGTCCTCTCGGATATTACCCTCTTAGCTCTGCCAGTTGAACTCTTTCCTGACTTTTTAGGTTTACGTCAGCAGCCCTTTTATAAAGCATGGGGAAGAGTAGCACCTAGAATGCCATCTCCTCAAATCCTTTACAAGCTGCCTTTTGGTGTAGGACACTACTCCGCTGTCCTCCTGAGAGTTATTTTCATAGGATTTACCCAAAGGGCAGAGGAGCGAGGGAAAACACCCCAATCCCCAGACAGAGATTAACTGGAAATCTCCAGCATTCTGCCCTTGCACACATAACTAGGCCGTTTTATACGCTCATCACACTATCCTCATAACAGCAGGAAGCAGCCCACCACCATTTTCTAAAAGGCCCAAACTGGATGCTGCCTTCAGAACTCTGGATACTCCCATCCATACCACACTGGCCTGTGAGTTAGAATATGGTACAGGAAGAAACATGAGGTCATCCACCCTTCCAATGAGAGAGGTGGCACCCATTATCCCAATGCCTTAAATATGCGTGCCTGAGAGCTAAGTGTCTCCATCTTACAGACATTATCATCAGTCTTATGTCTTTGGACACCTAGCTCTACATTCAGTTTGTTTTATTATTCATTATATGAATGAACACTTAGCTCTCCCTTAGGGAATAGAGAGCAGTGTCAAAGATGCCTTTTTCTGACTCCAGTCCTAGCACCTGGAAATATTTCTCTTTTATGACACTTAAATTATCATGCCTCACACAGTGCAATGTTTTGGCTCAGGGAAGCCATAAGAACATAACTTTTGCAGAGGCATTCTCTGACTTGTCTTTCTTAGCAACATTCAGATTCTCTGAAGAGGTCAGCGCTAGGCAGTATTTACTAAATATTTATCAGTGGTCATGTAATTAAAATATTGATATGCAGCAGTCTTTCTGGGGTGTAACTTGAGGTGCACAATTGTACCGATGTCCTGAAGATCCTTCCCTGTAAGAGTTACACCGATAAATCTAGGAATTTACAGTCGGACTTGATGCAGACTTGTCTAGCACTCCACTGAATCTTTCCGCATCATGAGAGTTCTTGTGAAAGCACGCGGGCCAACTTCATTCTGTAGCTCTTTTGCCAAGATCAAAACCACAAATCCTTAGGCTTTGCTTTTCTTCCAGAACACTGTAAGTCATGACGCCATGCTCCACACTGCATGCTCGGCAAAGCTTCTCCACCAGACTTCTTTGTTTTACAAGCAAAAAAACATCCAACACTAATAAACTCTCAGTTTTCTTTCCATTTTCATATAATTTTTTTAAAAAAAATGCACATTTTCTCTTTATGTTTTAAAAATCTCTGTCTTCTAAAAAGTCTTGTTCCAAGTCAAAATCATTGGACAGATTACTTGAATGACAGGTTTCTTTCTTCCAGGTAAAGTAACTTGTACTGTATACTCTTTATAATAATTTTTTTTGATAACACTCCTGAAAAATGATTGCTTTCTCTATTTGACAGAGAAGACCACTGGTTTTTCTTTGCTTGTATGCTTGTGTGATTTCACATTTGAATTCATCTTTGGTTTTTCTCTTGTGTCCGTGACTTTTAACCCTGGATGTCCATTTTTTTTTTTTTTGAGTTTAAGTGCACACACAGTTCTTTGAACAATTCAGAACATTTTCTAAGCAATCTAGAAAGCTAGCATACATTGTTGTTTGTTTGTTTTTTATTATTATTCTTTCCAGGAAAATAAAGTTTTGCACCAGCACTCTCAATCTTATCCAAAGGATCAGAATCCATTTTCTAGGCTCACATCCTACCTCAATCCGTTCTGTTGTACATCTTTGAAAATGAGAAAATATTTCATTTCGAAGACTTGCTATCAGTCAGAAAATGCGGATGACCAGGAGAAGGATAATCAAGTACCCAGGGCTGCACATGGTAAGAGAGACAACAGCAGACGTGCTCTACTGAAGAACAAGTTGACACTGAAGGAGAAGCTGATCTGTAGTAGACCAAGGATGATTTGAAGGGTCTGGGGGAAGTGTGAAGGCTTTGCTCCTGTCCCCAGAATGGAGGGGAAAAGAAGCTGACATTACTAACCCCTCCCCAGCAACATCAAAACAAACAAACAAACAAACCAAAACAACAGCAAAGCAAAAAACCATCCAACAAACAAACCCCAAACCAGGAGTTCCTTTTCTTTCTCTTTCCAGAAATTTATTCAAAAATATTTGCAAATGTGGCATGAAATGAAATTTCTGTCTGTAAATAAATACGGTAATTATTTGAAATATGTAAAGTGATCTGACTCACAGTCCTAAATGACATGTTGGGAACATTCTCTAAGATGCCTCTGGGTCACAGCACGCAGGAACACATGACGTTCTTCGATATGCCTCACCTTGCAGCTGTCACTAGCAGGGCCACTTTGGAAAACTGTAAGAGCATTTCAAAGACTGCTAAAGGAAGGCAGAAAATAAGAGGAAAAATGCACAGCCTGCCTTCCTACCCCTTCCTCCATGGAAAACAAACTGCCAGACCTCCTGGTTCTGCTTTATATTTGCCTAATGCCAAATAGCAGTGTGTGTGTGTGTGTGTGTGTGTGTGTGTGTGTGTGTGTGTGTGTGTGTGTGTGTGTAGGGGGATTCACTGCTGGTTGAGCCACTGCTTTATATTTGCCTAATGCCAAATAGCAGTGTGTGTGTGTGTGTGTGTGTGTGTGTAGGGGGATTCACTGCTGGTTGAGCCATTATGAGATTGCAGCTTCTGGGTCGTAAGTTCTGTGCACTCACTGCAGACAGTCACCACAAGACTACCCAAAATACACTTGAAATTGTGTGCTGCACACTTCAATATCCTACCATAGGTACTGTTACTCATTTCCTGGATACATTTCCCACAACTGAATGTCCATGGCAGGTAAGGTAATTATGTTTCTTTCAAATTTGCCCATGCCACTTTGGAGCATCTGCAAGTACATGATGTTTTCTTTTCAAAATCTTTCCGAAGATTTACAAAAGCTGTGTTTTGAAGTTGCTTGGTAAGAAATGGGGAGATGGGCTGTTCTCTTTAGTCCATGCCACTTTGTCTTGAGGGTAACTGATGTCACATTCACAGTGATGGGTGATGGGTGATGGAGAATCTCTTTTGCTGTTAGCATGTGTGTGGGTGGACTTCTCCTGGACTCCTTGACTTTGAAGACAGAAAGAAATGAGTGAATCTTACAGCATAAGGCTTTCCCATTTTTTTAAAAAGGTGCGTGGGATAGCCTTAAGTAAAGAGGAAGCATTTGTCAATTTAGTCCCTTTCTGGACACATTTTGGATGGTTCCAAAAGACAATAATATAATCCCTGGCAAAATATCCACTAAATTCAAAGGTATTATTTTAGGATATATTATAAGAGAATGTGCTTTTTAAAACAATCCAAATATGTGTTTTACTATCCTGAGTCCAAAGTTGTCACTATCGTTTTATTTGTAAAGTTCTATAAAATACATAATTCAAACAAATCCTTTGAGCAGAGCTCACTATCTATGCCTTAGATGGCTGACAGCTCCTATCCAAAAGCTATCTCAGTCACTACTGGGACATCTGTAGCTCATGTCAGAATGTACAGCTCAGATCTGTCTCTCTTTCTCTCTCCCTCATTTCCTCCTCCATTCCCTTGTTCCTTTTCCTCCATTACTTAATATACACAGGCACTCACCAAACAACGGGAAAAAGCCTGAGAGACAAATAAGAATTTCTAAGTCAACACCCATCTCAGCCTGTAAATGTGACACCCGATGGTCAAATTTTCTGTCTCCCATATATGCGCTATTTACGTTGCGGATCATTTCCTCTTAAAGTCGACCTTAAGATAGAACCTTAACTGAAATGGCAATCCTTCCACTGCAATTATCCCATTTTTAAAAATGATTGTGTGAATACAAATCTGTGAGAAAAACAACTGCAGCACTGGAAGGCACACCTCTCCTATTTACTGTTTAGAAAAAAGGCAGCAATGTTTTAAAAATAAAACCATTAACAAACCCTACCAGTTCATTATTTGATTTTGCACGACCAAGTAGAAAGGTTACTAAATCCTGCCTATCTTTAAAATGGGAAAACAATCAGCAGTTCAAGGCACACAGCAGCTTCCTTTCCAAGGCTGCTGATAGTGGAACCACACACGCCCTTCCTGTTACCCCAGGTGCTAAAGAGATTAATGCCGAAAATATCTAAACACTTGGAAATCCTAAAGGCATCCTCCCAGCCGGCTATAAAAAGACCACTCCTGAGGCCTGCTGAGGTATAGCAGATACTTCCCTTTTATTTTATTCCACAATGAGAGAAAGTTCATTGAGTAGGGTTCTTGTGTGCTTCACCCCGAACTCCTACCTTGCCACCAGTACCTCAACTTTTTTCTTTCCTCTTTCACTATGTGTAACATTTCCCCACTTCTGTCTCTCAGGAATAGGTTGAGTCGTCAATGAGTTTGTTGATTTAATTTTTACCTAAGTGTAAGCCACTTCAATAACAATAGAAATGACCCCGCCCTATTTTCTCAAAAGAGCTGAGAACTATTGGCTAGAGTTGTGAGCAGGATAATGCTTGTTGTACAAAGTTCATGGTGGGCTGTTAGAAAGGTATTTCTTCATTGATTAAAAGATAATAACTGGTATTTTGTATTTTGACCACAGTGATAGAGGGACAGAGGGACACAATATGGCGTCATCTCTGAGGTGGGCTCAGTTTACTCCTATGCATGTCTCTATTCCTGAGATGTACTACTGGTTTTTATATTCACTATGGCTTTTTTCCTACTGCAATTCTAGTCGCCTGGATTTTGTGATTATGAACATATAAGTATGCTGTTAAAATGGGGCTCTTAGAAATGCTTGTTATGAAGGCCATAGCTGGAAACGCAGAGGTAGACTGAAGCTTTGAGCAAAGAGGAATTTGGAAGTTACAAAGCATTTTTTTTACTTCCTTCTTCAGAGTTGAATGGGGCATCTTTTATGTCAGCAGTTACCAAAGCTGTAGGCAAAATTACAGCTGATGATTAATCTACATAGGTCATTTTTTGGCCATATTACTTTGTTTCATGGCGTAGTGAGGAAATAGTAATCTTGTGAGAGAATATGCTGGATGCTGACACATGAGAACTCATAACCAATGTTTCAGAGAAGAACTTCAATAGTGTTGACTTGTAGGTTATTTTAAACTGTTTAAACTTAGACGGACATCAGAGCTCATCACACATGCGTGCAAGCATCAGCTCCTTTAGCTGCCTGAGGCCAAGCACATCATACAGATCAGGTGGCATGAGAAGAGATGCTGAAGGACAGCACACACTGTGACAGGAGCAATACTCCAAGGACATACAGAATAAGGAAGTGATGAAGAATTCTGAGAATAAGGAGCAGAGGAGGACAGAGGAACTGGAAGCCTCCCCAGCCCTCATCCAAGTTCCAGGCCAATGGCTGACTCCACATCTGCGCCTTAGAAGGTCGTATTCATTGACATTGCTTCTTAAAGCTCAGGTGGGGAAGCATTTCATTCATTTGAATTCATTGAACAATAAGGCAGAGAAAGGCAGTTCTCATAGGGATATTCAGAGTAGCACCAAGCTGTCTGTTTTTATTTTTCAAGTTAGTAGAGAAAATTGTGCATTTTTGAAGTACATGATTGTATGTGCACGCATATGTGTGTATGTGAACATGTGTGCATGCATGCCGGTATTCTCTCTTAGCAATTTTCAGGCATCCAATACAATATTGACTATGCTGTACATTATAACTCAAAAACTCACTCAGTCTATGTGTCTGAAACTTTGTACTTCCTGATTAATGTCTTCCCATTATCGTACCCCTAGGAACAACCACTGTACTTTTTTTCTTTCTTACACCAGAGTTGCTGACTTCCCCACCCCACATAACATTATTATTGATTCTATGAGAGTTTCATATCATGTGTCCCAATCACAATTCCTTCCCAGTCCTTCCATGTCTGCTCCCCTTGTGACTTCCTCCCACCAAAAAAAAGTAAAATATAAAAATAAGAAAAGGAAAAAAGAAAACAAACAAACAAAAATCCGAAGTCTATTTTGTGTAATCTACATACTCACTGAAGCATGGTCACACTCTCAGTGGCCTGCCCCTAAAATAGAACTGAGTCCTTCCCCTTCCACATCTCTGCCCAAAGCCCTCAGTTGTGGAGAGTGACAGTTCAGTGTCCATATCACACATTTTAAGACTTCTCTTGGGTGGCTTCTGGTCTAGCCTGTTACTTTGGGGGGCGGCATGTTGGGGCGGGGTTGTCACAGAAACCTTCCATGTCCTTCCCTCTCAACTGTGCATCTGTAGTCATCCACATCACAGCAAAAGTAGCCTCCTCGCTCTTCACAATCATCAGGAACATGGATCATGAGACTTTACAGGTTTCTTGGCAACAAGAAAGACTATGAACACAGTCCCCTGCTGCAGTAGACCCACAGACAAGACCCTGAGAAACTGCCTGAATCATAGACATCAACACAGCCTAAAATGGCAGCAGAGGCCACCCACATCAATTTGGCCCTGGTAGCAACACAGTTTATAGACCTTGATGTGACTTTAGGTTGCAGCATAGACCATGAGCATATGCGTGGCCTTTATTAGAAACATGGGCCTGGGCATTATTACCATAGCCTCAGCAGGCAGCACATGCCACTCTTATCAGTATGTCTACTGGTGGCAGAACACCCCTGGATATCAACATTGCTTCAGGTGGCAGCGCAGTCAATAGACATTTGCATGGCTTTTGGTGGTAACTCGGGCTACAAACATAAACACAGTCTCTGGCTGCAGTAGAACCTTGGACCCAGACATGGCCTTTAGTGGCAGCATGGCCCATGGGCATTGACATAGCTTCAGGCAGCAGCATAGACAACAGACATCTGCATGTCCCTCAGTGGTGATATATAACACAGATGTTATTCTAGCCCACATCAGGGCACAGCTGGGTGGGGTGCTGGCAGTCACAGGCCTAGAGGACTTACCAGGCTGATGCCTTTTCCACCACATGCTTAGCCTCCCACTGTCCTTTCTAATCTATGAATTCAGTCTTTTAGATTCCCCATGCAAGGTATCTTCTTCATTAATTATAGCTGAGGAGTTCTCAGCTAACCTATATCTTATCTCTGGGGTAAAATTCAAGTCAAAATTTTATCTGGTAATGTAGTTAGAAAGCTGTATAGGGGTTTCCACTCTTTGACACTGTGGCATAGCATTGCGGTCTACAACGGTTGTCATAACAATCCTTGGACCCATTTTGACCACAGTCACAGGTTGGTGATGGAAGGTAGTGCTTCTGCCTCAGTCATTTTCTAAGATTGACTTTGATGTTAGCAGCAAAAGCAGAGAGTTGCCATGGCAACTAGTAATTCTAAGCAAATGAATCAACTTTGAATCAGAGGTGCAATCATGATAAGAATCATAAGCAATAGGAACTACTTAAGGTTGGGATGGCACATTTTTAGACTAGATCAATGTCAGAACAGATTTGAAAGGGCGAATAGTTCTTATAATAAATCAAGTTATTAAAATATGTATTCAACACCTTATTGACAGAAAGGGGACCTAGAAAATTTCCTTGGTCTTTGTAATACTTCTTGGTAGAGAGAGATATTTAGAGTCAAAACACTGTAAAGATAACAATTTGAGAGGTGATAATGGCAAGCAAGAGTCACACTAGTGCTGTGAGTTCTAAGTTGATGTTTTGTTCACGAATACCCGTGTGTTATATGACACAAGGGTGACTCATGAAGCACATGGACAACAATTGCAAAATGTTCAGTGGTAAAATAAAGTTGATGAGTATTTACTTTCCTTAGAAATGATGATGTCAGGAGTGACCTTAACAGCAGTAGATTCCGTAAAATGCTCAGGGCAAAGCTTGGTGACAGGAAGGTGAAGAGGAGACAGAGATTTCCTTTTCCGACAATATTGGCAGAGTAAATATCCTGAAAATCTATCATGCTATAAAGAACCTAAAAGTAGTAGATACAAAGTGAAAAAAATATTTTAGTGCATGTCTGAGATGGAAAGAGAAGTCATTATAGTCATAAAAAGTATTTGGTTTTTTTGGGGGGGCATGATGTTGGGTAGATAAGAAAATCTTGGAGGAGTTGGGAGAGGGAAGAGCATGGTCAGAATAAATTGTGTGGAAAATTTTTCCAATTTAAGAAAAAAAGAATTCAAGGAGGAGCCAGCTGAGAGAACAGTGAGCTTTGAGACCTGTTAGGTCATGTGACTTACAGCTTCAAACTGGGCATAGAAAAATATAGTTCTGCCATGGTACAAACATTGGATATGCCTTCAGTGACAGCATGGACTAGAAAAATAGCAATATAATCTGCCTTGAGTGAGGAAACAAACCAACCTCCTTTCCTGCTCTCAGGAATTCATCAAGCAGACCTGGATTATGAGGACTAGGCTGCTTCATCCCGAGTGTTAACTTGGCTACACTGATGTGCACTCTCACAGCTAGCAAAGTGCCATTTCTGGATGAGTCTATGTGGTATTTCTAGAGGAAACTGACAAGTAAGTGTGTTTTGCTTTGCAGGTGTGGACTGGCGAGGTCCTATATAGAATACAAAGAGAGAGGATAGGCCAGTGAGCACCTCCCTCTTCTTAAGCCCTCACCTCCTGTCCCTGCATGTTACAGTTCTGCATTTTCAGCCTTTGGACCATGGGTTTGCTCATAGTTGTCAGCCTTGCAGCCTTGGTCCGAGGTGAACTATCAGCCTCCTGAATTTTCTAGCTTGCAGTTGCTCTATTGTTCAATGTCTCAGCTTTCATAATGGCCTGAGCCATTTCCTCTCATCCCACTGCCTGGACAGTCACGAACAGCTTCCAGCAACCCCAGGGTTGATACTTTCTTAATTACCTATCAGAGAACAGAAATAATATTTCTCCCTAGAAGAATCAACTGTCAAATCAAACTTCAAAGAATTTTCATGTATAAATTCCCAGCATGATTCCAGAACTTAAAGGTACAAAACAAAACGAGAGAGCAATAACACATTCAATTTGAACACAAACAATAAATATGGTAAGACCTTGATATTGAAATGGTCACAATCATAAATTGACATCTAACATAACATAAAAAATTGTTTTTACAAAACCAAGTGTGAAGAAGAAAGACATGATTATGAAGTTGATTGTCTAGTGCTGATGAAAAATAACAAGTAAACTATCTACCTAGAAGTGAAATGTGTACTGCCTAGACTGTTAGACATCACTGAGAGGGAAGAAGCTGCAAGCTAGATCTTAATTACCTGCCCCAAAGAGTACAGGAAAAGTATAAGGATTATAAAAGCAGCAGTGAAACATCAAGGATGTTTAAAATATGTCATAGCACAATTTCTCAAATAAATACCAAAGAAATGGCAGAAATATAATTCTGAAAGGGACAAATGTCTGGGAAACTCCCAAATTCCAGAAAAATTCCAGATGGTACAAATCTCAGTGAAACAGATCTGCCTTCACTAAACTATACAACAAAATAGAAAAATGTATTTTAAAATAAATTTTTTTAATAAAATTATATAGATGTTTATACATCTATATATTTATACATATATATATCTATATACTTTTATAAGTAATTCTGTAATTGTATATATACATATATAAGGCATATACACATGTATAATTGTATATACATGTAAATTATATATGTATGTATATATATATATATATATGACATACACACATACACATATATGAGATAAAGAAAGAGAGCAAAAGAGGGGGTTGTTTATATAGAAACAGACTGAGAAAAAATTACCTCCAAAGAAACAAAATGATAGCTCAACAGTAGCAAAAATGTTTGAAGCCAGAAAACAGTAATGAAACTGATCAAAATTTAGCTCTGCCATTAGAAGTGTAATATTGCCTTTAGTTGAAAAAAATTAAAAACCGAGAAAGTTTCTATGGAGGCTTTAAATGGTGGCTTAATTAGAAATCTTGTCCAGCATGCCAGTAAGCCTTGTGCTTGATCCCCGGCACTTGATCCCCGGCACTTGATCCCCGGCACTTGATCCCCGGCACTTGATCCCCAGCACTGCTACACTGGGTGTAGTTGTACACACCTGTAAGCGTGGCACTTGAGAGTTGAGGTGGGGGCAAGAATCAGACTTATCTTTGGAGGCTAGCCTGGGCTTCAGAAGACACTATCTAAAAACTAAAACACACAAAATGTTTGCCCAAAGAAGACCTCTCAATGGGAGCTTTTAAGATACAGCAAGTCATGAAGAATAAACCAATAACGTTGTAAATGTAAGGAAACTTAAACAAATAAAACCTGTTCTGACAGTCTGTTCATTTGTGTTTCCATGTAACAAGTGACTACAAATGTAGTGCCTGAAGAGTACATGTGTATTAGCTCCACACTTCCATATGCCCTGGCCCTAGGCTCAGTTAAGCTGAATCTACTGATCCAGGTCTCAGCCGCGGCTGGAATTAGAGTGTACAAGGTTACCTTCCTTCAGGGGTGGGTTGCACCAAAGAAGGTGTGCTTCCAGGGTCAGCAAGTTGTTAACAGAATTAATTTCCTTGACGCTGTGGAAATGAGGGTCCAGGCTTCAGATACAGGCTCTATTTAGTTTCTCAGAACCATTCCATTCCTGCATTATGACAGTTATCTAATTGGGCCAACAAAGAGGCTCTTCCTCAAGTCTACAGATGCTTCTAGAATGACATCCATCAATCTTGTCATACACGGTGACATAATGAAGGGAGTGGCATCCTATTGTCTCTGAGGGACACTGTTGCTTAGAAGCAAGGCGTGCCTTCTCCCACCTGCGCTCAGGTGGAGGACGCTTTATAAGGGTGCGATTCTTGAGTCATCACAGAGTATGGTAACCACAGAGGCTGGTGAAACAGAATTGGCATCTAAGTCGTGGGTAAGTCACACTTAGATTTAAAGTATGCCGAAAGTTCTTGAAGGAGATACAGACAGGATCATATTAGCTATAAACTGTATTAAGCATGCATGCAGACTACAAAAGATGGAAGAAATGAATTAAAATACATTTAAAAATAAAAACACAAAATATTTTGGAAAAAAAATTGAACAAAGTGAATGTGTCTATACTGTCAGATAAACAGCATGAAAAAAATCAAGTTGTTTACATTAATTTAGAATTCTATACATTAAGTTGTATAATTAAAATGATCAGTAAATTTGAAATAGATAAAACAGAGGGAAATCACGGAAATGTTAAGGACTATAAGGACATGCACGGTATACTTGGCCATTATAATTAAAGCGTTAGAATAAACCACAGAGGACTGCAGAAATGGTGCAGAGCTTAAAAACACTGGTTGCTCTTCTGCAGTACCTGGGTTCAATTCCAAGCACCCATGTGATGGCTCACAACCACTGTAACTTCAGTTCATGTATTTGATAGCCTCTTCTGGCTTCTGTGAGCACCAGACATGTATGTGGCACACAAACACATACATGCAGTCAAAACGCCCATACACAAAAAGCCAAAACCAAAAGAGGATAAAGCATGAAACTATAAGCAACCTCATTATTTTCAATCTAGATGTATACAAGCTATGCAATAACTATCAAAACTAGTTTAACAAACATAAAAGGTTTGATAAGAATTAAAGTCTGGGGGCTGGAGAGATGGCTCAGCATGCTCTTCCAGAGGACTCCAGTTCAATTCCCAGCACCGACGTGGCAGCTCACAGCTGTGTGTACCTCCAGTTCCAGAGGATCTGGCACCCTCACACAGACATGCATGCAGACCAAATACCAAGTGTATACTAAAGAAAGAAAAAGAATTACAGTGTCTGATATGAAAAGTTTAAGATAACAATAATTCAATATTCAGTAATAAAAAGATCATGAAATAGCTCATACATTCAGAAATTTTAGAATACACTTGTTTTCAAAAAATAATTTTACACTGATGTGTGTGTGTGTACGTGTGTGGGGGATTATCACAGACTTGTCACGGAGGACAAGCTGTGGTGATCTGCTTTGTCCTACCCCCTGGGATTGAATTCATGTACTCAGACATGGCAGCAAGCACTCTTATCCACTGATCTTTCTTGTCTCACCAACCCAAGAGTAGTTTTAAATAACATATAGATTAAAGCAGAACAAATGAATATAAGCTTTTAGAACTAATAATTACAAAAAGTCCTATCTATTAAGATATGTAGGATTAAGGTGAACTATTATATTGAAATTTATAACATTTCAGAAAAGCTGAAAATTAATTAAAAATAAGCATCAAAGTCAACTTAAAATATTGAAAAATAAGCATGAAGTAAAATGGAAAGACAAACTGAAAACATTAAAAAAAATGGAAAATAAAGCAATAATGACACTTCACATAGATGTATTTGCTTCTTCAGACAACAAAAGAAATATAGCTAATAATAAAATAGACCAAGAAACGGGAGGGAAAGATACAGATACTGTTGGTCACATAGAAAGAACCACTTCAGAAGACAGAACCAAATGAGTGGGTAGTGCAGGTGTCCTGTTCCAAACTTCAAGGGAAATGCAGCAATATATTCACACGCACACGCACACATGCATGCACACACACACACACATACACACACATACACGCTACTAAACCCAAAAGGCTAGTTAATGGTTTAAAACTCCATGTATGTAGGAACCAGGAGACAGGAGGGGGTGAGGGAGACAGAATCACCATGAACCCAGAAAACTGACTCCAGAGCCCCGCGCTGAGGTGCAGATCTACTTTATTGCACAGGAGCTGACAATCGACAAGAGCCCTGGAGTAGCCAACCATCCCACTGGAACTATGCAGAGGAGTCAGGCCACCAGCACCTGAGGGGACTTCTGTAAAGATGGGAAAGCAGCTCCGTCCCTGTTCCAGGCCCATTCTGAGGTTCCACTCGTTTATTAGGATACTCTATTTTGTGTCACATGGTATGCCAGCAGACATGGATACTCACACTATTAGAGTGTTATGAGAATCTCCCTCACCACCTAGGCCCTACCCAGGGGCTGCAGCACCCACACACGTATTACTTAATAAAATAATAGTAAAACCATAGAATAATTGTGCTGACTAGTTTTATGTCAATGTGATACAAGCTAGAGTCATCTGAGAGGAGGGACCCACAATTGAGAAAATGTCTAGAGAATATGGGGCTGCAGTCAAAGCTGTAGGGAATTTTCTAAATTAATGATTGATGTGAGAGGGCCCAGCCCACTGTGTGTGAAACCACCCCTGGGCTGGTGGTGGTCCTGGGTTCTGTAAAAAGCAGGTTGAGCAAGCCAGTAAACAGCAATTCTTCATGGCCTCTGTAGGTGGTCTGAGCAGCCCAAGCTCATGTCCTGCACCACCCGGCTGCTTTTAGCCCCATTACTAGGACCTGTGGTTGAATTCAGGAAGATTTCTATGCATTTGCATGGCATTTCTGCCCAGTCCTTCAGCATAGCTGCTCCTGCTTCTTCATGTATAGCAAACCCATCCTCAGCTTCTCCCGTCATTCTTCCATCAGGACCAATCTCAGTATGAAGTCTCACAGGTTGGAGTGGAGAGAAGCCATAAATGTCATTCTCTGTGGCTTTGCAGGCCCCCTCGTGTAGATGCATGTAGATGCGGTGTCCTGTGGTGCTCTGCACTGTGAACTCGCTCTCTCGGTGTCTGGGATCAGACATTCCTGAGAGACACTAGCTGAAGTTTCTCCCAAACTGATCAGTAGTGAAGCCATAGCCATCACGGAAGCTACTGTACTCTATATAGCCCCAGAGCCCACACTGTAGGCACCAGACCTCATCCTATCCAGGCCTGCCTGTTTGACAATGCCGAGACCTCCGAGCTGTGCCAGGTCCATCATAGGGCACAGGCTTCTGCACAGACATGCACATCAGATGTGGATCTAAGTACACTCTAATTTCCTCCTGACTTTTCTTCAACATTTCAATACCCGTGCCCTTTTCTCTCCTTGTGCCTCCCTAGAACCATCTCAGCTAACTTTAGGGAGGCAAACAAAACAGAGATCTCCCTATAATCTCGCCCTCTGAGTCCACAGGTAATATGATCCTGTTTGTTACAATTTCTAACCCTGAGAAGAATGGAGTGATTTCTATCTTTGTGCACCCAAACAGGAGTGCCCAAAGTTTCCCAAATCCATCCTTGGTACTATTGGCCCTGTTTGGACCACTGTGCTTCAATACCTAATCCATCCCTGTTCGGTGTGACTTGAATGCCTCAATGCTCCAGTGTCCCATGCTTTCCCTATCTGTTTTCAGAGCCAATTTTACATCTTCTTGTACCAAGATAGTTGGGACTGAGATTAACTTACTGTTTCTTGCAGGGCCTACAGGAGGGTCACCTGGGCTGGTAAAGGTGCAGTGAGAAGCCTTGTGGTTTAAGCTTATGTAGATTCAGAAGTGAAGACAAAAACAATAGAAAATAGAAAGTAGATCTTAAGAACATGGCATTGATACAGTAAAGAAAAAAACTGGCATGGTGAAAGGTGGATTGAGAGAAATGTGTGCATAGAGTTTGTGAATATAGAACAGAAAATATAAGGCACTGAAAGGCCCAGCATGAAGTGTGTGTGTGTGTGTGTGTGTGTGTGTGTGTGTGTGTGTGTGTGTGTGTGTGAGAGAGAGAGAGAGAGAGAGAGAGAGAGAGAGAGAGAGAGAGTCAGTTCTCTTTTGATGGCAGGAAGCACAAAGTTCAGGAAACCAGTCTGACCTTTCCAAGGATAAGGGATACATAAAGTCTTAGCTTCCCAACATTTCTAATCATGGCCATACAAACCTGTCCTTCATGATTATTTTCAATATCCAAAGTATTCACCCTTGTGGTCTTTCTCCCCCCTCTGAATTATCTTCACATCTGTGCCAACCTCACTGCCAGTACTTAATCACAGTGCACTGCAATGCTTGGGAATATGTCTGTCTCGTCTACTGGCTGTACTTTGATTCATGGAGAAAGCATACATAAAACATGTCTGATAATAGTATCTAGCTTAGTGCTCAGAAAGTAAAATGTGCTTAGTGTGCATTGATTGCCTAAATAATGGAAACCCATGGAAGCATGCTAACAAATGGAAAGGGATGTGAAAATAGTGGCTGGCACCTTCATGTTTATTCTTATGGATGCATTTGCTTCTTTATGAGTTGATAGAAAAGAATGAAAAGTTCTGGAGGACCTAGGGAAAATTTGGGGTAAGGAAATAGTTCAGTCTTAAACTCATACATTAGAATAGTCAGCACATTTCAAAGGAGGAAAGATGGTAACGTCTGTGCTGATCACACTGTAGGACAGCAAGGTTTGTTTACAGTGCTGGAGAGTAGCGTCCCGTGAACTCACTGTGAAACCTGAGAAACTCCATCTTATGAATGGAAATGAGTAACAAGTGTTTCAGGTAAGATAACGTTATGTTTTGATATTGGTCTAATGAAAAAGGCCAGTATGAGTTTTGAGATTAATTTTTATTTTATTTCATATATATGAATGTTTCGCCTGCATATATATCTGTGCACTTCATGTGTGCCTAGTGCCCACAGAAGCCAAAAGGGAGGGAACATCAGATCCCCTAGGACTGGAGTTATAGAATGTTATGAACCACTATGTGGCTTCTGAGAATCAAACTTGGGTCTTCTGGAAGAGAGAAGCCAGTGCTCTTAACAGCCGAGTCATCTTTTCAGCCCTCTTGAGATGATTTATAAAATACATTCGCATTACCATATGTAGAGCACCGCTTATTTTGAGTCTCAAGATATGCTAAACATTTTAATTAGTATGAAGAATGTTTCGAGTTTAGATTTACGAGGTTATATATTTACCATTAATGCTAGAGGAGGTTTTGAAAGTTTCAGTCTTGCTCTTTGTTCACTGGAAACATTTCTCATTGAACAATCTGTTCCTCATAACTAAATCCTCTGGAAGGCATACCTAAAGAGATAATGCATGACCTAATAGTACATTTGATATGGAACTGTAAGCTGCCAAGCGCTCCATGAAGTTACAATATTGATGCACTGGACATACCAGAAGACTTACTTATTTTAAATATTTTTACATTTATTCGTGCAGTGTGTATGCACACACACACACACACACACACACACACACACACACACACACACATGTATGAGGTAGGGTACTCATGCAATAATATGTATGGAAGTCAGGAAACAACTTGGGGGATTTGTTATCTCTTTCTCCATGTGGTTTCCAGAAATCAAACACGTCTTCAGGCCTGGCGTCAAGAACCCTACCTGCCTTCTCAGCCATATTGCCAGCCCACACTGGAAGATAAAAAGTAAAACTATAAGAGAATATATCCAGTTCTTTAATTATTAGCAGTTGTATGAATTTTAAAACTTGGAAAAAAACCTTTTGTCTCAATGTCCCAACATTTTCACGTGAAAACAACAACAACAAAAGCAAGCAAGCAAACAAACCATGAGAAAACACGGGGAGTTTGAGAAAGATGATAGATTGGTGATGGCCGGACTAGGACAAAAGTCATTACTATGCTCTACACTTACTCTCCCTGCTTTCAATGTTGTCCCACAGTTGTATTAAATACTCACATCTAATACCTGCACATACTTAGAGCCTAAACAAAGGAGTTGTTGAAATGTAATTAGGAGATGCTTAAACTTCGTAGAACTCATAAGTTAAAGTTGGAAGAAACAAAGTTTCCAGTGGAAAAGCAACTATTTCATGAGAGCAATGCCCTGCAATACAATTGTTCAGATTACTCTTAAACTAAGGACAGGATCGAGAGACACAAAGGTTTTCAATAAAGATCTGTGATCACCTCTTTCCAAAACAGCCGCAGCATTTCACATAAGAAGAGATTCCAAGAGCAGCAATATCCTGCTCTACAGCTTGTTTAAGGGGCTCGTTGTTAAGACACTGAGCTATAGTTCTACTGAAAGACAACCGCCTAGTGGAACGCTGCATGTGGTTACAGGGTTGATTGGTTAATGAAGACATGACTGAGCAGATCTGTTGTCCCAGCTTCCCACAGTGGTCACATAAAACTGGTGGTTTCTTTTCTCTCTCTCTCTCTCCTTCCTTCCCACATTAAAGATTTGAAATAGGCTTGAAGTGGAGCTTTAGAACATCAACTCCACAAAATGCTATTGCTTGGGGGTGTGTAGAGTTGGTAAGCTATTTAAGAGATCTGTGTAGGTATTTGGTTTGTTTGGGAGCTGATACCAAACTCCAAACTCAGGGAAAAATACACCAAGAACTTTTACAGCTGTCTTAATAAATTTTGGCTTTAAAAACATATTTTAATCAGATATAAAAATATATGGTAAAATATTATGTGCACATTAATTTTATACCACTGAAAATTTGGAAGGTCAGGTCACCTGTGTATGCCTAACTTCTAAGAAAGAAGATAAAATTTACTTCTTCCTTTCAACTATTTGAAATTTCTTATTTAATCTTCACCCCATTCCTAGGAAAAGCTATATTTCTTCTTCCCCCTACTGTAAAATAATTCCTAAAAGCTTTGCATCAATAATATTAACTCAAGAGAACAGGTCGTAAATTGGTTCTGTAGTCCCAGCATCCAGGAAGCAAAGAGATAAAGACCAGCGTGTGTGTGTGTGTGTGTGTGTGTGTGTGTGTGTGTGTGTGTGTGTGTGTGTGTTGGGAGATAGACTGAAAAAGAAAAGACAAAAAAAATAGGAAACTATCTCTAGTCTTATCCCATGAGAGTCACTAAGTGATTTATTTGTACTAGATAGTACAGTTGTGGAGCAAATCGTAGTTAAAGAGCTTGTTCTGAGATAGGATTTATTATCTTTCACAGCTGTTCAAGTACCAGGACTAGAGAGATGAACAGCCACCTCCTACGAAAATCTTTTTGTCAGCTTGACAAGTGCAGAAGAGGCAATCCTGATGTAAGGTCATTTCATACATGGTCTTCCATTAATTCTCTGACCAAAACTCTTGCAAATAAAGTAAGGAACAAAAACTGGGAGCAAACATCATTGGAATCAACTCCCTTGAAGTGAGAACCACGCCATGCTCATTGTTTTTCTCAGTTGGGCCAGGCCAGACAGCGGTGCTTAGTAAGTAGAGAATGAGGAAGGAGTCCCACCTATTGGACTAATAGTGGACCTGCAGGCTATCTTCTGATGACCATAGGACTCCCTATTTCCATTAGGGTTACATCTCAATAAACCCTCTATAAGCTGAAAGTAGCCTAAAATGAAAGTACATTAAATATCATAGCCACACAGAGCATCATAATGTAGAATATTGTTTGTTTACCCTCATGATGTGGGTCTGCTTGGGAACTGGGGCCTGCCCCACCACCCAGCATGGAAATAGAGTATTAAACCCAAATAATTCCTAGTTTAAGAAAAGGCCTGATGCAAAGTTCAAATCATGGTACAATGCATGCTGTTTTCACATTACCACAGAGTGGAGATTAGCTCGCAAGCATGGCACCATCCTGTCTTTCCCCTTCTCGACACACTATGGACCATATGCATGATAGTCAGAAGCTGTGAAGTCTGCTGATCGGTATTTAGGTTATTGACCTTAAAAATATTTTGTCCACAGAGAATATCATAGACCAGCTTTTCTCTTTTCAAATACAATTTTGCATTTATTGTTTACTTCTCAACCAGGCTGCATTCCTGTGGTTGGTATCACCTCTGGCCACCCTGTCAAATCTATTATTAATAATTTTACTCAGGAGGAAGTTTAGCTATACTGTAATTGCTCCTAGGGCTAGTCAGTGTCTATTGATTTTCCTTCCACAAAGAAAAGCCACTATTAGTGAGTCTTCTTGGCCCACTGATGTGCAGACACTTGGAATCGCTGATGAAACATTAATTTCACATGACTTTCCCCTTGTCTGCCAGCACTATAAGAGTACAGCATGATAGATTAAACAATTTACCAGCTTGTCTTTAAGATGTGGATGGTCACGTGACAAAGTTCTGACTCACAAAAGGCAAAGCTGATGATGGACAGAGGCCTCCTTCCTCCATGGAGCATAAATACATGAACATTAGAACCATTTGCAAAGGATGGCAGTGAATGGAGAAACCTAAATCATGAGCATCCTGTGTACACATTGTAGAGGTCTTTGTTAACTGCTGGGCATTTTTCTTCATTATTTTAAAATACATGTAACAAACCTTGTCATTTTACTGACTTTCATAATATTAAATATATTTATATGGAACTTGAAGAGACCACTTCCAGTAGCCATAGAAGACCCCCAGTAGAGGGTTGGGGACAACCCACCCAAAAACTTTTGACCCAAAATTGGTGCTGTCTAAAACAAATGCATGGACAAAGATGAAGCAGAGACTGAAGGAATGGCTGACCAGTGACTGGCCCATTTTGAGACCCATCTGCTGGACAGGCACCAATCCCTCACACTATTAATGATGCTATGTTCTGCTTGCAGATAGGAGCCTAGCATAGCAGCCCTCTAAGATGCTCTACACAGCAGCTGACTGAGACAGATGCAGATACCCACAGACAAATATTGGATGGAGTTCAGGAACCCTTATGGAAGAGTGAGGGGTAGGATTGAAGGCCCTTAAGGAGATGACAACTCCACAGGAAAACCAACTGTGTCAACTAACATGGAGCCCTGGGAGCTCCCAGAGACTGAGCCACCAACCAAAGAGCATACTCGGGCTGGCCCAAGGCCCCCAGCACATATGTAGCAAAGGGCTGCCTTATCTGGCCTCAGTGGGAGAGGATGTGCCTAATCCTGCAGAGACTTGATGCACCAAGGTCAGGGAATATGAAGGGGCTGCCTTCTCAGAGGTGAAGGGGAGGGAAAATTCAAGGAGGAACTCTGTGAGAGGAGACCACATGAGGGACAGCATTTGGGATATAAATAAATAAATAAATAAATAAATAAATAAATAAATAAATAAATAAATAAATAAATAAATAAATTTAAAAGATGTGGAATTAACACCCCCCCAAATACATTTATATTATTGTACAACCAACATAACTATCTATTAGTATACTGTTTTGCTTATCGTATCTATAAATTCTATATCATTCCATATGTGTGAGACATACAGAATAATCATATTCAGAGCATAACACATTAGTGATATTGACCCTCTGAAACGAAAACATAATTGCAAGGTAGTCATAACAACTCTTTGAAACAAAGATATGGTTATAATAATTTTTGAAACCAAGGTATTGCTGTCTTTTCCTGGAACAGGTTTAATCATAACCTAGTTTGTCTTTTCTATATGATGCAGGCAGGCTTGTTCATCAAGTAACCCATTAAATTCATTAATTTACTGTGCTCGATTTGGATAAAATCATTTCTTTGGCCTGTTAGTGTGTGGAGCAAATAAATATAAACTTCCCAGGGTAATACACGGCATTCAGGGTTTTATAGAGAATGATTTTCAAATCTTCTTCCATTTTAAATCTCTAGTGTTACTGTTTTGTGTTGAAATATGTAAAAATAAAATCTTATACACAGTTGGCTAGAAACAAATTTTGTATAAATATGTATATGTTCATGCGCATATGCAAGGCATATGTAATACATATCAGGGTGTACACGTATGTGCATGGAGGCCGGAGATCCACACGGAATAGCTTCCTCAATTGTGTCACACCTGACTTTTATAGACAGAGTTCTCACTGAGCCTGGAACTCACTCATGTAGTCTAATTGCCTGGCTAAAATGTGGCAGGGATCAACCTCTCTGTGCCGACCCAGTGTAGGTATTACAGGTATATTCTACCATGAGAGGCTTTCTATATGCACCCTAAGTCTCCAAACTTAGATCCTTATGTCTGCAGGATAAGCCATTTACAAACTGGGTGATCTCCTCAGGCCAGAAAATAAGTAATGAAAGCTGCTTAAACATTGATTCAGGGTGGTGTAAAAATTGTGGTTTTAGGGTAGTTTTTATAGTCTGTGATATTAAAAGCCATTAGACTCCCTAACACTCTGAATAGGTTCATGGGTAAAAATTCACGAACACTTTTGTAACTTTGTAAAATAGTTATTTGAAAAATATTGTTTTAGTAAGCTATATATCTCCTCCAAATGCCAACTCATTCCATCACATATTTGAATATTATATTATATACATTAATATATCAAATATAATTTTAGTAATATTTAATATAAAAAACATTTTGTTAGAAAAAAATCTTTGAGAAATTTAGGCTGATCGTGATGAATATTTCCAAAATTCCAATTTTCATTAGAAAGCTCAAATTTTTCCCAGACAAGAACTGCCAGTCCTTCCCTTTAGCTACAGGCTGGCTTTCATCCTATGTCAGTCATATGTCAGCTCTGTATGACCATAGTGTTCTGTTGGCCATCTTTCCATGTAAAAATGATATTTAAATGGCACTGGCACCCATCTGCTGAAAAGGTAACAGGTCAGCTCACAGCTGAATTAAACCCAGAACTCCGCGACCTTAGGATGATTGCTTCAATTGTTATAGCTAAGCTTTATTTTCTGTTGTATCCAGGGGAATATTAGAAACACACACACACAGGCAGAGATTTAATGTGCTTTAAAGAGATTGTAGGAGGAAACTTTTCATTTTTGAAATGATGTTTTTATTACAAAATTTGTCTTCCTTTTGTAGTGAGCTTTCCTAGCAGAGAATACAGCAGCAGCTGGCACATTTTGGTTCTGCGTGGACACCAACAGTTTTACCCCCTGTGGTCTTTCGCCATTAATAAAGATGGCTGCACAGATGAAAAATATCAAGCAACGTCACTGTTATGAAAAGAGTTTTGACTCTAGGGACTGTCAGGATCCATTCCACATTTTGAGTATCATTCCATGTGGCATATCAAATTGCCCTGAGGTTAATCTAAAAAATGCACAAAACAGCAAATAAAAATATTGCCTGAGAAACCCAAGTCCCTCCCCCATAATCAGTGGACTACGGAGTCATAAGAATGAACTACTTTCTTTTCTAAAGAATTCTACTTGTATCCCATCAACAAGGCATCACAGTAAAGAGTGTTTCATTTCTTTAAATGTCATTTATAAATATTCGTGAAATTATGCCAAAAAGGTATGCACCACGCAATTCACTCTTATTTACATCTGACATTTTAAAATACTATAATTTTTTTTATTCATCCTTAAAAGTAGGCTTATAATCCAACTTTTGGTGGCTATAAATATCCTCCTTTGAAGTGAAACCTTAGAATTTCTTCTTTAACAGTTTCTATAGGGTTAGTTTATGTACAATATTATATTATTATATATACTGGTACCAACTGAATATAGACTCATATTCTGGATGTCATGGCATATTCAGACTTTAAATTAGGGTTATGTTCTAATTATAAGTATATTTGAATATGGCTTTAATTTGCATTTACTTGATAAATGATATTTCCAAAAATGTTCACGTTTATATTTCACATGTTTATATATATACTTGTTCAGATATATTTAAAAGCCTTATTGTATTTTCTCTTCCTTTTACATATGCTCTCTGAACAGTTTGATACTGTTATATACTCCATATTTTTTTTGTATTTCTCTTTAAACTTAGTGTACAAGGTATAGGTTCTGTTATGGTGTCTGCCTACATCCATGTAACTGCATGCTGTTTTCATTTGACCCCTCCCACAATGCTCTCCCCATGGTCCCTCTCTCCCCAACCAGCATGTCCCCATCAATCACTACTTATGTTTCTTTTTTTTCTATGCAATAGTTTCTTCCATATGTATTTTATCACTCTAATGTTTTACTTAAGACCTAACCTTTAATGGCTGAGCCACCCATCTCGCCATCTCTTTCTTTTTTCCACCCTACCTTAAAGTGCCTTCCTTTTCTTTCATGAATCTCTAGTTTCATCACACACACACACACACACACACACACACACACACACACACACACACATACACACACACTTTTAAATCTACATCGTGTATATGAGAGAAAACATGAGGTATCTTTCTGAACTAGCTTATATTGATTATTGTAATGATTTTCAGTTATACCCATTTCTCCCAAAATGGCACAGTTTCATTTCAATTAATGACTATTTAAAATTCCATTGTTCCGTTAACCTTGTTTTCTTTATCCTCTAATCCGCCAATGATTGCCAGAGTGCTGAGGATGATATCATGTCTGGGCTATTGTAAATACTGAAACAGCACACATTAATATACAAGTGTCTCTCTGGTGTGTTGACTTGGAGACCCTCGGGTATATGCTCAAGAGTAGACATATAGAGCCAGCTGCTTGCCAGTCCTTGGGAGCCGGGAACAAAGGGGGAAGATAGGGTCGCAAACCTACCTCATGGCCAGCTTCTAACTGGCTCACAGATTTCCATCACATAGGATGCAGAGGGACCAGAGAACTAGCAAACAGATTTCTCCCTAAGTAAAGCAGACCAAAGCTGTGTGGGTTCCTAAGGTTTTCTTTACCGTGTGCTGGGACCTGTGCTCTTTCCCATATGCGCTGTGCAGCTTCCCTCTCATCATCCATTTAAGTATGGGATTGTGCTGGATGCAGGGTCGTCTCACACCAACCTGCACATCTACAAGTGGCCGGCTGAGAAAGAGAATGACACAGGGGTGGTGCAGCAGCTAGAAGAATGCCAAGTGAAAGGTCCTGGAATCTCAAAATATGCCCAGAAAACAGATGGAATAGGCACATACCTGGCTGGATGCACGGAACTGTCCACTGAATTGATACCAACGTCCAAGCAGCGTCAGACGCCTATTTACCTGGGAGCCACTGCAGGCATGAGCTTACTTAGAATGGAAAGCGAACAATCGGCAGACACAGTCCTGGTTGCGGTGTCAAGAAGCCTTAAGGACTACGCATTTGATTTCCAGGGTGCCAAGATTGTCACTGGACAAGAGGAAGGTGCCTATGGATGGATTACTATCAACAACCTGCTGGGCAGATTCACTCAGGAACAGAGTTGGCTAAGCCTCATCTCAGACAGCCAGAAACAAGAAACCTTTGGCGCTTTGGATCTTGGCGGAGCCTCTACATAGATCACCTTTGTGCCTGTAAACAGCACTATGAGTCCCCAGAAAACTCTCTGCAATTACATCTCTATGGCAAGGACTACACTGTGCACACACACAGCTTCCTGTGCTATGGGAAGGATCAGGCACTCTGGCAGAAACTGGCCAAGGACATTCAGGTTTCAAGTGCTGGCATTCTTAAGGACCCATGCTTTAACCTAGGGTATGAGAAGGTTGTGAATGTAAGCAAACTCCATGGCACCCCCTGCAACAGAAGATTTGAAAAGAAGCTACCATTTGATCAGTTTCAAATCCAGGGCACTGGAGACTACGAACAGTGCCACCAGAGCATCCTTAAGCTCATCAACAACAGTCACTGCCCTTACTCCCAGTGTGCCTTCAATGGTGTTTTCTTGCCACCTCTCCATGACAGTTTTGGGGCATTTTCTGCTTTCTATTTTGTGATGGATTTTTTTTTAAGAAGATGGCAAATGACAGCATCTTTTCTCAGGAAAAAATGACTGAGATAACAAAAATTTTTTGCTCAAAGCCTTGGCAGGAGGTAAAGACATCTTATCCTACAGTAAAGGAGAAGTACCTGAGTGATACTGCGTCTCGGGTGCCTACATCCTTTCCCTGTGCAAGGTTATAACTTCACAGGCAGTTCCTGGGACCAGATTCATTTTATGGGCAAGATCAAAGACAGCAGGGTGGACTTTGGGCTACATGCTGAACTTGACCAACATGATCCCAGCTGAACAGCCCTTATCTCACCCCTCCCTCACTCCACCTACATCAGTCTCATGGTTCGCTTCTCCCTGGTCTTGGTCGCAGTGGCCATCACAGGCCTGTTCATCTATAGCAAGCCTTCATATTTCTGGAAGAGGCGGTATAGCAGGAGCAGCTGAAATTTGCTGGCTGGAGAAAGAAAACAGCCTGCCCAGGGAGCTGGTTCCTGCTGTAGGGGAGGCCTGAGTTACCCTTCCCTGCTAACTTGGGACAGTCTAGACCAGCATGAATTCATCCTGGGGCCTTTCCTTGGGGACACTCAACACCTTCTCCCTCAAGGACTTCCTGGCAACACTCTCTTGTCTTTTCCAGTTACTCTCTTTCTCCTTTGTCCTCTGTGCTTGGGATCACAACTTTTATGATCTGTGCTTCATAGAAGAACAATCTCAACTTTGTCTCAAAGAACTAAGAGTGCCACACTGCCCAAGCTGAACTGACTGAAAGACGAAACTCAGAAACTGTCTCAGCCATGGCTTTGGGACACCCCCTCCCCATATCTCCTAATAAAGCCATGCAGTGCCTTTGGAGAGAGGAGACACAAACCCATTCCAAGCCTGCCCTCTGGAGAGGAGCGTTTGCTAAAGTAGTAAAATATGTGCCAATGCCAAAGAGTCTTTGCAAAGGAGCTTGTGTGCTCTTATAGCTAACGTGACTCACCAGCTACTGAAAATAAGAATGGAAACAAACACATTGTATGGTCCTGCACGATGCCAAAATGCTACTAAGTAGAACACAAAGGCCAGAGATTTTTGAAAAGCAGATGCACACATAGGCATTCAGGGGATAGCATGTGACAGTAATATACACAACTAGGAAGAGAGCTACAGTTGCTCCCAGGACTGGGAAAATATATCCTCTAGTGCAGCTTCTAGAGTTTTGTGGGTTTTTTTATGTTAAAATGCATATAACATAAATTTCACCCCATTTACATTCAGCCCAGTACCCCTGAATAGAATTTGGTACATTTACAACGTTATACAATAATCACTATTTTAGCCAGGCAGTGGTGGTGCACGCCTTTAATCCCAGCACTTGGGAGACAGAGGCAGGGGGATTTCTGAGTTTGAGGCTAGCCTGGTCTACAGCGTGAGTTCCAGGATAGCCAGGGCTACACAGAGAAACCCTGTCTCGAAAACACCAAAAAAAAAAAAAATCACTATTTTGAAAATTTTGCTTTTAGTTATGTGTGCATATGTGGGTCTGTGCACAGAAGTACAGAGCACATGGTGGCCAGAGGAGGGCATCAGTCCTTCGGAGCTGGAGTTTTAAGCAACCAGGTGTGAGCTGTCCAGGGCAGGTGCTGGGAATCAACCTGGGGCCCTCTGCTCTTAACCTCTGAGTTAAAAGGTTAAGTCAACCTCTCCAGCCTCTATACCACTATTATATAACATTCTATAACCAAGAAGTTAGCTGGGGACAAGACCATACATTGGTTTTCTCAAACCACAAACCTTTCCACTGATGGCCAGACAGACTCTGCAATGCAGAGATAGCTCACTGGGTTTGAAAGCCACACCACATCTTATTGTCCCAAGACTATGTTTAGTGAGGGGAGGCAGGCTTTTGCCCTGCCATGGTATTTATACATCAGGTAATGCTGCTCCTCTTCATGTGCTATTTCCTTATTTCATGGAGTGTTTTGTGGATAACGAATAAGTGGCTATGAATTAGTGGACTTTTATTATGGAAATGTAAATAGATCGTGTATCTTTCCTATGAGTACTGCCGCAAGAAGTAACTGTTTGGCAGAATTGAGCACCACTGTATTCTCGCCCTAACTCAGGCTGTCTCTCTGTCTCTGATCTGGGGACTGACTACTTAGAAAGGAAAATCTCCTGCAAGCTAAGTGTCCTAAATCTCTTGGGTAGTCAAGCATTTGTTCCTTTTTATACATCTCTTTGGCGAGTCACAGGTGAACATACTGGCTAAATTGTAGCTGCCACCGACTGAGTGTCTGTGGTCATACTCTGTGCTTATACTTATTGTGTCTTCCCCTGTTCTCACTGCAGTCTGAGAAGGTGGTTCCTACTGCTCCCAGGGCCCATGGTAGAGCTGTTCAAATTTACATCTGTCTCAAGTCTTTTTTTTTTTTTTTCTTTTCATTTTCTTTTTTTCTTTTCTTTTCTTTTCTTTTCTTTTTTTTTTTTTTTGATTTTTGGTTTTGTCATTGTTTTTTTCAAGGCAGGGTTTCATTGTGAATCCCTGGCTGTCCTGGAACTCACTCTGTAGACCATGTTGGCCTCAAACTCACAGAGATCCACCTGCCTCTGCCTCCCATGTGCTAGGATTAAGTGGATGCACCACCACACCTAGCCATTTTTATTTCTTTTTAAAATACTCTTCCATCACCACTGCTGCCAATATGTTGCAATTCAAAATTACAAGTTTGCTTTGGAGAACAAAAATATTTTTAATTACATTTTTATTTTGTTGTCCAAGTTTTTTTTTTTAATTTTTATTTTTTGATACTTTATTTACATTTCACAG
>CM052705.1:45555214-45578801 GCA_028551405.1 Uromys caudimaculatus | reverse complement strand
TTCCCTCCCTGGCATTCCCCTATACTGGGGCCTCTAACACCCTCAGGCCCAAGGACCTCTCCTCCCCCTGATGGCCAGCAAGACCCTCCTCTGCCACATATGTGGCCCAAACCATTGGTCCCTCCATGTGTATTCTTTGGTTGGTGGTCCAGTCTCCAGGAGCACTGGGGGGTCAGGCCAGTTGACACTGTTGCTCCCTCCATGTGGCTACAAACTCCCTCAGCTCCTTCAGTCCCTTCTCCAAGTTTTTAACCAACCAACCAAACAAACAAACAAACAAAGCATCAAACTCAATGGAGACAATTAGGTACCACCTAATCTCAATTTCATAATCCAGGGGTCATCTCTGGGTCCTCTGGGCGGAGCAGGCCAAATAAAATGAGTCACTACCAATGTTTCAATGCTGGGTTGCCCATTGGTTATATAGTTAATTATTATTCATCTCTAGACTTTAATTCAGGACTCAGAATCTAGTTCTGCTATCCTTGTTCCTTCAAAAGTTGGTGATTTTTTTTCTATGAATCTACAAGGGAAACCTATCAGCAGAAATGATTTTATTTGCATAAAAAATGAAACTATAAAACTAGGCTTTGTGTATGCACATGGATGTGTATGAGAGAGAAAAGTTTCAATTCATCTAAATAAACGAATAAGAAATGTAACGTGAAAAAACAAAAGAGTGGACATATAGTTAGGCAGGTGGTAACTCTAATTTTATCTTTCTTGGGAAATGTCCATACAGATGTCACATGGTACACATTTGAATTCCTGCCACTGATGCTTCAAGGCTACTCACCCCAGACAATCCCTTCTGACATTTGTTGTTAGTGCTCTTGAACACCAGCATTTTGACTCAAATGTAATAGAAACTGAAAATAGTTTTAATTTTTATTTTCTGGATGACTAAGAATATTGTCTTACTTAGCATTTATATTGCTGTGATGAAATATTATGACCAAAAAACAACTTAAGGAGAAGGCAGTTATTTGGTTTATACTTCCACATCACTATTCATCATAGACGGAAGTCAGGATAGAAACTCTAACAGGGCAGGAGCCTGGAAGCAGGAGCTGATATAGAGTTCATGGAGGGTGCTGCTTACTGGCTTACTCCTCATGGCTTACTCAGCATGACTTCTTAAAGAGCCAAGGGGTAGCACCACCCGCAATGGGCTGGACCCTCCCGGGATCATTAATCACTAATTAAGAAAAACACTTACAGCTAGATCTTACACAGGCATTTTCTCATTTGAGTTCTCCCCCTCTCAGATGACTCCAGCTATGCCAAGTTACCATAAAACCAGATAGCACAGATGTTAAACACTTTTTCAAATATTTATTGACCATGGATATGTCTTCTATTAAAACTGTCTGATCAATTTGTCACCCTATCTATTGATTGAATGATCTATTGTTTTTAGCGTTTAACTTTTTTGTTCTTTTCATAGTCTAAGCATCAATCGTCTGCCTTGTGCGTGACTGCACGGAGTTTGGGTCACTCTGTCCTTTGCTGTGATGATTGTTTCCTTTCTTTAGCAGCTTCTTAATTTCATGGAATTCTATTTGCTAATGTGGGGAGTCTCATTCCAGAAATATTTATGTGCCCTTATAACTTAAAGTATTTTACCTATGGTTTTATGTATCCATATCATGAATTCAGATCCTACATAAAGTTATTTGATTTATTTTTATACAGATGAAATATAGTGATCTAGCTTCATTCTTTAATGTGCAGAAGTCCAATTTTGCAGCAGCACTTGTTCAAGAAGCTATCTTTTCTCCAATGAATGTTTTTGATACATTTATAAAAATTAGTTGCTGTGCTTGGGTGGGTTTGTTTCTGGGTCCAACATTTCATTCTGCCAGTCTGCATGAGTGTTTGTGCTGGAATGAGTCTGGTTTTGTTTCTGTGCCATTGGAGGTCAGATATTACAGCATTGCTCTGCAAGGCTCTCTGCGTAGGATTGATTTGGTTCTTTAGAGTATTCTGTGCTTCTGTGTGAAGTTTAGGGTATTTTCCTTCTAGCTCTATGAAGAATGTCATTGATAATTTGATAGGTGTTGTGTTAAATCTACAAATTGCTTTTACTATAATAACCACTGACCTATATAATTTAGACAATCTATGAGCAGGGAAGGTCTTTCCATCTTCTCATGTCTTCTTGAGTTCTCTTCAGATCTTACAGTTTTCATTATACTAGTCATTCACCTCCTTTGCTATATTTATTCTTAGGTTTGTTAGATATGGTGGAAGTGGTTGCTTGCAGCTATTATGAATGTTTGCTTCTAATTTCTCAGAAAACCTCTTATAGTGTTTTGATATGTTTTATATATATATATATATTTCATCATACCATAGTCAGAATGATTAAGGTCAACAAAACAACTGACAGTAAATGCTAGGGAAGACAGTTTTAATAGAACATATACACATGATCAATAATTACTTGAAAAAGTGTTCAATATCTGCACTACTCCGTTTTATGTCAATAACACAGCTGGAGTCATCTGAGAAGAGTGAAACTGAATTGAGAAGATCAAATTACATATATATATACATATACATGTATGTATACATGTACATGTATATGTATATGTGTGTGTGTGTGTGTGTGTGTGTGTGTGTGTGTGTGTGTGTGTGTGTGTGTGTGTGTGTATGTTTCATCCTTATACTTACTTGAAGTATTTGTCAGTGATAATTGTCTTGTGGAAAAAGTCTTAGGTCATTCATTAAGGAGAATGTCACCTGTAAATAGTAATGACTTAATTTTTCCTTTTATATTGAATAAGGCTGAGAAGAACAAAGTACCCCTGCCTTGTTCCAGACTTTAGAACAAATGCTCTCATTTTCTGCCCATTGAGTATAACGCTAAATGTGGTCTGTCACATATAGTCTCTATTATGCTGAGCTATGTTTTCTGTCCCCTGCTTTGCCACTTTTTTAAATGAAGGGATGTTGAACTTTGATAAAGACTTACTACACATCTGTTGAGATGATTGTATGATAGCTGTCCTTAAATCTGCTTATGTGACATATTATCCTAACTGATTAGATGAACCTCGCATCCTTAGAATGAAACCATCTTTGTCATGGTATACAATCTTCTTTTGTGTATGTATTATATGTGTGTCTTTATGCATGTGATGTGTGCATGCTTTTATGTTTCTTTATGTATCCACATATACATGAGGGCTACACACACACACACACACACACACACACACACACACACACACACATGTGCGTGCGTGTGTGTGTGAGTAAATCAGAAATTACTGTTGTATGTCTTTCTCTATTGTTCTACACTTTATTGTTTGAATAGAGTGTCTCACTTAGCTTACTGTTCTACAAAACTATCTGACCCAAAACTTTCAAGAATCCTTTGTCTACACTATCTCAAAACTAGCATTATAAGTGCACACCAGCATGATAGGCTTTTACGTGGGCCCTGGGACTTCAATCTAGGTTCTCATGCTTAGACAGCAGGCATTTTAGTGACTGAACCATCTTCCCAGTTCCTAGTGTATAATCTTCTCAGGATGATTTTGAGTGTTTCAAGTATTTATTTAGGAGTTTTGTGTATAAGTTTTTCAGGGAAATTGGTCTGAAGTTTTCTTTTGATTATTGCTGCTGTGGCCTTACATGGCTTTAGAATCAGAGCAATTCTGATGTATAGATCAATGTTTCCTTCCTATGGATTCTATGGAACAGAGTGAAGTGCATTGTTGTTAGTTTCTTAAATGTTCTATAGAGTGAGGCAGTAAATATTTCTAGTCCCAAGTTTTTCTTTGTTGGGAGATTCTTTAACTGTTTCATTTTATTGGCTATTATGAATCTGTTTGCTTTGTTCATATCATCTAGATTTAATTTTGTTATATAGTATGTGTTCAGGAATTTGTACACTTCTAGACTGTCCAGTTGTTGGTCTGTTTAATGTGTGTGTGTGTGTGTGTGTGTGTGTGTGTGTGTGTGTGTGTGTGTGTGTTACATACATTCAGGCACCTGATGAAGCTGCATGCCCTGGAGCTGGAGTTACAGGTGACTGGGAGGTGCATGTGTAATATGGATGTTTAGAATTGAACCTCAGACTGATACAAGAGGAACAAGTGCTCTTACCACTGGGTCTTACACAGTCACTTAATACTGTGACTGATGGCCTCAAATCTATGAGGGACTATGACTAGTGACAGGGGCCTGGTGCCCAGGAGCAAGCAAAGCTCTTACCATCCCTTCAGGGTCTCTGGGGCTTCTAGCATTAGTTCAACCGGAGACCAGGCTACCTTTCACGGTCCCACAATGTTTTGGGAGTCTCTTTGACAGCCCTGACCAACAACTCAAAAGAGGACTTCTCATGCCCCATATTAGAATATTTTGTTATGTGGCCTCCGGTTCTTGGAAAGATCATTGTCAGACCATATGAAGCAATTCCATTTAAGCTTTGTATGTAAATTTATATACTTAATTATGTACATTATAGTTTTTATTTTATTTTACTTTTCTTGGATAAATAGTAGTATGATTCCTTATGGCTTTTTCAGACATCCCTACCATAGCCTGTTGTTTTTGACTGGGTTATTCTCTGTAGCAGGAAATATTAAAAAAGCACCATCCCACACTAATGCTGGCTTCTCTCTGGTCCCAGTGGTCTTGCTGCCTCCATGGCTAGCCCCATGTAGCAACCGCCCATCTCATGGTTCTCTTGTTGTAGATTTTTCTCACATTCCCAGCCATCTGCCCCGTGTTTAACTGTCACAAATCCCCATAACCAGGATTTGGGGATCAAAAGTCTAGAGGCCTATAATTTATCAGTTAGATTTTTATCAGTAAAAACATCCACATAAAACATCCACACAAAGAACTCAGAGCCAATTGATATTGATATAAACTGCCCACCCAGATAAGACAAATTATCTATTCTAATTATCTATTCCTTATAAGATATATTTAGTTACCTGTGGCTATTTTTTTTTTCTTAGTTAGGTTTTTATTGCTTTGATGAAACACCATGACCAAAAGCAACCTGGGGAGAAAAGGGTTTATTTCACCTTACAGTTACATATCACAGCCTCTCACTTGAAAGTGATGGACTTTCAGTTGAAAGTCAGGGCAGGAACTCCAACAGGAGGCACCAGGAGGCAGGAGCTGATGCAGAGGCCATGGAAGGGTGCTGTTTACTGACTTGTCTCTCATGGCTTGCTTGGTTTGTCTTTCTATGGCCCAGGCCTACCATCCCAGAGTACTACCACAGTGAGCAGGGCCCTTCCACACCCATCCTTAATCAAGAAAAGTGCGTCACAGGCCCATCTGAAGGGTCATTTTCTCAAAATGTTGAGGTTCCCTGCTTCTGAATGACTCGAGCTGTATCAAATTGACAGAATTAGCTAGCACAGTCCAGTTCCAGGAGATCTGAAACCCTCCTCTGACATCCACCGGTACCAGCCTTGTATATGGTACTCAGACATACATGCAAGTGGGACATTCACACACATTCCATAGATCTATTATAAGATCTATTGTTCTAATAACTAATGTAACAACTTATGTACTAAGATGTGTACATAAGTATGTATGCCTTTGCTCCCTCTTTCTTGCTGCCTATCTCTCAACTTCATTTCCTACCTTTTGGGTTTTTACTTGCTGTTTTTGAGTGTATGTGTGTTTTGACCATGTTGGTTCTTTGAGAAAATCAACAAGATAGATAAACCCTTAGCCAGACTAACCAGAGGGTACCTGTGGCTATTTAAAGCCACATGGAATCTGGATCATCTTTCTCTTCCTCCATCTTCCTTCCTTCTCTCCTGTCTCTGTCCTCTCTAAAACTTGCAGCCCACTTTCTTTATCTACTGCCCATTGATTGGTCCCTTGAAATCTTTATTCATTGGGGAAAGTTTCTTCCACATCTCACCTTTTCTATCCAATAAAAAAACTTTTCTCTAAAATATGAACTTAGTATAACTATTACCATTCTGCAATTTATACAGTACAAACTACACCTAACACCTAGTCCATCATTTTTTGTCAATTAAATAGAACACTCTGTTATCTATCCTAACTTTAAAATGGCTTACAATTCTACATCTGTTATGTCCTGGTTTAGCTTGTATACTATCTAAAAACTATCCTCTTAAATATATTTTCTCAATGCTAAAGCTGCCTGAGTTGGCTATGGGACTTTAATTAGTCTCATCAGAAATCTGAAAATGACCAATATTATCTGAAAATATAAGAAGCCTAACAGGTTTTAGAACTGAGACAATTTGTAGAGACAGCTACCTACCTATACAGCCCCAGTATGTCAAGAAGTTGGAGCTTCAGTCTTTAGCCCTCTGGCCAAGGATAATCTGACAGACCTTTGAAACAGGAAATCCTGAAACAGGACTAGCTTATTCTGTCTTGGCAGAACTAAGCTGTCCTATGCTGTACCTGTGTCCTCTTATAAACTACATTTCTGTAGAAGAAATAGGCAATTTCTGCTCAGTGGCTGTCTCACCACAAATGGAGCAACTCCACTGATGCTCAATTTCTTCTGTGAATCCAAGAATGGGATGCTGTCAGGAGCAGACATACTTCAACAACAAATGAATAAATAACATTAAATGTCACATTGTGTGGGTTTCTGGCATTTTTGAAAACTATCTATTTTTGGCTGTTTATATCACGGGAAGACTGTGTTTGTTTTATATAATTAGGTTATTATCTATAATGTAGCAGGAGTGTATTTTCCAGTCTTGTCTATTTGGTATTCTGTGTGTTTCTTATATCTCTATTGGTATATCTCTTATTTTGAGAAAGTTTTCTTCTATGATCTTGTTTAATTGATATCTGGTCTGTGTCATTTTCCTAGGATTCTTCTCCTTCATCTATGGCTATAATTCAATAATTTGGTTTTGTCATAGTGTCGCATAGTTCCTACCTGTTCCTTTGCTGTGCTTTTCCCCCATATTCTTTGTGTGGTCTAACTGTTTCACTTTTCCATCAAGCTGTAATATTTTATCTCTTGCTAGGTTTCTGCTAGAACTCAAGGCTTTCCCTTGAGTTCTACTTGGATTATTGAGTTTTAGATTTCATCTTCATTCAACTTGTTCTCTCTTCAATATTTCTCTCTCTTCGTTTAATTAATTTTTATATCCTGGATTGCCTTTGTCACTTCATTCAGCCTTGTGTTTTTGTTCCTTGAGCATCATTCAGAAATTTATCCTCTTAAAATTTTTAACTTCGTTCAGTTGTTTCTTGTGTCTACCATCTTGAGCTTTCATATTATCAATATTCGTATGACGAGACCTAGGCATTTGGGTGTCATTATTTGCTCCATATCCGATATGGACACAGTAGGCTGGGAATAGAGTGCAGTGTGTGCAGGCCTGAGAGTTAGATGTGTCAGGAGTAGGATGGATCAGCGGTATGAGGGAGGCTTGGTCTGGAATTTGTTTTGCCTAAAACATGGAGGTTAGGGACTGCAGAGACTGATCAGACGAAGCCAGGGCTTGAGATGAGGGACCTGAGCTGCTTCTGGGGGTTGGGAATGGTGTAGGGAGGGGTAGAATGAGGTAGACTTATCAGGATAGGCCACAATGTAATATGTACCAGGTCTATTTTTTTTAAAATTCAACTAGCTGTTGTTGTTCTCTTTACCGATTAGTTAAGACAATTTACACTTAAGTTTCTTATTGAGAAATGTACAATAATTCCTAAATTTTCTTAATTACTTTTTCCCTTTTTCTGGTTGGTTGGATTTTATTCTGCCCTATTAATATCAGGTATTTGTGGATTTACTACTATATATGGTAGAATCCTTCATTCTCTCATTAATTCACATATTCGTCCCGTGAGATTTATTCTTTCCTGTACTCTTGTGATTAATACTGTCTTATATCCTTCCCTATGTACACTATTCCTTTAAGTATCTTCTGCATTGCTGGCTTGTTTGTGGTTATTCTGAAATGTCCTTATACATTTGCCAATTTTAAAATAAAGTATTGTTGGCTATAGCAGCCTTAGTAGTTACTTTTTTTTCTTTTTTGGATATTATTATTATTATTATTATTATTATTATTATTATTATTACTATTACTACTACATCTCAGTCACTACCCCTCATTCATCCCTCACCCAGACTCTCCCCCATCACCCCCGTCCTTCTCTGAGATGTTGGGGCACCCCTGGATATCATCCAATCCTGGCACATCAAGTCTCTGCTGGGTTAAGTGTATCCTCTCACTGAGGCAGGACAAGGCAGCCTTGTTGCAGAATGGATTTGACAGTCAGGCAATTGCTTTACAGACATCCCCCTTTCCAGTTGTTCAAGGAACCACATGGAGATTGAGCTGCACACCTTCTACCTATGTGCTGAGGCCTTGGTCTAGCCATGTTTGCTATTCAGTTGTGGCTCAGCCACTGAGAGCTCCCAAGGGTCCAGGTTAGTTGACTCGTTTGGTCTTCCTGTGGAATCCCTACCCCTCTCAGCACCTTCAATCCTCCCCCAACTCTTCCAGAAGAGTCCCCTACCTCTGTCCAATGTTTGGATATTGGTCTCTGCATCTGTTCCAGTCAGCTGTTGGGTGAAGCCTCTCAGGAAAGTTATGCAAGGCTCCTGTATGCAAGCATAACAGAGTATTATTACTAATGTCAGAGACTGGTGCTGGCTAGTGGAATGGGTCTCAAGTTGGGCTTGATATTGTTTGGCCATTCCTTCAGACTCTGCTCCATCTTTGTTCTTGCATTTCAGAACTAATTTTGGGTGTAATGTTTTGTGGGTGGGCTGGTGTTCTTACTTTTGGAAATTTTATTTTTAACTTTCAGTTAAAATAAATCATCCCATGCATTCTATGCTTTTGGGATTGCTGATAATAAATCTCACATTATTCTGATATGTTTGACTTTGTGGGTGAATTGGTGTTTTCATTGTTGTTGATTTGATGTTTTTGTTTTTGTTTTGTTTTACAGCTTTTAAGTGGTTTCTTTAAATTTTCCTGACATATTTGGTACACTATGTCCGGGAGAGGTTCTTTCATGGCTATGTTTACTTGGAGTCTAAATACCTCTTATGTTTGGATGCTATTTCTTAGCTTCTGGCAATTTTCTGCTATAATTTCTCTGTGTAGATCTTCCATACCTTTTGTTTTCACTGCAGCTCTTCCTTATTCTGCAGACTAGGGTTTGTTCTCCACTGCTTCCTGAATCCTTTGATGATATGCTCGTGCTACCATTTGTTGATGTTTGGATGCAACATTTCACTATCGCGTCCTCTGGCTCTGTTACTCGGTCTTCTGCAAAGGGGATTCCAATCCTGATGATTTTCACTGCTTTGCTCCTCTCATGCTTGCTGACTGAGATGTCTGTATCTAGCATCTCTATTTTTCCATCTCAATTTCCTTGCAGAATTTTTCTTCCACATTGCTTATTCTTTTGCTCATTTGTTAACTTTACTTCAGTGTTGCTAATTTATTCTCCAAGTTCTGGCCTGAATTCATATACTTGGTTTTACTTTCTTTCAGGCCACTCCTCACTTTTATGAGGAACTTCTGGGACCTTCACCCAGTATTTTACTTATTTCAGGATCTTCGATTTTGAAATCTGAGAAGCTACAATCTTTAAAGGACTCAGCAGCTTTCCCTTTTCTTTTTGTATTGCTGGGTTACTATCCGTGTATCTGCTGATTTTGATGTCTCTCCAAGCTTTATTTTGTGATCTTTTTATCCCAACAGCTTATACAACTCCAGTACTACTCAGAGAGGAGGAGGAAAAAAACCATATGGTTGTGACAGCACAAAATCATATAAGATTGAGAAATATGCTCAAAATTGATAAAAGCTCACTAATAAATCACAAGTGCCCATGAAACAGAAAATCATACTAATTAGAATGGGCTATGAAGTAAAAATTATTCAAAGTAAGTGTAGAAATCTTAAATAAGATGAAAGAAACAGGGAAAGGGGAAGAAGTTGACTTAAAGTAAGTTTACATAAAGTGAGAAGAGTGGAGACTATTACAAAGATCAAGATCTGAAAATATGAAAAATATTTTTAATTAATTTCCAAGACAAATTTAAAAATTAGAGATATATGATGGGGTGGATTAAGTAAAAACATGAAAAATATTAAAAACAAAAAACCAAAGCCAATAATATCAAGCCCAAATATGACTCAAGACAAGGAAATCTGGGGGCAAAGTTAAGGAAAAGAAACTACAGAAAAGAAAAACTTTTACATAGTAACTAAAAAAGAATATAAATAACATTAGACAACTATATGAAGAGGAATTGCAAAACTGTATTTTTAAGTATAATAAGATAAAATCTCCATTAAGATCTAAAAAATAAAATAGATGAAGAAAACAAAGGTGTTTAAATTTTTATATCCATTGAGTTTTTATTATATGAGTGTCTGCCTGCATGTGTGTATGTGCACCAAGTGCACCAGAAGAGGGCATCAGACTTCCCCTAGAACTGGAGTTCTCTATGTATGTGAGGCACCATTTAGGTGCTAGGTATTGAACCAAGGTCTTCTGCAAGAGCAACAAGTAGTGTTTGTTTGTTTGCTTTATGAAGTATAGAAGTAGCTTCTTTCTGGGTCTTTGAAGATTGGAGTCAGCCATTCCCCTGCATCGGGATTAGGAGAGTCAATTGAATTTGTGTGCTCTTGTCTCTTTAGTTTGGGCTATGGCTGAGTATATACTGGGCACATGTCTGCTGTCTACCAGAGCTGTCTTTAACTTGGTAGCTCTCCTCCTTTGCATACCAGGAGTGTACTTAGCTCTGCAGTCTGTGAGCTAGGCAAGTTTTCTTACTCTCAAGACTTTCTCCTGTGGCTAGTGTTCTAGCTGGAGTGTGTGTGGGTGTGGGTGTCTCCCAAGTGGGAAGGAACTACATCATTGAGAAATGTATCGTCAGAAGACCTTTGTACTTTCAAGACCTCCTAAATATTACCCCCCAGGACAGATGGAGCTCTGGGTATCAATAACACAACTTAAACATCAGAGTTCTCAGGCTCTAGTGCGGTGAACATAGATAAGTGGCTACCCCAGAAGTAGGTCGACCTGGTAGCTCAGTCTCAGAGATATCAAACTACTGGGCTATTCATTTGCCTCCAGTCACTGGAGTTGAGGCTATCTTTCCCTATGTGCTCTCTTGCCAAAGCCAAATCTCTACTATCTACTATCACTAATATCTGAAATGTTAGTGGAGATCTCTTCCACTCACTCTCCACAACTGACTTCTTGGGCTTTGCCTTAACTTGGTGCTGTGGCATGTCAAATTGAGGCTCCTCAACCTAGAGTTGTTCTCTATCCTCAGGCCTCCTCCATCCAGGTCACTCATTATATAGCAACAGGTCCTCTCTCAAGGAGACACTTGGATACTGTAGTCTGAGTCACACAGCACAAGATGTAATTTCTGCCATCTGTTAACCCATTTGCTGGAGGAATCATTCTCACCAACACTTGAGGTCTGTGAAGGTATTAGATCTGTCCTGATGCTCACTGCCTCTTGGTTATAATAACTACCTGTTGGTAGTAGTTTTAGCATCCCCTCCTATGCCAGGAAGCTGTGTAGCTGCAGCTGACTTCATCTAACCTCTAGAGATGCACCACGCATCTTTTTCCCTGCACTTTTTTTTTTTTTTTATAAAAAATCACTGCCTTTGTTT
Organism: Uromys caudimaculatus; assembly: GCA_028551405.1. Taxonomy (NCBI): domain Eukaryota; kingdom Metazoa; phylum Chordata; class Mammalia; order Rodentia; family Muridae; genus Uromys; species Uromys caudimaculatus. The sequence continues at coordinate 45,567,159 of CM052705.1, read as the reverse complement.
ATCTCTAAAGCTCTGCCTCTCTTCCTCTTCATCCATCTTTAGACTGTTTTGTTTTTTGTTTTGTTTTGTTGTTTGTTTGGTTTTGTTTTAATGTCATTCCTCTCCTTTGCCAGGTTACCATGAGGCAGCTTTTAGCTCACTGTCTTACTTGGAAACAAAGTATAAGGTTATGTTTACCTTTATCTTATTTTTGTTTTAAATAGAATATATAGATCTAAGAAACATAGCTCATGGGAAGTATAGAAATGTATGAGAAAACATGAAATCCCCTCATAACTTGACCACTAGTCAGTCACCATTGCCCACTGTAGTTTAATTTTCCAGTCATTGTCGTATGGAATTCTCTGTAATCATGACAATACTGTATATTCAGTTTACTAGCATATATTTTTGGTATTCTAACAGCATAACACGAACATTTTCGCATATTATTAAGTATTCTCTTCATGTAACATTTTCTTCTTCTTGTGCCAATCAAAGGAAAATGAAATTTATTTAGGGAAAATATATAAGAAGTTACAACATAGTTCTAAAATGTGTAAGAATGGTATTAGAAAATATGACAAAATACACTTGAGTGTGGTTGAAAGACACTTAGATATGAAATTGTCCTGAATAGGACAAGACACAAACTCTATGTACAGCTGCACATAGACAGATATCCTGGATAGGCTGGGCCTGTTTCATATGGGAGCTAGGAGAATGGACTTGTACAGAAACAGTGAGAGGAACCAGATTCAGAGCTCCCTTCAGAGACTGCCGAATGAGCTCCTGCCATTTATAGACCTGAACTTAGAAGGGACTTAGAGGTCCCTAGATGACAGTGGCTTGTGGCACAAAAGTTGACTTAACTATAAAACCCTCATTTTAAACGATTGAAAAAAAATAAAATTCCACATGTACATTGTCACTCCTGGAAGAGACTGGAGATGCTATGTTTTGATTATAAAATTATTTAGCTGACGCCTAGTGGAATACACATATATCATTTGACTATGACAAATGTGGGCTGGATGTTAATATACAAGGTTTTGTTTATTTTAGTTGAGATGTTTGGTTGTTAGAATCTATTTTAGACAGAGTGCATTTTCATTCCATTTCATATATTTTCATACATTTCATATAGTGTTACTTTATGTATTTGCCTTCAATCACTTTCTGTCAATACTGTACTCCCCTGTGTCCTCCCCCTCCTTCACCCAAATGCTCTATTTCCTGAACTATTAAGGCTCCTCATTAGAAAGTGCCTTTTATACCCACATCTTTAAGTGTTTCCATAGATTTTCTTCTAGGCATTTAAACTTACACATGTAAATGTAAAATTACTGACATACTTTGAATCAATTTTGTGTTGGGTAAAAGATATTGATGTAGTTTAACTCTTCTAATGTGAATGTCTAGTTTTCCCAAAATTTTTTGTTGAAAGGGCTTTTTTTCTAATGTGTGCATTTGTATGTGGGGGAAGGGGTGTGTCTCTGTGGTATATGTGTGTGTGTGTGTGGTATTTGTATGTGTGTCTGGTGTGTGTGTGTGTGTGTGTGTGTGTGTGTGTGTGTGTGTGTGTGTGTGTGTGGTGTTTATGTCTGTGCGTGGTTTTGTTAAAATTCTAGTAACTGTTGTAACATGGATTTGTTTCTTGGCGTTCTATTTGTCTCTGGTATAGCTGAAAATCAGGTATAGTGATATCTCCATTACTGTTTCTGCTCAGCATTGCTTTGGGCATTTGAAATTTTATGCTTTTGTGTGAATATTATGATTGTTATATTTCTTTAAAGATAGATAATAGACTTTCAGTGGGGATTATATTAATCACCTTTGGTATTATAACTATTTTCACGATGCTAATTCTGCCAATTTATACATATGGAAGTCTTTTCCACCTGAAAGTGACTTGGATTTTTTTGACTCTTAAAATTTTCATTGTAGATGTCTTTTGTCCTATTGGTTAGGCTTATTCCTATATATTTTATACTTGAGGCAATTATTAATAGAATTTATTCCCTAATTTTCACCATGCTTTTTATTGGTTATATAGAAAGTCTACTGATTTTTGTATGTTGATTTTTTATCTTGTTATCTTACTGAAAGTGTTTACTAGATTCAAGCATTTTCTGGAGGAGTGTTTTTGGTCTACTCCTTTATTGAGATTTGCATATCTCTACCTCTGTTAGAAGTGACCTCCTTTGTGTGTAATTTTCCTGAAGTTGTGTTGGGAGTGTCAATATCTATAAAGGGCTAGCTTTCTTTCCAAGTAGCTAATTTAGGTTTGATATATTTTCTCTGTCTATAGTTAATGATTTTATGCCTGCTACTTATTGTAGTGGAGTCAGAAAGAACCTGTATAGCTCATTTAAGAGTATGGACACACTCTAGGGGCTATGGAGATAGCTCAGAGGGTAAGGTTAAAATCCCCAGTAGCCTGACAAAACCAAGCATGTATGTGCCTATAACTTCAGTCTTTGCACGGGCAGACAGGCATGTCCTGGAAACTCGCTGGCTGGATAGCTTAGCTGAAACAGTGACCTCCATGTTCAGTGAGAGACTTTCTATCAAAAGAATAAGGTGAAAAATGGTAGAGATATAGGCAACACACATGCATACATGCACAACACCACACATACACACGAGTAGGGATGCCCTAGCAGCTCAGGCAATTGTGAAGTATATAATAGTGAGTGTCAGATGCTTCTTGGTGGTCATTTACACTTTGGGTTTATCCCCCTCTCTGTTAATGGGTTTTTTGAGGTCCTGTTAATACTAACTTTCCCATTAGCAAACACCTCAGGTCCTAGCAGCTCCAGCAATAGTGAGGAGTCCCATGTATACGTCATGTGACCAGACAATGGTGAGAGCCCAAAAGTTACATTCTGTACGGACAAAGGTGACACTGACACCCACTTACACTTCCCTCTATGGGCAGCACAGCACTGGTACAGGGCAGGAGGAGGGACAATATAGATGGTAGCCACCAGAACTGTAATATTCTTTTTGGACCCGATGGAGTGTGCACCTGGGGAGAGGATGGTGTAGTGATTGAATGAGACTGGCCCTCATAGGTTCATATATTTGATTGTTTGATATGGAACTGTTTAGTAAGGGTTAGGAGGTAGAGGCCTATTGGAGGAGATGTGTCACTAAGAGAGGGCTTTGAGGTTACAAAGCCCACACCATCTCACCCCCATCTCCTCCCTCCCTTCTCCCATCCATCACCCATCTTTCAGAAACTCTCAATTACTGTTTCAGAGCCTTACCTGCCTGCCTGTCTGCTTGCCATCACACTGCCCCCTGCCATGATGATCACGGACTAGTCCTCTGAAACAAAGCAAGCACTCAACTAAATGCTATCTTCTATAAGTTGTCTTGGGTCATGGTGCCTCTTCACATCAAAAGTAGCTAAGACTGATGTTAATTGGAGGTTTACATACCCTTGCCTCTGAATTTTATAAGCAGAAGCTAGGCAGTGAGGCAGGGTGATGCTGAGAAGCAGTCAGTTTCTCACAGTTGCCTCAGCATGCTGCATTGGGTGCAGTAGCACTAGAAACTGTATTCCTCTCAAGCTTCTGACAACAGGTACCTGAGTAGTGGCTCAACAGAATCCTGTGGGTGGCTGTCTTTAGTCTGACCGTGGATCATGTCTACCTGTGGTCTAGAGGACAAATGCCCTGGCCTCATCCAATATCAAGGGTAGCACTTCCATTCCCTTACTTACTCCAATAGCCATTTCACATACAGTGTGGTGAATCTAGTGGGCTTGGTTTACAATCACATGGATGAGTTTTTGAGAAGCCTGTCCTCTGAGCCAGTGCCAACTTTGTATTCCCAAAGACGAAAACAAGCAGAGATTGCTAACCTCTTGGAGGAGCCCAAGGTCAAACAACAACTCAACTTCTCAAGAAAACTCTTAGTTAATAGCCTGGCCGTTACTGAGAGACGGTGTTAGATACTTTCCCAAATGTACTGAGTCAACTGAGGTTGCCTAATTTACTGAAAACCTAAAACTATTGTGAAACTTTCCAGTTGTCAGGGTTGCTAGCTCCTCACTGGTGGTGTTTTCTGGAACTTTCTCTTTCACCCTGACCTCTGAGAAGGAAATTCACCATCCCCTGGCTCTGGAACAGTGATGGCAGTTCTGGGGAATTTTTGTCTCTCTGTCTATGGTGTTATCCCCTAATAGGCTAAGTCTTCTAAGTCTTACAATAGTTTAGACTCTGTCTTGTTGACTTGTGGTTTCTCTCTGGCCACTAACCTCAAAAACACAACCATATGTGTTTCTATTATTTTAGTTCTTTTGGGGAAGAAGAGGTGAGTGCTCGGTGTCTTATTTCTCCATCTTGAACTCTATAATCTAATTTTCTAAATATGTGATCCAATACTCTCTTTTAAAAATAAATTTTAAAAGTGTAGATATATATGGTTCTTTAATCCTCTGTATAAGGTGCTTTTCCGTTTTTGTGTAAGTTTAACTGGGTAAATAGTGAATTTAAGTGCTTAGATGTAGTTTTGGGTTTTCTACTGTTTCCTAGAACTAATCACTGATGGCAAATCTTCAGTAGTTTGTGATTTTTCTTTTTTAAATTTGGATAGTTTGTTTAATATTGAAACCTGAAAGCCTCTTTATAGCTGTGACATTTTCATTGTAGATTTTATAATGGATTTTGAGAATTTCATATCTAAACTCTGACAATGTTAGATACTGTTAATCCCTTCAGTAACTCCAATAAAGAGGCTAATATTGTTAACATATTTTAATTCCTTAATAATTATCTCACCAAACTCACAAATTCACCCTATGACTTCTGGCTCTTACTTCCGGGAATTCCTATTCTTTTCTTACCTGTGGTGGTTCTTGCTATTTCTCAACTTAACACACTTGGAAAAGAGAACATTGAGCAGTTGGTTTCACTGGATTCGACTATGATATGCCTGAGGGACATTTCCTTAATTGCTAAGTGAAGGAGGATCTGAATCACTGTGGATGATGTCATCCCCTGGCAAGTGGTCCTGGTCACAAAAGAAAGCAAGGAGAACAAAGGCAAACAGCAAGGCAGTAGGCAGGGTTTCTCCACGGCCTCTGCTTCAGCTCCTGCCTCCAAGTTCCTGCTTTGAGCTCCTTCTCTGACTTTCCTGAGATGTGGAAGTGTAGCCAAATAAACTCTTTCCTAACTAAAGCTGCTTTTGGTTGGTGGTTTTATCACAGCAATAGAAACTAAATAAGCACACTGCCATTACAAATGTCAGAGTACAAAAATAGTTCATATGCTGGGAGTGGTCACCACTTTCCTCCATTCTAAGCTACAGTTCCACTTGTATTTTATTTCTCTTTTAATGCTTTTCTTAAAAGATTAATTTCTACCCAACACCTTCCATATGCTAGGCAGCCACTTTACCACTGAGGTAATGCCTAACCCTTTTGGTGTTATACTTAATGACTTACTGTTCACTAATATATGTGGCTTTGTATTATGATATTTAGCATATGCTGGGATGCTACTATAGATCAGTTAACAAATAAGCCACAAATACATTCTAACACAATTCTTATAGTGTAAGATCTTTGCAGTGATACTGTCTGTATTATAATTGTGCTAGTATGATTATATTATTATAGCCACCCTACAGTATAGTCTTCAGAACAGGTTTAATAAATATGGACATTAATATATAGCACCATTTATCACTTACAATGCATCTCTTCTGTCTTTGTATCAACCTTTTACACTTCTGTTTTGTGAATCTGTATCACCTTGCCATAATGTAGTAATGCTATTTTATTCTCCCTTTCTCAACTTAATTAGACAAAATGTAGGATGCAATCAAATTTGTAGGTCAGAATAACAACAAATGACGTTTTCATGTGTGTGCCATAAACATTTGGAATATACATGAAAATAGCTAACACATAATATTTTATATATATATATATATATATATATATATATATATATACACACATATATACATATATAAACTATCAATTACTTACAGTGTATATGAAATTCAAATTTAGCTAAACATTGTGTTACAATGACAAATATGACAAATTTACAAGTTTCTCCATACCCTACTAAAGTTGTTTTCAAAGGTTAATTTATATAGAGAGAGCTGCATTGACTGGAGTGTATGCACGAGGAAATGTTCATGGGCATAGAAGGACCCCTAGACATCCAGCAGGACACCTGTCCAGGAGAGTTAGCTATTCTGTTTTCCTGATGGCACAGTTCTGGTGGTTTTGAGCCAGAGGAAATGTAGATTAGAAATATCTCTACTTCTATTGGCCAGTGTTCTCTGTTTGGCATTTGTCAGTCTAAGCTGCATTTTTAAATCCCATTCTATCCATCTTCCAATTAGATGCCAGCATTCCCTGATTCTGAAAGTTCTATTTTAGATATTTTCTTCTAATTTTTAACTTTCTGAATGAGGAGTGGGGAGAAGCCAATTCCAGGACCTATATGCAGATGTTGGCAGCAGTGCATCTACATACTTTATAACTTCCTAAGCATTCTCAGTGACTGACAATGAAAAGGCCAATCACAGTTTGATTATATTGGGGTATAATAAACCTTGCAACATGGAATTATATGGCATTATTGAAATCTATCCACAGCATCGAAGAAAACTCTTTGGGAAAGATGGTAGACTGTTGCACTTCCCAATGTATTCTAGGTGGTGCTGTGGTTTTGTGTTTGAGTTTTTTCGTATTTACAGCTGCATGCTCTAGTGCCTTAGGGATGCCGAGCCCCGTGTTTCTGTTGCAGTAATAAATGTGTCACTGAGGCCTGCCCACCTCTTGCCTGGTTTACATTTACTCCAGACAACACGAGCAACTACTTTCTTTTTACAAGGATTCTGTCTTTTTAACTACTCTGGGGATACAGTCAATCACCCATCCTTCAGATCACTTAGAATTTCACCCAGATCCAGGACCATCTGCTGCTGGCTAGCAATCTTCACAGTACAAACAAAGTCTTTGGTGTAAGAAAACCTCTTCAGGATTGGTCTTGACATCCCTAGTTCAACAAGTTCCCAGCTACTAACTCTTCTTACATAAGTCATGCATTCGGTTCAGTTCAAAGCCTGACAAAGGTTATAGCTCTTGTTTAGTGTAAATGTGCGATACCTCATGCTGTGTTTCAATGTCCCAAACACAAGCTGACTAGCCTGCTTTGCCTATTTGATTTCTTCCAGCTGGTTTCTTGTCTGTCTTAATTTACCCTTGGTTTTGCCTAATGACTTCCCAGAGAGTCCTAGTCATTTGTGAGAATTATCCTTTTTTATGGCTATGCTATTTGAGCAACAGAACACAAGTGTGGTGTTAATTACATCTGTTTGGACTCTGTGGAACAAACATGGCATCTTTTTTCAGGAATAAGATAACGCCTTAAGAGACTGGGAGGTGGGTTCTGTCTCTTCAGTGATGGGATGGCATGCAGACCACCCTGCTTACCCACTTGTCCTTTATTTGGGTGATGGGTTCCTAACTTTGGTCACCTTGTTGCACAATAATAGTTCATTCAAGAGAATATTCAGCAGCAAACCCATCTAGTCCTTGTACTTTCTTCGCTGGACTCTTACTGCTTCAATATCATCACTCAGTTGTTCAAAGTTTTACAATTTCCTTATATACTTGTCATTTATATGTTTTCTACAAATGCTTTCTTTTAAAACTTTTTAAAATTTTGGGTGGTTAATATAATTACATTATTTCCCTCTTCCCTGTCTTCCCTCCAAATGTCAATCCCAAAGATGGGAAGAGACACTTCACTAGCCCAAGTTATCATGGCCAAATTAATTAAAGCAAGCAATTAATTATGGCAAACTGTTTTATTCATGAACATAGGCTGCCTCCCCCTAAGGTGGGGTTTTAGAGATCAGTATTGGATGTGAGGAAGACCAGACTTTTGTAGAGCTCAGGGATAGGGGGTTTTTAAATGGGGAATTTGGCAGGGTTATAGGAGGAGAACATAAAAATAGAAAGTTAGTGTTTCCTGAAACAAAGGCAGGCATAACAAGATAGTCATCTGTGGTCATACAACACTTGAAACAAAAGTAGGAACGCAAAATGTATAAACAACTTTTTTGAAACAAAGACAAGATTCTTATTCCTGGAACAGGCAGTATGGAACCTTAGTTAAGTAGTTAAGGTTTTAGGTGGGGCATAGCCTAATTCTTGAAAAACAGGGGTTTAATCATAAAGAGTTTTTAATCATGAACCTAGTCTGTCTTTCCTAGAAGATGGCTTTTAAACTTAAAATGGAGGCACGCTGATTCTTTACAAACCCTCCCATGTACACACAACTTACTCTCTTTGAAATTCATGGCTTCATTTTCTTGAATGTTATTATATGTATATGTATGTGTCTTCCTAAGTATATAAATACAACCTTCTAAATCTGTGCTATTTTACTCATATCTATGTTTTCAGGGCTGATCATTTGGTATTGGATAACCAAGTGGCCTCCTTTTCCCTGGGGAGGACCATTTCTCTCACTTTCAGCATTCCTTAGTTGCCTATGTCAGGCTGAGGCCTCCTGAGCTTTCCCCTTCCACAATAGTAGGTCTACTGATGTCTTCCTGTTTAGCTCATCATCTGTTCTCTCTAGATCCTCTAGAAGCCACTGGTACCTGTTATGGCTTCCATTTTCTTCCCTCTGATTTTAATTTGAATCTTTTTCTTTCTTTTGGGGTTGATTAGGTTGGCTAAGCTTTTGTCAATTTATCATTTCAAATGCTCAGTCATCTGTTTTATGTATTCTTTGTATTATACTTTTTCAGTCTTGAAATTTTTCCTTTATTTCTATCCTGATAATTATTATTTATTTCTGCCAACATTGGGTTATATTTGTGCTTAATGTTGCTCTGCAAGGTCTTTACAAATTAAGGTATTTGAATTACTGCTTAGCTTTTCTTTCTAACTGTGAGATTATAATGTAATTATATTTATCCCTTCCCTTCCTCACATACACCCCTCCACTCTCCTTTCATTCATGCCATTTTTCACTAGTAGATATTATATGCGTATATGTATATACATGTATATTCCTAAATATAACCTGTTCAGACAATGCTACCTGAATCAGTGTTTTCACACTCACTGGCACAAACAATAGGTGTGTTCGTCCCTGGGGAGGGCCACCTCTCCGATCCCCAGCTCTCCTCATTTACCTGTAGTTTTTGAGTAGAGTTGAAGCCTTGTGGGCTCTTCTTTGTAGTGAGAATTTTGGTTTCTTTTAAAACCTAGTTTTGTTATGTGAATAGGTTTTTATTTTCATACCAGATGGGGGATACGGGGCTGCTTCACAGCAAGTAACTATGGTTTGCCTCAGGTACTGTCAGGGGCATGGTTTTGCCAGCAGTAGATAGTTTCTGGACATTTGGAATTCTTGGAACTTTTGAGATGGTATAAATGACACAGCCCCGAGAGTGGCCTGAGGAGGCTGCTGCTCTGGCTCCATGTTGCTGTGGTTTGTCATGTGGTCATGAGCAAAGAGACAAGATTAGTTAGATATCCTGACGATGAAGATTGGACTTACCAAGGAAACACCCCTAATCAGTAGGAAGTAGTTAGTCTAAAGAGGTCTCTGGCTCTTTTCCTTCCTAAGCTTCTTTCTGTCCTACCTAGTATTTGGGAGACTGGGGTGGCATAAGGGTGGAGAAGGGTGGTACATGTAAGAACCTAATAAAATAGCCCCCAAAGTCACGCCTCTATTTCTCTGTCTAGTTTGGCATGTTCGTAGGTGTCATCCTTATTCAAAGAATGTTTGGGCAATCATGTTCGTGACATTTTATGGGTGTAGTTTCTGATGTTACTAGGAGACACACTCTCACAGCAAACTCCATGACCATCTGGCTCTTAAAATATTTCTACCTTTTCTTCCTCAACGTTCCATGGGCCATAGGTACAGGAGTGTTTTATATATTCATTGGGGTGGGCTCAACAACTCTGCACTTCTTATTGGTTGTGGTTTTCTGTAGTAGTCTCTTTAAAATCTAATCACCTATATAGTTCTAATCTTCCCCATTACCATTGCTACCTTTAAGGGCCTGGTGGATTGTACATTCATTTCAGTGGTTTCTAGGATTTGTTTTAAAAATTATTACTATTTTCAATGACCCATTGATCTTTTAAGAGCTTAGTGTTCAATTTCCATGTATTTTTATAGTTTGTTTCTCTTGCTACTGAAATACAGTATTATTCCATTATGATCTGATAACATAGAGAAAATGACATTGTTTTTCTTATGTCTATTAAGGCTCAATTTATGGTGTAGAGTGTGCTCTATTGTACAAAAAAGTCATGGAATTCAGAGAATGTGTATTCTGTAGCTGTTCAATGTCTGTTGAGACCATTTTATGTGTGGTCTACTGATGAGAGTGGAATATTGAAGCCCCCCACGAACATATATGGACCTGTTTGTCTCTTCATGTCCAGTTATACAAATGTTTACTGTTTTTATGTCTTCTTGGCATAGACTTTACTAAAATGTAGTAACCTTTACTATTTCTGATTAATCCATTTATATCTTCTGATTAGTCCTGGCTTGAAGTTGAATTGTCAGATAGACAAATGTCTATTCCTGCTTCTGTCCTGTTCTTACTTGCTAGCTTTATCTAGTGTTTCTATTTTTTCATTTCTAGCTTCTCCTTTTGCTGGTGAAAGATGACTCTTACAGGCAGCAGAGATTTAGACCTTGCAGAGATTCAATTAATCTATATCTTTTCATTGGACAATTTTGACTATTTACATAGAGAGTTATTACTGAGAGTATTTGCTCATTTTGTAATCCTGTTTGTTTGTTTCCAAGCTGTTTCAAATATTATTTTTGATATCTCTGTATTCATCTTCAGAGCTTGCTGGTTTATTGAATTAAATATATTTCCTAATGTGTCTGCTCATGAAATTTATTAATTTTTTGAGTTCCTCCTGTTTGTGAGCGTCTTTCTTCCTCTCTGAACAGAATTCATTTGGGTATTTTCTACAATGATGTCTTATTAGAATATAGTTGTTTAAGTTAATGTTTGTTGAGGAGGCTCTTTTTTACTCCATCACTTTAAAAGATAACTATGCGAACTATAGAAGCATTGATTGGCAGTTACTGCCAGGATTTAGATTACATATCTTTCTATTTGCTTACACTTAGGAGTTTCCGATGAAAGGTGTGATGTAATTCTTATGAGTTTATTTTTTTAAATTAGTATTTTCCTCTTCCCATCTTTAATATCATTTGGTTTGTATTATTATCATTTTAATATAATTTGTTATGAGGGGGTTTCTTTTTAGGTGATTTCTACTGGAGAAGTGTTCTAAATGTCTCCAGTGTGCCCCCGACTTTTCCTGTTTTGAAAGAATTCTCTGCTATTATTTCCCTGAATTGGCTTTCTGTACCATCACAGCATTCTTCACTCTACTTATTAACTAACCGATTGACCAGTTTCTATGGGATGGCTGGTGGGGAGTTTTCTGTTGGATTTATACTCTCTGCCAGTATTTCAAGGAAACAAAATAGACTTCAGTACCAAAAAGCATAATTTGATAACTAAGAAATTATTCCCAGGAAAGGGGAAACATTGGAAATGTAAATAAAGTATCAAAAATAAATAAATAAATAAATTTTTTAAAAAAAGATGCATGGGAGAGAGCAGCAAAAAAAAAAAGAATAGTTATTAATATTATTTTGGCTTAAATGCTTACATTTTAAAATATTGTTTCTTTAATGAGTGTGAAAATGGATTCTATACCATTATTGATCAATGATGTCAGATTAATGCTGAGTGAAATTTTTTATATTTTACAGTTAATACAACTACTTAAAATGAATATGAGTCATTTCTGAGTAAACTATTTCCAGTTTCTACTGAGTATGGAGCTACCCTATGGGAATTGTCTGATAATGAGTAAAGTTTAAACACTGTTTAAATGCTTGCAACTAGATTTCTCTTTTTAAATA
>CM052705.1:45540003-45554714 GCA_028551405.1 Uromys caudimaculatus | reverse complement strand
CAATGATGTCAGATTAATGCTGAGTGAAATTTTTTATATTTTACAGTTAATACAACTACTTAAAATGAATATGAGTCATTTCTGAGTAAACTATTTCCAGTTTCTACTGAGTATGGAGCTACCCTATGGGAATTGTCTGATAATGAGTAAAGTTTAAACACTGTTTAAATGCTTGCAACTAGATTTCTCTTTTTAAATAGTATGTTTCTATATAAGTACTCAGAAAGTAATTACCTCTCAAGTTAGTCTGGTGCATGGATCTATTTGATCAGAGGTTTGAGATTGTGCTAAATGATTGGCCGTATAGTTTACATTTGTAAGGTTTCTCTCCAGTATGCATGCTGTGCTATGTTTGAAGATATGATTTCTGTGAAGAACTTCCAAGATCCTTTACATTAGTAATGTTTGTTGCCAGAATGGATTCTGTGGGGACCTTGAAGAGGTGAGGACTAGGAAAAGTATTTACCACATTCATGGCACTTATGAGGCTGCTCTCCCCTATGGATTCCTGGATGAACATGGAGAGTTGAGGACCAGGTAAAAGACTTGCCAAAATTTGTCATTCGTGAGGCTTATCTCTTGTATGGACTCTGTAGCAAACTGAAGAATTGAGGACAGGATAAATGATGAGCAACATTGATTACACATGTAAGATTTGTCTCCAGAATGGATTCTATAGTGAACTTTAAGAGCTGAGGACTGTGTAAACGATTTGCCACATTCAATACATTTTAAGATTTATCTCCCGTGTGGATTTTTGGTGACCTTGAAGATTTGCCGAAACAGTAAATGATTTCCCACACGTATTAGATTTGTAAGGTTCGTTTTCAGTATGGATTTTCTGGTGAACATTAAGGTGGGAAGACTGGGTAAATGATTTTCCACACTTATTACATTGATAAGGTTTGTCTCCAGTATGGATTCTGTGGTGAACTTTAAGATGAGAGGAAAAAATAAAGAATTTCCCACATTCCAAAAAAAAAAAAAAAAAAGAAATTATTAACACATGGCAAAAAGCAATTGAATATTTTTTCCAACATTGAAAGTAAAATTACAAGAAAAAGAGATTAACTGGAAGTTTAAAATTAATGAATTATTAATACATTCAATGTTATAAGTCAGAAGGAAAAATGAAAAAGGAATAAGACACACTGATGGGAATTAAAGAAAGTATATGGTGGAAGGAATGAGATATAATGTGTAAATTAAACACAGAGGAAAGCAGAGCAGTCATAAATCCAAGAGAAGAAGAAGAAACCCCAGGAAAAGAAAAAGATAAAATCAGCTAATGAAAAAAAAAACAAATTATACACCAATCTGTGTATACATATATACACAGAGACACAAACACAGACACACACACAGACACACAGACACACACACACAGAAGCACCTGGGGTATGTTCTACACTTTATTCTGTAGTTGGGATAGCGCCTATTTATCTCTCTGGGGTCCAAAAGTGTGAGACCAGAAAGCAGGTTTACTGTGTGAAGTCCCTCCAGCCTTCCCTGAATATTGAAATATTGTAATATTTTGCAGAAGTTATTTAGCTCTTTTGTAGAGTGTGTTTTTACTGATCTCACCACCCCTTGCCCACCCTTCAGTATATAGTCTCACTCTGTCTCCCTCTTGGTCCTGGTGCTGCTAAAATCTCACTTTTCACCTATATGTATTTTGTTAATGGATGGGAGGGTGCTGCGTTTGTGTTTAAATTCTTGTCTAGATGTATTCCTTTTCTGAAGTTAATCAGTTCTAAAGTAATTTATTTTCTACTATAACTTCTGAATCAATTTTACTTCTCCAGATTCAATCTAAAATACAGGATTATTGCGTGTGGTTTCGGAGGCAGAAGAGGATCGGAACAAAACACATTCACTTCAGGGTCCGACTCCAGAAACATTGTTCACAGAAACAAAATGATGGCAAAGGACAGCCACATCCTTTACCATTGTTTCTTTCTTTAATGCTCCCTGGTGCCCCACACTCTTCCAGGAAACAGCTCCCCACTCCTTCCTCTCCATAAACATCAAAAGGCTTAGAAGCTATTTGTACATCAGCCATATGCTCATTGTGGAAACTGGAATCAAATTTTGGAATCAAAATCCCAAGTGGGAATCTCTGAGGGCATGGCGGGCTGCTGCAGGATATGAAGGGAAATGTAGGCATAGTCATTTTCCAAAGCCAGTAAAACCCAATGTAGCCTCTTCATCAGACAGATCTGTCATTTCAACTTAACTCTGTATTTCCAAAACCGAATTTATTATCTCTATGGCTTCTTTAAATGCCTTGAAGCAACAGCCTGGGAATCCTGACAGTGAATTCTAAGTATCTGGATAGAAAAAAAGTTATAAGAATATTATTTTGTGGGTTTATTTCATAAGGTGTTGCTATTATGCCCTAGGTAGAGTATTGGCCTGACCACTTGCTTTCTTAGATTTGCCCATTTCTAGTCTAATTTTCTCATTTTTATATATTGGTATCAAGATTAAATTGTCTCAATGAAAATACTGGTTCATAGCAGGGGATATGATTCAACTTGTATGATATATATATATATATATATATATATATATATATATAAATGAATGACTGAGTTTAACTATTGTGGGGGAAGATTCTGATGAACCTTCACCTGTATTTACTCCATCTTATTTGAGAATTTTTTATTTTGTATTTTATTTTGATAAGATTAAATGAAACATTCTTAATTTTCTATTTCTTAATTTTAGCTTGGCTATATATTAGGCCAGGAAACAAAATATAAATGAAATGTCATATGTTGAACTAAGATAAATATGTATTCTTGATAGTCTTGGTATAAGATTCATTTAAGCCAGTAATTATAATAACTTGTCACATAAAATTGATCTTAATAATAAAATTTAAACATTCCTTCTACATAGCCCTAGCTGGCCTCAAATTTACTCCTGCTTCTGTCTTCTGAGAACTAAGATTGCTACCATACCCAGCTACGAAATTTCAGTAGAATAATTAGCAGAAATTTATATCATAGTTTTCAATAATATGTACATTCAAAAAGTTTCATAAGGCATCTAACAAGTTCAAAACAGAAATCAACCTATCTCTGTTTTTCAAACTTACAAAAAAGAATGTCACTTGTGAACAAACTCCAGTGAATGAAATTATTAATAACAAAGAAATATGGATACAAGAAATAGTGTTGAAGAAAGAACTCGTTAAATTTATACCTTTCTAAATAGTTTTTTTAATGAGTTCATAAATGGATCTGTGAACTTAGTACACAGCATAATTAATGATCTCTCTATAAAAAGGAAAATGCAACCAAAAGAAATCTGGGGGGAATCTTGGGATTAGCCTGGTCTAGCTACCTTGAGAGGCATACATCATAGGTTTTTCAGGTTAGAGTCCATGGCTCCTGAGACACTGTGTGTTTTTTAGTTCCTGAGAAACCAAGGCACTCCCTCAGTCAGTAAACTATTCAGACCATCTGTGTATGTCTGCATTCCCTAGACTACAGAGAAGCATATAAAAGCTTGGCTGAACCATTAGTCTTTGACATTAATCTTGTATACCCTGTATATCTTGCAAACACCATTGTATCCTGACAACCACAACTGTATATTTCCTGGTCACCACCACTGTTTTCTGTTTCTGATAAATGTATAAAAATTCAGATTGCTTGCAATAAACTTGTCTCAGCCTCAGTCTTGATGAGATCCTTCCAACCCGAGCTTGGGTTTGGTTCCTATCAATCATATTGGGAGACTCTAGTTTAGAAAGTAAGGCCTGGTGCTTACAAACATCCACGGATTTCCTTACATTTATGTATGCTAATCCTACTGTGAAGCATGTTCCCTAGAAAACTGAAAGCAGGATTTAAAATGATGAAGACTGTAATGTAGGTAGTTGTCGGTTATGCCTAATTGTCAGGCAATGGGCTGTGTTGCTTTATGTGGCGGAGAAAATAATTCTTTTCCCTTTGGGGAAAGTGAAGACTTAGCATTGCAGAGCCTTTGCTGTGGGTTTCCTAGAGCCTGCACTGAATCCCAGGGAACAAGAACAGCTCGCGTGTTGATCTTGGCAACTGAATAAGAGTCCTGTGAAGCTTATCGTCCTTCTCCATTCCCAGACACACACAAGCAGCCATATAGGAAATATATGTTTGTTGTCCTTGGAGGATGACATTGCTACCCTTTGCTATGTGCCCTTCTCCAGAAGGGCAGTCAGTTTCATAACCCTTGTTTGTTAGTTTGGTTTTTTGTTTTGTTTTTGCTTTTTGTTTTTGTTTTACTTCTGGAAAAGTGGAAATGCTATGCTATTTTTCTTTTTTTTTTATGGAACATTTATTTTATTTTATTGGCTAGAAAACACTTTATTTTTTCTTTTTGGATATTTGCTTTATTTACATTTCAAATGTTTTCCCCTTTGGAAACCTCCTATCCCATCTGCCCTCCCCCTGCCTCTATGAGGTTGCTCTCCCTACTCACTCTTGTCTTCCCTCCCTGGCATTCCCCTACACTGGGTCATCAAACATCCTCAGGTCCAAGGACCTCTCCTCCCACTGATGGCCAACAAGGCCATCCTCTGCCACATATGCAGCCTGCACCATGGGTCCCACCATATGTATTTTTGGTTGGTGGTCCATAAATAAATCATGAAATACATGTCTCTTTTTAAAAATATATTTCTTAACAATCATAAGGGAAAGGATTTGATTCTTGTTGTAGACAACATTAAATGTAAATTGACATGGTTTAATGGTTTCCAAGTCACAGTGTTGGCAGAACAGGACTTGGCACTATCCAGATGTGTGAACACACCCTAAGAAACATGACATTGAACTACAGCTCTGCATCTGATCTTCTGCTTGTGTCACTAAACGGTTAATGCTTGACTTGAATGGACTTTTCTATAGCTGTACCACATAACAGGAACTTTCTGCTTAAAAATAACTGATAAAAACTTTGAATGTTTAAGGGTTTTTCTTTTTTTCCTTCAAAGCCTTTCAAAAATCTCATGAGTACTCTGCAATCACTGTGTGTCATGACAGCAAAGAGAACCTGGCCATAAAATGACACTATAGATTCAAGTTGGATGTTGGCTCATCTACAGTGGTATGCAGCATGCTTGGGAGGATATAAGGACCTAGGCAATCATGTCTACCCCAATCAATCCCATCATGCACCTTTACATAGACACAAGTAAAATAGTAAATGACAAACAATGGGAAGGGATATAAATATCCCAAACCTTTGAGGTTCCCAATTTTCAAATGCCTTCATCTGCCTTGCATGATGAGTCAAAAGGCAGCTGATGATGTATCCTATTTAAGGTGTTTTTAATGGCCGTTGGCTCCACACCTCATGTCTCCATGGGATTTGCCTATTCCATTCTGGGAAGAATGCCATCTCTTACAGTTCTCAGCTGGGGGTGCTTCCTTTTGCGTTTCTTAAAAATTTAAGAATCCACTCAGTTCTATCTCAAGGGGAAAAACAAGTTACTTAACCAATTATTCATCCTAAGATACTCCTTTGTTTATCATCAAGATGAGAACACACTAAACTCCTTGTTAAGCATTATGCTAGATCAGTGGTTCTCAACCTGTGAAACTCAACTTCTTTGGGGGTCGCAGACCAGATATTCTGCATTTCAGATATTTAAATTATGATTTATAACAGTCACAAAATTACAATTATGAAGTAGCAACAAAAATGGTTTTATGGTTGGGTGTCGCCATGATGTGAGGAACCATGTTAAAGAGTCACAGCATTAGGAAACTTGAGAATCACTGTGCTAGGTGCTTCTCTTGTGCTAATTTCCACACTATTATCTTAAAACCTCTTATTTAGCCTGCCCTCCCCAAAGGACTGCTTTTGGTTTCCAAGTCTTCAGAAGAACAACCCCTCCTCATCAAACTACAGATGCCATAAGGAAAGTGGTAACAGAGTTTGGCACAGAAGAATGTAGGCTCATCTCTCCTCTCTCTCTCTCTCTCTGTCTCTCTCTCTCCCTCCCTCCCTCCCTCCCTCCCTCCCTCCCTCCCTGTCCCTTAATTTCCTCTTCTGCTATGAGTACAGTGATGTTTCACAGCACTGCTAGAGAAATCCATTGCCTTGTAACAGAGCCCTGCTCAGATCATGGAAAGTGTTCAACCAATGGCAGCAACTCTAATGCCCATAGATATTTTGCAATTTACTTGGTATTTCTATATCAAAAAATGGTCAGTAGATTTTTTAATGCTCTCTTATATGGGTATATATTGTGTAAGAGAGCCTGCCAAAATATTTATTGCAAAAGTGTGTAAAGTGCAGTATAAATGGTGTTTTTCAACTTGGGTGATCTTGACCGCCGTCCTGTTTTCTCCTCTTTTGATATATGAATGAATGGCAGTTTTATCACAATCCCCATCCTGTCACTTGCTCTCTCCTATATTTTCTTAAAGTGAGAAATACTGATAAATTCAGATTATTCATTACTAATCCATGGCCTTTGGGTTGGTTTGTCTTGCTTTGTTTTATTTTGCCAATTCCTTTCCTTTTATCTTTTTAGAGTTTAAACACATTCATTCAAGAGAGAGAAATGGGAGTTGCCAATTTTTCCACAGCTTCAGTGGGGATGGTGGGAGTGGAATGTTTTAATGGACTGCTTGAACCAGTAAATTTTAATAGATTCCCCTTCTGCACCAGAAGATGCTCATTTTTACATCCTCTCCCCCCCCCCACTCAATCCCCCCCCAGCCTCTGCAACACACTGGGAGGTGTGGTGGAATGAGACTGTGGAATTAACACCCACAGATGTGCTTCCCAGTTTAAACCCTAGTGATGTTTTTCTGCTGAGAAATTCGTTTTCATGTTCTTCCTCATTTTCAGTTACTAAATTATAACTCAAAATACTTTTGTCTCGAGTGAGCCCCAGTAATATCTACATGTGACAGAGGATCGAGGCATATCCTTAACTTGCCTGAAAATCATAAATCTTACTTCAAAGTTTCTCTGTGTCACATTAGGAATGTGCTATGTCTTATTAAAGTGTCTAGGATTGCTTTTCTTATCTTGTAAGGCATAAGAGCTGTGTGTTTTCCTTTATTTGTGAGGGAAAGTTGCTCTTTTGTGCCAGCTACCCTTCCTGTTGAGTCAATCTTCCCTGGGCCTCATTGCTCAGCTCTAGGAATCTCTTATTGTTCTGCTCCTCTTCTCCCCACCATGGCTCTTGACACCCACAAGGACAGCCCCATCTGTGACCTGATGACTTTTTAAATGTTCAGTAACTAAATTTTTCAAAACTTCATTTCTACATACGAAACATTTTAAAATACAAATAACCAATAATATATTCTTCTGCTAAGGCATATTAACTAAAAAAATTTAAATGAGTTTCTAGAAATAATAATTTCCAAGAAGGAGATAAGGGTGAAATAATGAGAATTTTGTTCATTTATTTATTTTGCTTTTATTTTGAAGATTTTTCAGACATCTGGAGAGGTTGAAATAGTAGGACAATGAACATTTTAACATCTGTAACCTACATTTTGTCACCAGTATCTGTCATATTGGCATAGATTATTGATAAATGAAAATAGATACCTCTATATGTAGACAGACAGGTAAACACAGTACTTATGCCAAACTATTTGGAAATAAGTTGTAGAAAAGAAATGAGAAATGTTATTTGATCCAGGAAGGTCCAGAAAGGTAGCAATTTCCTTTTCCTCTCTTTCAAGACTTTGGGTTAAAGTTAGTCATTTTTTCCTTCATCTATATCTAGCTAAAAATAAAATATAACAAAATACAAATAGGCCCTCCCCCAGGCTTTTCACCATGCTATTTTGGAGTAGAAAGGAAAGCTTGCCTGACTGTTTTAGCCAACAGTGAATGCTTGATGTAAGCACCACTGTCTATTTCTGGACAGGGACCAGCCTTGAGGACCATGGTCCCTGACTTCATAGCGACCAGGACTATAAGAAGCAAAGCAGATGAGTTTCTATCAGCTACAAAGGGCATGCCATAGATCTACATCTGTCCACATATTCCAACAGCAGTAGGGGTGGACCTCTCTACTGTCTCCAGAAGGAAAGCCATAGCTTCACACTTTCCTCTTCTAGGGTGTATGTAAGCAAGGTATGATGTAGATCAACACCAACAGTGACTGCTGTTTCATTTTGCTTCCTTTTAGCTTACTGTTACTTTGTTGTTGGCCTAAACTGTAAAATTGTTTAATAAAACATGTTTCTTGGATTTTATAGCGATATGTGTCTTCATTCTGCCACCTTAAAACTAGGCAAATATTTAGAATTAGAGTTTTATGAAGTCTAAATGCAGGAAAATACCATCACAATAGCAATCAAACAAATTATGGAATATAAATATTTAGGTGATATTATTTTATCTGAAATCTATCTCTAAAAAATCAGTTTTTCTCTAACTGAGCACCTTTTCGTTATGCTCTGAGTATATTTCATTCCAATAAATCATTGTTTCTAATGCATGTGTTGTATCAAGTCTAAAGTATCAATTAAAAGGATGTAATCAAATGTTTATACTTGCAAATTACACTTCTTAGAAAGTCTAAGTATTACTTACAGAAAGTGGAGCGGTTCCATGGACTACTACTAAATAGAGGCAGGTGACCTGGATTTTATTTCAGGCTTTTGCCATTTTGAGCTGCGTGAGCATAGATTAATTTCATTTAAATTTATTTTCTTAAAACAATCAAGTTAGATCTCTTTGATGGTAAAGTCTAAAATTCAGGAATTAAGAACTTTCCAAAGTCAAACTAATGAACTATAACAGCAGTCTCACTATACTTCACTGACAAGGTTTTGCCTTTTTTAGTAGTCTCTGATTAACACAGAAGGCAATATATGTGAAATAAGGTAGCCCATCATCTCACAGCTCAAGTGAAATATTTGTGCAGACTTAAAAAGAAAAAAAATATGAAAAGGCAAAGTCTTCATATATCAGGACTTTATGATGCAGAGTATTTGCTAACATGGGGATATAGTTTTGTTTTGTTTTGTTTTCCCCGTTCGGTGTGTGCTGTATATATATGTTATAATTGCTCTGTTTCCAAGTACATGGCAGTGGACTTCCAAGTCAGGTGCTTTTCCTGGGCTGGTTCTACCCTTCCGTTGAGATAATGTCCCTTCCTGAACCTGGAACTCAACTAGGTTGGCTGACCAATAATCTACAAGAACCCTTCTGTCTCAGCTCCCCTCTTGCTAAGCACTGCGAGGTTTATAGTGGTTAATAGACAGTTCATGCTCCCATGCCTAGCTTTGCAGCTGAATGCTAAGGATCTGAATTTATATACACATGCTTGCACACAGGCACGCCAATCAACTGAGAAGTTTCCCTAGACATGGATATAACACCCTGGGACTTGTTGAAAAGTATTTGCTCAAATTTCTTTAAAGTATCTATTGCTTTCCTCTCCTAGGTGCAACTGGTAAGCACAAAGGTATATTTGGAGTCAGGTTCATAGATTTTATTTTCCAATAAAACCTCCATCTTAAACTTCTGAGTTTAAGCAAATTGTTTAGGTATTACATTAAATTCCATGAAATAGGATAAGCTAAGCACTAAGTAAAATCTTGAAAGCACAATCCAAATAGAGAATCTGGGGTGTCTGCAACCACCAATTACCAGTTGAACTGGCTTTCATGGGACATTCTTCAGCATCCTCTGAGAAGTTAGTAGCTTCCATTAACCCTCAGAGGAAGACCCAAAAGTTAACAGTAGAGCTGTCTGGGAAGCCCAAATCAGGATTGCTGTACTCTGAGGGAAAACAAAGTGTTCTTTTATATATATATAAACAATTTAAAAAAATTTTTTTATTTAATACTTTATTTACATTTCAAATGTTTTCTGCTTTCCAGGTTTCCCGTTGGAAATCCCATATTCCATACCCCCGCCCCTGCCTCTGTGAGGGTATTACCCCACCCACCTACCTACTCCCCTCTTCCCTCCCTGGCAATCCCCTATACTGGGGCATCTAATGCTCTCAGGTCCAAGGGCCTCTACTCTGATAGTCAACAAGGCCCTCCTTAGCCACTTATGTGGCCAGTACCATGGGCCCCTCTATATGCATTCTTTGGTTGGTGGTCCAGTCTCTGGGAGCACCAGGGGGCATGACCAGTTGACACTGTTGCTCCCTCCCCATGGGGCTGCAAACTCCCTCAGTTCCTTCAGTCCCTTCTCCAACTCCTCTATCTGAGACACCATGCTCAGTCCAACAGTTGCTGTGAATTGAATCATGGGTTTTCTGAACTTTTGGGCTAATATTCGCTTATCAGTGAGTCCATATCATGTTTGTTCTTTTGTGACTTAGTAACCTCACTCAGGATGATATTTTTGGGTTCCATCCATTTGCCTGTGAATTTCATGAAGTCATTGCTTTTAATAGCTGAGTAGTATTCCATTGTGTAAATGTACCACATTTTCTGTATCCATTCCTCTGTTGAGGAACATCTGGGTTGTTTCCAGCTTCTGGCTATTATAAATATGGCTGCTATGAACATAGAGGAGCATGTATCTTTATTACATGTTGGAGCATCTTCTGGGTATATGCCTAGGAGTGGTATAGCTGAGTACTCAGGAAGTATTATGTCCAATTTACTGAGGGTCCACCAAACTGATTTCCAGAGTGGTTGTACCAGCTTGCAATCCCACCAACAATGGAGGAGTGTTCCTCTTTCTCCACATCCTGCCAGCATTTGCTGTCACCTGAGGTCTTTTGTTTTGTTTTTTTTTGGTTTTTTTTTTTTGTTTTTTTTTTTGTTTTTTTTGAAACAGGTTTTCTCTCTATAGTCCTGGCTCTCCTGGAACTCTCTCTGTAGACCAGGCTGGCCTCGAACTCAGAAATCTGCCTGCCTTTGCCTCCCAAGTGCTGGGATTAAAGGCATGCGCCACCACTGCCCAGCCCTGAGTTTTTGATCTTAGCCATTCTGACTGGTGTGAGGTGGAATCTCAGACTAGTTTTGATTTGCAATTCTCTGATGACTAAGGATGTTGAACATTTCTTAGGTGCTTCTCAGCCCTTCGAGTTTCCTGAGTTGAGAATTCTCTGTTTAGCTCTGTTCCCCATTTTTTGATAGGATTATTTGGTTTCCTGGAGTCTAACTTCTTGAGTTCTTTGTATATATTAGATGGTAGGTATCTATCAGATGTAGGATTGGTAAAGATCTTTTCCCAGTCTGTTGGTTATCTTTCTGTCCTATTGAAAGTGTCCTTGGCCTTACAGAAGCTTTGTAAATTTATGAGGTCCCATTTGTCGATTCTTGATCTTAGAGCATAAGCCATTGGAGTCCTGTTCAGGAACTTTTCCACTGTACCCAGGTGTTCGAGAGTTTTCCCCACTTTCTCCTCTATTAGATTCAGTGTATCTGGTTTTATGTGGAGGTCCTTGATCCACTTGGGTGTGAGCTTTGTACAGGGAGATAGTAATGGATCAGTTTGCATTCTTCTATATGTTGGCTGCCACTTGAGCCAGCACCATTTGTTGAAAATGCTGTCTTGTTTCCACTGGATGGTTTTAACTCCTTTCTCAAAGATCAAGAGACCGTAGGTGTGTGGGTTCATTTCTGGGTCTTCAGTTCTATTCCATTCATCTACCTGCCTGTCACTGTACCAATACCATGAAGTTTTTTTTATCACTACTGCTCTGTAGTACAGCTTGAGGTCAGGAATACTGATTCCCCCAGAAGTTCTTATGTTGTTGAGAATAGTTTTTGCAATCCTGGGTTTTTTGTTATTCCAAATGAATTTGAGAATTGCTCTTTCTAAGTCTATGAAGAATTGATTTGGAATTTTGATGGGGATTGCATTGAATCTGTAGATTGCTTTTGGCAAGATGGCCATTTTTACTGTTTTAATCCTGCAAATACATGAGCATGGGAGGTCTTTCCATCTTTTGAGGTCTTCTTCAATTTCATTCTTCAGAGACTTGAAGTTCTTGTCATACAGATCTTTCACTTGTTTGGTTAGAGTCACACCAAGATACTTTATATTGTTTGTGAGAATTATGAAGGGTTTCATTTCCCTAATTTCTTTCTCAGCCTGCTTATCCTTCAAGTATAGGAAGGCTACTGATTTATTCAAGTTAATTTTATATTTGGCCACTTTGCTGAAGTTTTTTTATCAGCTGTAGCAGTTCTCTGGTGGAGTTTTTCAGATCACTTAAGTATACAATCATATCATCTGCAAATAGTGATATTTTGATTCCTTCCTTTCCAATTTGTATCCATTTGACCTCCTTTTGTGGTCTAATTGCTCTACCTAGAACTTCAAGTACTATATTGAATAGATAGGGAGAGTGGACAGCCTTGTCTAGTTCTTGATTTTAGTGGGAATTCTTCAAGTTTCTCCCCATTTAGTTTGATGCTGGCTACTGGTTTGCTATATATTGCTTTTACTATGTTTAGGTATGGGCCTTGCATTCCTGGTCTTTCTAAGACTTTTATCATGAAGGGATGTTGAATTTTGTCAAATGCTTTTTCAGCATCTAATGAAATGACCGTGTGGTTTTTTTATTTGAGTTTGTTTATGTAGTGGATTACATTGATAGATTTCTGGGTATTAAATCATCCCTGCATCCCTGGGATGAAGCCTACTTGATCGTAACGAATGAACGTTTTGATGTGTTCTTGGATTCGGTTTGCAAGAATTTATTGTGTATTTTTGCATCAATATTCATAAGGGAAACTGGTCTGGAGTTTTCTTTCTTTGTTGGGTCTTTGTGAGATTTTGGTATCAGTGTAACTGTGGCCTCATAGAATGAATTAGGTAGTGTTCCTTCAGTTTCTGTTTTGTGGAATAGTTTGAAGAGTATTGGTATTAGGTCTTCTTTGAAGTTCCAATAGAATTCTGCACTAAACCCGTCTGGTCCTGGGCTTTTTTTGGTTGGGAGACTTTTAATGACTGCTTCTATTTCTGTAGGGGTTATGAAACTGTTTAGCTGATTTATCTGATCCTGACCTAACTTTGGTACTTGGTATCTGTCTAGAAACTTGTCCATTTCATTCAGATTTTCCAATTTTGTTGAGTATAGGCTTTTGTAGTAGGATCTAATGATTTTTTTGAATTTCCTCAGATTCTGTTCTTATATCTCCCTTTTCATTTCTGATTTTGTTAATTTGAATACTGTCTCTGTGCCCTCTGGTTAGTCTAGCTAAGGGTTTATCTATCTTATTGATTTTCTCAAAGAACCAGCTCCTGGTTTTGTTGATTCTTTGTATAGTTCTTTTTGTTTCTACTTGGTTGATTTCAGCCCTGAGTTTGATTATTTCTTGCCTATTACTCCTGTTGGATGTATTAGCTTCTTTTTGTTTTAAAGCTTTTCAGTTAAACTGCTAGTGTATGCTCTCTCCAGTTTCTTTTTGGAGGCACTCAGAGCTATGAGTTTTCCTCTTAACACTGCTTTCATTGTGTCCCATAAGTTTGGGTATATTGTACTTTCATTTTCATTAAATTCTAGGAAGTCTTTGATTTCTGTCTTTAATTCTTCCTTGATCAAGTTATTATTGCGTAGAGCATTGTTCAGCTTCCATGTGTATGTGGGCTTTCTATTGTTTTTGTAGCCATTGAAGACCAGCCTTAATCCATAGTGACCTTACAGGAGGCATGGGATTATTTCAATCTTCTTATAACTGTTGAGATTTGTTTTGTGACCAATTATATGGTCAGTTTTGGAGAAGGTACCATGAGGTGCTGAAAAGAAGTTTTATTCTTTTGATTTAGGATGAAATGTTCTATAGATATCTGTTAAATCCATTTGGTCCATATCATCTGTTAGTTTCACTGTGTCTCTGTTTAGTTTGTGTTTCCAAGATCTGTCCATTGCTGTGAGTGGGATGTTGAAGTCTCCCACTATTATTGTGTGAGGTGCAATCTATGCTTTGAGCTTTAGTAACGTTTCTTTTATGAATGTGGGTGCCCTTGCATTTGGAGCATAGATGTTCAGAACTGAGAGTTCTTCTTGGTAGATTTTTCCTTTGATGAGGATGCAGTGTCCTTCCTTATTTTTTGATGACTTTTGGTTGAAAGTTGATTTTATCTGACATTAGAATGGCTACTCCAGCCTGTTTCTTGGGACCATTTGCCTGGAAAATTGTTTTCCAGCCCTTTACTCTGATGTAGTGTTTGTCTTTATCCCTGAGGTGCGTTTCCTGTATGCAGCAACATGATGGGTTCTCTTTATGGATCCTGTCTCTTAGTCTAAGTCTTTTTATTGGGGAATTTTGTCCATTGATGTTAAGAGATATTAAGGAATAGTGATTGTTGTTTCCTGTTATTTTCAATGTTATTTTTATGTTTTTGTGGCTATCTTCTTTTGAGTTTGTTGAAAGATTACTTTCTTGCTTTTCATAGGGTGTAATTTCCCTCCTTGTGCTGGCATTTTCCAACTATTATCCTTTGTAGGGCTGGGTTTGTGGAAAGATATTATGCAAATTTGGGTTTTGTCATGGAATATCTTTGTTTCACCATCTATAGTAATTGAGAGCTTTACTGGGTATAGCAGCCTGGGCTGGCACTTGTGTTCTCTTAGGGTCTGTATGAGCTCTGCCCAGGATCTTCTAGCTTTCATAGTCTCTGGTGAGAAGTCTGGTGTAATTCTGATAGGTCTGCCTTTATATGTTACTTGACCTTTTTTCCCTTACTGCTTTTAATATTCTTTCCTTGTTTTGTGCATTTGGTGTTTTGACTATTGTGTGGCAGGAGGAATTTCTTTTCTG
>CM052705.1:45519423-45539903 GCA_028551405.1 Uromys caudimaculatus | reverse complement strand
TTTTTAGATCCTGGATGGTTTTTTCATTTCCTTTGCCTGTTTGATTGTGTTTTTCTGTATTTCCTCTTTAAGGGCTTCTAGTTGTTTACCTTTGTTCCCTTGTATTTCTTTAAGGGAGTTATTTATTTCCATTTTAAAGTCTTCTATCATCATCATGAGAAGTGATTTTAAAACTGAGTCTTCCTTTTCTGCTGTGTTGGGGTATCTAGGGCTCGTTGTGGTGGGAGTACTGGGTTCTGATGATACCAAGTTGCCTTGGTTTCTGTTCCTTATATTCTTGCCCTTGCCTTTTGCCCTCTGGTTATCTCTGGTGTTAGCTGGTCTTGCTCTCTCTGACTGTGGCTTGTCCCTTCTGAAGGCCTTTTCATCAGTACTCCTTGGAGACCAGCTCTCTCTGAGAGGAATTTGGGTTTGGAGAGCTATGGTACAGGGTCAGCTCTGGTGTGCAGACAGAAACCAGAAGGATCCTGTCCCCAGCTGTTCTTTGTTTCCTATGTCCTGATGGCTCTGCAAGGGTCCCTCTTGATTAAGGAATTTCAACAGAAGTGGTGGTCTTCCTGTGTTCAAAGGTGTGTTAGCCCTCCTGGGATACCAGCTCTCTCCTGGCACTGAGCATGGAGCCCTGTGTCACAGGATCAGCTCCTGGCCCTCAGAAGGAAATCAGAAGGCCACTCCTCAGTCCCTGTGTCCTTAGGGTTCTGGGTGGGTCTATCTGAGCAGAGCTGGCCTTATCCCTGATCACAGGCTTGTCCACACTCCTGGGAGGGTAGCTCTTTCCCTCTGCTATTTGGGTATGGAACAGTGTGGCACAGACCATAGGTGTAATCTGGAAGTCTCCTGTCCCAGGCTGTTCCTCTGTCCCAGTGTCCTACACATTCAAGGCGGGTCCCGGTGAGCAGTGGTGCCTGTCTTACTTCCACTTACTGGCTTGTCCACACTCCCTGGATGCTAGCTTTCTCCCTGTGCTATTAGGTTATGCAGCTCTGTGGCACAGGCTGGGGTTCCCTGCCACAGAAGGAGTCAAAGTGTTCTTTAATCTTTGTAAGTAGTTCAGAATGTATTTTACAGTTGTTTGGGGGCAAACATAGGATGTCTGGAAGTTACATTTGTAACACATATGCAAAGTCAAATCCACTACTATGAATCAGTAATGAAACAACCAAAGTTCTTCAGGGCTTTGGGCATAATTATTATGCATGTTCAGTAACCTTAACATGATACAAGTGGGGAATTCTATAAAACTGCTCTATTCACAAATTCCTTAAAATTACTTTGTAACATTAGCTTTAGGCTATACATATGAGTCATTAATGAAACATAAATTAATTGTGTGTTTTGGCATGTGTTCTAACTTAGTGTTCTATTGCTATGAAGAGACGCCATGATAGCAGCTCTGAAAAGAGAAAGCATTTGTCTGGGAACTTGCTTACAGGTTCAGAAGTCTGTTATCATCATGGCAGGGAGCATGAAGGTATTTAGGCAGGTGTTAGGCAGGTGCTGGAGCAGTAGTTGAGAGGGACATCATGGTCCATAAGCAGAAAGAGAAACTCTGGGCATGGCAATGATGTGTGAAATATTAAATCCCACCCCCAGTGACACAATTCCTTCAACAAGGCCATACCTCTTAATCCTTTAAATTGGACCATTCCCTGGTGACTGAGCATACAGATATATGAATCTAGGGAGACTCATTAAACCATCACAGATATCTTATTAAACCATCCTAAGATATCTAATTCTGCACATGAAAACAGTCCCCCAACACACACACGCACACACACACACACACACACACACACACACACGCACACCATACACACACATACATACACATACACATATGCATAAACTTGTCCACACATGCACAGAATTTGAAACACTTTTGATCCAAAGCATTTTAGATAAAGGTAACTCAACCTTTACTGAAAAAACAAAATCAAATTATTTTTACTTGTGCCTAAAAGAAAACTTCCAGCACTAAGGTCAGATAAATATGCAGCATGTTTCTATAAGAATTCAGTCTGCAAGGATAGGTCTGGTATTTAAATTCCAAATCTGACTCTCATTTGCTGAGTTTATGTTGAATAAAATATTTAGTTTCTGTTTATCATTTTTTTTATCACAAAAACATCAATGCCAATGGAACTTGGCTCATGGCATTGCTATAGGGATGAAATTAACACATGTAAAGTACTTCCTCTGGCATATAGTAAGTGATGCATAATATTGCTATTTGTAAAATTTTAGTGGGTGTATAATAAGAGCATGGGAAAGGTTTAACTAAAGATAGAAAAGAGTGTTTTTAACTTGAAAAATAACTCAATAAGTAGCAATCACAGTGTGCATGAACAGCTGAAAACCCAAAAGGCAAATCAAAAAGGCTAGAACACTGCCCTTAGATGCTATAAGAGCATGCAACACATTTACTAAGATTAATCTAAAAATTTCCATTTATAGGTGGACATATTTCATTTGGGGACATATTTCTGTTCAGAAATTGCTTGTGTGTATAAACCAGACTGGAAGAACAATTATTGAATTGATTTTTTAAAAATAAAGTGTAGTTTTTCTTTAGAATCTCTTAAGGAAAATGCAGCAAGAAGATAATGAGAAAGGACCAAACAGATGGCTTCCTCTGAGATTTGCCAAACTTTTACAGCATCATTATGATAGATTTCCATTTGGGTCTACACAGTTTAAAAGAAGTGGGACATTTGGATCCAGAAGAGAGCAGAGATGATTAAAGAGTTGGAAACCCAGGCTTAAGAGGAAGGGATCATGGAAATGATGCTAGTTGGCCAAAAGAGGAGAAGGCTGTGGGTGACTTAATTACACCCTCAGTGTATATAATCTCCCATATAAATGGATTGGGGAACAGATGTTCCCTAGCAAAACAGAGCAGGATGGAAGGAGCACTCTGGCTTCTGTCTATGAAGAGTTGTTATTTAATTCTTCCTGACTTGGATACTGTATTAAGAGCTAAGGATTCATTGATAGATAATTCACATAGTCATAAAAATACACTGAGTAAAAATTTTCCTTTTGTTTAAGAATCATATTTGCAACATACTTAGGGGTCATTGCTCAGCAAAGTGCTGGAAAAGCAACAAGGTAGGAAGGCAGGTGTGGAGCCTTTACATCACAGTTGGTATTGCACAAAGATGCCAAGAGTTTGACAACCCAGAAAAGATCTCTGTAGGAGTAGGCTTGCTGATGGTCATCCAAATGACTGCCAAAGGCAAGTGTGGGTGTGTATTAAAAGTGGTAATAGAGGTACTGGGTGCTGAGAGAGGCCTGCATTTAGCAGGGAAGAAAGCAAAGTAGATCTTCCAGCTTGAGAATTCATGTAATGAGCAGACTCCTCTTTGGGGACCCTAACTCTCAAGAACTCATCCTTGATGTCTTCCCATTTTCAGAGCTCAATAAAAAGACTCACAGTTTAAAATCTTCTGATAAGTGTTTTTTATGGGTCCATCAGCATATAGAAGCCATGGCCAAGATTGTACCTTATGCTAACAGCTGAACTTGGTAGTGTAAAAGTCACCCACATGGTACTGGTTTTGAAGATATGAAAGGGGCATAGAAAACAGTTGGACTTGGTACTGTATGGCAGAGCTAGAGTCTCTGAGGAGAGTCTAGAAGAGATTATTAGTGAAAAGGCAGTCAAGTTTCAGCAAGGGATCCCAACAGTTTTGGAGATGACAGTGCCATGGGATAACCACCAAGAACAGCATCAAGAGTGGAGTAGAGCCAGCCAAAGTCTGTGTGCTGCAGAAGGCAGAGCTGGAGAAGTGACCCTAAGCCCCTTGGAGGAGCCCAGAAGATTATGAATGAATCCCAGAGAGTTGAATTATTTATACTGTTGGAATTTGGTTTTGCTTTGTTCAGATTGTGAGTGTGCCCTGGTTCTTCCCTCTTGAGAGTATTTAATTTAATTTTGATCTTTACAGGAGCCTACAGTTGAGAGACTTTGAACTTTTAAAAGATATTTTGGATTTTTAAAGAGATTGGATATTTCAAAGAGACTAGACTTTTGTTGTGTTTGAATTTGTAAGGACTATGTGACTTTTAAATTATGTTTTATAGTGTGATATTAACATTAACATCTCATCTTGGGAATAAATGAGAAAGAAAAGGCTCTAATTGAAACGTGATGTGTTTGTGAATCAAGTTGACAAGGGGTCAGTTGTACAGGCTAATTTTGTGTCAACTTGACACAAACTAGAGTCATCATGAAGGAGGGAACCTTAGTAGAGACAGCGCCTCCATAAGATCAGGTTTTAAATCAACTTCTGATACAGTTCTGGCTTGAGTGGCAACGTTTCCTGAAATGCCATCCAGGCACATTTTCTCAGCAAGATGTCACTAATAAAAGATCATTCTAATGCATAATTTGGAACTGATTGGAAATACTTTTAGAAAGTTTGAAAACTATTTTGGGTTGTATTTCTCCCCAAAAAGCAGATGTTGAGATAATTATTTTAGTCCACATATTTGTCAAGTAACCTTTGGATATTTTGGTAAAGAACGGAGGATGGAGCCTGTTAGAATACATTTAGGAACAGGCTGAGCAACCTGTCAGCTGAGGTTATCAGCTGAGACATGAGTATTTCCTACTAACTTCTCTCCTTAAAACACAAAGGCTGGGTGCTGAGGAAACAGTTGATCTTCTGTGGCATCTACAATAGAATGTAAGCAGTGTCTTTCATGAAAGCCTTAAAAAGTATGAGCCCTGAAGAGACTACTTACCAGCTAATCCTTTTAGGAAATTACTGGAAATGTAGTGTCCTCACTTCATTCTTTGCTGTTGTAATTAAATAACCTGACAGAAACCCACTTAGAGGAGAAAGGATTTACTTATAGTTCAGCATCCCAAGTGACAGTCTATTACTAGCAGAAATTCAAAGCAGAAACTTGAAGCAGTTGTTCACATCCACAGTCAAGAGCAAGAGCAAATGAATGGTTGACATTTAACTCACTTTTTCCCGTTTTCTACAGTCCAGGACCCAACCCCAGGTAATGTAGCTGCCCACTTTTAGGCTGGATCTTCCTGTATCAGTTAACACAGTCAAGACAATTCCCAATAGGCCTAGCTGATTTAGATAGTCTCTCATTCATACTTCCCAAGGGATTCTACATTGTATTAGCTTAAACTATCCATCCCAGGTGGTGATCGGATTTATAATTTGAATGATCCAGGTATCTTGAAAAAAAAATGTAATGCTACTTCGAAACAAAAGTAAGCCATTATTCAGTTACAAAGAAAGAAATTTATCAAAAGATATTCTGAATTTGAATATTTATGAAGTATATTGTTAAGCACTACATGACTCTTTATTATTAACTGGAAAGGGGTATGGCTAAAGAAATGTGCCATTAGGTGAAGGTGTCATATAAACACTCAAGCATGTAGATACATAAACTAAGCAGGCTGTGACATCATTGAGTGATATAGTCATGGAACTGCTATCTTATTTCTGGTCCATCACTGAAGAAAATTGTTATACATCTTGAAACTGTGTTTTTTAAAGACTTGTACTCAAAATTTAACACAGACTATGTTCACTTGTAACCTGCTATGATAAAGCCAGCTAGATTCTATTGTATGGATGTCTTAGCACATTTTTTGAGCATAGTGTAAATACGTTTTCTTTACTGCAAAGACCAAAACATTTCCAGCTTTGCAAAGAATATTAACAGGCTCACACATTTGAAAGGTATATATTGAACTCCAGGGCTTTCCACTCAAAGTCAACCTGACTGTATAGAACTGGAGACCAAGAAGACAGAATGAGCCAGAAGGTGCTTGCATATGCATACACACACACACACACACACACACACACACACACACACACACACACACACACACACAGTCCCCAGAAAGAATCTTTATACTAACAAATGGCCATCCTCTTGCTGATGGCAGAAATGGGGCCCATTAAGCTGGATCCACGCCAGGCAGTGGTGGCGCACGCTTTTAATCCCAGCACTTGGGAGGCAGAGGCAGGCGGATTTCTGAGTTCGAGGCTAGCCTGGTCTACAGAGTGAGTTCCAGGACAGCCAGGGCTACACAGAGAAACCCTGTCTCAAAAAACCAAAAAAAAAAGCTGGATCCACATATGCTTTGTAAAGTAAGATCTGTTTCAATCGTGTCTCATAGCTTATAAATGTTTTGTTGTACACATTGACTCATCTAATCCTAAAGACATGCAGGGTAAAAATTATTATAATTCTTCACTCATGTCAAAAGCATGATTTAATGCAGATGAAATTCTCTGCTAGTGAGCAAGTACTGACAGAGCACTAACTCATTTCTTAGGAAAGTCATGTTAGAGGGTGGATTCAGTGTTGAATGTAGAATGATCTAATATGTATTGATTTTCCTTTAAAATTTAGCTAAGGCAAAATTCCAAAGCACCAATTTTTATTAGAAATATGACTGGAAGTTTGCTTGCTTTCTTTGAGTACACAACTATTTTTGTGTGTTCTTCTGAATCCAATACAACTAGAATGCTGTTTGCTAAGTGTAACGTATTTACCCCCAAACAAAGACACTAAAGCAATGACTGCTATCTCGGTTACCTGGATTAAAGATCTGGAAGCAATTTAACTATGATACAATTTGTCACTTGAGGGAGTAGTCATCCTCTCTAGTCACACATATATTTCTCCGCCCACTGAATAATACGAATAATATTCTTCTGGCATGGCGGCTGTTCTTCGTAGAGAGAGAGAGAGAGGAGAGAGAGAGAGAAACAGAGAGACAGAGACAGAGACACACAGAGAGAGATAGAGACAGAAAGAAACAGAGAGAGACAGAGAGAGACCCTAGAAAGAACCCCAGGCACTTGCCACATTCTTTTACAACCTAACTTCAGCAACATTAAACTATTGCTTTTATAGACTGTGACCACATAGGCAAAGTCCTGGAATGGTAGAAGAAGAGACTAAAAAGGATGGGATGATGGATGGGGGCCGACATTGAAGGCTGCCTGCTACAGTAAAAGTACACACAGGAAGGGACCACAGTTGAATGTAAAGTATGTAATTCTTTATTCCTAGTATATCATGTTAGTCCTTTCCCCATTAGACTGAGCTCATAGCAGATTCTAATACAGAATTAAAAAAACATGAAGACTCTCTCCCTCTACTCAGTACAATCTAGTAGTACAAATATACCAAAGAATATAACATAAAATAAATAAAAGGTCAATTAAAGGAGTACCCAATACTGTAATGCAGTTCACACAGTGATATAGCGCTGCGGTACATTCAGGGACCCGCAAGACGTAGACGCCAGGGTGATGTTCCAAGTAGATTCTTCTGAAGTGAATGTCTCAAAGTAAAACGTATCCCAAAGAGAACAGAAAATGTAAGAGTTGACAGTGAGCATCTTACCAAGATTCTGCATCATCCTTTGGAAGTAAATCAGGGAAAAGAAATTACATGTAGGTTTGAGGTAACTTGGTATAAGCAAAGCTATTATGAAGCGCCTATTAAATGTGTATCTGCAAGGAAAGAAAATGTCAGGATAGACCAAATGTCCTCTTGAGTTGTTCCAGTGGCTGCCTATCAATTAACAGGTAAAATAAATTGTTTATCCTGAAAATGAAGACCCTGTTTTCTGGACCTGCACCTGAGATCTCACCACCCAGCACCTCACTGCTCTCATGCCCCTTTCCTGGTCCTCTACCATAGTGTTCCAGCTGCCTGTCTTCTTTGCATCCCAGGAACAACAAGCAAGGCACAGCCTGAGAACCACGCCCTTCACCCATTCTAATCCACCACCATCAGGGTGAATCTCTTCCTTCGCCAATCTAGTCCTCACTTTCCTAAGTCCAGCTCAAAGGCCACTTTGTTTAGAGAGTTCTCAGATTCTTCTTTTCTTCACCTGTCCTCATTACCACCCAGACTAGCAATGTAAATGTGTGCAATGTGCAGTGTGTAGTTGCAGTGTGCAGTGTGCCACCTACTAAGTGAATTAAGGAAATCTATTTTGAACATCCCAGTCTCACAACCACTGACATAGTTTATTTAACATCTTTTTTACCTTGCAAAGGAAAAGGCGATAGATAAAAACAGGCCAAATAACTGAGGATGCATCTTTCAATACTAGTTGGGCCTTAATTTGGTGGACTTTATCAGCTATTATTTTATATTTTTAGTCATTTCCCTTGAAGTCCGAAATCATTTCTAGCTTGTCATGGTGACCTATACACACTCAATTCCTCAAAAATTATTTAGGTGAAAGAGATTGGACTATATAATAGGCAGCAAAAAGAAGTTTCTCTGTACACTCTGCCTCACCCCAGGAAAGGTGACCCTGATGGCCTTGTCACTTTAGTTAATGTATGTGAATTGAAAATAATATAAGTCTGGATGGCTCAATTATACACACCACAGATCTTTCTACTCTTCTTTTAGGTACAAATTTCAAACTACTCTCTCCAAAGCCATATACCAAGCCCAAGGGTTTCAGTGTCACCAGTCACTGTCCAGATGCAAATTATCCCATGGTCCCACATAATAGATGCTAGTCTGTCACTTTGCTTTTAACCAAAAAAGAAAGCTTTGAAGATGGAGAAATCCAACGCTGAAATCTTAATAGCCCTGGGGCTCAGAGACTTAACACAAAGAAATGCCATTCATTAAAAGAATATTCATAGCCTTGGTGGGAAAACTACTGCCAAAATTCTGATTAATTACAGTTGTTGAAGAAGTTGCAGAAAAAAATGCATCATGAGCCCTCGACTAATCAAAGACAGTGATTTGAATGAGTCACCCTAGAGTTAACGGCGAGTATTGGTCAAGTTCTCATAACTCAAAATAACAACAAAGACTATGAGAGATCACATTCCCCCTAAAGAATGCTGGACTGGCTATTGATAGATAGAGGATAATTCTTTTCGTTGTATAAAAATGCTCATAAAGTCTAAATGTTACTATGCTTTGATTCCCCCACCCCCAAAAGTTTATAGTAACCTACTAAGGAAAGCTAAAACCTATAATTAGTATTCATAAAGTAAAAAGGGCTAAAATATCAGGAATATGAATAAAGCAACATTGCTATGAAGAATCTATCTGATGATCCAGTAGCAGTCTACATGGCTACCTCTAATGGGTAACCAAGATCCTATCTGGATGCCTAGCAAAGGCAAGGGCACCTTTCTAAACCACTTCAGAAAGATCTGCTACTCGTTCTATAGACAAGAAGAATACTTCATGGATATAGATAGACATCCTGATAAGGCTTCAGGAAGTAACTGACCCTAGGAGCTTGCTGTGTCCATGGGTTCCCACGTGAGGCAAAGGGTACACATGAAATTAGACTTGTTGCTGACTTGAAAGCTAACTCTCTAGAATGTGACCACTAGTCTTGGTCTTCCTTCCATCTTTGAATTCACAACTTCATTTAGATGCTACTTTTCACACAAAGATTATCTGTATTCATATTTTTATAGACTAGTTCTTTGAAAAATAGCTTCACTGGTTTTCAATGTAGAGTTTATGGAATATGTGTTGGGCCTAAAGATGTCATCTCTTAGTGTGTGTCCTGACTGAGCTAACATTATCCAACTGGTCTGCTAACTAAGACTGTATTCTAATCTTGCTAAAGCCGTATTATAATAGATTTGCCGACATAAAATTTCTCATTAAAAATAGATAGTGGTTCTAAGTCAAAACTTTTAATCAAGTGCTATGCTGTGAGGATTACATTTTCTTGATATGAGCTTCTAACCAAAAAAAAAAAAAAAAGTAAAATTAAGCAATATATTTCAATCACAATGAAAATTTTTCCTTTCTCCCTCTTCACTAAAGAACAGAGAAGGGAAAGGGAGTAGGTTGAGGAAATTTAAAAAAATTAATTATGTATGAATGACATAAGAAAACATGTCATTCAGGGGCTGACAAGTTGGCTCAAAGGTCATCAGCACTGACTGCTCTTCCAGAGGACTCTGGTTCAATTCCTAGCACCCATATGGCAGCTCAAAACTGTCTGTAACTCCAGCTCCAGGGGATCTGTCACCATCACATGACATACATGCAAACAAACACCACTGCACATAAAAATTAAAAAAGAATCATCAAATTTTTTAAAAAATAAACACTAATGTGTATGATAACTGAAAAATAAAATTTAAAATCAATACTCATATTACTGTAGCATTATCCATTATTATGTCTTATTTCTGGACTGACACAGATTTAATAAAGTTTGTGTTGGGATATTATCCCATCTTACTTCTCTAAACAATGAAACAGCATGAGGAGTGATGCATATAGACCCCTGAATTGGGAGTAGAATAGTCATGCAGCCCCAATAGCAGCAAAATAAACCTCAAGGCTAGAACTGGAGTGATGATAGCTCAGCTGTTAAGAGCACTGATTGCTTTTCCAGGGTTCCTGAGTTCAATTCTCAGCAACTACATGGTGGCTCACAACCATCTGTAATGGGATCTGATGCCCTCTTGTAGTATGTCTGAAGTCAGCTACAGTATACTCATATACATAAAAACAAAAACATAAACTAAAGGCTAAAGCAAGTTGGCTTTTCATAGAGCTTAGCACTATTGTTAAGATAATATACACCGGTCATTTGCTAATCAGTAGCTACCTTGAGGTCACTGTAACCTGCCATTCTGCACACCTTATCTTCCTTACTTTCTGCTGCTATTAAGCATTTATGATTTTCCAGCTTTTATTGATAGGCTTGAAGCTGTGGCTCTGAACCATGGTGAAGTGCTTTAGGACTGGTAAAAAGGATATGCAAGCCAAATTTCATTGAGTCCCATTCTTCAGTATAAAACTATAGCTTCTGGGTTTACATAGGGTTAAGATACACACATCAAAAGTAGAGAAGGCATTGACAAATTAACCTATTGATAATCACTGTCCTCGAGTGTGGGTTGTTTAATACACGTGAGCCTAACACTGGTGGGACACTACAGCTTGGTGCTTTTAACCAGGTAGATTACCTTATTGTATATTTCTTTCCTAGGAATGGCAGAAGCTTTACTACTGGGTAGTTTTTGATGAATATTTATTTCTTTTTCAAGTCAAACCATTTTAAGTTAATGACTGGTGGCACTGTGGCTTGATTAGACATGAAAGGAACATTAGCCTTCACAACCAAGTATATACCCTGCAAAGCCCACCAAACCCCAACAAAATATATTAATAAAAATATAGGTCCAAGGTCCACTGTTTTATAATCTTAATAGTCCTAAATATTTGATGAATGCCACCCACTTTTAAAGTAATAATGGTTTATTGTGGCTCTACACAAGTTGAACTCTTAGATCAAAGAAAATGATGTGTTGGCTCTCCCTACTTTCCCACATTGAATATTAACATTTTCTAAAAATACATTGCTGCAGGAAATGTGAATTCTTTTGCAAATCTACTATTACATATGTTGTTATTTCTTATTTTCTTTTAATGAAAGGACTATTCAAATCAGGTAGGTTTTTTTTAGCATTCTAGAAAAAAAAAAAAAAAACAGTTGCCTGTTTCTCAGCCTGCTGTATGGGTGCAGTATTAACAAACAGAACTCCGCTTACCTCTGAATTAAGAACATGCCATTATCTTTCATAGAATCCACTCATTACATCTACTGTCTTTGGCTCCTTGTAAATAATATTCTTATTTAAGTCTTTTATATTTTCACAGGTTGCAAACTTTGTCCCTGGTACAAAGAACAGTAGTCTCTCAAAAAGTGAAGTTAGCTCTCATCTGAAACTCATGTCTTCTAAAAAGGGGACCTGGTGCCTCCTCTGTAACTTCTGCATTGCTTTCCTGGCAAGCAGACAACTTCATCAGAGAAGCCAGCCAAGGAGACTCTTTAAATGGAAGCTGTGCACACAAGGAGCGAACGCATTAAAAAGTTGCTGACGGGCATGAAATGCTTTGATGTGAAGATGGAAAACTCCAGAGCAGGAAGGATTTGGGGCATTTTGAGTCTCATTGACTCTGTGGTTTCTCGGCAGTTATTCCACAAGGCTAAAATAAATGCAGAAATGGTATTTTGAGGCCACAGCTGCAGAGGGACTGTGATGAATTTCTATGAAAATCTAGCTGAATCGTGAAGAATTTGATCTTTAAAACCCAAGGAACAGGAGAATGTTGCTGCTTGCAATTTCATTTTATCTAAGATAAAGGGAACCTCACGTTTTACTCTCAAGATGTATATTGACTGTGGCTTTTAGTTCAATGGCAGGTTCTGGGCAGTTCTCTGAAAAGCTATCTATTAGTTTAATTATAATGTGCAGGCTGGAAAGAGGCAGTCTAGTGAGTCACGTGAAGTTAGTGGTGAAGCTAAGATAGGCAAACATAAACATGAATCTTAGTTTACAAATGGGTTTCTTATCATGATCAGGTTATAACAAACCAATGTCATATAAAACCTGCTTCAAGGAATAATGGTTTGATGACAGTATAATAATTACTTCAACTGCCCTGTGCACAAAGGCAAGGCTATTTAAACAGCACTATGAACATAAGTTTTCTACCAAGAGTGATGGAAAAATATTCTGATGTTCAAGGGGACTAACTATATGGTAGGATCTAAACATAGACAAGTTCTTGCTATGCAGTCCTGGCTATCCTGAAGCTCAAAGAGATCCACCTGCCTCTGCCTCCCCACTTCTATGATTAAATGTGTGTGCCACCACACCAGTATGGTAAGGCTTAGAGCTAAGGAACACAATATGTGAAAATTTACAGGATGAAATATTGAACTTTTTGCACCTTGATGGTGATCTTAATATAGCTTTCTTTGTAAACTCATCAGGAGAATTGAGTTAGTGACGTGATGCCCTTAGTAGAGTCAGACCTAGTACCTATTTAAACACTCAATAAATGGTCATTGTTATTAGTAACAGTATAGAATAATAAGCTAAATTAGGCATATGGTTTTGCAGCTAGCTAACATTTCTGGACTTCATTCTATCCATCTATAAAATGAAAGGCTTGGGCTAGATCATCTCTAATGTTTATTCCAACTTTAAATCAGATTGCTTTAAAACACATTGCTTCTGGAGTATTTGTGATTTAAACCAGAAGTTCGTGCTATGTTAGTGGAGTATTTGTAAGACACGTAATCGTGCCCATCAAAGAGTGTCGTGGGTCCTATGATGTCACTTGCCACTACTCTGCTGAAGTGCCTTTGGACAACGTCACTACAGTTTCCATATTGCCAAATCTACTGGTCACTTCTTTGTGCTCCCCCATACCATGCAGCCCTTGATCATGAAGTTTTTCTCCCTTTCTTTACTTACTATACTCTTTTTAATGAGCATTCTGTTTCATTCTACAGAAAAATCTCAAAATAGTTTTTCTTTCATTTCTATAAAATACTAACTTTCCCCTTTAATTTCAAGGTCATCAATTGAGCTAGTTTTCTAGAATTTCCTCTGCTAAGTCAGGCTTTTTTTAGGGACTCAGGAGTTAATTCAACAATCAAAACCCACTTACCATAATCAACCATGTTAACAAGCTAAAGAAGAAAAACCACTTGACAAAAGCCTATGACTATTCCTGACAAAGAATACATAGAGTAAAATACAACTTATACAATTGATTGAAAAGAAAAGCAGCTAATATTATATAATTAATGGCACAGAAAATCAATTTTTAAAACAAATTTTCTATCTAGAAACATAGGTTTAACTCATATGACCTACAGAAATGAAAGTATATGGTTTTTATACTCTTATGATAGGCCACAGACTGTTAGAATCTTCAGATAGCTTGGTATGTCATCTAACTTGCTTAGATATTATGTAAGCTTACATGGTGTTAACTCAGAGCAACACTAGATTTTACAAATGGTCTTTGTTTTACTAGGAAATAAAGGATTATACAATTTCCCTGATATGACTGATATTACAGCCTATTCAGACCAATTCTGTTAAAAAGGAAATGGAACCTATGAACGTGAACTGCCTCATACAAGGTGGTGAAGCCTGTGTCCAGTTCCCAAAGCCACCTGTGTCAGTTTTTTAATTTGGTGATCTACTTAGAACACATGGAATACCATAATGGCAGTCTCATGCCCTGTAACGGGATATTGGAGTAGGCACTGGGGCCTAGAGTCACTGGGCATGAAGTGCATAAAGACTCACATATTTTCTTATAGACTTAAAGATATTTTACCTCAGGACACTCTATTGAACTCCATTTCACTGGCTCACACTTTTTGTTGGTTTTAATTAGATGTGCCCCTCTATGAATCTGTCTGCCTTTCGCTCACTTAAATTGGCCTAATCGCAGTTACAGTGTATCCAGGGGACATAAAACTATGTTGTTTGATCTTTGTTCTGTGACCACTAATAATACCATTAAAAAAATCAAAGTACAGTGAAGTGGATATAATTATAGAGTTCTAGGAAATAAAACAGAACTTTTGAGGCAGATAAGATCATGTACTATTCCCTACCATCACTAGACTTAGTGTGCATTTTATAAATCATAGCAATACAATTCCTAAAGTAAAAATATATACATTGTGAATGTGTGTGTGTATGTGTGTGTGTGTGTATCCAAGTAGATCAAAGACCTCAAAATAAAGTCTGATACCCTGAATCTGGTAGGGAAGAAAGTAGGAATGTGCTTTAACTCACAAGCAGAGAAAATACATTTTGAACAGGACCCTAATATGTCAGGCATTAATACCAACAACTAACAAGCATAATGTCATAAAACAACAACAACAAAAGCTTTTATACAGCAAATGACATCATTACTTATGTCAAGAGGAAGACTAAAGGGTAGAGTAAAAGTTCTTACCAGCTACATATTTGGCAGGGGGTTTGTATCCAGCATATATAAATGACTAAAGCTAAAAAAAAATAAA
The DNA here is from genome assembly GCA_028551405.1 of Uromys caudimaculatus. Classification (NCBI taxonomy): domain Eukaryota; kingdom Metazoa; phylum Chordata; class Mammalia; order Rodentia; family Muridae; genus Uromys; species Uromys caudimaculatus. Next base: position 45,525,046 of record CM052705.1, on the reverse strand, counting down.
AAACACTACAAAACAAATAACAAAAAGATTGGTCATGGAAATAAAACAGTTGTCAAATGAAGAAATACAAATGTGTTTATCAACTTTTGGAGCTTTCTAGGAGAGGTTTTAGGGTCTTTTATGTATACTGCTATATCATCTGTAAATAATTCTTTGACTTCTTGCTTTCTTATTTGTATCTCCTTCCTCTTCGTTGTCTCCATTGCTTGTCTAGTTGCTTCATCTAGAACTTCAAGTATTATATTAAACAGGAGGTGAGAGAGTGGACAGTTTTATCATGTCGCTTGTTTTAGTGGAAACGTTTGGAGTTTTTTCTGCTTGGATGAGGACTTACTATATATTGACTTTATTATGTTGAAGTATGTTGACTATATCTCTACATTCTCTGGAAATTCTGTGGTGAGGGTTGTTAGATTTTGTGAACAGCTTTTCCTGCATCTAACAAGGTGATCATTTGGTTCCTGTCAATGAATCCATTTGTGTGGCACATTACATTTTTGACTTATATATATTAAGCCATCCCCTCATATATTGGATGAAGCCAATTCGACCTTGATGGATGTGCTTTTGGTTGTAGCTTTGAACATAGTAACCAAAGTACCAGGATACAAAATTCACACATAAATATAAATTACCTTTATACCCACAAATGATGAACATACAGACTAATATATCGGTGGAATAGTACCATTCGTAATAGACTAAAAATTAACATGTGATAAATCTAGCTAAGGATATAAATGATTTATGCAATGCAAACTTTAAGGTACCAAAAAAATTGAATGAAATACCAAAAGATGGGAAGAACCTTTTTTTTCAAGAACAGTCAAAATTCATATAATAAAAAGACCATCATACAAAAAGCAAACTACATATTCAGTACTGTAACCATCAAAATTCTAATACAATTATTTACAGAAATGGAAAAATCTTAAATTTCATATAGACCTAGGAGCACAAAATTGTCTTGAAAAAATGCTGGAGGTCTCATCACCACAGATATAAGTTACAGTACACAGTCATAATAATCAAAGTAACATGATATAATGGCCTAAAAATGATTCATTGATTAGTGGAATAGAATTACTGACCAACACTCCTATAAGTCATTTGATTATTGATGGAGGCCAACCATACATATTGGAGAAGAGACAGCATCTTCCATAATTGTTCAAACTGCATAGCTACAGATAGAAGATTGTCACTTAATCCTTATCTCATAACTTGCACAAAATTCATCTCCAAATGGATCAAGAACTTCCATATAAGATCTGACGCCCGAAATCCAACAAAAGAGAAAGGAAGGAATATTCCTGGACCTAGTGGCACAGGGAAGGAGTTTTTAAACAGGATCTCGGTGGCACATGCTTTAGTAAATGGGAGGTTGTGAAACTCGAAACTTTCTGCATAGAAAAGAGCACCATCATTTGAATGAAAGCATCTCTTAGAAGGAGACAAAATCATTACCAGCTGACAGAAAGTTGGGATCCAGAATATATAAAGAACTGAAAAAGAACCCCAAATATCAAGAAAACAGACAACCCAATTTTTAAAATGGGGCATGGAACAGGGAATTCACAAAAGACAAAATGAAAATAGATGATAAACATGTTTTTTAGAAGTTCAACATCATTTGCCATCAGAGAAATTCAAATTAAAACTTTTGATATTTCATCTTATACCAGTTATTAGGGCTAAGATCAATAAAACAAATGATGCCCACTGCTCTTCCAGTCTGCATCTCCACCTTTACCCTTGGCACACTGGCTTGCCTAATCACCAACCCTACAGCTCTGCCTGTCTCCCAGGAGGAATACTCTAACTAGAGATTAGCACTGCCTGCTTCCCAGAAGGCCTGCTCTAACCTGTTGCACACAGCTCCACCTGCCTGAAAAGAGGCTTTCTCCAATCCAATACACCCAGGCCAGTTAACACCAGAGATTGTCAGATGGAGAAAGGCAAGTACAAGAACATAATTAATAGAAGTCAATGCAATTTGGCACCAGCAGAACTCAACTCTCCTACCACTGCAAGCCCCGGATACTCTAACACACTTGCAGAGCAAGATTCTGACCTTAAATCTCATCTCATGAAGATGATATAGGCCTTTAAGAAGAACATAAATAATTCCCTTAAAGAAATACAGAAAAACACAGGCAAACAGGTAAAAGCCCTTAAAGAGGAACAAATAAATCCCTTAAAGAAATACAGGAAAATACAATCAATCAGGTGAAAGAATTGAATAAAATGGTCAAAGACCTAAAAAAATGGAAACAGTAATAATAAAGAAATCACAAATAGAGGCAAACCTTAGATAGATAACCTAGGAAAGAGATTAGAAACTACAGATGCAAGCATCACCAACAGAATACAAGAGCTGGAAAAGAGAATCTCAGGTGTGGAAGATAGCATACAAGATATTGATACATTTTTCAAAGCAAATGCCAAATGTAAAAAGTTCCTAATCAAAAACATCCAGGAAATTTAGGACACAATGAAAAGACCAAACCTAAGAATAATAGGAATAGAAGAAGGTGAAGATTTCCAGTTTGAAGAGCCAGAAAACATGTTCAACAAAATCATAGGAAAAAATCAACTTCCCTAGCCAAAAGAAAGAGATGGCCATGAACATACAAGAAGCTTATAGAACCAATTGAATCAGGAAAGAAAATCCTCCTACCACATAATAATCAAAACATTAAATGTACAGAATAAAGAAAGAATATTAAAAGCTGTAAGGGAAAAAGGCCAAGTAACATATAAAGGAAGACCTCCCAGAATTACAGCTGACTTCTCAAAAGAGACTCTAAAAGCCAGAAAATCCTGGACAGATAGATATCTTGTAGATCTTAAGAGACTACAGATGCTAACCCAGACTATAACACCTATCAAAACTTTCAATCACCATAGATGGAGAAACCAAGATATTCCATGACAAAACCAAATTTAACAATATCTTTTTACTAATCCAGTCCTGCAAAGGACACTAGAAGGAAAACTCCAACACAAGGAGGGTAACTATACCCAAGAAAACACAATAAATTAATAATCTCACAAATCCCCCCAAAAGAGAATTTCCCACAGACATCACCTCCAACAATATAACAGGAACTAACAATCATTGGTCATTAGTATCTTTCACCACCAATAGGCTCAATTCTTCAATAAAAAGACACAGGCAAAAGACTGGATATGTAAATAAGATATAGTTCTTCTGTATATAAGAAATACACTTCAGCCAAAAACATATGCACTATCTCAGAGTAAATGGCTAGAAAAACGTTTTCCAAGCACATGGTCCCAAGATACAAGCTGGAGTAGTCATTCTTATATCTAATAAAAATATACTTTCAACCAAAAGTAATCAAGAGACATGGGGAAGGACAATTCATACTCGTCAAAGGAAAAACCACCAAGAGAAAGTCTCAATTCTGAACATCTATGCCCCAAATGCGAGGGCACCCACATTTGGGAAAAAAATTTTTAGTAAAGCTCGTAACACATATTGAACCTCACAGAATAATGGGAGGAGACTTCAATACCCCACTCTCACCAATAGACAGATCATCCAAAGTAAATAAATAGAATTAGTTTCTGTGATACTAACAGAAGTTATGAACAAAATAGATTAAACAGATATCTACACAGCATTTCACCCTATAACAAAAGAATATACCTTCTTTTTATTTAGTTTTTGATACTTTATTTACATTTCAAATGTTTCCTCCTTTCCAGGTCTCCACTTTGGAAACCCCCTATCCCCTCCCCTCTCCCCCTGCCTCTATAAGGGCATTTCCCCACCCACACACCCGCCCACCTACTCCCGTCTTTCCACCTTGGCATCTCCCTATACTGGGGCCACTAACACCCTCAGGCCCAAGGGTCTCTCCTCCCCTGGTGGCCAACAAGGCCCTCCTCTGCCACACATGAGGTCCAAACCATGGGTTCCTTCATGTGTATTCTTTGGTTGGTGATCCAGTCTCCAGGACCACTGGGGCATCAAGCTGGTTGACACTGTTTCTCCCTCCATGGGGCTGCAAACTCCCTCAGCTCTTTAAGGCCCTTCTCCAACTCCTCCATCGGGGACTTCATACTCAGTGCAACTGTTATTGTGAAGTGAAACTTGGGTATTCCGAACTTTTTGGCTAATATCCACTTATAGGTGAGTACATACCGTGTTCATTCTTTTGTGACTGAGTTACCTCACTCAGGATGATATTTTCAAGTTCCATCCATTTGCCTGCAAATTTCAAGAAGTCATTGTTTTTAATAGCTGAGTAGTATTCCATTGTGTAAATGTACCACATTTTCTGTATCCATTCCTCTGATGAGGGACATCTGGGTTGTTTCCAGCTTCTGGCTATTATAAATATGACTGCTATGAACATAGTGGAGCATGTGGCTTTATTACATGTTGGAGCATCTTCTGAATATATGCCCAGGAGTGGTATAGCTGGGTCCTCAGGTAGGATTATGTCCATTTTTCTGAGGACTGCCAAACAAATTTCCAGAGTGGTTGTACCAGCTTGCAATCCCACCAGCAATGGAGGAGTGTTCCTCTTTCTCCACATCCTCGCCAGCATCTGCTGTCACCTGAGTTTTTGATCTTGGCCATTCTGACTGGTGTGAGGTGGAATCTCAGACTTGTTTTGATTTGCATTTCCCTGGTAACTAAGGATGTTGAACATTTTTTTAGGTGCTTCTCAGCCCGACCACTTTCCTTAGTTGAGAATTCTCTGTTTAGCTCTGCTCCCCATTTTTTGATAGGGTTATTTGGTTCTCTGAAGTCTAACTTCTTGTGTTCTTTGTATATATTGGATATTAGCCCTCTATCAGACATAGGATTGGTAAAGTTCTTTTCCCAATCTGTGGGTTGCCGTTTAGTCCTATTGACAGTGTCCTTTGCCTTACGGAAGCTTTGTAATTTCATGAGGTCCCATTTGTCAATTCTTGATCTTAGAGCATAAGCCATTAGAGTTCTGTTCAGGAACTTTTCCACTGTACCCATGTATTCGAGAATTTTCCCTACTTTCTCTTCTATTAGATTCAGTATATCTGGTTTTATGTGGAGGTCCTTGGTCCACTTGGATGTGAGCTTTGTACAGGGAGATAGGAATGGATCAATTTGCATTCTTCTACATGGAGACCACCAGTTGAACCAGCACCATTTGTTGAAAATGCTTTCTTGTTTCCACTGGATGGTTTTAGCTCTTTTGTCAAAAATCAACTGACCATAGGTGTGTGGGTTCATTTCTGGGTCTTAGTTCTATGCCATTGATCCACCTGCCTGTCACTATACCAATACCATGCAGTTTTTATCACTACTGCTCTGTAGTACAGCTTGAGGTCAGGGATACTGATTCCCCCAAAAGTTCTTTTGTTGTTGAGAATAGTTTTTGCTTTCCTGGGTTTTTTGTTATTCCAAATGAATTTGAGAATTGCTCTTTCTAAGTCTATGAAGAATTGAGTTGGAATTTTCATGGGGATTGCATTGAATCTGTAGATTGCTTTTGGCAGGATGGCCATTTTTACTATATTAATCCTGCCAATCCATGAGCATGGGAGATTGTTCCATCTTCTGAGGTCTTCGTTGATTTCTTTCTTCAGAGACTTGAAGTTCTTG
>CM052705.1:45468689-45513126 GCA_028551405.1 Uromys caudimaculatus | reverse complement strand
GAGAGAGAGAGAGAGAGAGAGAGAGAGAAAGGGAAAGGGAAAGGGAAAGGGAAAGGGAAAGGGAAAGGGAAAGGGAAAGGGAAAGGGAAGGAGGAGGAGGAGGAAGAGGAGGGGGAGGTGAGGAGGGGGAGGACGAGGAAGACAAGAAGGAGAACTACATAAAGTTGGGAGGTTGAGGTAAAAGTGGTGGAGAGGATAGAAGAAGAATTTCAGGAAAGGGAATGCAGAGTAGATTTGTGAATTTTATTTCCCATGATTTAGTTCAGGAGACTATGTTCTAGGGAAATAAAGATCCTATAGAAGCTTATAGCAAGCCCTCACAGGTGGGTGTGTGTTAAACACTCAGTAAACTTGTAGAATCAGCAATTGAACTTGAGATGGGAAAACTTCTTTTCAACTGGGAGATATTTATAAAGTAAAATCACCAAGAAGAACAATTGGTGAGTTTTTCTTCCTGTATATTTTCATGTAAGAAAGAGTTCACGAGAGTCTCTCTGAAAAACAGAGCCTTCTTAAGAGGTCAAACGTGGGGTCTATTCCTGTGGAAAACTCACATGTATGGTTGAAATCTCTGACTAAATCTTTTGCAGAAATTCCTACTGCGTAAGTACAGGAATACATTTGTCTCCCTTTAGTCATTAACATTTACATTAAATGAAGTACATCTGTCTACTTTTCCTATTTAATTTTATTCTGTGCACTTCAGAAAGACAATGTGGCATGACTGTTACACATTAACCTCAGTAGTCTGTGCTAGAAATTTCGGTGTGCCTTTGGCCATAGTAACACTTTCTCCCATGGTTAAAAGTTCCGCTACTACTTTCAGTAGGAGGTTTTACGTTCCCCCCACCAGGCAGCTGGCATATAGAGTTCTGATTTATCCCTCTGATGTGGCCACAGAACTTACTAATAGCAAAGGTTGTGAACCTAAGTTCTGTGGCCTTTAGGCACAGCGCTCCCACCCTGGCCTGCCACCATCTGGAGCTGTTTGTTTCCTCAGACAAGGTTTGAACTAAGCTGGTTCTCTTTTTTTTTGCATTGCTTTGCAGCTTCCTGGCCTAGGAATGCATAGTTTTGCATTAAGGATTGAACCGGAAGTTTCTGCCAAATGTCTCAGACCCCTGTACATTTGACAGCTAAAGAGCTTGAAACAAGTTTATTAAAGGAAATGATAGTTTAGAAAGGTGATTTGTAGAATATGTAATGGGTTCAAGCTGGATGCACATGAAGCACATGAAGAAAAGTGAATTTATCTTGCAAATGTGGGTACATGGGGTATGAGGGGGTGTGGGGGAGTGAGGGGTGTTGAGGGGGTGTATATGTGGGGATGTGTGAGGATGTGTGTCAAATAGAAGCCAATGTCTGTGTCTTCCTTAATGACTCTCCACCTTATTTTCTCAATGTCCTCCCCCACTGAACCTAGGGTTCATCAATTCAACTAGGCTGAATATGACTGAGCCACCTTTGCACATCCTCCATACAACTGAAATAATTTTAAACATAGTTGTTGCTGAAAAAGGCTCCAAGATGGGGAAGAATTATCAACCATGGAACTTCAAAGCATTTCTCAAGTGAACTTTGAGAAAGATAAAGAATAGTGCATTTGTTTAAAAGAACATGACATCAGTTAAAATACCCTCTACAAAACCTCTAACATTCTGAATAAGCTATGTTCATAGCTTTTAGCTTTGACATGGCTAACATCAAGAAGGAAGAAATAAAAGGAGATTTTTGAGTGTAAGTGCTATAAGCTAATATTTGCAAAAATTCTAACAAAGACATTTAGGGGTATGTCTCTCATGACAGAAAATAAACTCTCCATATAGAAGCATGAAATCCATGTGGAGCAGCTAAGTCAACTAGAATCTGTGTCAGTGACTTCAAGTGCACTCAATCACTTTGTCAGCTGCTTAGCCTTGGCTGTTTAACTTGGATATTTACAGAATGAAGCAATTCATGTGTTTTCATTCTTTTTTATCTGTGGTATTAAAATAAAGATCAAACTAAGAATCCATGTGTCATGAGTCAGTTATTTCTGTTGCAAATCCCTTTTCTTAATTTTATTGAAAAAATAAAAATAATTTACAATTAAGGAGGCCACCTTACACTATCAATTCCTGGTTTGCATACACACACTCTTATCATACCAGAATATGTTCTGACATTTATAAATAACCTGGAAAATTAGCAATCTATTTCCTGATTAACCCATTACTACTAGTGACTGCTACAAATCTTGGCAAAAATAATACCAATGATTTCTATTTGGCTCTACATATGAAGATATGCTTTTTCATTATGATTACTTTGGGAGACTTTGAATTTATAAACTATGTCTCCTATAAAATTCTTTTTTAAAAATGTTTTCAGTGTCATCAACAATAAGGATATAACACACGATGCTTTGTTTCTATGAGTATTAGATATTTCTCTAACACAAGCTGTTGCCCATGCTTTCCCGGTCAACTTGTCTTGCTCCTTAGCTGACTTATTTGCATTGGTTTGAGCCATATTCTCCCTAAACAGATGTCTTTGTGGTCCTAGTTTTTGTTATGGAGTAAGAAGTAAAGAAGAAAGAGTGCATACCAATACTGGAAGCCAGATGCCCTAGGCTGTACTTCCCCAGGCACTGCTCCTGGAGCAGAGTTGGCACATTGCCTAAGATGAAGGACAAGGAGGGGCTTGTCTAAAATGACGAGGGGATGCTTCTGCTGTGGTTGGTTTGATGGTAGGTTTAAATTGCCCTCCACAATAGTTCATGTCACTGGGGTGAGGGGACAACTAGGACAGACACTTGTTTTTTATGCCATAGTTCAAAGAACTAGACTACGAAATAGCTCCAGAATGTGCGTTGTAACATTTAGTCACAATAAGGGCATTTACATTCCTCTCAAATGTTCCTTACAAAACCAGTGGATTCATGCTTCTGAATGAGACACACAGTTGAGCATCGAGATATGTTCTTGGTCCTTACAATAGAAGGCATATTCTGCTTAATTGTTGCCTGTTGAGTTCAGTTAAGGTTATCACTTTTAGAGCTGTTTCATAAGCTCAATCACTTCCTAGTCTTTAATGATATATTGAAAAAGAAAACAAGAGTATGCAAAACTGAACAATTAGTAAAATATCATAGGAATGACATTAACAAATACATTTTAAAGGTTGTATATTTTCCACCTCAAATATAAAGTTGAGGCCTAAGCCCTGAACCTGGGAAAGGACAAGTAAACAGAATCTGTGATTGTACTCAACACAGGGATGTACTGGATAAGAGTGGTCCTGATTCAATATACTAGCTTCTTTGTATGAGGAGGGACATTTAGACAAAGATAGAGAAACAGAAACTAAGTAAGAGAGGACAATAAATGGAATTGTGTTGTCATGGTATAGCAAGAGTCAGGTTACCAGATGATAGAAATGGCATGGAAGGGTCCTCTCTGGAGCCTTAGGTGTCAGGGGAACTATGCCATTCCTTTGGGTTAGCTTTGGACTTCTAGTGTCTAGAACTGTGAGCTGATAAATTCTATTAAGCTACCCAGCTTGTAATTGTCTATGAGACTCAAAGAAACTACAATGGCCAGTCCTGGCACTTATAGGGAAATTATTTTGGTGTTTCATTGTCCACTCAGTACATTGTGTTTGTAGGAAAAACTTTAGTAGGTATACTTCAAGAATAAATGAGCATGCCTTCTGATAGGCCAAAATCTAAATATATGATTGTATAGAAGATGCTATATGGTTTGTCAAAATCCAATGTTGCTAAGAACCCTCCCTCAGAAACACCCTTCCAGGGAAAACCAGCTCTCAGCCCCAATATATCTTTTATTCCCTTCATAGTAAAGGAAGCCAGAAGTCTCTTGAATATGAGGCTAATAGCATTTCTAGACTTTTATTTATGACTTTATAAGGTCAATACTAATGACAAGTCTTCACATTAAATAATAGCTTTGTGTTTAGCTATTTTAGAGAAGAAATTATCTTGGGTATTTCAATAACCTACCATGGTATCCTCCTCCAAGTGGATGCCAAAGGAACAGTGGGGAAATGATAAACAGACATTAGAATGTCACTAGTTAAGATATAACCTGTAGCGGTGGTGGCACACGCCTTTAATCCCAGCACTTGGGAGGCAGAGGCAGATAGATTTCTGAGTTCGAGGGCACCCTGGTCTACAGAGTGAGTTTCAGGACAGCCAGGGCTACACAGAGAAACCCTGTCTCGAAAAACCTAAAAAAAAAAAAAAAGATAGAACCTATAACCAGCATAACATACCATTACAACTCATAAGGATATTTAAATGTGTTATTTAACTAAATATTCAATGCAACTATGTCAGATTACTATTTGATCCCATGCTCAATGGAAAGAAAATTGAGCTGCAAAAAATTTTAAGTGAGGTCCCTAGCTTGTGAATGTGGTAAAACAACATGTAGGAGCAATTCATAACCCAAATCCCTGTGCTAAATGTCTCCTAGACTCTAATTGCCTTTGCGGGACATGCCTGCACAGCCTGGAGAAGACTCTAGACCTCATTGTAACTGTTGGGTGCCTAAGAATTATACACTTTGTCCTTTGCTGTCAGTCTGTCCACTTCAAGTTGGGTAAAAATGATCTGAAAGCCCCTTTCTCATTTGAAAACTATGACAGTGCATGTGCTTATGTTTAAATGATGCCAGAAACTGTCAAGAAGAACCATTTCTGCTTAAATCCAAGGAATTAGTTTGTAATTAAACAGCTAAAATTTTAACCAGATGCAGCCCAGAATGAATTATGCTAATTAATTCCCTTCCTCCTCTTCTTTTAAAACTTACCAAATTTGTATACTAATTTTATGAATATTTTGCTATATTTATATTATTCTAGACACTCTTAAAAATGCCAACATCTTGACTCTTACCATTTATTATTTCTCACATAAGATCCACATACTGAATTCTAGGTACTGAAGTGACCTCTGCAGCCACCAATACAGTCTGCAAAATGAGCCATAAAGTGAGCATGAGACACTGTCGCAGTGTCGTTTGACCTAAGCTGAGTGAGTTTCAGCCTTTTCCTAGGAATTTGAGCCTGAGAATAGAATGGAGTGTAGAGTAATCTGAACCATACAATGTCACGATTCTAAAAAGGATGTCCAGGATTCCTGGCCACCAATGTCCCCAGGGCTGTCCTGATGTGAAATTAGTTGAAAGGGATTCTCCAAGACTAGTTAGAAATGCATATGCCAAACACTAATTGTAAAAGCATGTGCTTGACCAGACTTAGTTTAACTATGTCCTTAAAGGTAAAATTTTAAATAATCATTTAGCTTTTTTATGATCAAAAAGACCTTCCATTATATAAACTAGTCTACAGAAGATTAAAAAATCAATCATGTGCGCTGCTAAACTACACAGAAAAAAATAGTTATGAGGAGCTAGGAGGATGACACAGTGCTTAAAATGCATGCATGCAAAATGAATGCTCAAAATTCGGCATTCGGATCCGAAGAACTCAAGTGTGGAAATGCAGCACTCTGCTTGAAATTCCAGTTCTCAAAAGACAGAGACAGGAGATCTCCAGAACAAGCTGCCTACCTAGAACAATCCTACTGATGAGCTCTGAACTTGACTGAGAGACCCTGCTGCAATGAATAAGGTTGACTCTGATAACTGAAGTTGACAAACCTAATGTGTACTTTCATCTACACACACAGGTGGGCAAACACATGCGAATATGTAAACACATACACATCTTTCTCTCTCTCACACACACATACACACACACACACACACACACACACACACACACACACACAAACTTTGAAAAAATGCTTTTTATTGTAAATTTCATGTGTTTTTAAGTCACTGTGGTGGGTTTTTAGCATGAGCATTACATGTAGGAAAGACAAATCTACAACCCAGAATAAGTATCTACTCCAGTAAGGAGAAAGCACTGTCCTTTCCATGGAGGAAGTGGTTCAATGAAGCCAACCTGACACTAAGTCACTGGCTGGTCACTCTGGGGAATGGTACCATAGAGCCAGATCAGCCTTGGTGAGTGACAGTTCGTGTTGTTGAGCCCATACATAACATCCATCACTGCCACTATGGCCATTTCATTCGTAGGCCCATTGGACAATGACAGGAATGGCTCAGGAAAGAGGTTGAACATCAACAGAATGGTCATCCTATCTACTTGATTATTGAACTCTTACTCTGATGAAGTCATCTTCTCATGAGCATTAAATGAGACCCACGCACATCATATCCTTTGACTATTTGGGGGAAATCTATCCACACACTTAATCCCCAGATGTCTTTCTCACCAGTTTTCCTATCACGCACTTTCCAATTCCCCGACTATCCAGCCAATCCATTGGCTACAATCCACGAATCAGTGAACAATCATACATCTGGCCATTTCTCCTTCCAAATGAAATATATGACCACGTGCCCTGCCTGAGTTCTGCCCACTGTTAATATTTCGCTTCAATGGTGTCTTTCAGGGTTGTCTCAGAAAGAAGTTGTAAATGCATGACATGCAAAACCACCAGTAAACCAGTCCCTTGTCTTTTCTTAGTCAATAAATCAGGAAATACCCCATAAGGCTATAGTTACACACTTAGCAGCAGATGGTATTATAATTGGAGTAGAAACCATAGGCACAGGCAACTTCTTCAAGTAACTTGCTTGTACCTTAAGGACCTGCCCTGGCCAGATCATATATGTACCACTTCCATTTGGTGATATAGTGCTGCTGTGCATGTCCTACTTGATAACTTAGTGAGTCAGTTAGTATCTAGCTCATAATGGGCAGCTCAGGTTACATTGTAACTTGGTAGATCATTGTCAAATGTTCAGTTGCCACTAGGGCTACTAAGGCCTAGAGTTGACTTTCAAATGAAAATAGTTGTCTGCTGATAATGGTAAAGCCTTGCTCCAAAATCCCAAAGGTGTGTTCTGTGAGTCACATATAGGGGCCTGCCAAAGACTCCTAACAGAAACTCTACCTGTCACTGACAACCACAGTACCATCAGGTCTGCTGGATCATATGTTCCAAGTGGTAGAGCAGCCTGCACAGCAGTCTGAACCTATTGAAGAGCCTTCTTCTGTTCCAGGCCTCACACAAAGCTAGCAGCTTTCTGAGTCACTTGATAGATGGATAACACACCCAAGTGAGGAATGTGCTATCTCCAGAATCCAAATAGGCCCAGTAAATATTGTTCTTTCTTTGGTGGTTGGAGGGGTCAGGTGCAATAATGTGTTTTTCACCTTAGAAGGAATATCTCTGCCTGTCCCATACCATTGAACTCCTAAGAATTTCACTGAGGTCCTTGAATTTTAATTGAATTTATCATTTGGTGTGAATATATATTACCAATGAGTTTAAAGTAGTTGCCACATTCTGCTCAGTTGGTCCAATCAGCATAATGTCATATGTATAGTGTACCAATATGATATTTTGTGAAGCAGAGATGATTGATATCCCTTCTAAATAAGTTGTGTAACAGGATTGGAAAATTAATGTATTCTTGAGGTAAAACTGCAAAGATATGCTGCTGGCCTAGCCACCTGAAAGTGAATTGCTTCTGGTGGTCCTTTTGGACAGGTACTGAGAAAAAGGCATTTGCTAGATCATTAGTTCCATACCATGAACCAGGAGATGTGTTAATTTGCTCCAATAAGGACACCATCTGGTACAGCAGCTACAATCAGAGTTACTAGCTGATTAAGTTTTTGATAGTTAACTGCCATTCTCCACAGTCCAATCTGTTTTCTGCACTGACTAGATAGGAGAGTTAGAAGAAGATGTGGTAGGAACCACCGTGCCTACTTCTTTCAAGTCTTCAATGGTGGCACTAATTACTGAAATCCATCCAGAGATGTGATACTGTTTTGGAGTCACTATATCCCCTGTCAGAGCCTATTCTAAAGGCTTGCATTTAACCTTTCCAATAGCAACAGTTCAGGAAACAATGTGAGAATTCTAACAACTTCTAAGTATATCTATCCTAATTATACATTCTGAGACTGGGGAAATAACCACAGGATGAGTTCAGGGACCCACTGGACCTACTGAGTCAGACTTCAGCCAAAACTCCATTAATCACCTGACCTCAATAAGCCCCTGCAATAACCAGAGGGCCATAAAGTTTCTTGGAATCTCCCAGAGTCAGAATCATTTCAGAAACAGTATCCAATAGAACCCAGGAAGTCTGGTTGTTTCCATTTCCTCAGTGTACAGTTACCATTGTAAGAGGAAGGACTGGAGAAAGGTTAACAGTAAAGCTTTAAGCAAGTTTATCAAGATCCTTTCTCACGGGAAACTAGCCATCCTTTCTTTCAAGGGTTCTGGGTCTGCAAACTGAATCAGATCTGGAAACAGATTCATGAGCCAAGATTTCCTTTTGCTACCATCCAATGTAGCCTTTCTTTCATTTGTTTGAGTACTTTTCCACTTATACATATTAAGCAAATATTCAGTCAGTTTCTTAAGTATTTCATTCCTGGATATACCATGATTGATTACCTAGTACCAAAGATCATGTAAGTCATGCCGTCATAAAATTACTTTGCCTGCCCTGGCCATTGAGTTAGGCCATTATGAATTTTTTTCTGATGTTCTTTACAATAACGATGTCACTTTTCCTTTGTTGATTTATTGCTTCCAACTGGCCCCTGCTACCTCATGGCCCAATTAAACCCATTGCATTTAATTTATCCATCTGGGCAGCAGCATCTCCAACCCTAAAGTCTGGCACAAGAAAAAGGGTGGCAACACTGCCCTTCAAATGCTCTGATGTCCCTCACCATTTTGTGTCTTATTGGGTTAGTGAGGAACATCCTTCTGGGCCTTCCCATTGTGGAGAATGAGGTTTTACACAGTGTACCTACTCTAGCATTGCAATCTCCCTGAACCTTAAAATTTCTTCATCAACATGAAGCCAATACATTTCAGATATGTACAACTCATTTTTAAGAAGACCATCTTTTGACAAATGTTTCACCCAACTACTCAAAGAAACTTTTGACACCTTTTAAAACTGTACAGGCTTCTATATTAAATCTAAAATCCCCACCCAGAGGGCCCATATTAATAAATGAAACCTGATCAGTTTTATGTACCTTCCACTATTATTCCACACTCTTAAAATCCATTCCCTTATTCCCCAGATTTCTACTTGGATGAATCAGCAAACTCATTAGGATCTTCAGTAGCACACCTCCTCGTGGACTATAATTTCTACTTTCTCTCTAAAATTTTTGCCTTAAGTTTCGTTATAGATCTAGAGGAAGCTGTTGGGGGTCTTGAGGAATATCAGTGTTGTCTTGCCTTGCATTGCAGAAAAGGTCACTGCTGGTTTAGCAAACCATGAAGGATTTATTTCTTCAGTCAACAGAGAAGAGGGCAATATTTCAAGGGGTGAGGGTGTGAGCAAATATTCTGCTGAGGGTGGGGAGACTGCTTCCTCAAATGAGATAATCCTTTGAGAATCTGAGGATTCAAAGTTCTCAGCTTCAAATCAGCCCTCCCACACATCCCTACCCCAGGGTACCAGGTCCCATTCTTCATCAATTAATGCCCTTCCTTTAACTTGAATTCCCTGTAATTCAGCCAACCTCATAATGAAAGCTTCAGTTTTATTTTTTACAACATGAGCTCTGTAGCTGTTGGAAAGAAGATTCTCTTCCAGGAAAAACTTTGAAACCTCTATGTATCCAGATGTTTACCCACATCTGGAACTGGCCAATCTATCACTAAGTTCATTGTCGCATCCTTTGCCGCACTCTGAGATGCTAGATGTTGGTTAACTTTAGCATGTAACTCATTCCTAGCCTTTATCAACTTATCCAGAGATGCTAAGAACAACCAATGAGCATCATCATTTTCCTTAGTTTTCAACAAACTGTCAAAATTTTTTATATACAGGGTCACCAAAACCATTACTGCTCATAATTGGTGAATCAGAATAATCAAATGCATTTATTTCCTTAAATTTGTAAAATAGTTCACGCCATGGATTATAGTATACTGCAAGCTCCTAGGAAAGGTTTCAGTAACTGGAAGACTTCAGCACTTATAAGTCTTAGCAAATTAGAAAGCCTGTGCTAGATAGTTAAAAGATTCATCCTGACACTCCCACTGCTCTAGAACCACTTATGGTACCAACTTCTATCTTAGTCAGTGTTCTATTGCAGTGAAGAGATACCATGACCAGAGCAACTCTCGTAAATGAAATCATTTAATTGGTGCTGAAGAGGTAGCTGAGAATCTGGGCCTGGTTGAGCCTTTGACATCCCAAAGCCCACCTCTGTCCCCAGTGATACACTTCCTCCAACAAGGCCACATGTACTCCAACAAGACCACACTTCCTAATCCCTGTCAAGTAGTGTCATTCCCTAATGACCAAATGTTCAAATATATGAGCCTCTGGGGGCCATTCCTATTCAATCCACCGTGGTCACAATAGTACTATGTAAGTATGAACACAGAGTTTGTCTAGTTTGGATTCCTGTTTTCAACTGATGAATGTATAAATTTGATGGCTGTCACAAAGAAATGAGATTCTTAAATGTGGTCCTGATACAAAGAGTCTTGAAGAAACTGATGCTCTTTAGCAACGGTGTGCTGGTTAATACTGAACCATTAACTCTCAAACAGCCAATAAGAAGCCTGCTTTTGTGCTATATGTTGGTTCCCATGGTATAGATATTCCCATGGCCCATGCAGAATTTGCAGTGGAACAGTTAACAGAGAATGAGAAACAGAGGCAGGCACCAGGCTATTGTGTGTAACTTTCACTACCCCACATAAGCTCTAGGATCGGGCTACACTGGCAGCCCCCATCCAGCTTCCCTTGAATCCATGGATAAAAGACATACACAGTTATTCACTTTCAACTTGTCTTCTTGGTACAATTGCTGGGCACTACTATCTCCCATCTGGAAAAGCATGCCATTATCAATACTCTTACTTCTGCACCTCCTACCTGCCCTAAACTTTAGTTGCTAAATTTTCCTGACCACCTGCCTGTAGGAGTGGCCTGTGTCTACTCCATTTAGAGATTTCACATGGCTAGCTAACTTTTCTCTAACAGAAGCCTGGCGAACTCTTTCTATCCTTCCTTGCATCTGTCCCTTATCCTCCAGGAACCCAGAAGTCCAGCCTATTTCTTATGCCCAGCAATTGCCCCATGGCTTTCTTTACTGACAGATCAAGAATCAATTGGGGAACAGGACCTTAGCATCCGAACCGCCCCTACACCAGGCTGTCTTGAGAGGCTCCACCATACCACTGAAGAACAAGACAGAAACACTCAGAATGTCTCCTGCATCTTTGTCTATTCATTTCAGATTTAAAACATATAGTAGGGAAAAGATACTAGTATTTCTGAGGTGTCTACAAAACCATCCTAGACAATTGAACTAGAAGAAAATGTTATTGATGGCATGGAATTGGATTCTTAAAGGATAAAGGCAATGAAGTGCAGTTTTATTTAAAATATGATTCCCAATCCTAGTATTGATTCAATTTTTGAGATTATTTTTATCATGAAAGAAAATTCTTTTAGTTTTCCCAGACTGAAGACTGTAGGCCAGGGAAAGTCATTTTGTTCTCCATCAACACCTCTTATCTAAGTGTTTCTCTGAATTTGGTACTGTGACAGTTCCTTTTTGGACATGGGTGAGAAGTGTGCTCTATTTACTTCTCTGCTCTTTGTCTTTTATGGACACTGATGTTAGCATATATAACAGACTCTTGGTCCCAACAAGAATGACAGTAAAGGACTGTGCTGGCCATGCTGCAAAATACCAATTTTAATATATTCAATAATTCTTTTTAAAACATGTCCTCATTAAAGTAGTTGTACTTGTTATAAGGCATCAGTAACAGATTTCTGTTGACAAGGGTGTCTACAGGTTTCTCCTGACATCCTTTTGGCAGATGGAGAAAGATTCATGTCTCTAACCAAAGCAGGAGAGAAACATAACTAGACGACTAACTGCTTAGGGTCCTGTCTACCATCTCAGGCCCTGGTATTGATAACCAGAAAAGTAACTGCTTAGGTTCCTAACTCTCATCTCATGGGTTCTAGTAGTCTTGTTTCTACTGTTGGATTTTTACATTATTTATGGATAATATATTCAAAGTGAATATGAATATAGGAATATACCTCACTAAATAGATATTTTATGGCATTTTTGCCTTTAACAGAGCGGTATTGGCAATAAGATACAATAAATTCAACAGTGATATGTTAGTAAGTAAAGGGAAATTTCTCATTCTAATTATGGTGACACCAGAAGAGGTGGTGACTATAACAGAGAGTTTAGAGAGTCTAGTGTGGATTATCTCAAATGAATAATTTATCAGAATTTATAAAGTAGGATCTATTAATAATTTCTTTTCTTTCTTTGAGGAAAAGGGGACAGGAGCCTAAATAATTTACCTAATGTTAGCACCAAGCAATGTAGCCAGACCCTGACCACAAGAGACTATCTCTGGAACCTCAGGCACTTCCCTAGGCTATACCTCTCTTATCACAGAGGTCTAGTTGGCCCTCCCAAGCCTCTTATAATTATAGGAAATGCTTACTCTTTCCTTGAAGCCCCCAGAATGGTGTGAGGGAACTAGCAGGAGAATAGAAATCCCAACACCCCTGTACTCTCCTGGGATCTTGGAGCAGTTTGTTCATCTGTCTCATTATGTCTCAACTGGAGGGGGTGAGTGTCCAACTGTCATATTCAACATTGTATATCCAGCATCTAGCATGGTTCCAGGCATAAAAGGTACTTCAACTTGGTCAAGTAAATGAAACAGTCACAGATTTGAAAGAGCTCACCACCCACAGCATGGCACAGAACAGGGGTCCTAGTTTATTAATGTAAACACACACACATACACACACACACACACACACACACACACATATGCACATGCACATGCAGAAGGAAGAGAGTAGCAGTTGGAAAGAGAAGGAAGTGAAAAACCTGTAAAAGTCAAAACTTGATCTTGACAGAGAATTTCCAAGGGATGTGAACCCATTCATAGTCTACACTGATGTGCTTGCTATCACAAATTGAAGGGATTTGCATAGTGCTTAAGCAGTTGATTGTAGCTTTAGAAATATTCAGCAATGAAGTTACCCTAATCCTAAATATAATCAAATTATAAAAGCCAAATGACCTTCCAGATGTCCAGGATGAATAATTGAAATCAGCCTGTCCTAAATCCCATGCCCAGCACATTATCCTGATGAAGTCTGCCTTTGTGTCTGGCTTCACTATTTAAAATGATTGGACTCTGATTTCTGGAGGCTTCTTGGAACACATTCACAAACAAATTAGCTTAATTATTTACTTCTTTCCAACTCATATGAAAATAGTTCTATATCAAATAAGAGAGGGGGTGACTCCCTGAAAGAGAAGGCAGTATCAAGGCCAAGTAAAAGGCCTTTCCTGGGCTTTCTGCTGCTCTCTTATTTCTACACATGGGCAGATTTCAGGAGCTTTTGCTGTTTTCCCAGTCTCTGTCTCCTGTCATCCTCGCAACTCTAGGAAAGGGACTTTAAGGGACAACTTCAGGACTAGAGTCAAACATGCCTATACTCACTAGTGGCCTCAGGGGTTCTTAGGGAACCTTTTTCTGGGCTTGAGGAGAATTTTTCTATTCATAAAGAAACAACAATATAGGAATTTTTTTGTTAATCAAAATTTGTTCTCTACTAGGGATAATTTACTCCCAGGAGTCTGTAGACAATGTCTGAAGTCATTTCTGGATATTACATCTGTTGGAGAATGAGGGACTATACTCTAGCTTCTCTTAATGTATTCAGACATTACATTTAAGTGGATTATTTAGTGGACAAAATGGTGTAGAATATCATCACCTCCATCTCATTGATTTTGGTCCAAGAAGGAAGGGGGCTGGAATTCAAAGAAGGAGTCCCATGTACATCATTTAGAACCTATCAAATTCAACATTATACATAAACTCTCTGAACCTGATCTCTTCAATGGTCAAATATCCATAGGATGATAGATCTTCAGAGGGGAAGTGAAGTTAGACAATTGACATGTATTTCTACTGCAGTGTTTACTGAATCAGGGGCAGTAATAAATGCAGTCATTAACACAGTATCAATGGATCCCAAACTCTATTGTGCATCTTAATTAACCTAGAAAGATCACTATGGTCCATATTTCTAGGTCCTGCCTCTGTGTTCTGTAGTCTTCTTTCACAGGAGTCATTATCATCTAGCATAGCATATTTTGTAGCAGACAATAAGTAATTCTCACCAACATGGGTTATGAACAAATCATTGAGAAAGTTGCTGCCTAAGGAATAGCATTAGGTTTCCTCAGATTCACTGAACTAGACCACCAAAGTCTCCATAGAAAAGTCAAAACTGTGTCTTTCTTTCTTCTCTAGAATCTTCTGGAATAATAGTCTCTTTTTCTCCAATAGTATGCCTATCGTCTCCTGTTTCTGTGAGCCACAGTGTTCTATAAATGACATAAAATTTGCCCAGACGGTAATGGAGACACATTAAGAGGGAGAAGGTATTGCATGTGTTGACTTCCTCTTGGAGAACATTAAGGAGTCAAGAAAATCTGGCTTTAAAATGAGCAATACTAGGCATTCAGTCTTACTCTTCCTCTATTTACTCTCTGATCCTCTGTATCCTGTGATATCAACTGAGAATGCAAGGCCGTACTCCATTAGCAAGTGTTCTTAATGACATAGACCACAAGGTAGTTCTGGGACTGTTCCCTCTTGAATGACTGTGGCAAACCTACGATTTGCCTATCTATTCTTTATTTGTTTGCCTATCTATTCTTCATTAGGGGGAGGAGCAAAAAGATTGCAATGTAGTCAGATAAAAAGACAATATCCCAAAGCTTTGTTCCATTTTGCTAGTCCTTGACTTCCTTACCTCCATGCCTCTGAAGCTTTTCTACAATCAAAATGGAATGGGTGCACTCCCGTTCAGAAAATCTGTTGGTTTAGAAAGTGGTGTGAAGTGCAATGGGGTACAGTGTAGAAAGGCATACACAGGTCATGTAAGTTACAGTTAGTATTAACAATAAGGACTTTCTTCACTTGCCTCACTGGCTCATAACAGCACTCTGAATCTCCTGGGATATTTTAAATTCCATAGGTTCTCCAGTCTTACCTCCACCATTAGCTTCCAAGACTAGTCTGACCTTTATGTACAGTGCTTTGTAAATGGCCATTTATGGCCTCTCATCTTGGAATTTCTATAATGGATATAGCATTTAAAAATGTTATATTATAGAAAATATTAAAACCATCCCAGATAGCAAAAGTAAATACCAGTACTTTTATCTCCATTAATTTTATCTCTACTACACATACAAATATGTTAATATTCATGTGTAGTTCTGGATCTTGATATAAAATGTAATACTTCAGATTTTTCTAGCGAGTTTTAAAAGAAAAAGTTCTCTCCCTTTCTAGTGTATTTCTCTCCTTAATTCAGGTTTCTTTCCCTATATCTGCCATACAAACTGTTAATTGAAATTTTAGTTTAATTAAGCTTAAACAAGATTTAGCATGTAGTAGCTACAAGGAATTTACATTGTGCTCACCAGTTTAAAGTTGTTAATTTCTTCAATGTATATCATGTATACTTGGAAGCATCATTCTTTATAGGATTAAAAACTATCTACCACTCTAGTAGTATGGTATCGCTACATATTGTTAGTGAAATAAACAATAGTTTTTAAGGTTTTGCAATTGTAGAATAAGCCAAATCTATATCCTTTGCAGAAGCTTTGGAGAACATCTGTCTACTTCCAAGAACAAACTGATACAGTTAAATGGAGACTGAAAAAGTAGCTCTATAGTTCAGAGCACTTGGTACTCTTATATAGCACCTGGGCTCAGTTCCTAGCACCCACAAAGGAGGCTGACAGCTGTGTGTAAGAATGGTTCCAGAGGAACCAATGCTTTCTTCTAGCCTTTATGAGCATCACACATGTATGTGATGTTATACACACATGAGAGCATTCACTCATATGCACAAAACCAAAATAGCTAAACCTTTAAACAAAAAGAATTAAATTAGATTTTTCCTAAATTAGAACTATTTCTCCCCAATTTTACTGATAATTTCTTACATTTTTCAAGGTTATTGATTTCGCTCTCAATGTTTGGGGTTATAATCATATCATTTCTCTCTTCCATTTCCTCCCTCCAAATTCTCCCATATACCTCTTTTATTGCTTTCAAATTCATGACCTCTTTTTTCATTTGTGTGTGTGTGTGTGTGTATGTGTGTGTGTGTGTATGTGTTCATGTTGTGTTTTTCTAAATACGACATGCTCATTCTGTATAATGTCCCTTTTATATATGTTTCAGGACCAACAGGCAAAACCAAGTAATTTTGTGTCATTTCCATCTGTAAAATCTCAAGTGTAATTTTCTTATTTCATCTGCTACCAGTTTTCTCCTAAGGAAGCAAGCCAGGTGACAGTGGCCCCACCCTCACCCCCAGAATACACAATTGTTCTCCCCCATAGGCTTAAATAGCCCATTTTGTCACCAACCATTTCTGTAGAAGAAACCATGGTACAAATTGAATAGAACCTTTTAAAGAAGCCATGTCCTATAACATATAGTCATTTACAACTAGATAATAAAACTGCTTTTTTCTAAAATGTTAGGATTGTAGCCCAATTGTAGTATACATGTAAGATCCTGTAATGAAAAAGAGAAAGAAAGAAAAGAATTGTAGTATGAAAGAATGAGTGTTTTATTTTGTTTTATCAGCTCTAATGATATTTAGGTTCAAAGAGGTATCCAAAGATTTCTGGAAAAATATTCCTGGGAGGTCAGGGACTTTGAAAAATCTCCCATTTCACTTGAATACAGGGTTAAGTCAATATCTATTTGCCCATATATATTTATATTGCTGTATATTTGTGCTAGATGTATATACACCCACATAATCTATTGCTTATTTTGTGTCAAGATTGTGTAAAATGCTGGATGTCTATTTCCACATGTAAACCTCACAAAAGATCCAAAAGACAAATATTTATTTGTTCAGTTTTCCAGAGAAAAGAATCAAATATTTATGGTTTGAATTTGCCCAAAGTTACCAGTAAGATATTAATGGGGCTATAATTCTAATCCCAGTTATTTAATTCCAAATGAAAGATATCAACTATTTATGCGTGCATGCATAAACATGAGGATATTGTGGACATTTAAGAAATGATTGCAGGGATGTTTATTTTAGTAAGAAACACAGCAGTCCTGGAGGCACCAATTCATTTTCAAAATGCCACAAAGAAACCCCACCACCCTTATGCTGTCTGAAAATGCATCTATGTTAACATAGAAGTTACCAGAATCAGGATACAATCTTTACACATCTGAGCCTAGACCTAGTTCTGCCAGTCAGAGCTCACTTCCTAAGGGTTCTACAACTTCTCAAAAAAGCACCCCCAGGCAAGGAGCCAGTTCTCAAAGCATGAGCCTTTGTGGGACATTTCAGAGCCAAGTCATAGCATTCTGCCTCTGGATGTCAAATGTCATCTCATAGGGCAAAATGCCTTTGGTTCAGTTTCAAAAGTTTCCATAGTTTAAATCATCCCAGCCCCATTCAAAAGCCCAAGCATCTTTTAAGGACCAATAAAAAAAATTAACTATAAACTCCTATAAAATAAAAAATGGCACATACTAAACATTCCCATTCAAAAAGGGAAGAACTGAAGGACACATCAGACCAAACACCAACATGGAAAGCATTTAAGTCTGTAGCTCTCACATTTGCATGCCTGAACTCCAAAGTAGATGTTCTCTCCTTCCCCCGTGTGGAGAAGGTATTAAAACTCAGGTCTCCAGCCTTGGTGACAGGTGCCTTTACCTGCTGAGCCATCTCTAAAGCCTGAAACATGACTTTCTGTTTTGCTTTGGTTTGGGCTTTTTGAGAGGATGGGGAGCTATTTGAAATATGACCTCACTCACTCTGTAACTGAGGCTTACCTAAAACTCATGGACCTCCCCTTCCTTAGCTTTCCAAATGCTGGGGTTTGGGGCTGGCTAAAGGTAACCTTTGACCAGCACTAAACTCTTGTGACTGTGACTTATCATTTCGATTGTACACCCTGCTTCCCCAATAAACTACCAGAATTTAACAGGGTTATTGAGGTTTTGGAAGTTTAGAAAATTGTTTTTCCTGGAAATTTCTGAGATAACTCTAAGACTTGGTTCTTAAGGGAACATATTGCTAAGAAACATCCGTACATCTCTCAGTGAAAATGTGCCTTTATAATTAATCAAATAATTACCATTTAAAAATAGTTAAAATAAGAAAAATTCCTTACTGATGAGAGATGGTGTTGCTTAAAATTGAAATGAGACTCAAAAGCCCAAAGCATTACATATACAAAAGGATTTCAGTGCTTAGCAATTCTGTAGGCTGGGCCTGGTCTGATGATACAGATTTGTAAGAGTGTATGTCTTACCCCAAAGCATGAAATCAGCCATGGGAGTAATTTATGTCAGAGATTAACAAATGCTACACCTCAAGCTTCTCACATCCAACACTACACATAGTCATTGAACATTCACTAACACCGGCAGAAAATGATTTAGTGTTTCTTATAATAAAAATGTCATGGTTTACAATGCACTTTATCCAACAGAGCTCTCAATGATGTGTATGGAAGAGATTTGTTTTTAACCTGAATGAAGTTATGAATTAAGAATCATCTGGTTCTCTGTGCAGCTGAGTTCACATCACCCAGGAAGGACAGTACGGGATGCTGCCTCCTGACAAGAAGAATGCATCTCATGAAAAACTCATGAGGCATGGCAGAATCTGGAAAGTGAGAAGAAATCAAGATCAACAGGTTCTACTTTTCTGGGGTAAAGAAGCAGAGGAGAAGTGAGAGGCAGTCTCACTGACTTGGACAAGATTGATAAACCCAGGGAACTTTAGTCTAACGGGTGGTAGAAAAGGAATAAAAATATTTTAAAATATTTAGACTGACTAATGCAAAGAAAAGAACCATTCTAAGCTTTATCACTAAAGAAGATACTTAGAATAAATTCTAGACCCTTCCAAAGCTCTGTTTCTCTTGCTTCAAAACAGGCAAAAGAGATCTTGGGTCTTACACACACTTAGAATTCTCATGGATGCTAAGCGAATTGTCCATTATTGCTCCTTCCCAGGAAATGAAATTAGGAAACATTACCCATAGTTAAATGCAGCCTTTTGACTATTTAGAAATAATAATACTTCTCTATAAGTGAGTAACACAGTGTATTTTCCCCAAACAACAGAAAGCCACAGCACTTGGACAGTCTACAGCAGACTTTAGGTATTAGGGTAGCCCATCTATTAACAAATAGTTCAACTCACAGGAGATTATTCTATGCTTTTAGAGAAAATAGTCAGTGTGTGCTCACAGATAATATCTTCTTTCATCTATCTCATAAATCAGCTAGCTCTCTTATCTGTAAAATTATACATTGTTATTATCTCTCTTAAATAGTTCAGTCTTTATCTTGGAACACAGAGTGCATCTACAGGGAAATATTAAATTGGGTAGGGAAGAGAATATCCAAGTGTGCCTATAGGATATATCTCCTAAGGCCTTAGTTCAGAGGTTGTAGAATATAGGAACACAGAGTTCCAGTTCCTACATCAAAGCAGGAGTTGAGAAAGACCAAACAACAGCATTGTGGGTGTTGTTAAAATTGAGTGCATACTAACAATCTTATATGCTACTTCACAGTGTTTCCCTTTGGATCACTGGGCAAGGACACAGACACGGTCTAATAGGGTGGCAGAGGAGAAACAAGAACCTCCCTGTCCATTCTCTTGCCAAAGAACATGATTCATATTCTCTCCATCCCACTCCCCAGTTCCATCTACAGCATGGTTCTCAAACTTGGCACTGGACTTCTTATGGGGGAACTTTAGAAACGGATGGCCTGGCCCAGCCTCAGTATTCTGATGGAATTGCTTTGTGGTTTGGGCTGAGCATGAGGAATTTTAAGAGCTCCATACTTTCACAAAGTCAAAGCCTTAAGTAGCTGACCGTGAGACACTAAGAAAATATGTACTGTGCTTCAATTTTGCAATTAGTAGGTATGGAGCATGGGGTGTGATGATTTTGGACCTCTTAGATTATTTACTAATTTGTGAGACTTTGTAGCCCAGACTTGCCTCAAATTAGCAAAAATTCTGACTTAGTCTCCTTGTTTTGGAATTTCAAGTGTGAAACAGCCTGGTTCTGCATTTATCATACATTCTGGTGTGATGCTCATGGCTATGAAGTCTGGGAGCTGGCCTGGATAATAAATCTTTCATTGGATAGCAAATTGTTCACAGGATGCCAAATGAACCTCCTGGAACACTAGCTGCACCACTGGGCATCTGTTTACAAATATTCAGACCCAATCCCAAAATTTACTTAAAATCTGAGGTCATAACAGTGGTCTACATTTAGCATGCCCTTCCTGTCCTTGATATGCAAGACAGAGTTTGAAACCAGCAGGTAGAGCCTGCTTGTTTATCAAACCTGCAGAAGCAACACCAAGGACTCCATACCAGACAAATGAATGGGATCAGAATGAAATGATATGTGTACACATATTCAAGCATGAGAAGCACCAAACTCTTAGCAAATTCCCTCCTCAAAACCCTTGCCTAGGGCTGAGCAGATGGTTCCTAAGGACCTGAGTTTGTATTCCCAACCCCCACATAAAATACACCACATAATGGTATATGCCTGTGGTTTTAGCTGTTGAGATAGACACAGGAAGTTTCAAAAGGCTCACTGGCTAGCTGGCTTAACTAAGATGAAACCAAAAGGTCCACCATCATCGTGAGACCATATTTCCAAAAGTAAGATGTAAAGCAATAGAAGAAGATACAAAAAGGCACTGCTGGCCTCCACATGCCCATGGGTGGCACCCCCACTCTCACATGGACCCACGTCCATACCCCCTACCCCAACAGCAACAGAAACCCTTGCCTAGTGAGAAACATGCAATAGTGACAGTTCTAGTCATATATGAAAGGTTTCTTTTGGATTGTGAAAATAATCACTCATGTAAGTTTTAAAATATCCAAAAGTCTAACCAAACATGTAGAAATCACAAGTGATCCTGGCCACGTGAAAACAAACAGCAACAACAACAACAAAACAAAACAAAACGAAAAACCCAAAATAGTCATAATTTTTTTGTGCTTCTATCCATAGAACAGTTTTTTGCAGTTATAAAAGCTACAGAAGAGACAATTTTGCCAAGGTTATAATTCTGTCAAGACAAGGATATAAAAGCTGTCAGAAGAGACAATTCTGTCCTGTGTAGACAGACTCCCTTGCTATATTTCCACTGAACCTTAGACAAATCGGGTTTTACTGCAAGCGGCAAGAAAAGGCATCTCTTGTTTAAATGATTACTGACAAAGGCAACAACATCGTGCTCAATTTCCTGTGTTCACCCTGTGAGCTAGAAAGCCTCTTCTTCATGATTCCAAATGTAGAAACTAAGCCATCTCATTCTGCTTCCCAGCTCGAAGGCCAGAATGCACAGACTTAAGGATATCAGTCTGTAATGAAAAACAGGGCAACCTCATGTTTTACCAGCAGTGGATGAATTCCCAGAAATTTGGAACCCCCATGTGCACTGGTGACCTTTAACTATATAACAAGCATTTGGAAAAGAAGAGTTCTCATGAACCTCCCAATCCATTTTTCTTTATATCTGTGACCCATCAGCTTGTTTACTGTCAGGGAGGCCAAACTATTAATTTTTTACCAAACTTGCCTCATTGCATTTTCTGGTGAGAAGCCTAGCATATGCTGGGCTCCCATGTGCGAACCCAGGATTTCGGACTACTTTAAAGGAAGCCAAGCTGGTAAAAGCTAAGGAGTTAATGCTTTAAAATATGATTGCTACTTTTGAAAACCACTGAGTGTTCAGTGATTGCCCATGGAAGGGTCTATCAAGAGCCTTTCATTACCTGCAAGAACCTCTTTTGAAAAAAGTCCAAATGGATAACACAATGTCGGAGGGTTGATCTTGGAATAGGCAATTGTAGAATGGAGTCACAAAGAGGAAAACATCCAGGGCACACGGTGAGGAGTTGGGAACTCAAGGATGGAGCAGCTGTTGAGGGGATGCAGGCATGGTGGATATGTAGTACGTACGTATGTATGTATGTGTATAAAAATCTGTCAATGAGGACCTCTTAAAGAGACCAAGCATATGATGATTATTCAAAAAAAAAAAAAAAACATGTTGGAAAGAGGTGTTATGTCTGTTAGAATCTGTGAAAACAACATTACAACATAAATCAACATAAGCAAAACGATAGCATCAGTGAAGTGATTCAGAGGCTGAAAGCGCTTGCTATTGCTACATGAGCCTCACAACCAGAGTTGGATCCTAAAACCCAGAGCAGAAAGAAAGAATGCACTACTGAGTTGTCTTCTGACTCACACCACATGCTGCTGTGCATCTATGTGCACACTCACATAAACACAGTAGTAAAACACAAATCAAATAAATAAACGCAATTACATCTTACGGCTACTTAAGTACCAACACACACACACACACACACACACACACACACACACACACACACACACGCTATGCTAAATATCTTTTCTCCAAATTTGTAGGAATATTTTCAATTATCTCATTGAAAACCTGCTCAAGTGACAAGGATGGTATTCAGTGTTGGACCTAGAAGCAGACATATAGTGACAGCCAGTCAGGAAAGAAGTGACATTAATATTAAATATTATAAACTGCAGAACATATTGTTTCTATGTGATCTGTGAAAGTACCATGTGTGTTAATGTACTAATATGCTAAAAAGTAGGGGAAGAACATTACCCACTCACAGCATCTCCACACTCCTAGGCCTAGAGCTGGTTGTTTTTCTCCTGCTCTGGCTCAACCCAAGAAGTGTAACTCTCACCCCTCCTCAGAGAAACTTCTTTTGACAACATATGGAGACTATTAAAAAGACTCACAACTACTTGATGCTCTGTCTTTCTACTAGAGGTGGATTTTACAAGTTCCCTCTCCCCACTGTTGGGCATTTCTTCTCAGGTCCCTCCTTTTGAGTCTTGAGATTCTCTCACCTCCCAGGTCTCTGGTACATTCTAGAGGTTGCCATCCCACAGTCAAAAACTCTGACCCAGAATTGTTCCCGTCTAAAAGAACTGTGGGGACAAAAATGGAGAAGAGACTGAGGGAAAGGAGATCCAGTGACCAGCATAAACTGGGACCCATCTCAAGGGGAGGCTCCAAGGCCTGACACTATTACTGATGTTATGATGTACTACTTACAGACAGGAACCTAGTATGGTTGCCCTCTGAGAGGCCCAACACAAGCAGCTGACTGAGAAAGAAGCAGATACTTAATGGTCTGAAGTCAGGAACCCTATGGTTGAAGTAGGGAAAGGCTGGAAGAAGATGAGGAGGAGGGGCGACCCCCTAGGAAGACCAGCAGTCTCAACAAACCAGAACCCCTGAGATAGCTCAGAAGCTGAGCCACCAACCAGGCAGCATACACTAGCTGGCCTGAGGCCCCCTGACACATATACAGCAGAGAACTGCCTGGTCTGTCCTCAATGAAACACGATGCACCTAGCCCTTGAGCGACTTGAGACCCCAGGGAATGGGGAGGCCCAGAGGAGTGTGGGGTGTGTGTAGGGGTATGTGTGTGGTGACATCCTCTTGGAGACAGGGGAGGAGGAATGGGATGGGAAACTGTTGGAGGGCAGAATGGGAGGGGAAAACAGCTGGACTGTAAAAAAAGATTAAAGATAAAAAAGGCTCACAACTAGTCAAAATGCAGAGAAAACTGACTGTGGGTTGCACAGTAAAAGCTATAGTGCAAGCTCTACACATAAGGCCCAGAGCACATCATGGAAGAGGGGACAGAAAGATTAGAAGAGCCAGAGAGCCAGGACATTTCAAAATGATGTCTTCTCCAGAAGACAAGGAAACTGCAACCAGGAAATCTCAGAAATACACTTCCCTAAGTACAATCTTCAAAACAACAGCTAATATGACACGCTAATATGAATGTGGGAAATTGTCTAAGTTCTCCCCATTATATGGAGAGCTACAGACAATCAGTGGCTGCTGAGAGAATTCGTTTTCTCCAGGAATAAACTCCGTGATAGATCATTTCATCCCAGTGTTCAACCTTCCACATGTGTGCATACGAGTAACACTAGAGAGCCTTAGCAGGAGGTAAATGTGTATGCATCTTAATTAATATATATTTATTTTATATATTATGTATACTTATTAATGCAATAATTACACTAATTATAATTATTAATGTAATATAATAATTAAGATAAACTTATGAATTTGAGAGGGAATAGGGGGGAACACGAGGAATTGGGTGGAAGAGGAGGGGTTGAAACGATATAAATATAATACTCATGCATAAATTCTCAAACCATTAATTAAAAAAAAATATGGACTCTGCTCCATTTTTGTTCCTGCATTTCCTTTAGACTGGAACAATTCTGGGTCAAAATTTTTGAAAATGGATGGGTTGTCCCCTGCCTTAACTGGGGGTCATATCTATCTATTGGAAGCAGTCTCTTCAGGTTCCATCTCCCCATTGTTAGGCACTTTGGCCAAACAATGTCATCACCATTTTTGAGTCCTGATAGCCTCTCCCGTGCCAGGTCTCTGAGATTTTCTAGAGGTCCCTCCCACCCCCAGCCTACACCGCTGCATATTTTGTTTTGTTTTGTTTTGGTTTTTTTGGTTGTTTGTTTGTTTGTTTTCGAGACAAGGTTTCTCTGTGTAGCCTTGGCTGTCCTGAAACTCACTCTGTAGACCAGGCTGGCCTCGAACTCAGAAATCCACCTGCCTCTGCCTCCCGAGTGCTGGGATTAAAGGCGTGCGCCACCACCGCCAGGCATATTTTGATTCATTCTCCTGGCCCTTTGGGCTTCTTTCCCATCTCCTCCCATACTTGATTCTACCCCTCCCTTTCCCCTCTCTTTCCTCTCCCACCCGTGTTCCTCCCTCCCTCTGCTTCCATCCCATGCATGCACACCAAATCCTGATACTATTACTGATCCTATATTGTGCTTGTAGACAGGAGCCCAGCATGGCTGTTCTCTGAGAGGTTCCACCAGCAGCTGACTGAGACAAATGCAGATACTTACAGCCAACCATTAGATTGAGGTCTGGAACCCCTATGGAAGAGTTTGGGGAACAACTGAAGGAGCTAAGGGGAGTTACATCCCCATAGGAACAGCAACAGTGACAACTAACCCTGACCCCTCAGAGTTTCCAAAGACTAAGTCACCAACCAAGGAACATACATGGGCTGGTCCATGGCTCCAGGCACATGGGTAGAAGAGGACTGTCTAATCCGGCCTCAGTGGGACAGGAAGCACTTAATCCTGTGGAAACTGGATCCCAGGGAAGAGGGATGCTGGCAGAAGTGAGCTGGGAGCGAGTGGGCAAGCTGGGAGTCCCCTCTCAGAGGCAGGGTGGGGGTGCAGGGAAGATGGGATGATAAACTCGGGGGGGGACAAGAAGGAGAGCAATTTGTGAAATGTAAATAAATAAAATAATTAAAATTAAAAATATATATGGATTACAACGATGGTTCAGAAGTTAAAAGTGTCTGCCATGAAAGCCAGAGGACGGGGCTCCCAATCCCCAGCCTCAACATAAAAGCTTGGCATGGCAGCCCATGGGTGTGGTCCCAGCACCTGGTACGCAACAAAAGTGGGTCCATGGAGTACACTGGCAAGCAGAGGTAAGCTTCTGACTCACTGAAAGACTCCATCTCAATAAGATGGAGACCCATAGAGGAAGACTCCTTACATGCTCCTGCCTCTCCACGCACAAGTGTGAGCACATGCACATGGCTCCCACCCATCCATCCCTCATACGAATAACACCCAAAACACAAAACATGTTTAAATTCTCACATGACTTCATCAGATAACCTTTAAATTTTACTTAGCACAATATGGTAGTTACTTTTATGGTAGCCAGGAAGAGAATAACGTACATGTTAAATGCATGTACTGAATTATTCAGAAAAAAATTGTATCGAGTCCTTTCTCCAACTTTGGCAACTGGGAATTACTTTCACATTAAATAACTAATCAATAATATATAAAACAAAATCAAACCATACTAAATGCTGATTGGTGACTGATTTCTATACAGAACACCAGTACACATAACCTTTAAAAGTCTGGAAGCATGATGTAGGTTCTGCCCCAGCATGGCAGTCAGTGGAGTTGGCTTACATTTGTCCTTCTACTTGTCCATCATGATAGTACTTGCTGCTTGATAGAAATATAAGGCCACATCACCTTTGACATATAAGACAGGGACTAGAAACAGACCTTGGATTTCCATATAACCTCTAATCAAATGTTACAACATTACCACTTCCCCCCAGTGGCTCCCAACTTAAATCCACATTAGAATTGCCTAGACAGAATTTTCAGATTTCAATACCCATGAGATACCTCTAATTAATTAAAAATTTCTGTGGTTGGGATCCAGGCATTGATGTTCCTAATTTTCCGTCCGCCATCATTCAACCATCTTGAAAAACTGAAGTCGTAGTCTTACCC
The DNA here is from genome assembly GCA_028551405.1 of Uromys caudimaculatus. Taxonomy (NCBI): domain Eukaryota; kingdom Metazoa; phylum Chordata; class Mammalia; order Rodentia; family Muridae; genus Uromys; species Uromys caudimaculatus. The sequence goes on along the minus strand of CM052705.1, from coordinate 45,486,504 downwards.
ATGAAATGAATTTTCACCCTATGACCTGGGTTTACTCTGGTTCTTACTTCAAAGTCATGTGCAGCAGTTATGGTTCTCACCTGTCAACAACCAAGAGTGTCCTTAGGCTCAATAACAGCTGGCCTAGACAATGGTCAGTTTGGGGAATCAGCTAAACAAGAAACAGCCAGTTGTTTGCTAAATGTATGTTACAATATTTGTACCTCAACTCCAGTGAAAACAAATTATTATTATTATTATTATTATTATTATTATTATTATTATTATTATTTGTTGTTGTTGTTGTTGTTTTTCTAACTGAATCATGGTGTTTCTCATGTATAGCCTGAATGAGCATGCCTGTAGGCAGGTGAGTATCTTTAAAATCCTTTTCTGTGTAAAAGAGGGCACACCTTTATTTTGTCCATTTCCAGAATAGGATTCTGGAAGTGAACCTTTATTCTTGCCCTCAACAATCTGTAATTCAGAAAACAACCCCAAATTATCTGCATCTTGCTGTCTAAGTTTGGACTAGATAGTTTTAAAGATGTTTCCCAACTTTTAATGGTCTGATTTAATGATAGCTTTCTCCTCCTTTATCTGTCATTTGTTCTACAGTGACTGAGATTCATACGGTGATACCATACTCATTGTCTCTGCCTTGCACTGTAACCTGGTGCTGTGTGTAGAATACAGTAAGTACCAAAGGTCTAAGCTTTTCACGAGACAACACAAACCTTATGCATCATTCATCCAGTGAGTGTAAACAGACATCTCGGTCAGGGACCAACAGAATATCCTGTTTTTAATATAAGTCCTACTTTTAATTAGAAAAAAATATTGTCTTCAGAGGCACTAACTGGAAGGAAATTGCTGGCCTGGGGGCAAAGATGTGAAAACATAAAGAGTTCTATTTTCCACTTCAGCCAAATGGTAAATAAGTCACAAATGAAATAGCTTTGGCACTATGAATTCTCAAAAGGAGACTTCAATGAGCCTGAAATCAGCACTTACTTTTCATTTTCTTCTTTCTGGGAGCCTCAGTTGGAACAGTTTCTAATTTAAGATTGGTTGCCAAAACCTGATTGAAAAAATATGGTTCATGAGTAAGTAGTTTAGGTGAGCATTTTTTATAGCTGGAAATGAATACTTCTTCAATGGGAAATGACTTTTCACTGCACATTTGATCTATTACTAGAAAGGAACTCTTTTCCTTGACTTTGGAATAACACGATGCCTACAACTAATTGTTGTTTACTTGATCTGAAAAGTATAAGACAAAGTTTGAAATTTTATAAACTACAATTCAAATGGAAATATTTGCATATTTCTAACATTCCTCATTTCCCTTAATCATATTTGATTTAAAATGTATATCGCTGTCTTCATGTTCTCCTACAAGGATAGTTTTACCATTCAGAACCTCAAAGAACTCATGTTGGGAAGAGTACGTATTTCTTACCTATATTTTTCTAAGATTCCATTCAACCTCTTTCCACTTGTAGTTTGTAAGTAGAAGCATCTGAAGACAGAGGAAGGGACAGTGGCCCCAATGGTACACTGGCCCTTCCGGTGCACTGGAAGTACTGGCTAGTCTTGAACTCAGAGACCTACCACCTTCTGCCTCCAGAGTGGTGTAATTAAAGGTGTTGGACACTTCACCTGGCTTTATTGGTAAAATCTTAACACAATGAAGGATTTCATTCATTCTGAAATGAATTAGGAAGAATCTTAAACGCCTAATCATCTTATTGCTGGCTTTATGCCACTAATCACTTCTGATAAGTTCTCCTTTTTAATGCATTCTCAAATCTACACAAATTTATTATTGTTTTTATTTAAAATAGATTTTTTCCCATACATTATATTCTGAATACAGTTTTCCCTTCCCCTACACTTTCCAGTTTTTCCCCACTTCCCTTCCCATCTGGATCCACACACTCCATTTTTCCTTGAAAAAAAAAGCAGGCACCTTAGAAATAATAATAATATAAGAAAAATAAAAACAAACAAATCATAATATGACAAATAAAAAAAGCCAAAGGAAAAGCACAAGAAACTCATGTTAACATAGACATACATGTTTGTATATACAGGAATCCCATAAAAACATAAAACCAGAAGCCATACTATATACACAAAGCTCTTGTAACAGATAAAAAGAGTCTTGACTTAACATTATGAGATGAAGAATCTCCAAGTTCCAAAGATTCAACTGAATTTGTTTTATGTTTTCCACTTACTACTGGTCATAGAGCTTGCTCTTAAAAGTGGTTTGTTCCTCCAAAATAATCATCAGAGGAGGATGGAGAGAGGACACTGGGTGGGAGAGGGGCTGAGGAATAGAGTGGCGATGGGGAGAAGGTGTGGGGAGAAGGGGTGTGGGAGAGGGCCAGGAGTTAGAAGACAATAGATGGGGAGGGACATCTCTAGGGGTAGCTCATGACCCAGGACAGGGGTCAGGAGTCAGGGGTGAAGTTACAGGAAATCTATAGGGGTGACCCTAGCTGAGAGTCCTACCAAAGAGGGTTATAGAGACTGAAAAAGCTACCTCCTGTAGCCAGGCAGGGCTTCCAGTGGAGGGAGGAGAACATCAACCCACCCCCAAAACCTTCATCTCAAAATTTGTCCTGCCCACAAGATGCATAAAGATGAAGCTGAGATTGAGGGTATAGCCAACCGATGATTGGCCCAACTTGAAACATATTCCATGTCAGAGCCAATCCCTGACACTATGATACTGTCCTGTGTTTGCAGACAGGAGCCTAGCATAACTGTCTACTGAGAGGCTTCATCTAGCAGCAGATGGAAACAGAAGCAGAAATACACAGCCAAACACCCGAGGTGGTGCTCGGGTAGTCTTGTGGAAGAGTGGGGGATAGAACTGAGCAAGCTGGAGAGGTTAAGGACACCACAAGAAGACCTACAGTGTCAACGAATCCGCCCATGGGGTCTCACAGAGACTGAACCACCAACCAAAGAGCAAGCAGGGCCGGATCTAGGCCCCCTACAAATTTGTAGCAGATATGAAGCTTGATCTTCACGTGGGTTTCCTAACAACTTGAGTAGAGCCTGTCTTTGACATCGTTGCTTGCCATTGGATCCTGTTCCCCTAAGTTAACTGCCAGGTTGAGCCTCAGTCTGAGAAGATACACTTAGTCCTACTGCAACTGGATGTTCCAAGGTGGATGGTACCCAATGGGAGCTTCCTCTTCTCTGAGGAGGAGAGGGGGTCAGTGGGGGTAGGGATTCGTAAGTGTCGAACTGGGAGGAGAGGAGGGAGTGGGAAATCAGAATGTAAAGTGAATACTCAAATTGATTAATTTTTAAAAAGTCTTTTTTTTTTACCTCCAATGAAACTCCCTTGGAAAAAACTAATTTTTCATTTTCAAATGGTTATCTGTTGGAGATAACTTTGGGATTAGGAATGGGGGGGGTTGTATCCATTTCTCTCAGCTCTAGGACCCCATCTGAAACAAACCCATGCAGGTCCTGTGCATGAGGCTTTAGCCTCTATGAATTCATATTGCTTCAGTCCTACTGTGTCTAGGAGGCCTTGATTTCTTGGTGTCCTCTATCACCTCTCGCTGGTACAATCTTTTCACCCCTGCTTCTACAGAAAATCTTTCTGAATCATAATTATTCTAATGTGTCATTTTGATATGATAATTATGACCTATAACCTCATAGCATGCATCTGGTACTATTTAAATAGGTCATAGAACTTGACTTAGCACAATGGTCAAATGGGAATCAAATCAAGATGAAATTTTATTTAAAAGTATTTTTTTAAATCAAATGATTCTGCCCATAATTATCTCAAGTTGAAGGAATAAACGAACTGAATGTACTGTAAGAGAAAGCATATCCATTATTCTTATCAGTGACATCAATTTAAGAAAACTTGTTTGTATTCAATTAGAAGGAAAATCTGAAATCTTGGTAAAACCATGTGTTTCTAAAACTATCTTAAACTATCTGTAAGACTGATCAAGCCAGTCTAGGCCACTCATATTACACAGTAGATAATGAAGAAGGTGATTTATATTTAAGAATTTTTGGTATTTTCATAGGTCTTTTAATTTTGTTATAGAAATTGGTCCTGGCTGGCATAAGAATAATTTAAATCTTATTCAAAAACTAAGAAATATCATCTGTGGAATGACTCACTTTGAAAATGCAAGTAAATAGTTACATGTAAAATTTAGGGGCTTTTCACTTTAATATTTCTTTTTGTCCAAATAAACAAGTACAAAAATGAAAATATTTAAATATGCTAAAAGATCATAGGGAGAGGCAGAGTATGGTACTCTCTGCCTGACTGGAAATCAGGGGTGAGCTCATGTTGCAGAAATACAAGAAGGGACCTGCGTGATCCAAAACTCCCCCTGTGCTGATAAAACCACCTCTCTGGGGAACAGGAATGTCTGAGAAAATTCCCAGCAAGAATGGAGGCTGCATCCTGAGTGAGGCAACTCAGTCACAAAAGACCACACATGGTATGTACTCTCTGATAAGTGGGTATTAGGCAAAGAGCGTGGAATACCCACGATACACCTCACGGACCACATGAAGCACAAGAAGAAGGAAGACCAAAGTGTGGATGCTTTAGTACTATTTAGAAGAGGGAACAAAATGATCAAGGGAAGTAGTTGGTGGGAGGGACTTGGGAGGAAGAGAAGGGGGGGGAAAGAGGGGAAGAATCAGGTATGGAAGGAGATGGAGGAGATGTACAGAGGGTCGAGAAATTAAACAGAGGTGTGTGGTAATGGGGGATGGGGAACTGGGAGTAGCAACCAGAAAATGCCAGATGCCAGGAAAGCAAGAGCTTCCCAGGACCCAGAGGGTTTGACATTAGCTGAAATATCCCTCAAAGGGGAGGGAGAACCTGTCAAGACCATATCCAGAGGTTAGGCATGGACCCCCGGTTGAGGGATAGGGCCACCCACCCATCTCTGAAATTTTAGTCCAGAATCGCTCCTGTCTAAAGGAAATACAGGGACAAAAAATGGAGCAGAGACTGAAGGAAAGGCCATCCAGAGACTGCCACACCTGGGGATCCATCCCACATTCAGACACCAAACCCAGACACTATTGTAGATGCCAAGAAGTGCTTGCTGACAGGAGATTGATACAGCAGTCTCCTGAGAGGCTCTGCTAGATCCTGACCAATACAGATTTGGAGGCTCACAGCCAACCATCAGACTGAGCACAGGGACCCCAATGGAGGAGTTAGGGGAAGGACTAAAGGAGCTGAAGAGGCCTTATCTGGCATCAATTGGAGGGGATGCTCTTGGTACTGTGAAGGCTTGATGCCCCAGTGTAGAGGAATGCTAGAGGTGAGACAAGAGGTGAGTGGGGGAGCACCCTCATAGAAGCAGGGTAAGGGGGGGGGATGGGATAGGGGTTTTGCAGAGGGGAAACCTGGGAAAGGAATAACATTTGAAATGAAAATTAAAAAGAGAGAGAATGGAGGCTGAAGCCTGGGGACTGTCCACAGCCTCAGCCCAGATGCGCCATTTAACAGCTGAGTTTTGCCATCCTTACTCTTCTGACCGTTGTTATCGCACACTCTTAATATATACACCCTATTCTAGGCCTCAAGTTTCCTCTTGTAGCTAATATTTGCTCTTTCAAGATTTTCTTTAATCTTTCAGTTTTCATTATCATCTCTAATCTTTTTTATCTTAGTAATTCTTGGCTTGTATTTTACAGCTTTATAGTGCTTATCTTATACTTCTTTATCTTTTTACATTTTATTATGATATCTTGGTTATTTTTTAATCATCTACTTTAAGATGTAACTTTTAAACATTACTTAATTCTATAAACAGCAAGCAGAAACATTGGGTAAAGGATGCATCAGGAGGTCATACTGGCCTAAAGGAACTAAAAAATATCTTTTCTTGTGGGTTTTACAGTGTCTCTTCCAGACTGCAACAGATAGTGCCTAAGCCATCCTAGATAAGTCATCTGATTACGATATAAATCTGACAGGGGTATGGCTGACTCGCCCATGCTAGGTACCCAATGTCAACCTGCAGGACAAAAACACGTCCTTGACATAGCACAGTACATTCCTGTGGATGGCACAGAGGAACAGCTGAATGACAGCGGCCTTCTTCCCTCATAAACTAGCCTCTTCATTCAGGAATAGTAATGGAAATAACATGGTTGTGCTCTATAAAACCTTTTGGGAAACATGCTGTGGATGATTTGCAGTTTCACATAATGTAAAAGGTCATAATCCCTGGCATCAGAAAAATGAAGCTTCTCTGGTGACAGAGAGAAGCTGTTTATGTCCTCCAGGCTTGACATGTCCCTTCTGCAGTGAAAGTGTTTCAATCCATTACTTATTGTTCTATTTATATAACTTTGATAGTGTCTATATCAACAAAATAAGCTTAGAGAAAGGGTAAATTCCGATTCACAGTTCAAATCACTTTTGTCAGAATATTTTATCACACCAACGTGAGAAGAAACTAATAAACATACTCTCAGTCCTTTGACAGCCTGCATTACATATGATACAGGATTGGCTGTGGATACAGAACCCTGTAATTCCTACCTCAGCAGACCTGTGAGAGACTCTACTCCGAGGCTGTGCATCTGAGGGTAGACAAAGTCTTTAAGCTCAAGATTGCCAGATGCTAATCATGTATAGGCATTGTTGTATGTAACTTGAAAGGGGAGACTTAAAACAATGAGACTGGAGCCATTTATGATAAGGCACGTGGAGTGAAATGTTCTAATTTATTATTATTCAGAGGGGCAGTCAACATATGTACAACTGAATAAGTCACACATTTTCCACTAAGTTAAATCATACTTTTATATTTAATAGTCATTGATTTTTCATTCTATTTTATTGATGTATTTTTCTATATTCATACTGAAGCCATATTAATTTTATAAAATACACCCTCAGCTTTTTCCAAAATATTATTAACTATATTTGAGACTTAATTTTCCCAATTTAAAAACAAAATCACAGTGTGCTTCAGTAAAACATTTTTTGATGTCCTAGTAATAATTCTGTTTTGTTTGTGAGTTTGTAAAAATACAACTTGATATGTCAGTAAATATTCCCATTAAATAATACAGTATGCATCTCATTAAGATTAGCAATTTTCTGACTCTTAATGAGATTCTATACAAGTGGTTCTGAACCTTTCCAAAAAAATATATTGATAAGTGTTTTAAATTTTATCTCTAGTGAATGAAATGTTTTTCCAGTTATACACTTGTATTACTATCATAACAATGTGATTTGGCCTGTATTTACCCAGTAAGCATATTACTCAGGAGTATTTTTATATGATGTAAATGATAGAAACAGATATTTTTATACTTTATACAAAACATTTAATTTTAATACATTTTAAATATAAGTATAGTTACATAAAAGTATGTATATATAAAAAATATATATATTTATATAAAAACTATTATACACATAAATGTAATATATAATTATATTACCTTTCCCCTTCCCTTTCCTCTCTCAAGCCCCTCCATGAGCCCTCCTTCAATCCCCCATCCCCCTACTCTCAAATTAACAGCCTCTTTCTTATTTTTACATACATGTGTGTGTGTGCATGTGTGTGTGCGTGTATATGCTCATCACACATACATGAGGTGTATGTGTGTATATTATACACAGATATACAACCTGCTGAGTCAATTCATGTTTGTATATATACGATTTAAGATCTAACCACTTTGTACTGGATAACCAATCAGGGGGCTCATCCCTTGGAGAGGCCAATTCTCCCTCTGCCCGTCATGAGCAGCCTATACTTCTTTGTTTAGTGGTTGGAACTAATTTTCCTGCCTTTTCACAATAATATATCCATTGATATTGCCAATGTTCCTTTTTTTGTTTATGCAGCAATTTCTAGGAGAGACTTTTTCACTTCAGACTTCCTGGTATTCTGGCTCTTACAGTCTTTCCATTTCTTCTTTCTTTGATGTCACTGAACCATAGATGGAGTTATAGTATAGATATATCCACTCGGTCTGGGCTCCCCAAACTGTTGATCTTTGTGTTGTGTCTGGCTTTGGTTTTCTGTGATGGTCTCCATTTGCTGTAACAGAAGCATCTTTGATGAGGGTATTGGGTACACTTATCTGTGGATACAAGGTTAAGAGTTAGACTATTCTAACTCTTAGAACTATTGCTGTTCTATCAATGTGGTAGGAGTAGATTCTAAGAATCATGGCATCCCTAGTGCTGGTAGTTGGTTAGGTTTCTCGTACAAGGCATGAGTTCTGCCCTGTTGAATGGCATTAAGACCAATTAAGATCCTCAGATCAGAAAACATCTATAGGCTATGAAACTTCAGTTAAGCCTGCCATAGCCCCCAGGTGAGGGAAGGCCCAGAGAAGTTTGTGTGTACAAACAGAAAGGCTGCCTACTGACAAGCTGAAGGATTCAGGTGTCAGGACTGACTCTGGATGGAAAGTGAACAAAAGAGAAAAGGCCCCACCTTCTGTGGGCAGGTGTGCATTTCACCAACCCAGAATCGCCCTGGAACTGGCTATCTCTAACCTGAGGGAAGCAAATGGATCCAATTCTGGAGCCACTGAGCATGGAAACTCCCAAGTTCTAGGAATGTATTTGACACTCACAGCTGTAGCCCTCTAGTGAGAGAAGATTAGAGCTCAGAAGTCTTAAAAATACAATGATAAGTAAATGCTCTGCTTGCAGGAAAGTCAGTGGTGTGCTGTTTCCCAAACTCATGCTGCACTTGGGAGACAAATGGGTTACAGTCTAGGGCATCTCAGGAAGGTGAGAGAATCTTTCCAATTCACAGACTGCAATGCTTACTGTGGCCAGCATATACCTCTGATATGGAAAGTTGGACAACTGACACTTTGAAGCCTACCTGAGGGACAACAGACATTTCTCCAGTATGGACTCAGTGCCAACATAAAGCAAAGGAGAGGCAGAAGCCCACAGATGGATCTGGTGCTCCCCACAGACCAGGCAAAGGAAGGACAGAAGTCTGAAGATTCATCTTGTCCTCCACACTACAAATCTTTTTTTTTTAATTTTCCATTATGATTCCTGTATTTTTTGAAGCTCTGTGTGTAGTAGAATGTTTACTGTTTACGTATTTTGTCACTCCACTTGTAAATTCATCAAGCACAGTTTCTGCTTTTCTCGCCGCCGTGAGCAGCGCCCTCACATCCCGTCATTCCCCCGTCTTACCCTCTGCTCCCGTTCCATACCCTTGGCTAGTATTTTGCCTTTACACTGTTAACTTAAAAACCTTATGCCTTTAGTTTTTATTTTTCTTATAGCTGTCTGATTTTGTTTGTGAGCTTTTCCCTATAGGGGCATCATTTCCTTTTAGTTCCTTATTCTTTTGCTTTTTACTCTTTTTTTCATATTTTTTATTGATTCATTGTGAATTTCACATCATGCATCCCAGTCTCACTCATCTCCCCATCTCTTCCTACCCACCATTCACCCTTGCAACCTCCCCAGCAATACGTACGTACGTACATACATACATACATACATACATACATACATACATACATACTCATCTTGCTGTTGAAGCTGCAGTATGTCCTGGTATGTCACACAGCATAACCTTTTGTCCACACAGCTCTACTTGAAAATATTCATTGCAATGAGTCATTAGTCTGGTTTGATTTTTCTGGCTTCTGCTACACTATCAATACCAGATCTTTACAGGACACCTTTGGACATCCAGTTGTTGCCCTGTATCATGGAAGTCTTGCAGCTTTAAGTCTACAGGACCAGTTCCTTTACATGTTCCAACAGACCATGGATGGTGTAGATGTTGGAGTGGGCCAGCTCAAAGCCCTGCATCTGGACCTGGGTGGTAGCTGAGTTCGTCAGGCCGCCAGCTGTCCTCACCCATAAAGGTCACCCATGAGGGTCAGCTCTCCCTTGCCGGTCAGGTGATGAGGCCAGCTCTCCTGAGTGTCATATCTGGTAAGGGGCAGGGCCAACTCAGCATAGCTCCCAGATATCAACATGGCCAATCCAGCCCAGAGAGGTCTCCATGGCCTTTGGTGGTATCATGGGCCATGGACATCGACACAGACCTCTGAAGTGGAAGGGCCACAGACTCAGACATCACCCTTGGCAACAGCATGGGCAGAGTTATCACCACAGCCTCAGATGGCAGCACAGGCCTAGCACATCAGACTGTTTCTCTGTAGTGTGCTGCTATAGCATCTCTCTTCACAGAGCACAAAGCACTCCATTTACCTTTCTCTCCCATCTCTCAACTACATACTTGCTCATCTTATCTGGCCTTTCCTTTCTTACTTTTTGCCAATCTGCAACCTTCCCTTACTCGACGGCTTTGCTTTTCCCTCCCTGTTTCCACTTTCATTTATTTAGCCTTTTCTCCTCTTTTCCTGTCTCCTTCATCTCAATCACTCATTACTTTCACAGTTACCTTAAGTAGTGTCTAACTTCTGACCCTCCTCTAGCATAGTTTTCCTCATTCCGTTTCCACAGTGGTTGGTGACACACTAGTGCACTATGGTTCACTCTGGTTGTGTTTCTTTATCATGTATAGGTTGATGCTTTCTACACAGCATCAGAATATCTCTTCCTTGCTTAGTGGTCATGGAGATGAAAACATCATGACCAAGCCACTCAATAACCATCCCCTTGCTGAGAAAAGGAGAAATAACCAAACCACAAATCTCAAGAGCCATGCAGGAAAAATGAAGAACACAGCATCATGACTCTCCCAAAGGACTGAACTCAGAGATAATGAAATAGGTGGTGATTCATATGAATATTCCTTAAGTTTTATATAAATAATCAATGATATAAATGAGGATTTAAATAGGAGATGGATCCAATCCAGGATTCGGAGTAGGAAGCCACCCACACAGAACAAAGAGTCAGCAAAGCACATGAAAAAATAATAATATGGGTGCAGAAGTCATCAACTGGAATATTCAGCAAAAATATCAAGACTTGAAAAGTAAAGGAAACCCAATAGAAATGGTATAATAAGAAAACTCAATGTATCACATAAAAGGCACAGTGGCAGAGATGGAGTGATGACTCAGCAACCATTAAGATGACTTGCTGCTCCTCTAGAAGACCCAAGTCCTATTACCCTCACCCAGTACTCCAACTCCATGGGTCTGATATCCTCTGTGGGCACCTGTATACACATGGTACACATAAAACAAATCAACATTCAATTACAAAGGAAAAATTCTTTATAGACTTTGAAAGTACAAGACTCAACTTCATATGGATAAACAAACAAACAAACAAACAAAACAAGGATAGCTAAAGCAATCCTGAACAATAAAAGAACTGCTGTAAATATCACCACCATCCTTGATTTCAAGTTGCATTACAGAGCTGTAGTAATAATATCCACATGATAAACATAAAAACATACATTAATCAATATAATCAAAATGAATACCCAGACATAAATCCACACACATATGGACACCTGATTTTATATAAAGAAGCCAGAAATACACAATGGAAAAAGGAAGCATCCTCAACAAATGGTATTGATCAAACTAAATGCCTGCATATAGAAGAATGAAAATAGATTCATATTTATCACCTGCACAAAACTCAAGTCCAAGTGGATCAAAGACCTCAACATGAAACCAAACTCATTGAGCTTGATAGAAGAGAAAGTGGGGAACAGTCTTGAAATCACTGGCACAAGAGATGACTTTCTGAGCAGAACATCAATAGTGCAGGCACAGAGACCAAAACATTTGACCTACAATCTGTCCTGCCTGCAAGATGTGCTGGAGCAATGGTGGGGCAGAGATTGTGGGAGTGGACAACCAATACCTAATGTAACTTAAAGCCTAATCTACAAGACTGTTGGAGTCAGATGGAATGGAGGATACCAAAACACAGACTATTGAATCAAATATGCAGAGCATATCCAGGCTCACAGAGACAGTAGTGGCAATCGTGGGGTTTGCAGGAGTCTGTACCAGGTCCTCTGTGTATATTTTGTAAATGTTAGCTTGGTGTTTTTGTGGAGTGCTCCCTTTCTGTGGGAGCAGGTGTGTCTATGACTCGAGCTTCTTTTCCTCCGGCTGTGTCGCCTTGCCCAGCCTTGGTTCGAGGGCCTTTTGCCTTGGCTTGTTGCATTGTTTTATCACATTTGGTTGTTGTATCCTGAAGGACTGCTCTTATCTGAAAGGAGAAGGAAGGTGAGTGGATCTGGAGGTGGGAGTGAGACTGGGAAGATGGAAAGAGTGGAGGGACAGAAAATTGTCATGATGTATGAGAGAAGAATCTATTGTCAATAAATTTAATTAATTAATTAGTGATTAATTAATTACTTTAAATGAACTTAAGAACAAGTCTTGAAAAAATGAAACTTAAACAACAAATTGTTAAAGATTATTTTAACTCTACTTTGGGAGATAGGACTTTATGCAGGTATGGAAGTTATTTTACTAAGTTATAGCCCAGCTCCTCTTTAGATTTTTTTCAAAACCTCTGCACTGACTTCCATAGTGGCTGCCCAAGTTTACATTTTCACCATCAGTATACATGGATTCCTCTTTATCTAGATGCTGGGTAGTGTTTGGTTATTTGTCTTCTTGCTAGCTATTCTGATTGATGAGACAGAAGCTCACTGTAGTTTCAGTGGGCATGTCCCTGATGATTAAGGATTTTGTCTAATTTTTCAAATATTAATTAGTAACTTGTATTTCTTCCTTTGAGAATTAAATACTCAATTCAGTAGACCATTTATTGATTGGATCGCTTATCACTGTAGTGATTTATTTTTGAGATAGGTTCTAGACATTAATATCCTGTTGGATGTAGAGTTGGGAAAGATTATTTTGCTGTTATTTTGGTTGTCTATACTCATTCTGCTGGTTGTTTCCTTGTCTGTCCTATTTGTCAGTTCTCAAAATTAATTCCTCTGCTGTGCAGTCATTTCAGAAAGCCCTTGCCTATGCCTAAACCTTGATGTGTACCACCTATGTTTTCCTCTAGTGCAGTGTTTCTGTGGACCATGACCCCTTTGTGGGTTGAATGACCCTTTTACATGGGTTGCTTATCAGATATCCAGCATATCAGATATTTACATTACAATTCATAATAGTATAAAAAGTATAAATATGAAGTAGCAACAAAAATAACTTTGTAATTGGTGGTCACCACAACATGAGGAACTGTATTAAAGGACCACAGCATTAAGAAGGTTGAGAAATGTTACCCTAGTAGATTAAGAGTTCAGGAATCTCATTTAGGTTCCTATTCTATTTTGGACTTTTTGTAAAGGATAAGAGAGATGGATCTCTTACACATTTTAAAGACAATATTGTCTTTCAGACTTCAAATGGCTTATAGTTGTCTAAAATGTAACAATGTTTCTTTTTCTTGATACTTTGTGTATCTGAGGATGTGGGGATGGGGTGAAGATGTCAGGGCACAGAAGGAGAAATCAGAGGTGTACTTGTGGGAGTTGGTTCTCTCCTTCTACTGCCTATCCCGGATAGAACTCAAGTTGTCAGTCTTGGTGGCAAGCATCTCTCCACACCGAGCTATCTCACCAGCCCTTGTAACAACTCCTAGGTACTAATGAAATTGCCATTTGGTAATCTTTTAAACAGTAAAGAGCAAATGATTTCATCAAAAATATAGAAAATAATGTTGAAAGAGACCTATATGCTGTATAGGCAACCTGAAGAAGATTTTCTTCTTATCAAACTATTAGATTCATTTTTCTTTAATTTCATGGAGAAATCAGGCAGTTAAAAATAGTCGTAGTATCAAGATAATTTAAATTGACGCTAAATTGACATTGTCTTTAACTGTGCAGGTTAGATTCCTATAGAGACTATAACCAACAGTGGCTGCTGTAGTGATTAGCAGCATGATACATTGCAGGAATGAGCAATGCTCCCTGCTTCTTTTTAGATCATGAAATAACCAAGTGTCGTCAGATACTGTAAGCATGCTATAAAGAGTGTCTTAGTCAGGGTTTCTATTCTGGCACAAACATCATGACCAAGATGCAAGTTGTGGATGAAAGGGTTTATTCAGCTTATATTTCCATGCTGCTGATCATCACCAAAGGAAGTCAGGACTGGAACTCAAGCAGGTCAGGAAGCAGGAGCTGATGCAGAGGCCATGGAGGGATGTTCCTTACTGGCTTGCTTGCTTCCCCTGGCTTGCTCAGCCGGCTTTCTTATAGAACCCAAGACTACCAACCCATAGATGGTACCACCCACAAGGGGCCCTCCCCCCTTGATCACAAATTGAGAAAATGCCTTACAGCTGGACTCATGCAGGCATTTTCTCAACTGAAACTCCTTTCTCTGTGATAACTCCAGCTTGTGTCAAGTTGACACAAAACCAGCCAGTACAAAGAGGAACACAAACAAATTAATGAAAAAAGTAAAGAAATGAGTCTTTCATGAAAGCAAAGAGGTATATGCATTGATGTGGAAAAAGGTGCTGGTTTGTGTTCTAAATAACGAAATGAGCTGAGCGGTCACCTGGCGTTTAAGTGCTGCGCTCCCTGAAGCATTTCAGGGGTTTGCTAACAATAGCACCACCTCCACCTCCATAAAGCTTTTCTGTTTGTGTGGGGTATTTTCATGGTCAGATGCCCAATTAATCTGCAATGGCTGAGATTTGAGATGCTTGTATGTCTCCTCTTAACTGCTGTATGTCTAAATGGGCCAAGGCTCTTTAAAATTTAATGAGTGAGCAGAGTCATTGATTGTACAAAGAACACTACCTTACATATTTTCTCACATAAGGAATTTGAAATCTAAGGAAGCATGATTATTCACAATGCAGTTTTTCTTCTTCCCACTAGAGCTGCATTGTGTCTGCCTTAAAATTGTGGTTCTGCACCAATTTCCATCTGTTTTCCCCTGTGATGCATGCCTAAGCTGTTTGTTTATGACATTTCCTTTATGACATTCATGACCTTTCAAATATTTATAAACTGAATCTCCGCCTTCCATTCTCTGCCCTTATGCCTCATTCATATTGCGATGGACACATGGGTAATCGACAATAGCATGTACAAGTAAACCACAAGGAATCAACCCAATTGCTTTTTGGTGGATTTTGATAGGCTTTAAAACAGATCTCTCATGAATTCTCTACCTAGTTTTAACCATAAATCCTCACTGCTAGTTCTTCATCTATGAAAATACTGAGGATCACATGCCCTGAGGCAGTTTGGCAGGTTTTCAATATAAAGATACTGAGAGAGTGAAACTCCAGACCAGTAAACAAGAACTATGAATGCACAATAGTTTCTGTCAGAAATGGATAAAGGAATAGTCACAGATGTTTATAGTTTGGCCTCTTTAGTGTTATATTTAGGCAGTGATTGAAATGAGTGAGCCTGGTACCAAGTGTTTAAGACTACATGTTTTAACGCATGAGACAGCTCATGCTGGTGAGCATGTGGAGCAAGGGTAAACTCCTCCATTGCTGGTGGGTGTGAAACCTTGTAAATTCACTTTGGAAATCTATAGAGTTTCTCAGAAAATTGGGACATGATGTACCTCAAGGTCCAGCCATACCACTCCTGGGCATATACCTAAAGGATGCTCCATCCTACCACAAGGACACTTGCTCAACTATGTTCATAGCAGTTTTATTTGTGATATTCAGAAACTGCAAACAACCTAGATGTCCCTCAACTGAGGAATGGATAAAAAAAAAAAGTGGTACATTTACACAATGGAATATTACTCAGCTGTTAAAAATAGTGACGTCATGAAATTTACTGGCAAATGAATGGAACTAGAATCAAATCATCTTAAGTAAAGTAACCCAGACCCAGAAAGACAAACATGGTATGTCCTCGCCTATAAGTGGATATTAACTGTTAAGTCAATGATAATCATGCGACAACCCACAGGCCCAGAGAAGCTAAGGAACATGGAGGGATCAAGGGGTGGACACAAGGATCTTCCTGGAAATTAGAAAATAGAATAGATTTGGGGATGGGCTGGGGGTGGGTGGGGATGAGAAGAGGAGAGATCAGGTGTGGAGGGTGGGAGGGAGGGAGGACTAGAATTTGGGGGATTTTTGGGAGTGAGATAGAAACCTCATACATGGAAACCCCATGGACTCTATGAGAATGTCATTAGTGAAGACTCCTAATAATGGAGGACAGGAGCTTGAACCAGCAATCCTCTATAACCAGACAAGGCCTTAAGTGGAGGGATTGGCACACCAGTCCAGCCCCAAAATCTCCCACCTATAGTTTGTCCTGCCTGCTGGAAGTGTTGGGACTGGAGCCTAGTATAATCACCATCAGAGACCGTAGAGATTCTATCCAGCAACTGATGGGAGCAGAAGCAGAATCCTACAACCAAATATTGGGTGGAGGTTGGGTAGTCCTGAGGAGGAGCAGGGGGAAAGATTAGAGGAGCCAGAGAGATCAAGGACACCACAACAATATAGCCCACAGGATTAACTGAGCAGGACCTGAGTGGGCTCACAGAGATCAGGGGTCCTGTAGGGGTCAAATCTAGGTCCTCTGCATATATGTTATGGTTGTGTACCTTTGTGTTCTTGTGGCATTCCTAACAGGGGGAGTGGGAGTCAGCTCTGACTCCCTTGCCTGCCTTTGGGACCCATTTTCTCCTCCTGGGTTGCCTTGTCCAGCCGCCATGTGAGAATATGTGCTGGTCTTATGGTAGCAGGGTATTCCATATTTTGTTGGGTTCCTGGAAGGCCTGCTCTTTTCTAAGGGTAGATAAAGAGGAGGGGGGGTAGATCCAGGGGAAAGAGGAGGTGGGGGGCTGGGCGACTCTGGCAAGAGGAGGAAGGGAAACTGCAGTTGGAATGTAATGTATGAGAGAAGAGTAAATAAAAAGATAAAAGACGACAGCTTTATTGGTTACAACACTGTGCTATAATCTACGTGTGTGTGTGTGTGTGTGTGTGTGTGTGTGTGTGTGTGTGTGTTTTAAGTATATTATCAACTTCAATACCCTGTGTTGGCTGAAATACTAAGTACAGATGCTCACAGTTAAAATGAATGTCACTATATTGACTTATATTACCCAAGTAGTACTTGAAGTACAGTTTTAAAATGAGACAAGTAATAGATTTCACTTCTGAAAGAAATTTTAACTACAATAGAACAATTGCTCCCCAGTGTTTACCCTAAAACCATAAATATTATAGTGAATACTTACAGCTCCAACACTTTGGGAGGCTGAGGACAAAGGATTGTGGATTGTAAAATAAAGTAAGATAAAAATAAAAAACAAAAAACATTGTTATGAAGTAACCAGTCTGAAATTAATTGGTCAGTGAATTAACCTGCAGAACTAACAATCAGAAAGAGGAAAACCACGTGTTTTGTTTTGTTTTTTTATGTATAACTAAAACTCACACACTTCTAGTGTGCATACAGAATACAATACAGTCATGAACAAATACTCAGGAAAAGCTAGAAGCAAGAGTGGAGAAGTTGCCTCCAAATGCCCTGGCTTCAGACCCCTTTCCTGTGCAGCACAGCTGTTGTGGGCTGGCATTGTTGTAGAACAGCTGGGTAAAAACATTACTTCCCACAGACAGTTTCACATATGTTGTTAGACTTTCCATGCAGTCAGTCTTCTATACTTTTTTTTTTTATACTTTATTTACATTTCTAATGTTTCCCTCTTTCTAGGTCTCCTCTTTGGAAGCCACCTATCCCCTCCCCCTCCCCCACCTCTATGAGGGAATTCCACCTCCCACTCACCCGCCCACCCACTCCCATATTCCCACCTTGACATTCCCCTTTATTGGGGCCTCTCCTCCCCCTGATGGCCAACAAGGCCCTCCTCTGCCACATATGTGGTC
>CM052705.1:45449606-45468189 GCA_028551405.1 Uromys caudimaculatus | reverse complement strand
TGTACAAACCTCAAGTCCAAGTGGATCAAGGACCTCCACATAAAACCAGTTACACTGAATCTAATAGAAGAGAAAGTGGGGAAAGCCTCGAACACCTGGGTATAGGGGAAAAGTTCCTGAACAGAACACCAGTGGCTTATGCTCTTTTATACTTTCTGTGTGCCTCATTTATTTCACCTCCCTGCAGTGCACAAGGCTACCAGTGTGTGGCAGTATAACAGGAAGTGGTCAGTGAGCTGTGGAACCTTATTCCTGTTCTTGAAGGAGGAAGCACCTGAGCAGTCCAATTAGAAATGAGGCTGTACATAGGTTTTCTACAGATGCCTGTATCATAGAGCACAAGAGCCCTTCAGTCTCCAGTGTACTGGGAGGTTTTGGTTTTCATAATAAACAAGGGTTAACTTATATCAACCCTTTTTCTATATCTAAGGAGATGAAGTAAAACTTTTTGCTTATTGAATTATTTATTCTATGAATTTTATCTATAGATTTTCAGAAGTGAAGCCATCTTGCTTTTCTGAAATAAATCCATCTTGGCAGTGATGTGTGATCCTATCAGGACGTTGCAGGGGTCCCTGGAAACAGTGCTTACATCTCTGTTTATAAAGAATACTGTCCTCCAATTCCTTCCTTGTTAGTCTCTAGTTAATGGTATGGGCAATGCTGACTTCCCTGTAAGAACTATCAAGACACTCTTTCTGTATTCAGATATTAAGAGATTTGTATTCTCATATTTTCTCTATCCATTTACCCAGAGACTTCATACATTTCAAAGCACTACATTCTTTATTTTCAGTTTTAAAAATTGGATATTTTACTTATTTACATTTCAAATGTTATTCCCTTTCCTAGTTTCTCCTCTGCAAATCCCCTATTCCATCTTCCCTTACCCTGCTCTGTGAGGGTGCTCCCCCATCCAACCACCCACTCCTGCCTCACTGCCCTAGCATTCCCCTACACTGGGACATCATTGCTTTCATTTATCTGGGGGCATAGCAGTTAGTTTCTTTCAATCTACTATAGTAAGAGTTTTACATTTATGAGAGGAACAGCAGAATACAGATGAAATAGAGGGAACAAGGAGAAAATGGGAGCTGCCTTTAAAACTGAAGACAGGAAGGGAGGTTAATACAGGTTTGAGAAACTTCCTTTCAAGTTGTTGGTCAGGAAAGTCCAAAACGATATAGATTATTGTTCTTGTCCCTGTCTGCCTCTGAGAGGTTGAATGTAAGTTTCTACTGCTCAGTATAAAAACCACTCACTACAGGGGACTCTAAAGACTCCAACTGACCTGAAAACCTCCTCCCTGGAGAGCTTTACAATGTTAGAAGGTGCTCTGAAGCTGCCATGGGAAGGAAGAAACAACAGTGTTCCCCAGCTGAGACACCTATGAGTCACAACAATGACCAGCATGGCAAGATATCCCTAATGGTGCAAGAGCAGCACTCATCTCTTGGCTGTAACCAACAACTATCTGATTGGACTTTAAGCCTGCTCAGCAGGAGAGAAACCATCCCTGCTATTAGAATTATAGCCAACAACCCAGGGTTAAGTCATGGAGCTTAGAGAAGAACCTACAGCCACCACTTTAATACATTAGTGTAGTTCCTCTCTGCCTTGTAAAATAGCCACAGGTAAGTATAGCTCTCACCCCCTCATCTCTTTGTAGCACATAAAGATTATTAAAGAAAACCATGATTTCTCAAAATACAGAGAGCAACAGATTGTGAGGCTCTCAGCCCTGAGAGGTATGTAGACAACATAGTCACTGAACCCATAGCTCAGGGAACATCTTGGAAAAGGGAGTAGAAAGATTATAAGACCCAGAGGATCGGAAGTCTGCCATGATATTCTATCTCCTAGAAGTGACTCAAACTTCACTCGTGATGCCTCAACAACATGGCTGATGAAATAAGTCTGAACAATGACAATAGCAAATGACATGCTAACATGGAAAGGAGAACTGTGATCTCACAGGAATCCACCCATTGACCAACAGCTACAGGGAACAAAAATCTTCTGAGAGAGGGAGACTGTTTCTCCCAGGGATTAGCCGCCATTATCAAGTTGTCAGTCTGAAAATAATATAAATACAAGCAAGGCTAAACAAACACAACAGGTTATATTTATATATTTATTCATTTACATATATGTGTGTGTTATGTATATAATATATACACATATATGCATGCAAAAATAATCATCAAAGAAAAAGATGCCATCCATTTGAGAGGGAGTAGGAATAGAACATTTCAGGGAACATGGAAGGGACTCAAGGTGGAAAAGAAAGAAATTTAAAAATTTTTAACTAAAATAAAAATTATTTTTTAAAAACTCATGAGAGCTTTAGCCTCACAGACTGCTCAAGTGTGATACACTAAGTTTTAGGCACCATCTCATTCCAAATGTTTGTTGCTTTTATTAGTAATTTTTCATTGATTTTTTTAAAATTACTTAATGAAATTAAATTCCTAAGTATTTGCAGATATTTAAGTTATATTTTGGTCACTTTTGCCAATTGTTATGATTACATAATTTCTATCCTTTTACATGTATTAGGATTTTATTATAGCTCAAGATATAGTCTATCTTGTCAGTGTTTCAGTAGTTCTTTTAAAAGCATATTTTATAAATAAATAGAGAAGGGTCCTTTGGGAAGTCCCAATAACTCACCGTGATTTTGAAAAACTAAGTATCATAAGAGTGTCTTTTTTTGATGAAAACAACTCACATATAAACCTTGCAGGTAATATACTTACTGTTAAGGAGCTAGATGTTTCTCCATCAGAGCAGCAATTAAGCAAACATGTCTTCTCTCGTCATACATTCCAGTATGGTTTTTAAGTCCCATCTAATGAAAAAAAAAAGAGAAAAAAACTTATACATATTGAGAAGGAAGAAATAAAACTGTCTTTGATTTTAGGTGCCGTGATTTCCTATGCAGAGAACCATAAAGAAAAGGCTAAGAAGTATTCATAGAAAGTTCCAGAATATAGATGTTACATATAAGTTTACTGCTTTTCAGTATAACAATATAAGTAAGGCAAATCTAAAACTAAAAGCACACATGGTCTGAATAGATAGAGCACCTGTCAAAAGCAATGACTGTTCTTCCATAGGACTCTAGTTTGATTTTCAGCACCCATATGGTGGCTCACAACAGTCTAACTCCAGTCCCAGGGTATTCAATGTCCTTTTCAGGCCTTGGAGGTATTGCGCAGACATGCACGCCAGTAAAGTACCCATACACATTAAAAAATTAAAAAGGACACTACTATTCACATTTGCATCAAAAGTGTAAATTCTGGAACATAACTAACAAAATATGTGCAAGCTCTATATGAGGCAAACAACCAAACTCTGATAAAAAAAAAAAAATTATCAAGAGGAACCATCAGTTGGTAGGAGGACTCAGTGTTATCAAGATGTCAATTCTTTCTAAGCTGACCTATAGACCCAATGCAGTCATGGTCAAAATACAGAAAGTTATTTTGTGGATAACAGCAAGCTATTTTCAGTCTGTGTGTGAAATGGCAGAGGACTCAGGGTGGGTGTCAAAGTGACATCAAAGGTAGGAGAACAGAGCCTACCTGACTTTACAACTTACTGTCATAAGCCAATGAAACACAGTAGCATGCCCGTCTTAGTCAGGGTTTCTATTCTTGCACAAAACATCATGACCAAGAAGCAAGTTGGGGAGGAAAGGGTTTATTCAGCTAACACTTCCACACTGCTGTTCTTCAGTAAAGGAAGTCAGGACTGGAACTTAAGCAGGTCAGGAAGTAGGAGCTGATGCACAGGCCATGGAGGGATGTTTCTTACTGGCTTGCTTCTCCTGGCTTGCAAGGCTTACTCTCTTATAGAACCCAAGACTACCAGCGCAGGGATGGTACCACCCACAAGGAGCTCTCGCCCCTTGATCACTAATTGAGAAAATGCCTTACAACTGAATCCCATGGAGGCATTTCCTCACCTGAAGCTCCTTCTCTGTGATAACTCCAGCGTGTGTCAAGTTAACACACAAAACTAGCCAGTACAATGCCCAAAGACAAGTTGCAAAAGCACAAGCCACTTAATGTTTGGTAGAAAGCATCAACGATGATATACTTTAAATTTTACATCAGAGCGAATATGACCAAAGTATATTATACAAAATTATCAACTAATTAAAATATTGAAAACAAACAAAAATTACTGTTAAGTTACTAAGCACCTAATGTAAACAACGAATCTAAATGTAGGCTCTACATCCTTCAAAACATTACTTAAAGTAGACGGAGACAAGAATGTAAAATGAAAATAAAAATGTACTACAAGATAATATGGAAACAATCTTGGGTTTGGAGCTGGCTGCTTGAATACAAAACCAAAGTCACCATTGATAGAAGGCAAGGTGGATAAGCTTGAGTTCTCTAAAATTAAAATTTTTCTGTTGTGCAAAGGCAGCTTTAAGAAAATGAAAAGATGAGGATACAGACTGGCGGAAAATATTTGCAAGATTCCTATCTGAGACAGGACTGGTATCCAAAATACATACGATGAACTCATACTGACTTCCCATTGCTGAACAAATATCTGAAACAATTGACGTATGTGGAAGAAGAATTACTATGGCTCACAGTGCTGAGGTTTCTGCACTTGGTAGATTGGCTCCATCATACTTGGTGATATGGTGATAAATGGTGATAAATACTAGGCAGTGTATCTGTCTCCATTGCATTTAGTCTATGGGAAGGCTTGTATCACACGCCATTCCATTTTGTTAATCAAAAGACATTGTACCCAGCTCCACTGCATTTTGCCTATGAGAAAGCAGTGTAACTGGCTCAATTGTACTTAGCCTATAAGAAGGCAGTGTGTCATGCTGCAATCTGTGTGGAAGAGAAAAGCTTCTCATCTCAAGGTAGCCAGGAAGAAAGAAGAAACATAAGGAGCCAGGGTCCCAGTAACAACTTAAGCCCCAACAACCTGACTTCTTTCTACTAAGTCCTTCTTCCTCAAAGGTTCTACCAGCTCCCAGTAGCACTGAAGGGTAGGCACCAAACAAGTCAAGACCCCAACCATAGCAGCACAACACTTAGTAAGACAAACATTAAAATATGGACCAAACACTCTAACAAATATCTCATTAGAAAAGATATGTGACTGGCAAATAAATATGAAGTTGTTCATATGCCTCAGCATGAGAAGCTAACGAAATCAAAGAGATTCAGCTCTATGCCCTTCTGATGAGTTGAATGGTGATAAATACTAGTGAGAACATAGAATGAAAGCGGCATTCATTCATTGCTGATGGGAATGTATGCTGGTTTGTATACGCTTGGCCCAGGGAGTAGCACTATTAGGAGGTGTGGTCTTGTTGGAGTGGGTGTGACTTTGTTGGAGGAAGTGTGTCACTGTGGCAGTGGGCTTTGAGACCCTCCTCCTAGCTGCCTGTGAGACAGTTTTCTCCTGGCTGCCTTCTGATCAGGATGCAGAACTCTCAGCTTCTTCTCCAGGGCCATGCCTGCCTGGTCACTGCAATGCTTCCCACTTTGATGATAATGAACTGAACCTCAGAACTAGTAAGCAGCTCCAATTAAATGTTTTCCTTTATAAGAGTTGCCTTGGTCTTGGTGTCTCTTCAAAGCAATGGAAACCCAAACTAAGACTGAAAGGGAAATGATACAAACACTTTAGGAGAGAAATTTATGATTTCTTAGGAAACTAAACATGTCTTACTGCACAATCCAGCAGTCATAAGCTTTGGTATTTGTCCAAAGGAGTTAACAACTTAAATACACTAAGATATTTATAGCGTTTTTTCATCATTGCCAAATGTGGAAGCAAATAAAATATCTTTCACTATGTGAATGCAAGTCAACTGAGGCACACAGGGAGGAATATTATTTATTTGGCATTGAAAAGCAAGCTATCAAACCATGAGATGACTCCCAATGCATAAAACTAAGTGAAAAAAGCCATCCTGACTATATGAAGGGCACATGCTGTAATTTCAGTCTGTGGCATTCTGGAAAAGGCAAAGCCATGAAGATGAAAAGGCCAGGTTGCCAGGGCTTAGGGGTAATCCAGGAAGCAATAGGTAGGTCACATAGAACTCTCAATTTGGTTGTAACCCTAAAAGTGCTTTTAAAATGTTCCTAGAAAAAAAGCACTTTTAACACGCTCTACTCTGTTGGCTGGTGATGGAGCTGTCTAATGTCAATCACCTTTTCTTCATTTTACTGCCTTTCACTTCACTTATTACTTAAAAACTGAGGAAAGATAAGTATTTAATGCAACATATTTTAATCATATTCACTCCCCACCCCATAAAGAACTTACCTGAAATTTTTATTTTAAAATTTTTGGGCCAAGTGTGGAAGAGGGATGTGTAAGGAGAAAAATTATCCATGAGTGAGAGGGAGGTCTGAGACGTGAATGGGTGAGAGCAACCAGAATGCATTATGTACATATATGAAGCTATTGAAGGGCACATTTAATTGGTAAAAATGTATCACTATTAAATCATAAAGTTTCCAACTAAAATATGACTCTTTCATTCAAAAGAAAACTGTTGATTCTGATGTAATGTGGGCAGCAACAAGGAATAAATGAACAGATGAAATCTTACCTACTCAAAGTTTTCTCACTTGATATTATAATTTCCTTGCTTCAAATCTGATTTCTGACAAATTAAAATAGCTTAAGTATAATACTACTCCACTCTCTAGGTAACTTCCTGTCCTATTTCTCCTTTGTGCTGTACCTTATTTTCTGCAACAGAGCAAATGTTATCGCTCTAATTTTATAGTTTGAGTTTTCCTTATATAAACATTCAGTTTCTTATTATTCCATAAGTGTATTCTTCCGCACCCATGAAGACCAATAATCACCACCATCAATCTATTTCTTCAGACTTGTACTGGGTAACTAACACTCTCAAGGTTAAGAAAGTGAAAATGCTGTGTCTGCCCCTCCCCTCCCCCCAAAAAAGTGAAGACGGGAAGAGAGAAGGGCAGTCTTAATCAGGAGAATTTGCTTTCAGTTCCTAAACATAAATCACATTTAAAAACAACCATCTTGGGCTTTGCCTGAAGGCAGCCAGCCTGAGGGTCACACCAGGTGTCAGTAGGGTGGCTGACACCAAGGACAGGGTGACTGACACCAAGCACAGGGTGGTGAACAGAAGCCTGGAGCTCATCCAGGTCCTGCCCCTGGACACCATGCCTCTGAACAACGAGGTACTAAAGATAAAGAATGGTTCGTTATCTGGATTAAGTCTCCTCAAGAGACTTCCATGATCTGCACTGCACCAGAGGCCATACTGATGTCCATGATCTGTGCTGATCTGGTCTACAGAGAGAATTCCTAAACAGCCAGGGTTACACAGCAGAACCCGGTCTTGAGAAAGAAAAGAATAAGTTAGTAAGAAGGAAAGGAAACGTGTACTAAGACTGGGATTTTCCGGCTCGTCGATTCCTAATGTTTGTGCCTGGTGACACTGACATTGAGCCGTGGAGATGCAGATGTCAGGCGCTTTGCCACACTGACGATTGGGCAGCTGAGCACAATTATTCATTACCATTAGTTACTGCGAAGGAGTTTCCCATCCAAGTTGGGTCAAGATGTTCTGGCAGGCTACCCTTTGTTTCCTAATTTCTAAGGCTCTTACATCAAGAATATTAATGAAAGGGACTGCTATGATACATGTGTGGTATTTGCCTAAAAATTTGTTAGATGCCTGCACTGGCTGGTTTTGCATGTCAACTGGACACAAGCTGCAGTCATCAGAAGAAAAGGCCTCCATTGAGAAAAAGCCCCCATGAGATCCAACTGTAAGGCAGTTTCTCAGTGAGTGATCAATGGGGGAAGGCCCAGCCCACAGTGCCACCCCTGGGAAGGTGATCCTGGGGTCTATAAGAGAGCAGGTTAAACAAGCCAAGGGAAACAAGCCAGTAAAGAGTACCCTCCATGGCCTCTGCATCAGCTCCTGTCTGTAGGTTCCTGCCCTGTTTGAGCTCCTGTCCTGACTTCCTTTGATGATGAACAGCGATATGGAAGTGTAAGCCAAATAAACCCTTTCCTCCCCAACTTGCTTGTTGGTCATGGTGTTTCACTGGAGCAATTGAAACCGTGATTAAGACAATGCCCTCTTTTTAAAAAAAAGAAAAGAAAAGAAAGAAAGAAAGAAAGAAAGAAAGAAAGAAAGAAAGAAAGAAAGAAAGAAAGAAAGAAAGAAAGGAGAAGAAAAGACAGGAGACAGAGAGACAGAAAGAGGTGCAGGAAGAAAAAAAGAATTGTCAATACAGTTAAAACTAAAATATATCTTTCTACAACTCAGGAGATAATTATATAATATTTCATTAGCTTGACCTACCAATTTCCTCCAAACAAGTTTACAGATTTTGTACTGTAAAGTCTTTACCATCTTCTCCACCATTTCTAAACCTTGGTCAAGAAGAATAAATGGCTCGTGGTCCTGGCTTACTAAGTACTCTGCTACACACTTTCTCTCCTTGAATGTCATGCTAAACTTGAAATGTCTTGTTTGGTTTCTACAATGCAAGGTAATGTGATAGAAGTCAAGGAAATATATTTTGGTAAAAGATTTCTAGAATAGAATAGGCTGATTTTGAATGTTCCAGCTACAAAATTAACTTGAAATAATTTATGTCATCCAACTTAAAAATGTGTGCAGTTACATCACAAGGGACAGCCTCATCCATTCACTAGTGTGACCCACCTCTCTTCTTCCTGTTTGTCCTTCCTCCCATTTTCTGTTCCATTTCACCTTCTCTCTTCCTCTTCTCTGAAGAATTGTGTTTTTTCTATTCTCTATTAAAGATGGTTATTATCTGCCTTTTCTCTATACTTGGGTGCTAGCCAATACCAAACTGTGTGCATCTAACCTCCAACCCCCAAAATCTCTTAAAGTTACACCATTGTTTTTAATAAGGATCTGATATCGACTGTTTCATAAACATAAATTATTTTGTTCCTAATATCCTATTACAGGGCACAAAAATATTACTCTGTACCTTTGCGTATCTGTCACAGATGGAACACTATGCACAGAACACTGTGGTACTACTGCAATGGCAAACTAATTTATCATGCTAATAAAAAATTAGCAATATTTTCCTAGGTTTTAGTAGCATGATAAAAAAACAATACAGTTGAAAACTAAAAAGCAGTATCATTAAATCTCTGAAAATCAAGTTGTATTAAATATCTTCACGATATAGCATTTTTATAACATTTACTTATTATCACTCCTTTTTCTTTTCCTTGTGAATGATTTGAGCCTTCTCTGTTCATCTGGAAACCAACAAATGAAATATTGTCATGTATATAGATGAGATATATTAATTTAAATTTTTTGTTTTATTCTACTGTGATTGGGTATGATGCATATTTGTGAATGTTGAGAGAGTTGCACACATGACATGGGGTACATGTGAAAGTCAGAGGACAACTTTATTGAGTTTGTCTTATCTTTCTACCAAAGTCAGATTAACAGGCGTGCATGGCTAGTACTTTACCTGCAGAGCCATTTCACTGCCCTTTAAATGTACTAAATCTAGTGTTGTGGTTTAAACCCAGGGTTTGTGCATGGCAGGTAAGCACTCTACCACTGGCCCACATCTACAAGCCTTACCTTTAAGAACCTAATTTTTAAGTTAAATTTAGTGGCTATGCCCACTGAAAACAGGCCATTTTCAAGAAAACATAATAAGGAGGTTATATATTGTTCTTTCCATGAGAAAGTCTCCAGAAAAAAAGGGCCGAGTTCATCCAAGCTTAAGTAGAAACATGTATATGCTTGCCTTCCCTTTTATGTGCATTTTTATTTATTTTTACCTTAACTACCAACACTCACTGTAAACAAACTTTAATTCCATTCTTTTAACAAGCATCTGTTAATATACCCTCTGCTGAGAATGAGAATTAAACAGTTTTTGTTGAGAAGGGAACTTCACAAAGAAGTAGAAGAAATAATCTTTAATTTTTTAGGCGAGTGCATTTAGAAAGTTATCAAGGTGTCAGAAGGGGAAGATTTATTATAATTACAGACTTACAACAAAGCATGTATAACTCTGGACTAGAGAGACGGCTGTCTCAGTAAAGTAGGAGGCTCAGTTCAGTCCCCAGAACACACATAAAAAGTTGGATGTGTGTAATCATGTATAACCTCAGAACAAGGGAAATGAAAACAGGAAGACCCCAGTTGGCTAGCCTAGCTGGTCAGTGAGCTCCAGGGTCAGTGAGAGCCTCTGCCTCACATAAAACTAAAGAGAAGAGCAATTGTTGAAAATATCTAACATTATTCTCTAGCATCCACATACATGCACAGAGAGGGATAGACACATGAATACATATACATGCACAAAAACACGTACACACATGCTATATCTAACTTGTGAGGGCTATGTCAAAGTACACCCAGTGTGGGGTGAAGTTTGACCTGTCAGTGAATCTTGGCATACCTGAAGCCACTTGCCATGTAGATTGCACCTGGAACTTCTTGTACATGTCTAATCTAACTATAAATAATATAAACACCTATTGAAAAGACATCTGTGTTGCCCTCTGTAAAGTCATGTCTGAATATCTGCTATCTAGTGAACGGACCTTTAAAAAATACTTATGTGCTTTAATCACTTACACTGGATTTGTAGACAGTATAAAGCAAAATATGCAAATGATAAACCCGAATGGAGGTGTGTGTGGAGGTGTGTGTGGAGGTGTGTGTGGGTGTGTGATAACTGTGTGCTGTCCCTAGTGAGGTGGCATGAGCAACTTCAGTTTTAAATTTTTAATTTTAAAAGGTAATAATCTCTAAATCCCTGATAACTCACAAAATACCTCAATGATCTAGAATTCATTAAATACAAGAGTACTAGTTCAATGACCCTTTCAATATTATGTTGCCTAGTTTTATGTCAATGTCACACAAGCTTGAGTAATTTGAAAAGAATGAACCAAAACTGAGATGCCTCTATAAGATGCAGCCATAAGGCATTTTCTTAGTGATTGATGTGGGAAGGCCCGCCCATTGTGGATGGTGCCACCCCTGGACTGGTGGGCCTGGGTTCTATAAGAAAGCAGGCTGAACAAGCCAGAGGAGTAAGGCAGTAAGCAACGCCCCTCTGTGGTCTCTGCATCAGCTCCTGCCTCCAGGTTCCTGCTCTGTTTGAGTTCCTGCCCTCACTACTTTTGATGATGAACTGTTATATGGAACTATAAGGGAAATAAGCCCTTTCTTCTCCCCGTTGCTTTAGGCCATGATGTTTTATTACAGCAATAGTAACTCTAAGACATAAACCAATGTTTATACACTTTGCTGCCATTGCTATATAGACTCAATCCCCTGGTGGTTCCCTTTAAGAGAATTTAAAACTAAATGAAGGAAGGAAGACAAAGGGACGTGAGTCATATGCTAAGAAAAATAACAAAGCAGCAAGCTGGCTGCAGATAATTTCCTGAAACCAGTATGAGAAGGAATGAGTTATGTGAAAGAATAACACGAGCAGGTCCTTTTGTGAAATGTTAAAATTTCCAAACGAAAGATCCATCTCTGAGCCCACAGCAACAAACAACAAAAGATAAGTTCAGTGTAATATTTTTTTTCAAAGTTTGCTTTCTCCATTGCAATGTAATTGAGAAACAAAACAAATAAATAAGCCAATTCCCACTTTAGGATTTATAGTGTTGCGACCTCTGCATAAAAGCTTTGGTAAAGTTATATACTCTGGTCCCCTTGACCTTGCACTCTGAAGACATCTCCTTGGAAAAATGGAGCTTTTATTTAATGTTTTTTATGTGAATTATTCTATAAAGACCCACAGCAAACACACAGGTGTTTGATTATATCTTCAGCTGCTAACAATCCTTTTGGTGAGAGTAAACCCTACTCCTGGTTTCAAAAATTATTTTATTGAAAATAGATTTTTTTTCATATAATAATATTCTTATTATGGTTCCCCTCCCAAACTCCTCTCAGGTCCTCCCCATAACTCCTACCTCCTACACCCACACCTCTCTTTCTTTCATTAGAATACAAACAGTCAGCTAACAAAACAAGAACAATAGTGATGATAAAATAAAGTAAGATAAAAACCAAACAAACTGGAATAGGACAAAAGAAACAGGAAAAAAAAATGAGGTAAAGAAAAAGAAAAAAAAAACACAAGGAACACAGACAGACACTGAGACACACATATTCTTACAGAGAGAAAATCCATAAAAACAAAATAAAGATTTGTAAGAAAAAAAAGAAAGTCCAGACAAAGCATTGTGAGATTAAAAATCTCCAAAAATACCACTGAATTCCTTTTGTCTTGGCCCAAGTACTACTGAGCATGAGGCCTGCTTTTAAGCGTGGCTTTTGTACCCAGTCAGACTCCCTTGGAGAAAACTAACTTTTCTTTTACGGAAAGCTATCATTGGATGGAGTCTCTGGCTGTGCTCACTCCCCCATCTCAGTGCTGGGACCCACCTGGCTGAGACCCGCAAGCCCAATGTCCCAGTCGCTGTGAGTTCATGTGTATCAGCCCTGCCATATCTAGAAGGCCTTGTTTCTTTGCTGTCTTCATTCCCACCTGCTCTTACAATATTTCTGTCTCCTCTTCTGCAGGATTCCCTGAGCCCTGAGGGGAGGGATTAGCTAGGGTATAAAATAAAGGCTTTTACTTTTTAACAGAAAAATGTATAACATTCTCTCATTTAGTAAACTCTTTCTGTAACTGCCTCTGGTGTCCACAGTTCCTACCAATGTTTAGAATACTTCCTGGAATTTCCATTAACTTACTAAAATTGAAAGTAGATTCTGATGTTTTAAAAATTGGAAATGAGGCATGTAATAATATTCTTCCCCCAAAAAACTAAGATGATTAACTGAAATCATATGAGATTTCATATGGTCAGCAAATCAATGAACATAAGATAAAATAGATCAACTGTTCTTCAGCATTTTAGCAGTAGCTATTACACACACACACACACACACACACACACATACACACACACACACAATGAAAAAGAAAAAATAATGTGGAAATTACTTTCAAAGAAATATACAGGAATCATGAAAGTCTTTCCAGAATTAGTTAAAGAAACAACAGCTTAGGTAAAATATTCCACCTTGATAGAAGATAAAAAGGCAGCTGGGATCTGGAGCTTAGATCTAAGAACTCACACCTCAACTTTCAAACATTATACACTGGGAGTGTTCTAGAACTGAGTCCAGCCTCAGTGACCTACCTCCTTCAACAAGGCCATATCTCTTAGGAGATTGAAAGAACACCAACTGGGGCCACATATTCAAATGTTTGAGACTCAGTCAGGATGATATTCTCAAGTTTCATCCATTTGCCTGCAAAATTCATGATGTCTTGGTTTTTAATAGCTGCATATATAGTATTCCATTATATAGATGTACCACAATTTCTTTATCCACTCTTCAGTTGAGGCACATCTAGGTAATTTCCAATTTCTGGCTATTACTAAATAGAGCTGCTATGAACATAGTTGAGCAAGTGTCTTTGTGAGATGTTGGAGCATCCTTTGGGTATATGCTAGGGAGTGATATAGCTGGGTCTTGAGATAGAACCATTTCCAGTTTTCTGAGAAAACGTCAAATTTATTTGATGGACGTTCACACTCCCACCAGCAATGCAGGAGTGTTCCCCTTGCTCTACATCCTCTCCAGCATGTGCTATCTCTTGAGTTTTTTATCTTAGCCATTCTAATGGGTATAAGATGGAATCTTAGAGTTGTTTTGATTTGCATTTCCCTGATGACTAAGAACTTTGAACATTTCTTTAAGTGCTCCTTGGCCATTCAAGATTCCTCTGTTAAGAATTCTCTGTTTAATTCTGTACCCCATTTTTTAATTGGGTTATTTGGGTTGTTGGAAACAACCCCAACTACTAATTACATTTTTCTTTCTTGTTACGGTGTTTGTTTGGTTTTCAACAAGGTCTTCTGTCTCCCAGGCTGGCCTTGAACTCTTCAGTCATCCTGTTTCCAAAAGTGCTCCAGCCATTACCATGACATCAGCCATCAAGACACTAAATTTAAAGATATAAAAATTTAAAGCTGTAAAATTTTTCCACATTACTTTTTGCAAGACAAATTAAAGAATTTGAGCTGAGCATTCACAATAAAAGTGACAACCCTCCATCCTGTCTTTATGTCTGTTGAAAGCTGATTTAGAAGTTAACTGTTCAGTAAAAACTATTGTCTTACAATGAAAGCAAGTCTCACACAAAACCTCCCACAGTTCAAGTGGTTAAAACTAAACAGTAAGAACAGGCAAAAAGTAACCTGTAATGTAGGCTCCCTGAAATGCCTGCTCTGTCCTTTGAAATGGCAAACAGCCCTTGCTTGCCACATGAAAAACAAACTGAGGTAGCTAGAACAGCCTTCTAGCAGCAGAACCCAATATTTGAATAGCAAACATTGGGCAAATTGAAATGTGTTCCTTCACATATTAACCAAAGGCTGACCTGGCCACAGTATTCTTTAGTGATCTATTCTTGGACGCTAGTTTAGGGACAGAGAACATAGAGCTTGCTGCACTGCACGCTTCATGTGTACATACATGGAATGAGTAGCATTTTTATGCAAATACTTTTCCAGAATCCTTCTGATTGCCTTACGCAGCAAAATTAAGCATATCTGTCAGCCGCAAAGTTAACAAAGAAGCTTCTGATCATCCTATGCTAATTCCTACATTGATTGCTCGCCATAAACATGAGCAATTGCATTAGTTATCCATACAGAGGTTCTCAATCAGATCTTATTGGCTTCCTTTGGGCCTTTACATTGTTGCTTAGCACTTGGCTATTGATCAATTTAAACTAACTCAATACTGTACACAAAGGTACTTTCAGACAGTTTGATTCCAGATATGGTGCCTCCCTTTCATATGGTCCACCTTTTATACAGTTCATATCGCTTGGAAATGGCTGGTAAGTTCTGTATACTTCTGGCAAGATCCACAGCAGTGGTTGTGCTCAGTTAAGACCTATCCACATTAATTTTTGAAAGTCAGAGCAAGTAAATTCTTCCAACCAAAAAAGGTATCTACAATGACAGTGATTTCCTTATAAAAGTATCTTTCATACTCTACTAGCAAAGATGATTCTGGGCTTACATATTTGGTACGATTCTAGTGTTTCGCAACCGAAGCTTCTTTCAATAGCTTACCTCATTGCTCTCAAAGCCAAACAGTAAAGAGCAAAGGCTTTGGCGAGGTGTTCTGCATTGTTTACCATGCCACAGTTTTCTGGCAATGATGCCTGCCCATCCCCTCATCTGCCTCAGGCAGCTGTCCATCTGCCAGCTGCCAGCAGTGGGGAGAGGGACTTGTACTTCAAAGGTCTCAGTGCGGCTCATAAAAGATCAGGGGGATTGACCCATGCCAAGAGGAAGACAGCAAGTGTGTTTGGATAGGATGAGGTAATCCACAGAACTCGGGATTAACGGGGAGGAAGTCTGGATTTAATAGCACTACAGTAGGCTAAAAATAAATGGAAAAGAAAACCGAAAAATCCCCAATGGGAAACCCTTAGTTTGTTTCATCATGGAGATAGAAAAGGATGAGGCAGAGTGGCAAACTGGATTCAAGAAACTGAAAAGATGAGAGAGACGCTATGAAATATGAAAAAGAGGCGGCCATTCGGGTGCTGAGCAGCTGAGACCACCTTGGGAGTCTAGGGAAGAGAAGATCAAGAGTTTAAAAGGACGCCAGAATTTTCTGAGAACTCCTCATAGAAGCCTGTTACAGACTGATCGCAAGTTCCTGATCATTTGAAGGAGAAGACAAAACTGAACCTAGGCTCAAAGGTCAACGGGACACCCCAAGTCCACTAGTAATGCTGTGTAGGGACCCTTTCGAAGTTGCAGACCAGGGCTTTTGCACCTCTTAAACACCAAAATCACCACCCAGCGACTGTTGAGGGGACAAAGCTGCTGTCAGATTGTGTGTGTGTGTGTGTGTGTGTGTGTGTGTGTGTGTGTGTGTGTGTGTGTGTGTGTGTTCCCAAAACAGTACTGGGTAACTTGCAAGAAATTGATAGGAGAATTGTAATTTGAGAATAAAATTTAGAAGGAAGTGAAGGAAGCAAAAAGGAAAACAAGGTCGAGTTTTTAAACAGGACCCAAACTGAAGAGCATGCACGTTAACGCTGTAGGCTAGTCCTCAATCTTCTTAGTACGAAATTGCCTTTTCTAGTGTTACGGCATTTTAAACACCACCCCCAA
Organism: Uromys caudimaculatus; assembly: GCA_028551405.1. Taxonomy (NCBI): domain Eukaryota; kingdom Metazoa; phylum Chordata; class Mammalia; order Rodentia; family Muridae; genus Uromys; species Uromys caudimaculatus. The sequence goes on along the minus strand of CM052705.1, from coordinate 45,451,938 downwards.
CTAAAATCCCTGAAAGCCCCATCACAATTATACTTGTTCAGGTATTCATCAATTAAATATGCAAACCATAAATCAGAATGAATTATATTAATGAACCTGTATTTTATGAAGCAGAAGTAATATTCATCTGAACAAGTGATGGAATACATGAAGTGGTTCTGGGGTAATATGACTTTTTTCTTCTAATAATATTCTTTTCAGAATTTATTTTTTATACATATTACACCCCAATTGCAGCCCCTTCCCTCCTCTCCTCCCAGTCAGCCCCCACAAATCCATCCCCCTATTACTGCTCCCCCTGTCCTCAGAGAAGGGGAAGCATCTGCTGGGTACCACCCAGGGACATTCAGTCCCAGTAAGACCAAGCACCTCCTCTTCCATTGAGGCCCAACCAGGCAGTCCAGGAAAGAGGATCCAATGGCAAGCAACAGAGTCACAGACAACCCTTGCTCCAATTGTTAGGAGACCCACCTAAAGACCAAGCTGCACATCTGCTACAAAAGGGGAGAGGTCCAGCTCCTGCATGTTCTTTGGTTGGTAGTTTAGTCTTTTTGAGCCCTTATCAGGGCCCAGATCAGTCAGCACTGTAGGTCTTCTTGTGGTGTACTTGACCGACCCATCTGGCTTGCTCAATCCTGTCCCTCACCCTTCCACAAGGAAAATGTTATTTAAAAATCTTTCCATTAGACTTTAAAAACATTAATGAAGGAGGGGTGAAAGAAAGATGTCAATGAGCTGAAAGTGTCATCACAGAGCCACTCCAACCAAATCCAGAGTTTATCCTGAACATCCTGGGCAGTGGTACCTGATAAAGCACCAAGGGACAGCCCACATCAGTGGAAGGGTTTGAAGCATCAGTCTGCAAAGGGAGCACTCTAGATAGTCAGAGCACCATTCTGCAGAGGGAGCACTCTGGAAAGTCAGAGCACCATTCTGCAGAGGGAGCACTCTGGATAGTCAGAGCTCCAGCCTGAAGAGGGAGCACTCTGGATAGTCAGAGCACCATTCTGCAGAAGGAGCATTCTGGATAGTCAGAGCTTACCATGGCTTCTTTGATTTAAGACCGCACATACACTACATCCCACCACCAGCTTTCTGTAACACTCTACACTGTGGACCACTAGAGTGAACTGTATAATGACAGAGTTGTTTGGACCTGTGCGTGATCTCCCTATCATTTGGGAGAGGAGGTTATGGCTGAAGTCATGTGTATTTACAAAGCATGTGCTTGTATTTCAAAGCTTTAGACTTCTGAGTAAAATAAGATTATAAACAAAATGAGTTCAAGCAAAATCAAAGAATTTTTAAATCCAGTTTCTATAAAAATATCCATGCAGAAATACATGAATCGCTGCAAATGGGTTACTTGAAAATATGTCTATTTTAGAATCCTCCCAAATTTAAGATGACTTTTTTTTACTCCTTAATAGTCTGCAGCATGGACAACAGTTTTCTGCAGACAGACGAATAAAAATGACTGCATCTCTCCCCACACTCTGGCACACTGTATGAGTTCTAGACCTTTTCTCTAGTGCTATAAATAGAAAAGAGACAGGTAGCATTCTATTGATTACCACTTAATGCTTGAATCAAGCATCCCCTTCCAGGAAGGAAATTCAAACTCAAGTCATGATGTCCAACAAATAATCCATCTTTGGAAGCAAGGGACAATTTACATACTAAAAGAATGATCCTTCTGAAAAATAAAACTTGGTGGTTCTTAATGTATTCACAAACTTGTAAGTATCAACTCTTTTCATTACCCATAAAATTAAAGTTTTGGTCTCATCCTAATATATCATCCTTTGGGATGAAGAGATGGATCAGTAGGTAAAAATGCTTGCCATGCAAACAAGAAGATGAAGAGTTCACATCCCCAGATCTCATATAAAAGCCAAATATGGCTATGTATGCATGGAATTCAATTGTGGGCGGGTAGATCTTAGGGACTCAATGGCCAGTCAGCCTAGCAAATGGAAATTTACTGATTCAGAGATAGACCCGTTCTCAAGACAATGAAGTGGAGAGAAATAGAGGAAACTATCCAAAGTCATGCTCTGGCCTGTGCACTCCAACTGGATGCACACACACACTTGTACACTTGAGTGCATACAATGCACACACAAGCACATACACGCACACTCACACACATGCATATACACATGCATACACACAATACATAAATAAATCTTCCACCCTGTTACTAGCAAACACTCATCTAGTGACTGTTCATTTTAATTAAGTGGAATTTGCTGGGATGCTTCAGTCTTTTAAACTGACTGTTTCATTTAGTATGGTGTGTTCAACCTGTGGATCTTGGGCTGTGTGGTGG
>CM052705.1:45420270-45449106 GCA_028551405.1 Uromys caudimaculatus | reverse complement strand
GACTACATATGAGGCAGAAGAATCACCTCGATGGCCACCAGGGAGAAAGGAGAGGACTTTGGGCCTGAGGGTGCTAGTGGCCCCAGTAAAAGGGAATGTCAAGGTGGGAATATGGGAATGCGTGGGTGGGTAGGTGGGAGGAGGAATTCCCTCACAGAGGCGGGGAGGGGGAGGGGACACAGGGTTTCTAAAGAAAAGGAGAATCATCGGAAATGTAAATAAAGTATCAAAAATAAAGAAAAAAAATATTGCCATCTTTAAAAGAAAAAAAAACTGATTTTACCATTCTTTTTTTTTTTTTTTTTTTGGATAGAAATAGAGTTTATTTAGGGCATGGGGAGGGGAGTTAAGAGGGTAGTAGAGGCAGAGAAAAGCAGAGAGAGGAAGAGAGTAGAGAAGTAGAGAGGTGGAGGCTGGCCATGACCACATGGAGAGAGGGGGGAAGGGGATGGGGAGAGGTAAGGGAAGTAAGAGAGAGGCAAGAGAAAGAGATAAGAGACGATTCACCATTCTTGACCATGAACTTTGTAGGTGACATCATGTGACAATGATAAGTCAGGAAGTGCTTTTAAAGTTCATCCATGTTGTATCAACGATTAGCATCACATTCTGTGCATCATTCATTATTTCCTTGCATGAACATATACCACATTTAATGAATATTTGGCTTACTCCTACCTTTTGATTATTATAATCACAACTGACAACAACAACACAGCAATAATTTGTGAACACACACACATATATATACATACACATATGTATATATATGTTTGTATATATATTTTTATGTACAGATATATTTTAATTTCTCTTGGATGTATAACTAGGACTTTCTAGGCTACCAGATAATGCTTTATTTAACTTAATAAAACAAAACCTTGTTGCTTTAGAATAATATACTTTTCAATTTATTGAGTCTATTGAATTGAAAATTTTTATCCTTTTATTAATATTGCCAAAGAGAAAAAATATATTCCATACATAAATATGTCTCATTAAGACAAAGTTTTGCAGAGATCCCTTTCAATGTAAACACTAGAATGCTGTGCAATTGGGGCACACTCTCTTCAGGTAACTACAGGTGATGCATGAGAAGGAGCTCTTTTGGGTGAGCCATAGGAGGGCTAAAATTATCAGAAAATATTTAAATGCTTACAATCTGGATATGCTACTTTGAAGTATAAGATTACATTTTCCACTTACACATGCTTACTCATCAAAAAGCTTAAAAAACACTACACTAAAGAGACTTATTGTCAATGTCAAGTCCTCCTTCCATGGGGTATGCAGTTAGCAATTGCACTTATTCAAGCGTCACTCATAGTCTATTCTATCTGAATGGCCTTTCTTTTAGACACTCTTAATGGTTTTCAGAATTTTATATGTCTGTTCCTAAGCTATAATCACTATCATAGAACTCTGTGTTTTCCAAATACCTTACCTACCTGTTTGCCTTTCCACTTCCTTAGATTTCTTTATTCTTTCTTTGGTTTTACTTTTAGCAATAGGATATAGTACAGCCCAGGATGGTTTTAAACTCCTGTCTCTCCTGCCTCTATTTCCCAAGTGCTAAGATTACAGATAAGTACCACTATGTCCAAGTCTATTTACTTTGATTTCATCTTATATACCATTGAATCATTTTAAAAGGGCTCCTTATTAGGAATGCAAAATACTTGCTAACTTAAGAAAGGCTGTTTATAGACTTAATGTTGCTTAAGACACTGACCACTCTTGTTTGCTAATGTCCATATGTAGACCTCGGTCTTGGTCACCCTGTGATGTGAATATGATCCCAGTTGACAATGTCCAAAAACATCAAATGCAAGATCTGACTGCTTTCTGGGTTACTTGAAGTTCCCTCTTGCCTGTGAAAGCTCATAGGTGATACTCCTAGCACTAGTTTTTACACTATCTTTTCTCTTCCCCAAGAGAGATGAAGATAATCAAAATGTACTAGCCATTAAAATCAGTACAGAGGAAAAACTATGTAAGTGTTTAGAATTGAATGCTGTTTACATACATTTCAAGATGTCTTTCATTCCTTTATTCTCTTTATCACCAAGTTACATGTGACTTTTCTCTTTTGTGAGATATCAATGTCCTCAGCCTGAGTATGAGCATTGATATGAAATAGAGAAAAAGTATGTCTTCTGCCCTGCAGGTGATGTGTTTGCAGGGGAGAAGGATAGAGTTTGCATGTTCTACAGTATATGAAAGCTAAGGGGTGCTGCTACTGCTGCTGCTGCTGCTGGGTTATGATGTAATGTAATGTAATGCAATGCACAAAAGGACTTTACAATATCCATTTTTACCCTCTGGACACTTACGCTCCATTATCAGATCAAAAGCAAAAGAATCATTTACTTTAGTGACATCTACAGGCACTTCAGTAGAAAAACAGCCTCCACTCCACTGGGTAACAGAAACACATACATGGGAAGCTCCTTGTATGCAAGAACCACGATTAGTGGATTGCTGGGCAGCCATTTGAGTCTTAGGATGCATAATTTGTTTCCAAAATGAGCCCTCGTCCAAGTGTTTGTCTTTACCAAACCTCATATCCTGGTCATATTTATCTAATGAAAACAGTATGTTGCCTTTTAGGTTTGATTCTGAACTAAAACTACATAAATGCCACCAATTGACTTGCCTTATTTTGCTCATATAAATTCTGCCTTTTATGAGACTTGAATGGATAAAATATGACTGTTAAGGACTCTCTCTCTCTCTCTCTCTCTCTCTCTCTCTCTCTCTCTCTCACACACACACACACACACACACACACACACACACACACACACATGTTCCTCTCATACCTTCCAAGATGTAAAAAACTGTCGACCTGCTCCAACATACTACCAGTGAGCAGTGTGATAAATTTCTCAAAACAGCCTGAATTAGCAGAATCAGATGTTAATGACCAATGGGATGAATGACCTTAAAACAACCTCATGAACACAAGCTCTCAGGTACCTCATCTGAGGGACATCAGAGCAAGTAAAACCGTGGCTGGTACTGTGATAGTAGGAAGGGACACAAGACAGAATGATTCAGCCAGAGTACAACCCAGCACTAAAGAACTGTGTTTGAAATGGGAACAGACAGAGTAGTCCTGATCAGAAAACCAACAAGGATATTTGCTTAGAGACAAGATCAGTGTGAGGAGCCTGTCACAATGGAAAGCCCCATAGGGAAAGGTAAAATCCACAGACAGCACCACTGAACCAGACAATTCTCCCTGCCTTCTCTGTCCTACACCTCCATTTGCTCATCCATGGAAGACGCTGTCACAAAGGACAGAAGGAAGACGTGAAGCAAGAAGGCGGACCTGGGGTCCAGCCCCAAAAGGAAAGGGAGTGTTGAACTCAATATCAGTGCACACTACCCATTTAATACCTGAAGAGGAAAGTGAGCAGACATTATCACTAGTGTGAGGAAGGAATATCTAGGGAGTCATAACAGAGAAGGGAGAAAAATAAGCTACTTCCTAGCTTTAAATCCTACGGAGCCCAGCCGTGCCAGCTGGATATCTATGCACACCTTTTAAGGAAATATCTCAGCTAGTATAAGGGAGATATTAAATGGAAAAAGAACATTTTGCCCATGTTAAAATTTTCAGAAAAATATCCCAATGGTATATTTGCATTGAAGCGCATTTAATTTACATATTCAAATTTTTCCTTATGGAGTAGAATGGGAGAGCAAACTTGAGGGTCTTCTGGTCCAGGATTTTTACTTGTCCCCTTCAAACACTCTTGAACTTCCAGCTGTTCCTCTCCCAATACTAAGGATTCTAAGGCCTGATCTCAATAAAGAATGGCATTAATGCTGGTAGCCATAAGTAAGTTCCCATGGGCAGTCCTTATATCTGGGCTTTCCTGAGAGATTGCCTTGCAGGCTGACTTACTCTGACCAGAATGGTTTGTAGATGCTTAGTTTTATAGTGGCCCGCCACAGCACCTGCCTACAAAATAAGAGTGCTACCCATCCATCACTAAGGGGCATGAACAACAAATCGTAAGAGAACTAGTAATAAATTCAGCAGTCTCTCCAGATCACATATGAGAGTCTAAGGACAGGTTTCTTGACTTGTTTTCCCATCTCAAGTAGAGTGAAATATGCTGTGGGGTAAGAGGACATGGCTGTTGAAGGGTAGCTTCAAGAGTTCACTTACTGATATCAAGTACCAGGATGCAACATGTGTGTCACACAAATATCCATTTCCTGTTTCTTGCCACACGGAATATTTTGTCCACACCACCGAAGCAGCCAGCAGGATCACTTTTAACTTTACCAGTTCCTTATACTAGGATTCAGGCAGCCATTTATATTTAGATCAGGATTCAGGAGGTAGCAAGACATTCTGTATGTGTTTCTTTTTCTTCCTCTCTTCCATTTCTCTAGGCAGATAACCATCCTGCCATTCTCTTCCATGGGGTGGGAAAGCTAGGAATGGCCCAATAACCACTGTAGGAGCCAAGAATAAATCAAGCTTGGCTCCAGCATGCCTGGAAGGTCAAGGGTTAACACAATGAATCAGCACATCTGTCTGTCCCCGCCCCATTTCCTCTTCTCAATCTCCCACTTTATTCTTTACTTCTTCAGTCTCATCCCAAGGGACTTCATAAAAGCTTTTCTTGAATAAAGTAAGAACAGCTAAACCCATCAAAGGAATGACCTTCACATGGGCCACTTTCTAAGCAGCTAATATACTCTGGGCAACACGAAACTCATGGGGAAGAACAAGATGGCATCTTAGGAAATAAATCATTGAAAAAAAAGAATTAATAAACCAAAAAAAATTTTAAAAATGTCCTCAGACAGAGACTCCTACAAATGGGGAAAAGAGTAGGAGAGAATAATTTAAAGAAAAAGAAGTTAAATTCTACTATGAAAATATCAGATTTTTAAAAATTACAAGTTTGCTGTTATGAAAAGTACAGCTAAAGGAAGAAAGTTGCTCAAAGATGGAAACAGTCCGCTCCCTAAATACTGTTCAGTCCACCTTAAATAACCCACCTACATCATAACTCAGTCCACCTTAAATAACCCACCTACATCATAACTCAGTCCACCTTCAGTAACCCACCTACATCATAACTCAGTCCAATCGCTTTTCAAAAGAACATTTCTTCTTCCTCCCCTAGTCAGATTCAAACCGCTGGGATTCACCAAGCATCCAGGAACCCAGCATCTGCATTCAGCCAGAAGACTGGGTATTATAAGAACCTGTGTTGACAGCTCATGCCTGGTATCGATCCTGGTGATTATATCCAATATAAGATGGGTTGGCTGCCAAAGATAAAGACATTCTCAACTCTGCAGAATCACTAGTGGTTAATACCTCATCCTTACCACAACTTCCAGCAGCTGCATGGCTAAATAAGTAAAAACTGCCGATCCTTAGGGGCTGCTAAGAAGGCTCAGTGGGTAACAGTGCTCACTGCTACTTCCCAGAACTCACACGATGGAGGAGAGAATGCCGCAGCTTTTGTTCATTAGGAAGCATATTATACAGGCAGATGTAGCATGTTCAAAGAAACATTTATACTAGACTTAAAGGCAAAATTAAACATAATTAATCTACAATTTTTAAAAAACTGATCCCTTTTAAGATATCAGGCACAAGCTATGAACCAAGAGTACATACAATATCAATACAATTTGCTGCATCATATAAGGCAGAGTTCATGACCACACTACACACAACTATACATATTAAAGTTAGCTGTTTGAACTACAAAATGTGTTTCCTGATACTATAGAATTTGAAGTTAAGTTTCCAAAATTATGGCATCAGATAACGAAAATAGCATGAAGTCCCAGATGAAAATCAGTATGTAAACTGTATTCACACTAAAAAAGTTTTCATAAACACCTATAATGGGCCAGGTTCTCTCTTTTTTTTTCACACAGGAAACTAAAGATCTCCATATTCATAAAATAATTTATTTGGGAGAGAGATTTTAGAGGAGAAAAATGACATCAATTTTTTTTATTAATGGTTTTACTTTACATCCCAACCCCAACTTTCCTTCCGTCCTCTCCTCCCAGGCCTTCCCTCTTACCTCACCTCCTCTAGCCCTCATTTCCTTTCTCCTCCCATGGATATCAACCCCTTGGCCTATCAAGTTGCAGCAGAACTGGGAAGATCTCCTACTGAGGCTAGACCAGGCAGCCTAGTTAGGGGTAAGGGATCCAAAGGCAGGTAACAGAGTCAGAGACAACCCCTGCTCCTGCTCTTAGGGGTCGCACATGAAGACTAACCAAGCTGCACATCTGTTACCTATGTAGAGAGGGCCTAGTTCCATCCCATGCATGTTCTCTGGTGTATAGCTCAGTTTCTGTGAGTTTGCTTTAAGGTTACTGATTTAACAATGTAAGCCGAATGCCTTGACTTTCAATGTAATCAACTCTACTCGATAACCACAGGATAATGAAATTTTCCTCCTAGCTCCATCAAACGAAACCCCAGAGTATATTAGAAAATCACTGGGATGTTTCTTTTACAAGCAAAGAATAGGAAGTGTGGCTCTGGCTCGGCGTGGTGCAGCCCATTTGCTTCATTTCACAGTGGAAGATGATTTATAACCTATGTCTAAAATGTGGCTGTTCCCACATGAATAAATGGGTAGGAGAAACTAGTCAGTCTTAAAATGCTTCCATTCATGAGGACTTTAAAATGTGCATATACTATATATGGATAATTTATGCTTTTTGGAAAGAAAAGAAAGGACAAAGACAATAAGGGTTTAATTAGTTTGCGGGTTGCATAATATCTAGCAACTAAAACCTCTTGCAAAAATGACTTCCTAATGGCATCCTTATATAACACATGGAGGGGGAAGTGGAAAGACTGAGAGTCACTAGTCATGTCCTGGATGCAGATAGACAAGGAACTTGCTGATTTGTTTCTTATCACAGAGAACTTCTAAGATTCCAAGTGGTCTACTTAAGACACTTAATATTTTACTTCAACCTCAGACTCTCTCAGATTCCTTTAAAAATCTTGAAGATTAATTTAAAAGTCTCCCTGGTAACTAAACATATTAAGAAATGAAAAAGTGAACTAAGTTTCCTAATGGACAGAAGAAATGACTCTTAGAACCTAAAGAGGCATGAAGAAATAACAAGAAATGGAAATATATTTGGTAGTGGTGCCATCACACTGCACGGTGCTGGGCTCATTCTCTCAGTGAATTACAAGTGAAACCTGTCAAGAAAAAAAAAAAAAAAACATGCTCTGAAGAAACAGACTTGGAATCAGAATCTATGAAATTGAGAATCATAACTTCAAAGCCAGAAACCATATCATACAAGGAAATGAAGCCACAAGCCGGCATTATCAAAAGCAGCACATTTCATCTACAAAGCCTGCAGATATTGCAGTCATCTGACACCAAAAATACAGGAAGCGTGGCTTATATGTTTATAGAAATAGCATCTGAGCAAGGAAAAACAACCATGTGGTCTATGCAGTTCTGACAATGAAATAAGGAGTTTCTAGAAAAAAATGGCTATCTGAGTGTGTGTGTGTGTATAAAAACTCACACTATAGTTTAAACAGGTAGTTAGAATAAGAGGCACAGGAGAACTAAGAGAACTGCTCAGAATATAGCATAATAAATATAATATAAAATCAAAGAAAATAAGGGATTAAAATAAAAACCCCTAATATATATCTTTTCTGTTATTGGAATTCTGAAAAGACAATAGAAGTTGGTATTTACCAAGATGACAACTGAAAGTTGGGGAGAATTGCTTGAGAGTTCTAAATTAAGCAATGAATTCTGAACTGCATACATAATGTATAGAAAACCAAACCAAATAAGGAAAAAACCTAAGTTTAACCCCAAATGGAATAATATTCAGCAATGAAAAGCGAACAAGTTGCAAAATGGATCATAAACACCAGAACATTAAGCTAAGTATATCTCCAGGTTTCAGCACAAAACAAACAAAATAAAACTAAACCATAACAATGTCAAAACAATTAGGCCAAGTAAAGAGAGCCATCGGCATAAAACTACGCATAATTCAGCTGACTTATACAGTCTGTTTATTGCCATACTACTCACAATGTCTAAGTAATGAATCCTGGCTCAATGTCCACCAACCAGTGATCACATAAAAAAATGTGTGGTACATGTGCTCGTGGAAATACATTGAGCCATAGAACAAATGAAATCATGTGTGCATGAAAACAGACTTAACTGGAAATCATTGCTAAGTGAAATAAATCAGACACAAATGGCAAATTTTCATTTTTGCTGTCATATGACAACCATATATATATATATATATATATATATATATATATATATATATATATATATATATATATATATAAAATCACATATGAAACATCAAAGGCAAGTTTATAAAGCAACAGCACTGCTCAGTGGTCCAGTGGTTGCTAGGATTGGGCCCTGGAGCAAAGAGCTATGAATGGGCATGAGTTAACTTTTCAAAGTGACAGAATGTTTTAGAACTCAAACTTGGTAGTGGATATCTACCTCTGACTTTGCTGAGATTACTGAATTAGGAGTTTTAAAACAGTAGGCTAATCCTAAAAAAGAGGGACCAGAAGATGCATACATACAAAAAGGCAAAGAAAGATAGGAAAGTTAAATCAAAATCAATATAAAACAGATATTCTGATAAATTGTTGTCAGATCATGCAGGGCCAGGAAGGCTCTAGGTCGATCGAATGCGTGCAATGCATGGGGACCACGCAGTGTTCACCTTTGCACCTTCACAGGGATGCAGCCAGCAGCTACCTTCTGTAAAAGTTTTTAACTGGAACATTGACATCCTTGAACTTTTGCCTATGAAAAGTAAACCTCACTGTGCTTTGGGTCTGGTGGCATGATGTCCTATACCCTATGGAAACTGACTGGCTCGTTCTCTGAATACAGGGATAGCAACCGCCTTCTCAAGAGAACAGAGAGGGGAAATCCATCTGTGTGTGTGGTCAGTACTGGTTCCTTAGGAAAAAGCTACATTAAACAACAAAGTTCTGTGTCTAGTGCTTGGGAGTCTACCAAAGAACTCACATAGAAGCACACCTGGTAAATTTTAGAACAGTTAAATGATTGGTTATTCTAATCTTTTCTTCTCTTTCACTACATACTACTGCCTGTCCAGCCCCAGAAACATAAAAGCCCTGAATAAGAGAGAAGAAGAAAGGGAACAAGAATGAGAAAGATAGGTTTAATATACTAAAGAAAAATAATCCAACAAAGTATTGATTCTTCATTTTTACTTAACACTCTAAGGAATCAGAAATCACAGATTGAGGGGAACGGATCATGTTCTGTTTGGTACAATTCAACATGTTGAGCACTCATGACACACAAGGCACAGTGGTAGGAGCTGGAGAGAGAGATGAAGAAAGCCTGAGACATTCTCTGAGGGATTTAGTGGAAAATGGAAGCTGGTGTGTTCCTCTACCAGGCAACTGGGGAGGTATTTCAAGTATGTGAAAGTGGAGAGCTAAAGAGGTGGGTCAGTGGTTAGAGCATTTGCCAGGTAAACATGAGGACCAGAATTCAGACCTCCAGAACTCACATACATGCCAGGTAGTAATGGCTGCCTGTGTATAATCACAGCACTCAGAGAGCAGAAAAGGAAACCCTGGAGAAAGCTGGTGTGCCAGATTGACTTCACTCATGATGTCTGAATGCAACTGAGAGACCATGTCTCAATGAAGGTCGGGAACAATTGAAGACTACTGATGGCAAGCTTGAGCTTCCTCATTGATGAGCACACACGCACATGTGCACCCCACCCATACACTTGCTAACATGCATATTCATATACATACATACCATATACACAATAAGGACGACTATGTATATGAAGGTTACATGTATAGAACTACACAAAAATAAATTTTCCTCAAAAATTATAAATCTACCCTTGATTCATAATTGGAAAAAAATCACAGTAAGAAAAGGATTGAACTACACTTCCAATAATTAATTAATCTGCTGCAGTGCTGCAGAGTGAACCCTAGACTTTCCACTGACAGGGCAAGCACCCTTCCACCGAGTTACATCCTTAGCTTTCATGATGCTTTGAATTCTGAGACAGGGTCCTTGTAAACTCCTCAAGCTGGCCTTGAACTTCAAAAGCAGTTTAACATTTCTTGGTCTCATGCATGCTACAACACATAGAGGTCAGAGGACAACTGTTTGGAGTTGATTCTTCCCTCACACTGTGTGTGTTTGGAGAATTGAACCCAGCTCAGCAAGCCTGGCAGCTTACCATCCCAAGGGCCCTAGTCTTGAACGTCAGCCTTCCGGCCTCAGCCTCATGAGAAGCTGGAACTTAAGATCTGTTCTACCAAATCTGTCCATAATAATAATTTTAATAATAATAATAGGCTGAAGAGACAGCTCAGGGGTTAAAAGCACTTCCTGCTTTTGCAGAAGACTGTAATTCACGTGGTAGTTCACTATTTATAACTGTAGTTTCAGGAAATCTGCCACTCATTTCTGGCCCCTGTTAGCACCAAGTACTCACGTGAGGCACATTCATATATACAGGTGAAACAAATAAATGATTTTTTTAAGCAATGAAAACATAACATTAAGTGTAAAAATATAGCTATGTTCATTTTTTAAAGAAAAAAAAATGCACATGCCTTTCCTAAACAGCAAAGTACTTTCTTTTTTTCCCAACAAATTTTAAGTTCAGCAACACATCCTGGCTTGGTAACCTGGCCAGAAGTTCACAGTACAAACTGTGACCAAGAACTGCAATGATCTCTCCATAAAGCAAAGGATGAGGGCCAGGGACTTGACACTAGCATTTCAACAACTTGGTTGCACCAGGTCTAAAGAAAGATAGTGACACTGTCTTGAGACTTTCTGTGCAGTGGGTTCTACCCTGGGCTCTTAATGATGCCACTCTCTTTCCATCTGACAGTATACATTTGGGATTGGTGAGGATATATGTAAATTCTTCTTGTTGGACATGGCCAAGTCTTGAGGTTCCATCCTTTAAGCTATTATCGACAGACATCAAGCATCTCAGACCGCAGCTAATGACTTCTGTCTCTAAAACTCTCAGAGTGGTAGGAATGAAGTTCGGATCCCATGGCTGCTGCTTGTGTCCTCTATGCCTCTCTACTGTAGTTCTTGTGAACTTAGCTAAAGCTGAAATATAATTTCAAATAAACTGGGCATTGTGAGAAAGAGGTCTTTAAAATCACAAGGACAGGGCTTTTATTCTCATGCTAATATGAAAACACCTTCTAAAAACCGACTTGGGAACATTGATTGAAGCTTCCAAGAGCACATTTCCTTTCACAAAGTACTTTTTTAAGAGTAAACACCCACATATGTGGCAGAGGAGGGCCTTGTTGGTCATCAGGGGGAGGAGAGGCCCCAGTAAAGGGGAATGTCAAGGTGGGAATATGGGAGTGGGTGGGCAGGTGGGTGGGAGGTGGAATTCCCTCATAGAGGTGGGGGAGGGGGAGGGGATAGGTGGTTTCCAAAGCGGAGACCTAGAAAGGAGGAAACATTGGAAATGTAAATAAAGTATCAAAAAAATAAAAATAAATAAAAGAATAATTAAAAAAATAAAAATAAAAATCTATTCCTGTCATAAGTAATACAAGTATCTAGTCAACCTGAATATAAGAATAGTATTGTAAGATATTGAGTTTGTGTAGATGTTCCTAAATTTGTGAGAATCAAGGCAATTTTGGCATTCTAAAGCATCAAATAGAAGTATTTAATTTTTTCTTTTAATTCTGCATGAAAACCTAGAGATCAATGACTTACAATCCAGTCACACTCTTTTGAATAAACAATGCATATTTATCAAAAAAAAAAAAAAAAAAAAAAAAAAAGAGTAAACACTGTTTCCCCCCTCTAGGTCAACCTAAGTACAAGATTGTATGGAAATTTTACCAGAAATATTCAACCCACTGTTTACAATAGGAACAATCTAAACTTCCAACAAGAGACCAGTGGGGAGTAGGTAGCTATTTAGCCTAACTTTACAAAAGAGTCTGCAAGTCAACAGTAGAGCTCTCTGTTAAGGAGTCACCCTGGATACCACAGAATGTTCAGTAGCACCACTAGCTTCTACAAAGTAGATGCTCGAGGCAAAAACATTTTCATATTACTAAATGTTGACTTGTTGAGAACATTGTCCGTGACTGAAAATCACTCTTGACAAATATTGTCACAGAAAACTGTCCACAGTGAGCGTGAGGATGAAACCAGAACTTACAATGCAGTAAGAAAACTATAGCTGCTTCCCTTCTCTGCCCTTCTCTCCCCTCCTCCCTCCCCCCCCCTCCACTACATTCTTACACTTTTTATTAAAGAGGACTGGAAATATCTTAATTTTAAAAATGCTAATGAAAATCCTAATAAAAATTCTTTCTAGACAGTAAACGTTTTGTGTTTGCATTTTTATTGTAAGGGTCCCAGTGAGTAGTGCCCTGCACAGCATCACTAAGGGCTTCAGTTTCATAGCTCAAGTGGACCTGAGCCAATGCAGAGTCATTTGTCAGGGACTGCAGTTTAACAGTTGAAGCTTGGCCTTCCCAACAGTCCTGAGATGCAGAAGTCAGGACAGGTGCAGACACATAAAACGTTCTCCTCCAGAATTATCATTACACTGCTTCATCCTAAGAAAACTGGTAGCAAACACAACTGATATTAGCCCATCCCAAACCAGGTTCCTTACAATGCCATGTAAACTTCCAAGAGAGATGCATCATCAGTTTTCTACTCAGATAGAAAGCCTTGAAAACCCATTCTCTTCTTCACATTCCTAGATATTTAATTCAATTTATATTCCACTTAATATGGTTCTAAAAACAGAAACTTCTCAGAAATCCACATAGTTGAAAATGAATATATATGTCATTACAGAGATGTTATGCTTTAGAATTTTATATTATTATTATTATTATTATTATTATTATTATTATTATTATTACTTACCTTTCAAATGTTGTCCCAATTCATAGTTCCCCCTCCACAAGCATCCCACCCCATCAATCTACCCCTTTCCCTCTAAGAAGGTGTCCCCCACCCACCTACTCCCACCTCACCCCTTTTGCATCCCTCTTCTCTGGTGCCTCAAGCCTCCACAGGACAAGCACATCCCCTCCCACTGAGACCAGACAAGGAAGTCCTTTGCTACATGTGTAGTAGGGAGCCATGGACCAGCCCATGTATGCTTTGTGGTTGATACCTTAGTCCCTGGAGCTCTGAGTGATCCAGTTAGCTGATACTTAGTTCTTCCTATGGGGTTGTAATCCCCTTCAGCTCCTTCAGTCCTTCCCCTAACTCTTACATAAGGGTCCCTGGGCTCAGTCCAATGGCTGGCTCTAAGTATCTGCACATGTCTCAGTCAGGTGCTGGTAGAGCCAGAGGACAGCCTTGTCAGGCTCCAGTCTGCAAGCACATCTTGGCATGAGCAATAGTATAGGGGTTTAGTGTCTATGCATGGGATGGATCTCAAGATGGGGCGTTCTCTGGATAGACTTTCCTTCAGGCTCTGCTCTATTTTTTGTCCCTGCATTTCCTTTAGACAGAAACAATTCTAGGTCAAAAATTTTGAAATGGTTAGGTGGCCCCATCCCTAAACTGAAGGCCAATGTCTACCTACTGGAGATGGTCTCTTCAGGTTCCATCTTGCCACTGTTGGGCATCTCAGTTAAGGTCATCCACATTAGGTCCTGGTAGTCTCTCATATCCCTGGTGTCTGGGACTTTCTAGTGGTTCCCTTAGAACCCCACCCCACACTACTGCATATTTCTATTCATTCTCCTGGCCATCTAAAATTATCTTCTGTCTCTCCCTGTACCTGCCCCTGCCCTCCTTTTCCCTCACCCTCCCCTCTCCTACCAAGGTTCCTTCCTCCCTCTGCCTCCCATGATTATTTTATTCCCCATTCCTTCTTGTTAAGTTTCATATGGTCTGTGAGTTGTATCGTGAGTATCTGAACTTTTTGGCGAATATCAACTTTTCAGTGAGTACATACCATGTATGTCCTTTGGGATCTAGGTTACCTCACTCAGGATGATATTTTCAAGTTCCATCCATTTGTCTGCAAAGTTCGTGATGTCCTCATTTTTAATAGCTGAATAGTATTCCATTGTGTAAATGTACCACATTTTCTGTAGCCATTTTTCTGTGGAGGGACATCTGGGTTGTTTCCAGCTTCTGTCTATTATAAATAAGGCTGCTATGAATGTAGTGGAGTGTATGTCCTTGTGATGGTGGAACACCTTTTGGATACATGCCCAGGAGTGATATAGCTGATCTTCAGGTACAACTATTTCCATTTTTTTTTTTTTTGAGGACTCTCCTAATTGATTTCCAGGGTAGAGGTAGCAGTTTGCAATCCCACCAGCAATAGAGGACTGTTCCTCTTTCTCTACATCCTCACTAGCATCTGCTGTCCCCTGAGTTTTTGATCTTAGCCAATCTGACTAGTGTGAGGTGGAATCTCGGGGTTGTTTTGCATTTCCCTGATGACTAAGGATGTTGAACATTTCTTTAGGTGCTTCTTGGCCATTCTAGATTCCTCTGTTGAGAATTCTCTGTTTAGCTCTGTACTCAATTTTTTAATTGAGTTATTTGTTTTCTTGGAATCTAACTTCTTGAGTTATTTAAATATTTTGGATAGTAACCCTCTATGAAATGTAGGGTTAGTAAAGATCCTTTCCCAATCTATAGGTTGCCATTTTGTTCTATTGACAGTGCTCTTTGCCTTAGAAGCTTTTCAGTTTCATAAGGCCCTATGGATCAATTGTTGATCATAGAGCCTGAGCCATTGGTGTTCTGTTCAGGAAATTTTCTCCTGTGCCCATGTATTTGAGGCTATTTCCCATTTTTTCTTCTATTAGATTCAGTGTATCTGGTTTTATGTGGAGATCGTTGATCCACTTGGACTTTTAGCTTTGTGCAAGGAGATACATATGGATCAATTTGCATTCTATATGCAGACTGCCAGTTAGAATAGCTCCACTTGTTGAAGATGCTTTCTTTTTTCCACTTTATGGTTTGAGTGTCTTTGTCAAAGATCAAGTGTCCATAGGTATATGGGTTTATTTATGAGTCTTCAGTTCTATTCCATTGTTCAACCTGTCTGTCTCTGTACCAATACTATGCAGTTTTTTACCACTATTGCTCTGTAGTACAGCTTGAGGTCAAGGATTATGATTCCCCCAGAAGTTCTTTTATTGTTGAGAACTGTTTTCCCTACTCCGGAGTTTTTGTTACTCCATATGACGTTGAGAATTGTTCTTTCTATCTCTGTGAATAATTGAGTTTGGATTTTGATGGAGATTACATTGAATCTGTAGATTGCTTTTGGTAAGATGCCATTTTTACTATGTTAATCCTACCAACTCATGAGCATGGGAGATCTCTCCATCTTCTGAGGTCTTCTTCAATTTCTTTCTTCAGGGACTTGAAATACCTGTCATACAGATCTTCTACTTGCTTGGTTACAGTTACATCAAGATATTTTATATTATTTCTGAATATTGTGAAGGGTGTTATTTCCCTAATTTCTTTCTCAACTCATTTATCCTTTGTATAGAGGAAGGCTACTGATTTATTCGAGTTAGTTTTATATCCAACCACTTTGCTGAAGTTGTTTATCAGCTGTAGGAGTTCTATGGTGAAATTTTTGCAGTCTCTTATGTATACTATGGTATCATCTGCAAATAGTGATACTGTGACTTCTTCCTTTCCAATTTGTATTCCCTTGATCTTGTTTTGTTGTCTTATTGCTTTAGCTAGAACTTTGAGTACTATATTGAATAGATACAGGGAGAGTGGGCAGCCTTGTCTTGTCCCTGATTTTAGTGGGATTATTTCAAGTATCTCTCCATTTAATTTGATATTGGCTGTTGGTTTGCCGTATTTTGTTTTTATTATGTTTACTTATTGGTCTTGAATTCCTGATCTCTCCAATACTTTTAATATGGAGGATTGTTGTATTTTGTCAAATGCTTTTTTAGCATCTAATGTCTTGATCGTGTGACTTTTTTCAAGTTTGTTTATATAGTGGATTACGTTGATGGATTTCTGTATATTGAAACATCCCTGCATCCCTGGAATGAAGCCTACTTGACTGTGGTGAATGATCATTTTGATGTGTTCTTGGATTTTATTTGCAAGAATTTTATTGAGTATTTTTGCATTGATGTTCATAGTGAAATTGGTCTGATGTTCTCTTTCTTTGTTGGGTCTTTGAGTGGTTTAGGTTTCAGAGCAACTAACTTCATAAAAAGAATTAGGTAATGCTCCTTCTGTTTCTATTTTGTGGAATTGTTTGAGGAGTACTGCTATAAGGTCTTCTTTAAAGGTCTGATAGAATTCTGCACTAAACCCATCTGGCCCTGGGCTTTTTTTGGTTGGGAGACTTTTATTGACTGCTTCTACTTTCCTGGGGGTTATGGGACTGTTTAGATAGTTACACACATAAAGGAATAAAAACTAAAGTTAAGAGGGATTAGTAAGGGCAATGGTTTATTTCATAATGATGTTAGCTGGCCATGTGATAAAGCACTTAATATAGAGATGAAAACAAAGGATATTCCCCCAACATGTGCCAAGAGAGATAAAATTAAGCATCAAACACTTCTGTATTACTTTCAATCTCCTTCTATTTTTTCTTTATAATACTGGGCAATGCAACTTTTTTTCTAACTATGGGACACCACATGATACTTTCTTGGAAGTTCCATGTTGAAGAGAGAGAAAAAGGCAGGCGAACCTGGGTGTATTTTGTTCACTTTGAGCAAATCAGAGTGAGGTCATGAGAGGTAAGCAGAGCCAATCCTAGGAGTGGCTGTGCTTCACTGGGTTTTCTGTTCCTTAATTGGTTTGGAGTCTTGTGGTTCCTTTAAAATATCAGGGAAGATATCTATTGGGTGATGAGTAACTCTGTCCATAGCTACAGGAAGAAACAAAACCACAAAAACTTAGGGCACAAAAAAACACAAGCACTCAGACTATGAAAAAGTAACCAAGCCAAAAATGCCATTTGACTATTACAAAATGGTTGGGCATACACTGAAAGCCAGACGTGCTCACAAGTTCAGCAAGCCCCAAATATACCATGTTATTAGTGTCTTCCCTTCCAAGTGTTTTTTTACCATGAAGAAAAGATGTATTATCTTGTTAAATCATTTCTAAAGCAGGAGAGAGAGAGAAGGAGGGAGAGAGAGAGAGAGAGAGAGAGAGAGAGAGAGAGAGAGAGAAGGGAGGAAGGAAAAAACAGGGAGGAGGGAGGAAAAAAAGACAGAGAAGGGGATGGGGTAGAAGGAGGGGCTGTGAGGAGGGACCAGGAGTAGGGCAGTGGTTTATGATTGGGATGCAAAATGAATAAATGACTGAATAAATGAATAAATAAATAAATAATAAAAAAGAAAAGGAAAAAGATGGGAGAAGAAAAGGAGTGAGAAAGGAAAAATGAGAGAAGAGGAAACAAGTGGGAGGAAAAGAGAAAGGGAACAAAGAAAATTACTGCAAAAAAATACAAGAAAAGGCACTGAGTTTTCAAGTCACTTAATGTAAAATTCTCAAAAAAAAAAAAAAACAAAAAAACAAAAAAAAACTCATGTTCCACCAGAAAAAATATTTCCGAATACCCTCAGAAATGGGTCACACTTCCCACATCATTAAAAACATCCTCTTCAGTCAATCCATCAGTAGCAACCCTCCCAGACATTTTATCTTAAAATTTGTCTTGGACCTGGAGACAGCCTGGTGGTAAAGAACTTGTGCAGACATGAAGACCTGAGTTCAGGTCTCCAGCACCCAGGTGAAACAGCTGGATGTGCTGAGACACTTGCCATCCCAGCCTGGGGAGAGGAAGTCAGAGGGTCATGTGACTTGCTGGCCAGCCAGTCTAACCAGTCTGTGAAGAGACCCTGTCTCAGACAATCAGGTAGAGAACAACTGAGTAAGGCAATGATGTCAACCTCTGTCTTCCACACATGCACATGTAGGCACATACATTAGCATAGACATGTGTACAAACACACACACATGTACACACATGTTCACACATGTGCACACACATACAAACACAGTCCTTTGCCCTTTCATTTTTCATATGGCTTGTTCAGCATGAACCAAGAAAAACAAAACAAAGCTGTGTGAACAGAAAGCCTGTTTGTTGGCCATTCTCCAAACCCAGCTGCAAGCATCCACTCTTGGTTCACATTGTTACTGCTATCCAGCCCATGAGGTGACAACAGCATGGCCAGCTTTGTCCATCAGTTCTCCTCAAATGGAAATGGATTAAATGGACTAAATGGATATACCAGTCACACACACACATCTTTCAGTGACAAGAAATTGATCAAGTAGAAAATGCAGGAAAGTGAACATTCAGGCTAACTGTCTCCCTGCCTTGAATTGAAGCATTGTCTACTTCTCTGAAATAAACTACCAGCTTAATTCAAGCTAGCTGAGCTGTTTATCATCCACAATAAATCCCGTAGGTGCTGAAGATATGTCAGATTACATTTCTACAGGTCTTCTTTCTGTGTTTAATCTCTTTTTTCTCCCTCTCTATTTTATGGTACACACTGCTCTGTGCATTGTAACCCTTATCAGGATGAGGTTTGGGCTATCTTCTATCTGGCCTTTCCTGTGGTTTACTTTTTGCTATGGAATCTTTTCAATGTCAGGTATTGCTAGGTAACTATTTTCCTGGCTTTAGTTTAGTTGTGATACAAACAAAAGTATATCTAAGTGGTTTAGTCTCAGCAGTATTGCTCTTCTTCCAAAATAAGTTTGCCCTACTTTTGTGTCAAGAGATATATGATGTATCTTTCCTGACCTGCAGAGAGCTGCAGATGATCCCAGAGTTAGTCGTTTATAAATTTTACTGTTCATCACAAAAAACATATGGAACATAGATAATAAGTAATGAAATGCTGTTTAAAAAATAAATGATTTGGAGGGGGAGGTAGATGACTCACAGAGAAACAGAGAAAAAGATTTCTCTGTAGAATTCCTTATATATCTAACTATTATGGGGAAGTGTGTGCCTTTAATCTCCAGGGAAACCCTGATGCTGTGAGCAGAACACAGCAATCAGGTTTCTGAAATTAACTATTGTGATTGATGACCTGTGTATGAAGTGTGAATTGCTTTAAATTACAGCTTACCAACAGGATAATCAAACTAGGAGAAGTTAGGTTGGATGCTGACTTTAGAAGGTCTTTTATGTTTAATTTAATTTGAAATGCCTTTTGGTTTGAAGGTTTTTGTTATCTGATTTTATGGATATTGGCTGAGGGATACTGCCAGGGTTACTGCTTTGGGTAAAAATAAAAAAAATAATAATAGACCACTGTTCAAATTAATGAGATTCAGAACAATTTTCTTTTGTTCAAGGCTAATTTTTTGAGATTTCTATAAGATTCCACCCAATTTTATGGCCACATTAAAGTCTGAAAAGACTTCCCATATTGCTCAGTGCTACTGGAGTTCCGCTTTCAGAAGTACCCACCGCGTTGGAGAGCGGGGTTGGGGGCAGCCTGAGAACTAAGCTGCTTTTGCTGGGGTCAGCGGAGGATGGAAGGGGAATTCAGCAAACAGGACCAGCATCCAGCTTCACAGTGAATCTTTTCTTCAGTTGAAGCTGTGGACTGTAATCGATGGTTTGAAAGGAATGAGGTCACTGTATCTCACAAAAGTTCTGCAATACTTTTATTAGACAAAAAGCTTTTGAAAGAGGAAGTGGGCCTTTAAGTGGCCTGGCCTCTTGCAGAGATTTCTCTCATTTCCAGTAAGAAGTCCTCAGCAATGGACAATGCTTCAAAGTGAACAATCACAGTATTTCAACATACCCGTGGTCCAGTGGGGAGGGCAGCGGAATGACGATGAAAGCCTGTGCTAGTCTGACCTTTCCCATGACCATAATTGATGGATACAGCCCCCAAACCCTTTGCCAGGTTGCTGATATATTTAGAAATGTGCCTGTGACTCACTGTGCACATAATCTGGCAATGAATAAGGGGCAGTGCCTATGAAGGCCAATTCACTGCCCAAGGGTGTGGCTTTCCCATGTAAAGCACCTTCTGCAGGATGCACAGTTGTCTCAGTTAGTCATTTTATGGCCAAGCTCAGAACTTCATACGCCAAAATCTATTCATCAAAAATAAATATCAACATGGTTAAGATCAAAATGTTTCAATATCCATTTTGATATAAATAAAAGTGAAAATGCTTTAAAGGAAAAAAGAGGTTTACTCTGGAGTTAGTGAGATGACTCAGCAGTTCAGAACACTGGCTGCTCTTTCAGAGGACATGGGTTTGGTTGCCAACACCTGTATGATAGCTTACAACTATTCATAAGTTCAAGTCCTAGGGATATGTTGCTTTCTTCTGACCTCCAAAGGCACCAGGCCCACATGTACTACATATATATATCCATGCAGACAAAATACTCATCTGTGTAAATAAATCTAAAATACTTTTTTAAATATTTAGTCAATAGTTTATGCTGACTTCTACAAAGCACCTGGGATATGCAAATATGGAGGGATGTCACTTCTACCCTAGCAAGCAAAACAAGCTACACATTCTATGAGTCTTGATCTTTTACTGAATATAGGGGATTAGAGGAAAGTTATGTAACTAACTTAATTCCCAGGAAGACAGACGTTTTAAAGGAATAAATCAGTGTGTGTATGATTTTCTTAGTATGTACAGAGAGGCCAGGATTGCCATGTATATTGATAAGAAAAATTCAATTAAAATGTTATCAAATATCTTAGTCAAAGAGTGAACCACTATAGGAATACATACACCCCAATTTTAGTGTTTGGAAGAGAAACCTCCAAAAGTTTTACTGGGAGATAGTAAAAGTTTTAAGAGGTGAGGCCTAGAGTGGAGTTTCATGTTCTTGGAATAGCCATGGGGTGAACAGTCTTCCTCAACTGTGCATGCCTGCCAACATGAGTTGACTAACCACAGGGAAAAGTAACCAAGCCAACTGCCAATAAACTAAAAACTGCAGCCAATGTAGCCCTCTCTTCTTTCTAAGTTGATTTTCTCAGGCATTTTGTTACGCTAACACAAAGCTGGTCCAATCCTGGGAACTGCAGATGAAAATGAGATTTGTACCATCTGAGTCATCCATTTTCATGATTCTAATAAACTAGAGAAAGACTTCTCCCTATTAGGATAGCAAGAACTGAATAGCAAGCACCGTGAGTCTACCACTATGTTAGTGGCAAGAACAGGAGAAACCTTCTTCTCTTTGGTGAACTGATCAGAGAAGATTGAATAATGAAGGTGAAGCAAGAACAAAAGTTGGCTTACAAGTGTGTGGTGGTTTGTATATGTTTGGGCAAGGGAGTGGCACTATTAGGAGGTGTGGCCACGTTGGAGTAGGTGTGTCAATGTAGGCATGGGCTTTAAGACCCTCATCCTAGCTGCCTGGAAGTCAGTCTTCCACTAACAGTCTTCAGATAAAGATGTAGAACTCTCAGCTCTGCCTAGACCATTCCTGCCTAGATCCTGCCATGCTCCTGCCTTGATGATAATGGACTGAATCTCTGAACCTGTAAGCCAACCCTAATTAAATGTTGTCCTTATAAGAGTTGCCTTGGTCATGGTGTCTGCTCACAGCAGTAAAACCCTGACTAAGACAAAGAGTGAAGTCAGGAACAAAACCAAAGATGATCACAAGTGTGAACCATAATTTAGTTTAAAATCATTGTAACACACGTTGTAAAGCTTCCAGACAGGAAACTTGTAAAATGCCTAAACATATTAATTTCAGAAAAGAAATGAAAGCAGTAAGAGTCAGATGAAAGTGCAAGAAACAAAGATGAAAGGACAGAGAAGATTCATCCCTCCAGCAGATACAATACTGCTGAAAATAAGATCAACATACCTAAGGCACATTCTAAGGTTACCTGAAGAGAAACACAAAGGAGAGTGTAAACAAGAAGGGAACATCTAATAATGTGAAATTCAAGTGCTGGATGTGCCTATGTTGGGGGTGGAGGGGTGTGTTAACAGTGGTTAGGCCATAAATACTCCTTTTTCCTTATTTAGAATAGATGCCTTTCTAAAAAGCCCTAATTAAAAGAGGCCACTCCCCTTTTAACTTTCCACCATGGGTGGGTGGAGCTATGGTTGCCTCTAAACCTTGCAGTAACCTCACTCAAAAAACAAACAAACAAACAAACAAAAACAAACCAAGCATTTGGATCTTCATCTTGGACTTCTAGCCCCAGTGACAGTGAGAGATTAATTCATGCTGATTACAAATTACCCAGTCTGTCCAGAGAACCAAGTAATCCTATCAAAAAATGGAGAACAGAGCTAAACAGAGAATTCTCAACTGAGGAAACTCAAAGGGCTGAGAAGCACCTAAAGAAATGTTCAACATCCTTAGTCATCAGAGAAATGCAAATCAAAACTACCCTGAGATTCCACCTCATACCAGTCAGAACAGCTAAGATCAAAAACTCAGGTGACAGCAGATGCTGGTGAAGATGTAGAGAAAGAGGAACTCTCCTCCATTGCTGGTGGGATTGCAAGCTGGTACCACCATTCTGGAAATCTGTTTGGTGGACCCTCTGAAAATTGGACATAATGCTACCTGAGGACCCAGCTATACCTCTCCTGGGCATATACCCAGAAGATGCCCCAACATGTAATAAGGACACATGCTCCACTATGTTCATAGCAGCCATATTTGTAATAGCCAGAAGCTGGAAACAACCCAGATGTCCCTCAAGAGAGGAATGGATACAGAAAATGTGGTACATTTACACAATGGAATACTACTCAGCTATTAAAAACAATGACTTTATGAAATTCACAGGAAAATGGATGGAACTTGAAAATATCATCCAGAGTGAGATAACTCAGTCACAAAAGAACAAACATGGTATGTACTCACTGATAAGTGGATATTAGCCCAAAAGTTCGGAATACCCATGATTCAATTCACAGCAACTGTTGGACTGAATGTGGGGTCCCAGATGGAGGAGTTGGAGAAGAGACTGAAGGAGCTGAGGGAGTTTGCAACCCCATAGAGGGAGCATCAGTGTCAACTGGTCAGGCCCCTGGTGCTCTCAGAGACTGGATCACCAACCAAAGAATACACATGGAGGGACCCATGGTGCTGGCCACATATTTGGCAGAGGAGGACCTTGTTGGCCATCAGTGGGAGGAGAGGACCTTGGGTCTGAGAGTGTTAGATGCCCCAGTATAGGGGTATGGCAGGGAGGGAAGACTGGAGTGGGTGGTTGGGTGGGGGAACACCCTCATAGAGGCAGGGGGAGGGGGGCTGGGATAGGGGGTTTCCAAAGGGGAGATCTGGAAAGGGGAAAACATTTGAAATGTAAATAAAGCATCAAAAACAAAAGAAACAAACAAAAAAAACCCAAATTACCCAGTCTGTGGTATTGTGCTCTAGCAATGGGAATACACATGGGTAGATGAAGATGAGGGCCATGTGATGTAGAGCTTTTGACTTCAGCCTTGCTTTCAGCTCAATCCATTTTTAGAGAGGAGCAGAGGGTTATACTATTCCTCCTCTCCTTTAGTATGTGTTAGAATGTGAATGCTTCCTCCGTGCCTCAGAACGGTAAAACTTCTTTGTAGTAGTGTTTATAGTTAAGAGACTGCCTTTAGCCTCAGAAGACACTTCAGATCTGTAACAGTGTTGTCATTATTGAAAATATAGAACTTCTGTAACTCACCTGAATGTCTGTTTCAGTAAGAGATGGTCATGAATCAGGGAGGCCAGGGGAAGAATGTGATGGTTTGGATATCAAGGGCTCCTCTAGGTTGTATCCTAATATATAGTCCCCAGGTTGTAGCCCCATGGGCCTCTAGAGTTCTGACTTCACTCTCTGTCTGCCTCGGGTGTTCCTCCTGTATACCACTGCAATGTGACCAACCCCTCATGTTCCCACCATCACATACTAAGATAGTGTGACTGTCATCCTTTCTTCTCTGTGGTGGACAGTTTCCCTCTAAACTGTGACATATAATAAGCAGCTCCTTTCTTAACCTGATTCTATCGAGAACTTGGTTAGCACCATGGGAAAAGTAACTGAACTTGGGATCTCTTATATTAAGAAAATTAATCTGGGACTCTGTATTAAAACCATTGCAAGCTTTTACATACTTGGAAATTCAACTGTAAGCTTATATATGTTGTTAGCAGAGAACAGTGATGAGAACATTAGAAGCTATTTTTATTTAAAGAAAAAACATCACATCAAGATTTTTGAAAAAAAAAAAAGTCAGTAGGGGGAAATCTCTGCATTATTATCTATATCAGGGAAAAATTGCTCAAACTAATTACCTAAATTCCTCCCTTAAGAAACCTTAAAATGGGACTGAATAAAACTCAAAGCAAGCAAACCAAAGGAAGAAAATCTTAAGAAAGAAAAGAGTACATAAAAGTGAAAAAAAAAGGAAAGCAGATATCAGTAAGACAAAAGCTTTAAGGGATCAGTCAGAAGAACAAGCTTCTAAGCCATAAGAAAAAGAAAGGGGTAGGTCAGAGAAGGAGAGGCCAGGAAAAAGAAGATGTAATTATACAGGTCAGTAACTCAACAACTCAAATACAACAGACAATGTCTTAAAGGAGTGCTAACAAAGTGTGCTAAGGAAGACACAAACATTGTTAAGTAGCTATAAACCTTGTAAAGAAAATGGATTTGTAGCTAAAACTTAACAAGGAAAATACCAGGACCAGAAGGATATGCTGGCAGATTCTATCTAAATCTTGCATTAATGTGAACTATAGACACAACTTCAGAAAGGAGCACACCCTGACTTTGTTTCTTAGGGCCAGACCTATTGTGACCATAAACTGCGTGAGGGAATAAACAACCGCCCCAGACCCTTCACTCTTAGCATATAGACAAAATTCCTCAAGATACTTGACAAATTGGATCCAGCAAACTACAAACACCAGGAAAAGGGGGAGTTAAAATGGAAATATAGAATTAATCCATCATTAGCAAGTTAATGTATGCAATTTTTAAAAAGTGGAGCAGACTTAAGAAATGCAAACTGACGCAGTTACTTGGGAAAGCACATAGCAGTTTCTTATGAGTAAACATGTACTGACCACACAGCACAAAACCCTCTTCCTTAACTTTGACCAACAGAAAAATGAAATTGATGTGTTCACGGAACTGTCTGTAGTGGTTTTACTCATAAACTCTAAGGATGGGTAACAACTTGAGTGTCTTCCAACTGGTAAATTCCTAAATTCTGGGCGGCACTGGAGCCTTGGCTGGGATCCTGGGCTGCATGTGGGGAAAGGGCCGTGACGCACAGTGTGCATTCCTTGTTCTCTGCTTCCTTACTAGGTATGAGACGAGCTTACCTGCTCCAAGTTCTTGCCGATGATAGACAGTACCTGTAGTATGAGCTGTGAACCAGAACAAACCCCTTTTTCCTTTAGATCACTTCTGTCAAAGAGTATTTTAGTATGAAAACAGGAAAAGAAAATAAGACATCCATCAGCTTGAATCGAATTTTCTAGTCTCCAATCTATAGTAGTCCCCATCTGTTATTAGCATAAGCCAGAGGTATCCTCAGACACCATGGAAACCTTCTTTTAACATTGCTTTTCCTGAGCCCTGAATTCCATTAGGACACGGCTTCCTATACAGTCTTCTTGCACAATTCTTGTTTTCTCTCTCAAGCCTCTATGTCACCAGGCCAGCAGGTACAGTGACTGCCCTTGCTTCTTAATGCTGTTCCCAGGTAATTGTTCTTCTCAACTCAACAAAAACTCCTAGAAATGTAGAAGCCACACATAACACTTGAGTATCCCACCCCTTCCAAATTCAGTCACCTACAGAGATCCTTCTGTCTGCACCCTACACTATCATCTCCTCCACTAGCTCCCTAAACGATCTACACATGGTCGTTCCTCTCCGAAACCAGCCCCCAATTTGTCAGCTAGGTCTCTGCCTTAACCTGCAGTGAAGGATACCACTCCTACAGTTGAGTGTTAGAATAAATTGTGAACCATCTGCACTTAATCAAGTTTCAATTTCCTTTGTGTCCTGGTGAATTTGTGTCAACTTGACACAAGCTAGAGTGATCAGAGAGGAGGGAACCTCCATTAAAAAATGTCTTCATAAGATTGGGCTGTAGATAGGCAAACCTGTAGGGCGTTTTCTTAATTAGTGATGCATGTGAAAGGGCCCAGCCCACTGTAGGTGGAGCCAACCCTGGACTGGCTGTACTGGGTTTTTAAGAAAGCAGGTACAACCACTCTGGAAATCAGTTTGGTGGACCCTCAGAAAAATGGACATAATACTACCTGAGGACCCAGCTATACCACTCCTGGGCATATACCCAGAAGATGCTCCAACATGTAATAAAGACACATGTTCCACTATGTTCATAGCAGCCATATTTATAATAGCCAGAAGCTGGAAACAACCCAGTTGTCCCTCATCAGAGGAATGGATACAGAAAATGTGGTACATCTACACAATGGAGTACTACTCAGCTATTAAAAACAATGACTTCATGAAATTTGCAAGCAAATGGATGGAACTTGAAAATATCATCCTGAGTGAGGTAACTCAGTCACAAAAGAATGAACATAGTATGTACTCACGATAAGTGGATATTAGCCCAAAAGTTCGGAATACCCAAGTTTCACTTCACAGTAACCGCTGGACTGAGAGTGAGGTCCCAGATGGAGGAGTTGGAGAAGAGACTGAAGGACCTGAGGGAGTCTGCGGCCCCATGGAGGGAACAACAGTGTCAACTGGCCTGACCCCTCCCCTGGTCCTCCTGGAGGCTGAACCACCAACCAAAGAATACACATTGAGGGACCCATGTTTCAGACCACATATGTGGCAGAGGAGGGCCTTGTTGGCCATCAGGAGGAGGAGAGGCCCCAGTAAAGGGGAATGTCAAGGTGGGAATATGGGAGTGGGCGGGTGGGTGGGTGGGAGTTGGAATTCCCTCATAGAGGCGGGGGAGGGGGACGGGATAGGGGGTTTCCAAAGAGGAGACCTAGAAAGGAGGAACATTGGAAATGTAAATAAAGTATCTAAAAATAAACATTTTTTTAAAAAAATTAAAAAAAGAAAAAAGAAAGCAGGCTGAATGAGTCATGGAGAATAAGCCAGTAAGCAACACTCCATAGCCTCTGCATCAGCTTCAGTTTCCAGATTCCTGCCTCGTTTGAGTTCCTGCCTTGATTTCCTGTGATGATGAATAGAGACATGGAAACATAAGCAAAGTAAATTCTTTGTTCATCAACAGTTTTTGGTCATGGTGTTTCATCACAGCAATGGTAATTAACATATTAACACAGAGAGTATCACACACTCATGTATGCCTTCCCTTGGTCCAGGGGATCTGTCTATAGATTCTCTTTGGTCAGTCTAGGTAAAGCAAACTTGAGCATTCTTGGTCAGGGATACTTAGCAATTTTCTGCTTACACTTAGGCATCCACCACAAAGGCCACACAAAGCAGTGGAGTATGAAAAGTCCTGTACTTGTTCCTAGGTGGCAGTTCTCTACAATAGTACTCTCTCATTCCCCCATTCCAGAGACTCTGTACCTCACCTGTCTCAAGGATCTCACTCTTTCTTGTTTGTTTCACTGTTAGTAAGCTGTCTTGTTCTGACATGTTGCTGCTATTCATTCTTGACTGGACTCTTGGACAATCAATACCTCTGCAATAGCAGAATGAAGCAGATGGCCTCAAAATAAATCAAGGACCATTATGGCATGTGAAGACAGAGAAAGGTTAGGGAAGGAAGCATAGTTAGCAAAAGAGAAGGAGATATTACTGATTTCATCTCAAGTACATTTGTGAGAAGAAGAACGCCAAGCTATAGTATTGACCTGTGTTTGATACAAAGTAGACATTTGTGCTAAAAACATCAAATAACTCAATAGACACCCTGGTTTTAGGACCATCATCTCACACATTGCTACAGTCCATAAATTCTTGTTCCGCTGGCCCTGGAAAGCCTGGCCTGCGCGCATGACTTTAATCCCAGCACTTGGGAGGCAGAGGCAGAAGGATTTCTGAGTTCAAGGTCAACCTAGTCTATAGAGTGAGTTCCAGGACAGCCAGGGCTACACAGAGAAATCCTGTCTCAAACAACAATAACAATAACAAAACAAACTCTGACCAATAATCTGGCTGCTCCTAACATGTGTTTGATTCCTGCTGGCTTCAACACTCATGGATTGACTAATCCTATAGGGGAAAATGTGGTAGAAATATAGGAAGAGGCTTCTCTAATGAACAAGCAACAACTTCAGAGGAGGGGTAGACACTTACAGATGAATGTATTCAAGCCAAGTATGGAGGTATATGACTGTAATCCCAGAACATGGGAGGTGAAAGCAGGAAGGCATTCAAGGCTAGCCTCTACCACATCAAAAATTAAGGGCCAACCTGGGTTACATGAGACCTTGACTTTAAAAAAAATAGGAAAAGATAGATAATTTCTAAAATCTTCCAAAAAGTTAGGTGGATTAAGATAATGTTCTTGTAATTTAAAGGATTCTCTTTGGTTCAGGGAAGAGTATATTATTAATATTTTTTTATTTCCTTTATTATTTAATTTAAAACTGTCAGATATTTTGTTTTCTGAAAGCTGTGTAATATATTGAACTTCTTTGAAGTTTTCACTTAACGTGTTTTCTCCAGATCTCTAATACTTCAGTTAAAAATAAAAGTAACTATTTCTAGAACTACTGATTCCAAACTCACATGACTATAGCTGCTACATAGTATGCCTATTCTAGCTCAAACGCTTTCATTTGGTTGATTGAGATGTGTTGCCTAAGCAT
>CM052705.1:45374641-45419770 GCA_028551405.1 Uromys caudimaculatus | reverse complement strand
GCTGTCCCACAGTGCTGGACCCAAAAGCCTCAAACACAGATGGCGACAAGGTGGACAGTGTCCTACAACATGGACCTTTCTTTTAATTATGTCTTAGAATTGACGTCAAGCCAAATAAAAAGTGTAGCTTCTTTTTTATTTTATTCCATTCCTGTTGTCGGATTCACAAGGGTTCTTAATTATTTAGCAGTAATCTAATGGCAATTTCTTAATGTTTATTAATCAGAGATACTGTACTTCTTTAACAGCTCAATAAACTTCATTAAGGTTGAACAAGGTCAACCTCTCTACCTTAACACTGTTAACCAATCCCTGCAAAATAAATATTTTGTTTCTCTATGCCAAATTCTATGGCATAGAATTGTCTAAATGTGTTGTCTAAATCTCCTTTTGTAAATAAGGTATGTCTCAAAGAGAAATAGATAGCAGAATTTGGTCTTGTTAACCTTTCTACATACTCTAGACCTAGAACAAAGGGTCAGTGTATCCAGAACAATAGGGTTAGGGCATTTCTGATCCATATCTAACAGGAATGTCTTCGAAACTATTTATGTTAGTTCAAGCCACACTGGCATAGATTGTCTCAAATGCACCAGACCAACATGGGCTCTGTTGAGGAATCTTCTCTAGGGCACTAAACAGACACAGGATATGGTTTGGGTTCCTCGGATTGCTTCTTTATCCTAATAATTCTCAAAACTATCCAGCCTACTTTCTTCTCCAGACTACGCATCTCCTCATTCAGGTCTCCATCCTGACTTTCCTGGCGAACCTTATTGTGGTGGCAAGGGCAGACGGGGCAACATCCTCACAAATATAGCACTGAATGTGTGAAGAGGAAGGTCAGGGGTTTTCTGGCCTTTGAGCAGAAAAAATACACACAAAACCCTCTTCCCCTTTGACTAAGATGCCTCCATTGCTGTAAAGAGAAGCCACCCACCTGAACTGTCATGTGCAAATGCACATACGTTACTACCACCCATTGTTAATACTGCTGTAGAATTCCCCCAGGAGACATTAACAGGGGCATAAATTCTTACTTATATATAAATAACTGCCAGTTTCTTTTAAAGTTATTTTGACTGAAAAAAACAAAGGAAAGAGGACATTTCCTGGCAAACTATGAAAAACTAGACTTTGTAGCAAGTGTTTCAGATGTGGGTAATGCTGTCTTTATTTTGAGACAAATATATTCAGATTCAGAGGAGTTAAACAATCTTCCCAAAGGCTGTAGCTACTAAGTGGTTAAGTCTGGGATTTAAATTAACCATTTTAGCAAAGCAATATTGCTTAAAGCAGCAAAGAGGATTGCAGTACACAATATTTTAAAATTACATATACCCAATTCTCTTTTTAAAATTGTAAGGAACAGAAGTGATGAATGAGAAAATAGTTTGCCTAACTAAGGACTGGGTGAAAAAAAGGACCCCAGGATGGCAGAAATAGTTATAGTACTTGTGTGCACGTGGGCATAGATGCACCTGTAATTAAAAATGCATTCTCAGTTCCAAAAGGTTAAATTGAGCTCTCCTGGATCTCTTTTCTCAGTTACCATTGAATTAAATAATCCAGAAAAAAATAGATTAAGAATCTGAAAAGCTGTAAATGACTCAGTTACCATTTCAGAATTTAAATCAAAATGAGGCAAAAACTTGAGTGTCAAGTCTTCTTATTCCACCCCGCACCTCCATTGCCCATCCCTATCCCTGATCCATACCAGTTTTTAACCTATTTAAGGAACTGGCCTAAGGTAGTTTACACATAACAACTGACTTTAAAAACTACTTCCAACATATCCGCAAAAATCACACTTTATTTTTCTAAATGACTTGCATTGTTCTAAATACCCAGACTCTGCCTGTGGCCACACAGATAAAAGAAGCTTCAGGCCAATTATGCAAAGGACTGGGTTGCAACATGAAATAAGAGTATTCCTCAGCATGACTCATCTGAAAATGAAAAGGAAAGAGTATAAAAGATGATGCCTCCTGGTAAGACTTCAAATAAGACACAAGGAACATGTCTGTGTTTGCTTCCAAATTAAGAAACAGCACAGAAACTGAATGTTCAAGAAGCCATGGACCATGGATCAGCTTGATTCAGCAACTCAGTTAATCATATCCTTAGGTGTGCATGATAAACAAATATATATCCTGAGGCTCAATAACAAAAGCACCTCAATTATTATTAGTAGTATTAGTATTAGTATTATTTTATTTTAAATACATACTGATATTTGGATATGACTAACACTTTAACTGGTATAGTATAGAAATGGGGCCTCAAGCTAAAATGAAGACAGAATTGAAAAACTCAATAACCCAAATAGAAAAGGAGCAAAAGCCATACAAATAGAATGAATCAAAAGAAGATAGGAAAAAAATATAAAAAATAAATAATTAAACACACAGGAAAGGAATATGTAGGAAATATGTGACACCAGGAAAAGATCTAAAGATAAAACAAAGCTCTAAGTTACTAGCACACATGAGAGAGCAGAATTCCAGGTCAGTGGCATAGACCAGAATTTCAACAGGATCAGAGAATAAACTTCTGCAAACTAAATATAGATATACTCAAACATATACATACACAAAACACAAAGAACATTGAGTAGACAGGAAAAGAAACTCCCCACAATATATCATAGTTAAAATACTATCCTTATAGAACAAAAAAAGCATACTGGAAGCTGCAATAGAAACACACACACACACACACACACACACACACACACACACATCCCACATAAGGAAAAATTCACCAAAATAACCATTGATTTCTCTATGCAAACTTTGAAAGCCAGATGAAGCTATGACAATGCATTCCAAGTTCTAAAAGACTGTGATTGCCAGTTTTAAACCTATTTACACTACTCTGTCCAACAAAACTATCTGCCATAGTTGAAGGAGAAATAAAAATTTTTCAGAATCCAAACAGTGTAAAAATTTCATGTTCATTAAACCAACTCTAAAATGAGTATTATAATTCAAACGCCAAACTGAAGAGAGGAGTAAACATAGCCAAGGAGTCAAGAAAGAAAACAAATGAAGTGAAAATTAATGAAATACAAAGCAGAACACAAACAGGAAAAAATCAAAGTGACTGCAAGCAGCACAAAATCATCAATAATTTTAAATATTAATGGCCTTAATTCTCCAGTCAAAAGACTCAGGCTGGCTGAATGTATTCAGAAAAAAATCTATTTTGCTTCTTTCTACCAGAAACTCACCTTAGCATTAAAGATAATCAACATCTTAAAGTAAAGGGATAGAAAAAAAATACCAATCACTAGGACCAGGAAGCAAACAGGCAATAATATCTCAGCATCTGACAAAAACAGAGTTCAATCTAAAACTAATCAAAAGAAATAAAAGAAGGAAACTTCATTCTAATCAAGGAGACAGCTAACCAATAAGACATTCCTATCCTAAATATATATGCACAAGATTATGATTCAATCATTTTCATAAGTGTACTACTAAAATTAAATATACAGATTAATGTTTCAACCTCTTAATAATAGATTTTAAACCTACTGTCTCCAACATACAGGTTATCTGGAGATAAAGAGAGATCAGAATTAAATGACACTATACACTAAGCAGAATAAGCAGATAGCTACATAACATTCTACCTAAATACCAAAGAATATACATTCCACCCAAAATCTCACAGAAGCTTCTCTAAAGCAGACCAAACCTATGACTTAAAACAAACCCTTAAAAATACAGAAAGGTTGAAATAATTCCCTGCATCCTATCTGCCCATGATGCGAAATAAACAGCAAACAAATTAGTAGTAAGTACACAAGCTCTTGGAGATTCAGCAACTCACTGCTTAATGATGAATGTTTCAAAAAAAGACATTTTTAAATTTTCTAAAACTTAAGAAAATGAAAACACAGCACATCAATTCGCTCAGACACAGTAAACAGTTCTAAAAGTGAAAATTATCTATAATTGATATAAACGTGTGTGTATATATATACACAAATATAGTTTAACTAAAGTTATCCTACTTGGCTCACAATGTCATTCCTCCCCTCTCCTAAAAGCCATAGACTAATAAACCCCCAATACCACACATGATAAGAACCCCTTTTTCATGTTGTTGGTCGGAGGAGTCTGAAAGATTCCAAAAACAATATCGTCTAATGCTGCTGCCCTTGATTGTTTCCCAGTGGTTAAAAATAAATCCCTACTGCTCAATAAAATTGTACAGTTCAGAGACCAGATTCAGAGGTTCTGAGCTGGATGTGACTTGGCAGGAAAGCTTATTCTCTGAGGACTACCTTTTTTTATAATATCAGAACATACAGTGGGGTGGCAGCAACCAATAGTTCTACCCAGACAAGGAGCACAAGGCTGAACAAATGGCATGGCAAACCTAGGGGTGCAATAGTGGCACTTACACATTGGCAGTAACCAACAGATCTAACCTAGCCAACTATCTGGGTCTAGTGAGGTCAGAGCCCAACCAGAACCTTCCAATACCACTTTATCTGTCCAGTATATTTCCTAACTACATTCTAAATACTTTCCCTTATACTCTCAGATAAATGTAGCTCTCATCCCTCATCAAAGACACTTTTCTTCGTAGCCAATAGTCTCAAAGACCATTACCACTTGACCATGGGTCATCCAACTCCAATGGACATATTCACAGCCCAATTCCTACATCTAAGACTCAGAAAACATCTCATAATAAGGAGTAGAGAAACTTTACGAGACAGATGACCAGGAAATCTGCTGTGAGATAGTATCTCCTAAGAAGGATAAGGAAGCTTCATCAACAATAAGAAGTAAAAGACAAAGTAAAGTGGACAGAGGAAATCTTACTGGGTCCCAACCATAGACAAAAGAAACACAAGCAACTAACAAATGCTGAGAATGGGAGAAATACTCTTCCCTAAGGGCTGGGTCCCCAAAGTAGATATTCAATATCAAATGGTCAGCCCTGAATGATGTACATACAAGTAGCACTAAATGGGCTGATCGGGTTGTATTTATATATTTAAACATTTATTTAAATATATTAAAGAAAAAGAGACCAAGATTTTTGAGAGAGAGAGCAAACGGAAGTAACATTGGGGAGATTGGCAGGAAGAAAGGGAAGTAAAAAATTGTATGATTATATTTTAACTTTTAAAAGTAATATCTTAAGTAAAAAATATATTCCTAAGAATAAATCTAATGGAGATGAAAGTCTTCTACGGTGAGAATGTTAAGACACTGAATATTTTGAAGAAAGCACTAGAAAGAGACTGTATGAATAGGAATTAGAAAAATGAATATGTAAAAATGGCAAAGGTTATCTACAAATTCTATGTAATACCCATCAAAATCTCAGTGACATTCTTCAAGGCACTAGGAAAACAGTATACAGATGGATGAAAGATCCCCAGTAGGCAATTCAATCAATCCTTAGCCAAGGGACAGCACTGGGGTAATCAGTCCAATCTCAGAGAACCATAGTAACAAAAGCGCGTCAAACTTGCACAAAAACAGATACGCAGACAAATGGGATAGAAAAAATAAAACCAAGACTCAGATAAACTCACATAGCTAAGACCACTGAGTTTTTGACAAAAATCAGGGAAAAAAAAAGTACATTGTAGAAAAAATTTCAAACGGTGTGAGAAAACCCAGATAATCCTAGACTAAGAGAAAACTAAACCCATGTTCCTCACTCTACAAAACAACAATTGAAAATGAACTAAAGACCTTAATGTTAGGTCAGGAACTCTAAAACTGCTGGAAGAGAACACAGAAGATGTTCTTTAAGGTGTAGACGTAAAGAAGGATTTTCTGAAAAGGACTCTGATACAGCAAATAAAGACACATTCCCAAATGGGATTACATCAGTAATAAAACTGCAGAGCAAAGGTAAGAATCATGGGTAAAGAAGCAGCCTACAAAATGAGAAGGGGGCAGGGACTGATATTTAGCATATATGAGGCTGTATGAAGATCTGCAAATCTTAATTCCCCGAGAAGTTAATGGGTTCATGAACAGAATGAACAGTTTTCAAAACAATAAATACAAATGACCAATAAAAGCTTGGAAAAAAATGCACCATCAGGGAAATTCAAATTAAAACTACTCTGAGATTTGTATCACCCCAGTTAGAATAAACTTAGTGTTTTTTAAATCAACCACATGGGAACACTTTATCTAGTGCACTGTTTCATTTTGGTAGCTCTATTAGCTTCTCATTGTTATGACAAAAGTCCCAAAATAAACTTAAATCAGCAAAGATTTATTTGGGCTCCTATTAGATCCCTGAGAGCTTGAGGCCAGCCTGATCTGCATAGTAAGACCCTGTCTCAAAAACCCAAAGCAAAATGACAACAATAAAATAAACATACAAATTAATTGAAAGAACTAGGCTGAAAGGATTTCATACTATGTAATTCCCTAGGTTTAAAGACAAGGCAAAATTATGGTAATCGAAAGCAAGTGAGTGTTTACTGAGAAATGGCCGTGAGGAGGAGGAAGCTGACTGCAAAGGGGTAAAGGAAGTTGTACGAGTCACAGATACGTTGTGTATAACACATACTGGTAGCAGTTAAGCACTATATGCATCTCTTAAAACTCTAACCCTACAGTT
The DNA here is from genome assembly GCA_028551405.1 of Uromys caudimaculatus. Taxonomy (NCBI): domain Eukaryota; kingdom Metazoa; phylum Chordata; class Mammalia; order Rodentia; family Muridae; genus Uromys; species Uromys caudimaculatus. The sequence continues at coordinate 45,413,158 of CM052705.1, read as the reverse complement.
AGACTTATGATTGTATGCCTTTATATACCAATAAAGCTTACTGAATCAGTTGCCTTTTGGAAAATACTTCCTGAACACCTGTTTCAGGGACATTTGAGAGAAAGTTGCGAGCAAGCACAGCCTTTGCTCTTGAGAAAGTCAGTCAGTCTACATGGGGAGATGGTAGGGCACAAACAAATACTCCAAGTAAATTAGAAAGCATGAAGGAGCCATAGATACTACAGGAAGAATAAAGGAATTCACTCTAGTTAGGAGAAAATGACCTTGAAAACATCAATTCATTGCCCATCAGCCCTCTGAGTCATCTTTACAATGATGTGTTGCTGGGGTGGGAAATGACCATTGTTCCTATGCAGGTGAATGGTTCTTCACAGCCTAGAAGGGAACTACTTGGAGAACAGATGTTAGGAAGTCATCTTCACAAGGAATTTTCTCCCTGCTTCTATGTGGCTTTATGCATGATTATAGCAAATGAGAAGTGTTTCGTCTTTCTAGAATCATGCGCATTTGTAAGTTATGGAAATGTGCATATATTGATATGATGTATGCTGTGCATTATTTGGTACTCTGTCACGGCAGGAGAGTTCCAAAACTAACTTCAGTCTTGAAAAAAGCTATTTGAGGAGGCATTTACTGAAGAATGTCTAGGAAGACAATTCACACAGCTTGGAACACATTGTGATAAACCAGAAACAACAGACTGGAGAGGAAGAGCCTATCTAGAATAAAGCCACTAATTTGCTTGTTTTTTAAAGTAAAAAGGTTACACTGGGCATAGTGGTATATGCCTGAAATCTCAGCTCTTGGGAGGTAGAAACAAGAAGAACAAGAGTTCGAGGCCAGCCTCAACTACATAACAAACTCAAATCCAAGCACTTAGAATATACCACAGCAGAGGGAACTCTGAGTAAATGTGTGGCTGGGAATAATGAGGCATCAGTACAAGCTCAACTGTAAGAAGCCAAACATCCTGATTTGGAGGATTCATTTTCATAGTGATGGAGGTTCTGCATGACGGGATGTCATATGACCATCTCTATATTTTCTTTGGATTAGGTACCAACTTAAAACTACTATTTATTAAAAAACATTTTAAATTCATAAAAGAATAAAACTTTTCTCCCCAAGTCTGTGGTATGACAAACTATGCGGTGTAGCTATGAGCTCTACAGACTACATTGAAAGCCAGACAAGTATACAGAAGGCAATGATTCTCAGTACAACACAGTACTCTGCAGGAAAGAGATTCTAGTTAAGGTGGGTGCTTTTAACTGAGTGAGTCATTTGAGGACAGCTCTGCATTCTGCAGGCTGATGGAGCCAAAAATTATCCCAGCTGGAGGAAAAGTGGGAGCCGAGACATGAAGTCCAGTTACTCTGAATTTGGGACTAGACTATAGGAGCTACTGGTGACTTCTCCTTATAGTCTAGTTCTCTAAAGTCAACTTATCAGAGAAAATGGGCTTGTTTCTGTCACTGCCAAGAACAACTCTTCCTGAACAGTGAGCTGATTTGTTTTAAATCATGGTTGTGATATTTTAACATAACGTTCCAGCATATCATTAATTGATGGTAATACATTGCTCTGTGTTTTGATCTATTTGAATGCTAATTGTACTAAAAATAAGAAAAACAGGAAAAATGCCTATAATCATTGTATTGAAGGAAGGGACTTGGAAAGTTACAGATAAGCACATAATGATAAAGAATTCAAAGAGGGGAGAGAGAGAAAATGTCCAATGTATGATTATTTGAAATCTAACAGATCATTTAGAACACATACAAATTTAATCTGGGTGAAAATCTTGATGCAGGTACCATTATGTTCTCCTCTTTAGATATAAGGAAACTGAGGCACAGAGCAAAGACTTGCCCTGTCAACAGCAAAGCCAGGATTGACTCTTTGGCTGGTGGATATAGGCTTCTGTATCTGGTTATTAACCACAGCTTTCTAGCCATCCCAAAGCAGATACCAGCTGAGTCAAAGCTAGAATGGCGGTTCCAGATTCCAAATTCTAAGTCCTTTCCACTGCAAAGTATCTGTTTATTCACAGCCTGTGCAGGATTTCATCGCCCCATCTCTGAGGCAGCTTGCTATCTTTATAATGGAATTCTTCCATTACTCCTCAGACTTTAGAGTGGTGTTCCTCCTTTTCACAGATGGAAAATTTTCTCTCAGCTACATTCATTTTACAAACCACTACAACCAAACCACTAGGAGTTAAACCACAACAAAAAGCCTCAGCAACATGCATCTTTTCCACAAGGAGGGAGCGAGAACGACAGACACCAGCCACATGTAACCTCTGCTTTTGTTTGTCCTGACAATGAGAGGCTAGAAAGCAAGTTGATGGCAGACATCTGTGCAACTCATTTTCAGAACAAATACTGGGTACTGGTTAACTTTATGACCATCTCCCTGTTAAGGGGCCAACGCTGAGGAAGGCAGGAGACCTTCACATTCCTTGCTCAAGCCTGCTGTTTCATCCTTGCTTAACAGGATATTGAAGAGAATGCTTCCTGGAATGGGTATCTAGGCTCTACAGCTGAAAAGAGCAGTATTAATATTTAGAGAAAATATTGCCATCTGTCGTGACTTAAGACGCAGCAAACGCAGGGTTCCTACATTTGCTCAGCAAGTAGGAAAAACTGTCTCAACCTTGACTGGACTCTGAATTCAGTCCAAAGCTTGACACATTACTCATGCTTCGGGCCTCCAGGAGAGATCTTTAGCTCATCTCTGATGCCATCTTTAGAAATGTGATGTTTTCAGCTTCCTGGTTCAATCATAGGCATGGTTGAAAGGTTGTTTAGAAAATGGAAGAGGCTGGGAAAGTGGGAGACTGAGGTGGTATTCTTCCCTGGATGGCATGACAACTGGGAAGGCACTTGGGGACAAGTTCCAGGAGGGATTTCCTACAAGTAAGAATGGTGTATGCAGTTATGTTTAAGCTTCATCAACAGCCAAGAGATGAAAAGGAATGAGACTATATGGAAATAGAAGCCATGCTTCTAAAATCTAAATGGACTGTGCAGAAATTCACTGAATTCTGCTGCTTTCCATGGTCATTTATGCAAGAAGGCTGTTTACCAGGTGCTGACCAAACTCTAGTTAGTGGCAGCAAGAGGCTATGGCTGAAAGACTGCTTGTGGAGCCTACATACAAGATCCAGTAGAAGTTAAACCATTAATATGTTCTAACCTATATTTTACATATCATAGAATATTTGTATTCCAACTTTCCTGGTTGCTGAGCAGGACTCAGGCAGCTTCCTCACATGCTTTCCTCAATTCCCTCTTATCCATTTTAGAGAAGAGAATATGAAAAGTCGAGACTTAACTTAACTTTAGTTTTATGTCCCAAATATATTCAGTTTTGATTCAAGATCCCATGCTTGCCCAGTTGATCCATAAAATGTGTAATTACAGAATTATAGAGCAAAAGAAGTGTTTGGGAAACTTAACTCATGTTTGTCTGTAACTTGGGATGTGCTTGGCAAGACACATTATTTTATTTCCATATCAAGTCTATTAGTGTCAAGGAAGAAAACGAGCTGCATGAATTACAGCTTTCATGCTTACTGAATTGGGTCCCATCTTTCAAAGAATTTTAATAAGCCTGCTTCTGCCTAAAATGGTCTTGCTGTCCCCAACATTAGGTAGGAAGAAGATGAGGAAAATCCATCATCTCTCAGAAGCTAAGCTGGAATCCAGGCTTCAGTTCCTAGCTATCTACTCCCACATGTCTTGGCTTTGCATTCAGTGCTTCCTGTGAGCTTCACTCTTCTCTGCCAGGTTCACATGTCTTCACCTTCTCGTCAGCTAAAATGCCAGGCCTAATGTCTACTAAAGTCAAAGAGGAACCCACATATGAAAAAAGATACTCTGAATATTTCGTAGATGTTCAAATACTCTTAGAAACTAACTTGATATAAGTTAATTGTGATTTAATGACGAGCATGTGAGCCCTAACATCTTTAAATAAAATTCACTGGTTCTGAAACATAAAGCAAGCCCACTTAGCAGGAAACATTCTGCCAACTCCCAGATACTTAAGCAACAAACCCTGAGAGTCTATGTGTATTAGGTTAAAGAAGCTGCTGGCTGCAGTGAGGGTCTTGCTTCTGGAGTCCAGGCAATGGAGCCCATGACTCTCCTGGGAAGAGCTCCTCTACAGACCTTGAATGTTATTACTATCACACCAGTTCACTCTCTACTGTTTGAAACAGAAAGGATCCAACTGCCTCTGTTTTTCTGAAAGCTGATCCTCCACAAAGCTTCTACAGCTTGAGCTGACTGAGTTTAAAGTGGAAGTGAGATTCAGCATTAAGAATGTGGTTATCCAGCACCATCTCACAGTGAAATCCAAAACCAACGAGGGTCTCAGAGGTTCATGCTGAGATTATGCCCTAGGCCAGTGCTTTGACCTGGAAACTCATAGGCATACGTTTGGTTTTCTGATCACAGATTCTGCAAAGGAGGAAGTTGTACCATCAATATTCCACAGGCAAAACAATTCTAGAAAATATGGATTTTAAGGAAGACTTTAAGAAATATTCTGATGGCTATAATGAAGGGTGGAGGGAATTTGGAGGTAGGAAGGTCAACTGTATGAACAGCGTCCTCATCCCTGTTTCAAGAGCCTGGGGTTTAAAAATAATGCAAGTGTTACAGGGACCCCTGTTTATAATGCATTTGGGTCTGAAGCCTTTGGTTCTGACTTACCCAGCTCCCAGGGTGGCTCACTGAGGCCCTTTCATCAACTTGGAAGTCATGGGATACTGCATTTTAGGCAACTAATATCTTGGACTCTCTTCTCAGGCTTTGGTGAAATTTTACTTACAGTTCATAAATAAAAATTACAGGTCTGGCTTTTTGGCTAAATAAAAAGAACACGTGCGTACACACACACACACACACACACACACACACACACACAAACACACACACACACACATGCTCCCTAGATTAGTATAATATGCCTGCATGCTTTCTGATAGCAAAGGCATTTCCAGACTTTGAATGATGTACAAGGTAAGTACATCCTTGAGTTTCTGGCCTGAATAATCTCGCATTCTCCCTCTCCTGTACTAGGACTTCAAGGAGAGGCCAGAATTTTCTGTTAAGGTGGTTCTCAGAGTGGCATCTCATCAGGATCAACAATCAGCTGGAAATGCAAATTGCTACACTCTACCTAATACCTACTGGAGACCCAAGGTGGAGCCAGAAATCGGTTTAAACAAGCATGCCACAGTATCTACTCAGGAAAATTGATAACAACTATTCTGTGTTTGTCTCTGACACCACCACCACCAAATAAACATAGAAAATATGAACAAATTCCAACTTTCAAAGAAAGAAGGAAAGTCTTACCCTAAGAACATGGAGTGTCTGACAAATCAGATAACTCATAAACTGATTGCCTGAAAATTGTATGTTTTATGAATGGAACCCTCATCTGAGGATGAAGCAAAGACTTCTTACAGAGTCATGATTTATTACACTTGAATTCTGTGGATCACAAGGGGGAGCAGGCAGAGAAGAGAAAAAAATCAGAAGGAGATGGGTGGGAAGTTTGAATATGGCCATGTCCTAAGACTGCGTCATCATCTGCATATCATAGGTCAAAAGTTAGGCAGCAACATGATCAGGAGGCTGAGGCTGAAGGACTTTGAGTTTTGGGACAACAGAGACTACACAAACTCTTTTGTAAAAGTTAGCAATAATAATAGTGTTATATACTATTTAAGAAGAAAAATGTCAAGTAATGGAGAGTGAGATTAAGTACCTAAGAAAATACAACAGCCAGGCATCATTGTGTACACAATGTAACCACAGAACACAAAGAGGTGGGAGCAGAAAGATCAGGAGTTCAAAGTCATCTTGTTTGGGAGATAATAGAGATTTGGAGACATAAATGTTAATAAAGATGGATGCCTTCCTCATTATCAGCTTCAGGCCCCACCTCTATTGCCCCTGGTAACTCATTAATTTCAAGGCATATGAAAGTATTACAATTGTCCCTCCTTAGAATCTGCAATATCATATAAAAGTGGTGAAGATAGAGATTGTAAAGCTTCATCAAGGCACATTAAGGATTGTTGCGGGAATTATTTAAAAAGATGGAATGTATCACAGCATAGTTTCCGCATTATGCCCTGGTTCTCTCATCCCCGGTGGGATGACCAGCCATGCATTGGTGGGCAATGGCCAACCTGCTTTCATCTCGTGGAGCTCTGACTCAGAGCTCCATGATCTCTCCACCCAGCTCACTAGGTTCCCCCTGGCAGGTCGCTACCACACCAGCCCCATGCTTCAATACCCCCATGGTCTCTGTGGTACATATCAGGCAAACCCACACTTTGCCACTGTACCTTTCTCTCTGGAACACAGATGAGCCACTGTGTGAAGGAACATGCAAGACAAACATAGTTCAGAAACAATAATAACTCAATCTCTGGGCACATCAACTAAAACCTAATCTTGTAAACCTGGTCAAAGTCTGATTCCTCTGATGGCGAATCCTTGCGGATCTGCCATGATTCCAGGAGACTTTACTAGCTACATCTTATCTATCTGCTGTCCCCATTCCAAAAGGGCCTCTCTCTCTCCTGCTCCTCTCTTCCTCTCTCTGACCTGGAAGTCCCCCTATGCACCCAGTGATTGGCTCTTTTATTCATTAGGGGATTGGTTCAGAAGAAGTTACAGGTGTAACTCACTCCTTCTCTGAAGCCCCTCCCAGGAGGGCAGAATTAGATATAAAAAGCCCCAGGGCTATCCACAACAAAGGAATGGCTATTTTCTTCAGGTAAAACATGGTTGTTTTATGGATTTAGCATGTGCGTGCGTGCGTGTGTTTGTACACACACCCAAGGAAGCCAGAGGCATATGTTGCCCCTGCATCTAGAGTTACAGGCAGTTGTGAGTGGCATAATGTGTGTGACAAGGAGCTCAAATTGGGTTCTCCCCAAGAGAATCAAACACTCTTAACAGCTAAGTCATCTTTCTCTCCAGCTCCTATAGATATTATATATTTTTCTTTAATTTTTGACATCTATTATGTTATACAGTTGCTGCTCTAAAGAATAGGGTCATTGGCCCTGAGTGAAGATATGATTTTCTGAACATCAAAAATATCACACTTTCTAGCAGAAGTGTGATTGCTATATTGATACAGAATATCAATTTGACAGAATTCAGAATCACCTAGGAGACACACCCTAGGGTATGTTTGTGAGGACATTTCCACACAGACTGAGATGGGAAGACCCACCCTGAGTACGTGTAGCATCATCACATAGGGCTAAAGTCCTAGATTAAATAAAAAAGTGATCAGAGCATCAACTTCCTGACTAGAGATGCAATGTAACCAGATGCCTCAGGTCCCTGCCACCACACATTCCCCACCATGACATGCTGTATCCACAAGCCACGAGTCAAAAGAAATCCTTCCTTCCCTAGGTTGTTTTCTTTGAGGGGCTGGGAGTGAGGCGGTGAGGTGTCAGGTATTTTGTCTAACAATGAGGAAAGTGATACAAAAGAATTTTTGGTGAAAAAAGAAAATATGCCACTGTGTCTTCCCTTACCAAAGTGGCCATGTCTAATGCTTTCTTTACAGAGGAAAACATCTCTTAGAAAAGTCATCTGTTCTAGAGAATTTAGAAGATCATAAAAAGTCTGCTAAACCTGTGGATCAGCCCAATGCTCTCCCTGTCCATTGTCCTTTCATTTCATGAAAGTGTGTTCCTCCACAATGGACTCTCTGGCCACTATCTTCTCTTACCCCATGAATTCTCTGCAATAATCCTTTTGGCCATTGCATATTATCATGACAGAGAGCATACCCATGTTATTATACAGTGAACTTGGCCTGTTTTCTACACTATCTCAAGGATCAAGGTAAGGCAAAGGGAGATGCAAACAACAACCCTTAGCTACACATTGAATTCAAGCCCAGCATAGATTCCATCCCCCAAAATATCAAATGAAAAAAAAAAAAACAGGTAAATATAATACAATCAAAAGTCAAGAAAAAATACCATTACAGACTGCATCACTCAAAAATGCAAACTCCTATTCTCTAGCCAGCACCTACTAGTGACCAAGACTGGACCCAGAAATGTTTATTAAATGTGCATTTAATAAGCATTCTACCCAATAAACACACTAAAACTTAAAAATACCAGTATTTTTATAGAGTATTGTTTGAATAGGAATTAGAACACAAAACGAACAGTACTGTAGAACATACTAGTAATTTAGGGGGATTGGAGGGTTCTCCTGTAGCTCAGGCTAGCCTCAAACCTTCCTTGTAAATGAGAGACAGCCTTTGAACTACTAATTTCCTCTTCTCTATGCCCCCAGTGTTGGGGTTGACAGCATACACACCATGCTTCATGTTTGTTTTTAAAGTGGCTGTAGTACCATTGTGTTTTCTCACTAAATTGTGCTGGCTTACGGTTGTAGGAGAGTTGAGTGAACTAATGGAAAGGGCACTGTGGTTCAGATTTTCTGTTCTCCCTCATTTGTTCTCTGATCGCTCTGCAGTACCCCAGAGAGTTGTTTCTCACACTTGCTGATCCATGCTGCGTAAATCTATAATACTAGAAGCATGTCCTCACAGACTTCTCAGGTGTCATATTAGGTCGATGTATTAGGTAGGTGAACCTCACTGACCTCTAATTTTGGAGGCCTACCCCTATTTTTGGAACATTTTAAAGTTATATTTATATTCTTGATAGTATAGACAGCTTAAAACAATAAAATTAGTATTTGGAGATATATGTAATTGAGATATATGGAAAGGAAAAAATAAGAGAGCACAGCTTGGAAATCCCACCACACTTGAATCATTAGGGATCATATAACAAGTTGTTTGTGATGAGTGGAATGACATTAGAAAAACTAAACAGAGACACAGAATGTGAACAATTAAGAAAATGTCAAGAACAAATGGTCAAGCCTTTTGAAGAATAAATAGTTAGTGATGCGTTTATTTCTTCAGCACCCTTGGGGGAAAATAAGTAGAAATAGAAGAAATGGCTGCTTTTTGCTCAAATAGCTTGTTAGTCTAAGAAACAGCTGGGTTTAATTTGGCTTTCCCAAGACCAAAGAAGAAAGATTTGGAACTAACCCAACTTGACTGTTCAGATTCATTTATCTTTGATATATTATTCATTCATTAACAGATCTCCACGGAGTGGCCACCACACACCAAGACAATAATGTGCAAGGCTCTGGGGAGTCATGTTGCCACTCTTCCCATGGGCTCTTCTCTATCCCTTGGTTTTTCCTCTGTCTTTTTTTGACACACAAGCTCTTCTGTGGGGAGAAAGTGTGTAACCTCCTTCCATACTGGTCATTGCTAGGGGATAGTTTGAAAAAATAGTACCTGGAAATCTACTTTTTAATGAGGCCTTTCCCTCTCTTGATCTCCCACCAGCTGGGTTCTACCTCAAAGCTAGAAATTCCAAAAGTAACACCATTTATAACATGATCCTTTAAGAGACATTTCCTATTTGAACCACAATAGAAGTTAAGGAAGTTCAAGGCCTGACATGGAAATGCTCATGGTTAAAATTCAGGAAATTTAAGAACAGTATAAGACCATTCATACTGAAGAAAGGTTCCTAATACAAAAAAATATTAGAAAAAATACAAACTTCATACATGCTTACTGATTTCTTTTAGCTATTTTATCATTGTCAAAGGAGAGGAAAGAAAGAAAAAGAAAGAAAGAAAGAAAGAAAGAAAGAAAGAAAGAAAGAAAGAAAGAAAGAAAGAAAGAAAGAAAGAAAGAAAGAAAGAAAGAAAGAAAGAAAGAAAGAAAGAAACAGGAATTAAAGACAGACAGACAGATGGACAAACTGTAGGGTTAATAGGTGCCGCGTCTGCTCCACCACAGGGCTCAGCCACTCAGGGAGGCAGGACACGGGAATTTTGGTGGTGCTTACCCCAAGCTGTCTCTGGGCAGGTTTCAGGCTATGGAGAAGCCACAGGCCACCGATCCAGGAGTGGGGGAGCTCAGTCTGAGGTCCCAGGGACCCTAGAGCTGGCTCAGGGGTCCCCGGTCCTGCAACAAGGCCAGGACCATCTGGTTCTCAGACTCTTGGACACCCAGGCACCGCTGGATGCTGCCAAAGAGCTGAGAACAGAGTGGGGGCCTGCGGCCTGGATCTAGCCTGGGGCTGAGGGGGAAAAGAGGGAAGGTTTGGCTGGATCCCATGGGGATAGTCCTTGGCTTGGCTTGGTCTGGTCATGGCTGGGAGTGCAGAGAGACCTTCAAAGGGAGATTAGATGGTGGCTCTATAGGCAAAGGCCTCCATGACTCCCCAAGGCAAATCCCAGAAAAAAGAAACAGTCCATGCTTTTAAGACATTTATTGTCATGGAAGAAAGTAGATGAGTAAAGCTGTATCCCACTTCTCAGGGTGGGCCTGAGATTAAATAGTTTTTGCAGGGAGGAGTGTCTGGGAAAGAGAGATTATTGCCTAAGTCCTCCAGGCCTTTAGGTATCTCATTAAAATGGAGATCTGTTTTGAGGCTATGTGACCACACATCCTCTATCTGTGCAGGGGCTTGGGGCATTGCCCTTATGTGACTGCATCCTCGTGTCAGGAGCCTGGTTTCCCAGGAGCGGGATGAAAAGCCTTCTATCCCTTTAGGGTCACTGGAGTTTCTAGCCTTAGCTCAACCAGGAACCAGGCTGCCTTTCACAGTCCTACAATGGATGGGAATATTTAGGGTGTTGTGCATGAAAGTCAGCTGTTGACAACTATTCTCTTCTGTTCTCTAGTATATCTAATGCTGCTTGTCAGAACACTGGTTGATACAGTCTTCCTCTGGATTGCTCTAAAATAGTCACACATAAAACCATTTTAAATATACAGCAGTATGAAAGTGGAATCTTGATAAATGTATAGTATCTTGGCACTATTGAAATAAAGTTGGTTTCATGATTTAGAGTAAAATGTGGAATGCCATTTATGTCCACACATAAGATCCTACATAACAGCCTTTCTATTCTATGACCTTGGGCAGTCATCCAAAAAAGCAAATGAAACACTCGATCAGTTGCAGAGGCCTCAGCCTTACTTAAAGCCTTGGGTTGCAATCAGTAAATCCTGCTGCTTCAGACAGAAGAGACGACCCTCTGATATATTTGTTTTCTATATCACATTAGGTGGAATAATGAAAGGAAGAAGACCCTGTACATTACTTTAAGCAATAACACACCTCAATTAACCAATTTTCAACAAGGACTTGCCAAATTACATGACAAAAGGCCTATAAATAAAAAAATATCACAAATGGTTACTTTTTCATTTGTAAGACAAGGACTCCCTGTTTCCCTGGCTAACCTAGAAGTTACTATGCATGTACTTGAATTTATGGTTATTCCCCTGTCTCTGCCTTCTAAGTGCAGAGGTTATAGGCATATCCTACCACACCTAACCTAAGAGACAATTCTTAAAGCAGCATATCATAAAACCAACTCCCTTTTAAAAGGACAAAGATCTTATCTTTGTTTGTGAGCCTAGCCTTCAATGGCTGCGCCATCTGGTGGAGGTGCAGATGAGAACAGGAGGGACCAGATAGGGAAGGACAGAGGGAAGAAGTACTGGGAGACGGAACTGAAATCAGGGAGGAGGGGACATTTCTGGGCAAGCTAGAAACCTAGGGCAATGGAAATACCCAGGACTCTTGTAGGCTGACTCTAGCTAAGACTCCTAGCAATGGGTGATATGGAGCCTAATCTGGCCATCTTCTGTAACCAGGCAAAACTTCCAGTGGAGGGATTAGGACACCAATCCAGCCACAAAATTTATGATCTAAAACTTGTCCTGCCTACAAGATATGCTGGCTAAAGGTGGAGCAAACAAATGAAGTAATAGCCAACCAATGACTGGTCCAGCTTCATACCTATGCCATGAGAGGGAGCCCACCCTTGACACTGCTATACTTGCAGATAGGAGCCTAGCATAATAGTCATCAGAGAGGCTTCACTCTGCATTCAATGGAAACAGATACAGAGACCTACAGGCAAACATTAGGCAAAGCTTGGTAAACCCTGCAGAAAACAGAGAAAAAGGATTGTAGGAGCCAGAGGGGTCAAGAACACCACAAGAAAACCCACAGAATCAACTAACCTGGATCCATAGAGGCTCACAGAGACTGAATCACTAACCAAGGAGCCTGCATGGGACTGACCTGGGCCCTCTGCACATATGTCATAGTTGTGTAGCTTGGTATTCATGTGGGACTCTTAACAGTGGGAGTGGGGGTTGTATCTGACTCTGTTGCCTGCCTTTGGGACCCTTTCCTCCTACTATTACTGTGTGTCTCATCTAGCCTCAATAGGAAAAGAGGTGCCTAGTCTTATTGCAGCTCGATATGCCAGGGCTGATTAACATCCATGGGAAGCCTCCCCTTTTCTAAAGAGAAACTGAAGGATGGATGTGGGGGTGGGTGAGATAGGGGGCAAGGATTGAGGGGAGAAGGAATAAAAAACTGCGGTCAGGATGTAAAATAAATATGTAGGTAAATAAACTGCTTAAAAATGGAGAAAGCAAAACTGCTATAGAATGACTCAATTCATATAGGCCCTCAGTGTGAATTTTTTATTACACCAATAGAATATATTTCAATGAGGAAAAATAAAGGATTTCTACTCACTGAGTCAAGAAAGGGGGCAAGGATATATTAAATTTATCAAGACTCACTTTCATACTATCATGTATGTGAAATTGTTTGATGTGGAACTTTGTCAGATCAATACATAGGATATACTAGAGAATAGAGAGGAATATTTGACTTCAGAGAAATTGGTTCCTATAGAAATGTCTGACTGCTAATGTTGAGAAATCCTGACCCCTAATACCACTTTGAAAGCAAAATGGCTCTCCTATTTCTCAGACACGATCGTCATACTGTGGATGGAGAACTGCCACCTTCGTTGCCTTGACAATAAGATTATACAGCATAGATACCAAGAAAGGTAAGGTATTACAGTTTATTATAGTTTATTATTATTATAGTTTATCTACTATAATTCTTGAAACTTTTAAGTATTCTTTACAACATCCTAGAAAAATACTCATCTATTTTAGAAGAAGAAATGATTACCTTCGAACAATGTTATATCATAGTAAAGTCACTATGAGCCTAAATTATGTGTGTCTCTATTTTTCTCATGCTTAAAGGAAGACATTAATTTTTTTACAACTCATAGGTAATTTTATGCAGAGAAACTTTATGCTTTTTTATCCTGCCTCTTGTTAGATTTTATTAACCAGTAAACCCACTGAACTACTCTAGTCATCTGAAGAAGAACAGATACTGACTAGGATAAAAAGACTATTACAAGTGTTAATATTCAATTTCATACTCAAAAGTAAAAAGGATTCATTGGGATTTAGTTAGGACCACTCCTACTAATTGCCTGTTACCTTGACTATGTAGTTTTCTTCCTCATTCTTCCATGAACAGAGGAAGTCAAAAGGTCCACTGAAGAAAACTACAATACTCTTCAGAGACCATCACCTCCAGCCCCTATAGAAAAGAACAAACATACCTAAAAGCAAATCCTGGAAAACAATGTTTTCGACAGAAGAAATGTAAAGGAAAAATGATTATTTCAGAGGATGTGGAGCTGACATAGAAATGTTAACTCAGAAACCTGAGAAATGATCTTCTAGCAAATCAGCCACAGTGGGCTGAAGGACGCAAGACCAAGGGAGCTAGAAAGCAAGCGCCCAGCAGTATCTGATGTGTTTCATGAGTATGTAATCATTTAATCCTCAGACTACTTTCAGAAGGTCATTTCCAAAATTATCTCATTTCAAAGATTAAAAAAAGAAAGCAAACCCAAGACATAGAAAAATATGAGCTGTCATTATAAACTAAATTTCCATTGAGATTCTAACAGTGGATGTAAAAATTGTTTTGCATTTTAATTATCCCACAACTTGCCCAAGGTTATTTCTTCAAAACAAATTTATATTTTAAGAGCAAAATTTTAAGGAAAGAATAAATAAACCACACAAGGTTTTATATGAGAAACTGTAGTGCAGCATTATGATGAAAATATCTCTCTCATTCTAAGAGACTAGAACTTTTATGGAGCCTCATACCTGGAGTTAATAATACACCTTAAGGCTTAAGACTGCTAGCCTACTGTGTGCTCAGCCTGTTTGTTCAACCTGCCTTTGAGAAAACAATATCACAAAAACCCTACCTGTCTTAGATTTATCATGTAATCATTGTTTACAACCGAAGCTAGAGCATAGCTGTAACCTTAAATTGTGTCCTTCTATGCCCTGACCCAAGAATAATTCACGTGTGCTCTAATCACTTGCCAAAACCAAACAAAATGGGGATTGAAAGTGATCTCATAAAATGAATGTCACCATAAACCACCACACAGATACTGGTTGATAAACAATGATGTCTTCAAGAGTTTGTCATCTGGGTTGGCTGGGGTTGGTTGCACTCAGTGACTTAATCCCCTGTAAAACTCTGTTATAGATTTCTGTAAAGTAGCCCCATGCCTGTCCCCAGGTGATGCTTTCTATGCTTCTCGATAGAAGAGAGGGCAAAGTTCTTTGTTGGAGAGAGACACACAGAGAAAGACACTCAGACAAAGAGGCAAAGATATAGACACAGGAAGAGGATGGAATCACAAGATGGTCTTTGGACAGGCACAGAGTCATGCTACAAAGAGGACATAACCCAAGGAGAACAAAAAATTCAAACCTATACTCAATGTTGGTTGAGTGACACCAAAGAAAAGTGCTCTGATTTCTTTCCTTGATGTGATTCTAGCACACTGTGGGTGACACAGAGTTCACTGTTAATGCATTCAAGCTGGCCACAAGAAACAGACAGAAACTGTTTGTTCAATTACAATTCTATACTAAGCCCTTAGCCAGAGCTGAGGATACAGCACCTGTAAGGAGCACAGTAGGCCAGGCAGCAGTAAGGAATAGATGACTTGGAGAACATGGGCCTCCAGCACAGGACCTTCTTTTTCCCAGAGGAACCTTGCTCTATCTTGTCCGGCTAGGTTTAGCTTAGGAGGAAAGACCAGAAGTAGGTAGGGACAGAGGTTGTGCAACTGAATAAACTTTCTGTCTGAAATTTCCAGCTTAGAAACTAACAGGAGAATAAATATTCAGTGTATTGAGATAGCAGCATGCTAATTCAACCAAAAACTTTCCTTAGACTTGGGTTCAGCTACATAAAAGATAATTCTCATCTTTCATTCTTCACTCCTCATTGTAGGACACAAAGCTCCCACAGCAAAGCTGTACATTCTGTTTTTTACTTGCATTGTTGTAATACAAAGGGTATTTCATTCACTACTTGCTGAGTTTCCTTCACACAAATCCAAACATATGTGGGGAAATCAGCCTCCTGTAGCCTGTCTCTTCTCTATCCAGAGGTTCTCAATCCTAATGCTGTGACCCTTTAACAAGGTTCCTCCTGTTGTGACAATCCCCAACCACACAATTATTTTTGTTGATAGAACTTAATTGTAATTTTGCTGTCATAAAGCATAATGTAAACATCCTGTGCTTTCTGATGGTCTTAGGTGACCTTTGTGAAAGTGTCATTGAATGGTCAAAGGGCTTTCAGCCGACAGGTTGAGGCCACTGGTTTATATGCTTGTCTTCCAATTACCTTGTAAAAATGTCTTTCTATCAGAGATTAATCCCCAATTTATATCAATTGATATTCTTCATTCCTTCCCCGATTGTCATTCAGAAACTTGTTTCATTTACTAACCTTCTGTTACTATCGGCAAGCTTATCTCTATAGGCCCACCCCTTAGTAACAGTCTAACGATGCTTTCCCGGCAGTTCTCTGCCTGTCTTCCTCTTCCCATCTCTACCAAGTTTCAATATTGTTGTCCACACACACTTTCTTCATATTCTGACTCCTTTCCAGGCTGTAACTGGAATCTATACCCCCTTGCTGAGATTGCTAACCATGATTATTGTTTTCCAAAGCTGACTCCCAGAATGACTCCAATGGTTCCTGTATAGAAGCAGTGTATGACTCCAAACAAAAGCTAGAACCGATCCTCCCTCCCCTGCTCTATCTTTTGGCTGCTTTGGTTAACATATACAGTAAGGGAGATGCCGTGGACCTTACCTTCACTGTCTCTGCTCTTAGAACATCTAGGGATATTTCCATTTCAAACTTTCCCAAATGATGTAACAATATTGTAATTGTCACCAAGCATGGAGTTTTCAGTTAATTAAAGTGCTTATCAAAGTTGCTAATCACTATTTTATTCTATATCTATTTTTAATATATGTCTGCCTTCACCAGTAAACATATGATCTTCAAGCTTATATATTTCTTGCTCCTGATAGGAAACTTCTAGCACAACTCCCTTTTGAACATGGGCTGAACCTAGCAAGTGTTTTCTAAAACATAAACATGGCAACATGAAATATCATACTCATAAAAAGATTATAAAACACTATGGTTTATACTAATAGCCAGCTCTGTTTATTATTATATTTCTTCTCCTGCTCCTCTTTCTTCTTCAACAGGGTCTAATGATATAGAGCAGGCTATTCTCAAATTAGCTATCCTGTCTCAGCCTTCTGAGGTCACACATGAGAATCATTATAACTGATTTCTTCAGTTGTCCACTTTTTAAAAAAGCAAGTTGTCATGAAAAGAAAGACACAATAAAAAACTGAGGGTGACAACTTGCCAAGAGCTATCAATGAAGTGAACCCTACCATCTCCATGTGTTTAAGGACAAACTTTACATTATTAAAGTCTGAGACAATTATAGTCCACAGATGCCTTGAATGCTGCTATGAAGTAATAAACACATCTGGGCCATTCTCAGCTATCTGGCTGACAGAAACACTAAAATAATAAATGAGCATTGTGTTAAGCCACTAATTTCTCCTATGATTTAGAGTAAAGCAATATGGCCATCATGCCTCCTGCTCTCAGGACTTCAAGCACATGCACACATTAATCACCAGAACCTTGTGAAATGTCCACTATCATCTTCCTCATTTTACAAATGAGGAAACCCAAACACAATGTTTCAGTAACTACCAAAGATGGCTCCAGCATTATAGATTAGAGTTTAGCTTGGTCAGATATTATAAATATATGTTAAAGGAATGAACGTTCATGTTGTTCTAAAAAGCAAGAAAATGTTCTAGGAATGATTAAAACATTTTTAGCACTTTAACAGACTCAATGAAATTAAGCATTGCTCATGCAATAGATTCTGGTCTCATGTTAGCATGTTTGGCCCTGTGGTTGACATAAAATATTTGCTCCCTACTCCATGCATACTATAGATATGGTTTCAACTTTATGCTACTTATATATAAGCTAAGGAAGTAAAACAGGGGAACTAGTAACTGATCATGATTTACTGATGAGCTTTATGGTGACATCTGTGAATCTGTGTCATTTGATTAGATCAAAATAACCCCCAAGCTCCAGGCCAGTTGATTTTCTACCTTGAAGTAACTAAGGGACATTGTATAAGACACCTTCTAGCTCTTCGCTGAATGCTGTGCTATAAAATGACAACTTCTTCCATTTCCACAACTTTAAGCGGGCCATGTGATTCATGCTGGACAGTTTCCTTGCTGTGAGTTTGGCGTGGCTTCCAAACAAAATACTTGCAGAGAATGGCTTTCCTCCAAAGACTGAGACCAGTTAAATCACACATTTTTACTGTATCCTTTATTAAAAACAAAAATGAACCCCCAACAGTGATCATTTCATAGGCATGGTCTGAAGAAAAGAGAGGTGGGTAGGGCTGCATTCCTGAACATTAGTTCTATTTTACCTCCCAGGATGCTGTGGGAGTTTGGGCAGTGATACGTGAACGGATAGATTGATATGGGTCTGAGAGAATATGACAAGACCATGAGGCAGTACAGTCATCACTTCAAAGCTGTTTTAGTAGCTGGCAGGAAGTAGTGTGGGTCTCGAGAGCATAAAACTGGCCTCAGAGAAGGTGTGGTCTATGAAAATACTGATGTAATATAAACATTGTATTTCCCAACTATTTATAAGGTCAGTCCTACCCTACATCAGATGTCAGATCTGCCTCTGAGAGGTTCCACATGGAACCTACAACATTCTTTGGTTTTGGCACTTTTGTAATTCAGCACATTTCTGCAGTCTGTGGGAAAGGCAGTACAAAGTCATCAAAGTCAAATTGGCTTGGCATTCATCTGCAGAGCTTCATCCAGTCAGTTCACTGGGCTCTGGCTTATTCAAAACTCTGATTAAACCTAGACACACTGTTTTAGTGCTATCCTGCCCATGGCTTAATGAAGGTCCTAGTAGTGACCAAAGTAAGTTCCTTCAGTATCTCTCAGGGACAGTATCACTGCCTTAGACAGCACAAGGACCATTAGCCCAGTGCATAGACACAGTTAACCCCTATGACCCTTCTCATTTATACCTTAGTAACAGGGAACATCCTAGAGAATAAAAGGTAAAATGAAAAACTCCAAAATTTTGAGACCTACCCTTAGGAAGAAAGCAGAGAGCACCTGTCCTTATGGTATAGTGGAGCCTCTTTGGGGTATATTACCAGGAGCGGTATAGCTGGTTCTTCAGGTAGAAATATTTACAATTTTCTGAGGAACCACCAGGTTGATTTCCAGAGCGGTTGTACTAGTTTGCTATCCTACCAGCAATGGAGGAGTGTTCCTCTTTCTCCACATCCTTGTTAGCATATGCTGTCATGTGAGTTTTTTATCTTAGCCATTCTTATTTGTGTAAGGCAGAATCTCAGAACCATTTTGATTTGCATTTCCCTGATGACTAAGGGTGTTGAACATTTCTTTAAGTGCTTCTTGGCCATTCAATAATCCTTAGTTGAGAATTCTCTGTTTAGCTCTCTACCCCATTTTTTATTGGGTTATTTGGTTCTTGGAGTCTAACTTCTTGAATTCTTTATTTATTTTGGGTTATTGGCCCTCTATCAGATGTAAAGTTAATGAAAATCTTTTCCCAAACTGTAGGCTGCCATTTTGTCCTATTGACAGTGTCCTTTGCCTTACAGAAGCTTTTCAGTTTCATGAAGTCCCATTGGTCAATTGTTAATCTTATAACCTGGCCCATTGGTGTTATGTTCAGGAAATTTTCCCCTGTGCCAATGTGTTTGAGGCTTTTCAGATGCAGATACTTACAGCCAACCATTGGATTAAAGTCGGGGACCCCTATGAATGAGTTAGGGGAAGGATTGAAGGAATGGCAACCCCATAGGAAGACCAATACCGCCAACTAACCCTGATCCCCGGGTGGTCTCAGAGCCTAAACCGCCAACCAATGAGCCTACATGGACTGGTCCGAGGAGCGTCACACACATATAGCAGAGGACTGCCTTGTCTGGTCTCAGTGGGAGAGGATGTGCCTAATGTAGAGACTTGTCCCAGGGAAGGGGGATGCCCAGGAAGAGGGGAAGCACCTTGTCAAAGGCAAAGGCAGGGGTGGGGGGGAATAGGGTGAAGAACTCTGGGGCAGGGGATGAGGAAGTGGGTCCAACATTTGGAATGTAAATAAATAAAATAATTAATTAAAAATATAACCTGTAGGTTTCTCCACTTCTCCAACATGGTCAGTCCCATCCAGTGTTCTAGTCCTTTCAATTGTTGCTAATTGACAGACCAAAGATGACAAGTCACTTTCATCTAAATCTCTCAGTGAAACAAAACTGTTTACAAAGGTGAACGATAGTCACAAATGCATTTCAAAGATATACCCTTCGCCCATTTTTCTACTAGACTTTGGAGGATGGGAGGATTGTAGAAGTGACCAGGAGGGGGGCAGTGAGCATGATATAAAGTTAATAAGAAAAAAATTATTAAATTTTAAGAAAAGAAAGAAAGCAGAGAAAAGGAAGCCATAGCATCTTAAGTATGAATCAGTCTAACTCACTCATCCTACATCACTCCTAAGGGAACAGATACATTCTTTAGTATGAGGATGGTTTTAACTAAGAGCCCTACTATAGCAGTCAATATTTGTCAAGTTAATATTAACAATATGCCTAAGTGAAAATCATTTGACAAGTTAGGGGGTCTCAGATACAAAGAAGTAATTTTCATAGGAAATCACATTGCTTGGATTCATGGAATGATTGAACCACAGTACCCAAAGCAGAAAGAAGCCATGTCCGACCATAGACCAAGGAAACTACTTATTTTGTACCATGCTGGTCCGGGTCAGCACTGACAGCTAAGGTGTAAATTACAGCCTCTGCTTCCATTCTCAGTAAGTTTTCCACCTCTGGTGTCCAATCCTCTCCTATTCCATGAAGCCTAATTTCTTAAACAAGTTATTGGTCAGGAAAAGTAACTCTAAGTCTCTGCTGTGATATTTGCATGTAAAAATACTTTATTTTCTAGCACCAGTTTAAAAAAAGTTGTGAAGAAAGCAATTTTAAACATCTATGAACAAATGTAGAAGAAAGGATGAGCTGGTCACACATAGGGAGAACTTAAGGGGTTTTATTACTCAATAAGTCTACACATAGTTTTTTAGTTTTTTTTTTTTTTTTTTTTTTTTGTCCAGCAGCACTTGCTTTGCTGTTACAGGAGAGATAGGAATTAGATACAAGCCTACTGAACTCAGCTTCATTATTGACAGAGGACTCTACAATATACTGAGAAACAAAATGAACAAATGATATTTGACACCTGCAGCCTCTTCACTGGGACCCTGGAGAGAACACTCTGTGACTACATGAGGCAGCCCTGAGGTAATAGGAGGACTAGGCATGATGTCACCTGCGAACTAGATGCAATTGATGTCCTGTGTGGGAAACTTGGAGACCTTAAAAATTCAGACCAGAGTTCAAAAGTTCAAAACACTTTCAGAAGAGGCACTACCAAGGTCAAGTGTGGAATCTGGAAGGTAAATTAAGAACTGAGGAAACAAAGGGCAGAAGTGAGAGGCCCTCAGGACGAACTGTCTTGATCTTAACCTTCCTCCTCCTGGTCACAATATCAGTCTTTGCATAGACATGCACTGAACAGCTGGTTAGACTAGACACCTCTCTAAACACAGGGAACTGGTAGATGAAGGCTTTGCAGTCATAAGGTATGCATGCCATTGAGGGTAACAAATACATAAACAAATAGAGAAATAATGGAAATTGATAGACTAGAAAGGGATAACCATTGAGGGGAAAGGGACTCAGGGTGATAGTTAATAGAGGAAGCTGTTTGGAGCTAAATTGTATTTCCTCAGATAACTCGTATATTGAATTCCTAATCCCAGGACTTCAGAATGTGGTTGTATTTAGATATGAGATCTTTATAGAAGGAATTGATGCAGTAAAGAACAAGATAGGATTTAAAAATCAAATTCATTACAACAAACTCCAGACTGACAAGACCAGTGCCTCCGTAAGAGAAGGGGATTTGGGTATAGACACAGGGGGCAGAAAGTGTAAGGCAAAAGAGAAGATGGCCGTCAGTAAGCCAAGAGAAGAGACCTCAGAAGAAACCAAACAGCAATACCTTGTTCTCCAATTGTTGGCCTCCAGAAATGAGAGATAATATAGTTCTGCTCTTTAGATGCATGGTCCACAGTGCTTTATTCTGACAGCCATAGCAGCAATAGACAAAGCAATACAGATGCCTTCCTTAGTGTGGTCATAGACAGACTCTTTGAAGTGGTAACAAGTAACATCTAGGGTGAAATATAAACAAACACTGTTCCAAGAACAGAAAAGGTTGCATGCAAGAGAAATAAGACAGACATTTCTAAAGACTGAAAGGAGCCCAGCATCTGGGGTGTGATGTGCGAGGCTGGAGAATAAGCACTGTTTTCTAGACTAGAGAGAGACTCTTTCATTTCCCAGAGAGGGTACAAATAACAAGACAGAGGGTATGGGTCTCTCCTTCGGTCGTCCAGATGTTTGCCATCACAAAAGGAAGAAAGGAAGATGAGTGTTCAGATGCGTACTCTAGTAAAGCAACAATGAGAGCCAGCCATTAGCTAAAGACATTAAAGGAAAGCAGTCATCTCAGTGATTGGGAAAGCGAGCATTGGAGACAGTTAATAGGGTCGACAGTCTGTTGGGTGCTCATATGGGGACTGGGACTATGATTTCAGAAGAAAATGATCACAGTTGCTCAATTTTCTATATCTCCTCAGTTTGTAGATGTACATTTAGAGTTGGGGAGTGGGAAACTTTCAGGAATAGTATGTTTTGTTGATGTGTACAAGTAGAGGAAGATGATGGTGGGTGATTTATGGCACCAGGACAATATGTGATGAAGACACCTGTCCTTCGACCTCCTTTGTCTTCCCTTGTGAACTTGGCTGTCGGTAGTGCTTTATTGTACATGCTAAAAGCTTGAGCTACCTGTTAGACTAAAACCAAAGGATGAAGGGTTTCAAATGCTCAGATAAAAAGTTTAATTTAATGTTAGAAAAAAATTGGCTGTTCACTCATAGTTTAAACAAGGAAATAAAACATTTTTAAAAACCCAATCACTTCAAAAGGGAAACTATTTAAAAAACAGTTCCATCTTTTGTTGATTATTCAGGGTTTAGGAGGATGTAGAGCCCTGTGGGCCTGCGTGCTGGGAGCTCTCCTCAGGGATCTCTGGCCCTGCAGAGTGCAAGGGTTCGGGTAAAGGGGAGAGCGGGAGCAGTGATGGGAGTCTCCTTTACCTCCGCAGTTGCCCCTCAGTTGCTCCAAGGTGCTGCATCCGCCACCCTGCACTATGTCGAATCCGGGCTGAGGTCGACTAGCCCGGGAGAGTGCAGGAAGCTTCTGGTGGCATTCGGAAGAGCAGACCTCTTCCCAAGCAGCAGTGCTACAGTTCTTATGATAGAAGCTCTCAGGCAGTGGAGTAGTTCTCACACCTTTATTCCTTCTGGATGGGGGAATCCCTATATACAGTTTGGGAGGGGTCAGGGGTCTGACAACAGGTACTTCCCATTGGCTTGGTCTGAGAGTAAGGACACCTTATCTGCATGTGGGAGGGCTTGGTGTTGCTCCTACATGACAGACCTCACATGGCAGACCTCTCTGCAGGGGGTGGTGGGGGTTGTAGCTGCTTGACAGAAGCCAAGGGCCTCCCAGGAGCATTGGCAAAATGCTTTTCGATCCCTTGTAGGGTAAACCCTACTGGGTCATCCATGGTTAAGTCTGTGCTCGACCAAAGGGCCAGGCTGTCTATTACAGTCTACCACCCCACAGAGGCCCCCCAATACGTAGTAGAGCAGCTACACTGTCATTAAAGAGCATTATTAGACATAAATTATAAATGTGGTGGTACATTCCTGGAATCCCCATACTTTGGAGGTGACAGCAGGAGTTCAAAGCTAGTCTGAACTGTCTAGAAAACTTGAGGCCAATTCAGGCTTCAGGAACAAAATAAGCATTTTTACCCAATGTTCAATATCTAGTAAAGATAAATTAATGAAATTTGATTCCTGTTTTCTGGGGAGTTTTCATAGGTATAACGCACAACAATGATGTATTTTCCCAGAAAATTTCAATTCAAGTACTCACCTATTGTTCTGATACCCCTATGCCTGTCAAACTCCACACCTTCGCCACTGCTTGTAAAAAATATTATCATAATAACTAAAATAAACATACCAACATTAAGAACAATAGATAATTGTGGTAAAATCTCAAGCAACAAAGACGACCTGCTCTCATGGTTGCCTTAAAAGAATACTGCTCACTCATCTTCCTCCCCTGCCTTTATGATGAGGAACACAGACATGGGCTAAGGACAAACTTTCCCACCACCCATCTGTTTCATTAGCTGTGCCCTCTATAGACAGCCGTTCTACACTCTAGGAAATGATGCTTATCATACCTTCCCATTCACCATGTCACAGAGATGCTATGCTTCTTTCTATACTTTGAATTTCCTCTCAGGTCTGTTGTGTTTGACCTTTCCTATTCTTAGAATGGTGTTTATTTGCTTTTCAACCCACTTGTTACCTGTCACTGCTTCAAAAAAAGCTTTCCTCCACCACACTGAGGAAGACCATTGTTGCTATAGCTGCCATATGGTAGGGGATGAACAATTCTATTTTTTGCCATTAGATCAATGTACTTTTAGACAAATATTTTAAATAGACTATGACTCAAGGTGGAGGAACAAAATTCTCAAAATTCACATAGAACAAACTTGAGGTCTATTTCTCATTTATATACTAGTCAAAATGGGGCTGGCTATGTTTTAGATAAAGAGTGATCAAAGAGAGTTACAGTCATAGTTCTGTCTTATCTGAAATGAAGATTATTAACTTATAAGATTATTGACATATAAGAGCTCTTTATCCTCTTATAGATTCCTGAAGACCACAAATAAAATTTCATTATTTGATAATTATCTACTGATATTTAATATATTAGAAATTAGATTGGAAAAGCTATTAGAATATTTTACTGAGGTTTTTATAGGTTATAATATTATATATTATTATATGTTATAAAATAATATAACCACATTTCTTCCTTCCCTTTCCTCCATCTGAACCTTCCCAAATACTACTCCTTGCTCTCTTTCAAATTCACAGCCTCTTTTTTATTAAATTGTAATTGCATAATCTATATATAAGCATATATACATATACACATACACACATACACACATAAACATATATATATATTGCATGTTCAGTCTGTCTAATGTTACTTGTACATATATTTTCAGGGCTCACTGCTTAGTAAGGAACAACCGATTGATGTGCTCTTCTCCAGGGAAGACCACTTCTCTCGCTCTCACCTTTCTTAGTTCTCTGTGTAGGATTGAGATCTTATGGACTTCTCTCTGTCCACTTTGTCATGTCCATTGGTGTCATTCTTCTTCAGGTCACATTTGGGCAATCATGTCGGTGAGACTTTATGGGTGTAGCTTCTGGTTTTACTAAGAGACACAATCTTGCAGCCAACTCTGTGATGCTCTTGCTTTTACAAACTCTCTGCCCCTCTTCAGCAATGCTCCCTGAGCCTTGCGTATAGGAGTATTTTATAGAATTGTGGACATGAATCCACAAGTCTGCATTTTGGTTACTTGTGGTTTTCTGTGGTAAGTCTCCAGTAAATCCACTGTTTATTAACATACACTATATCTGAATTGTTTGTCATGTGCTTCGTATGTTTGCATTTCTTCAGGGTAAATTATTGTTACTTAATTTTTCCCCGTTGGTAGCACCATGTTTCCCTGTGATCAGGATCCTTGTGGCTAAGCATAGATGCCTACATATCTAAAGAAATTTGCATTTAATTCTAGTGATTAGAATTATTTTGTAGAATTATTTTGGCTTCTATTAAGAGAAACCCCTGGATATGGTTCTACAGGTTCTCTTTTCCCTTTGTTGGATATTCAGATAATGTCATCTCCATTGGGTCTTGGGAGCCTCTTGCTTTCCTAGCATCTGAGACTTTCTGTTGGCTAGCTCCAGTTCCCCATCCGCCATTGCTATACACTTCTGTTAAATTTCCTGACGTCTGTACATCTCCCCCATCTCCTCCCACACCTGATCCTGCCCTTTTTTTCCTTCCCCCTCCTCTCTTCCTCCCAAGTCCCTCCCACCCTCTACCTCCCATGATTATTTTGTTCCCCCTTCTAAGTAGGACTGAAGCATCCACACTTTGGTCTTCCTTCTTCTTGAGGTTCATATGGTCTGTAAGTTGTACAGTAGATATTCTGAGCTTTCATCCTAATATTCTCTTATCAGTGAGTACATACCATGTGTATTCTTTTGTGACTGTGTTACCTCACTCAGGATGATATTTTCTAGTTCCATCCTTTGCCTGTGAATTTTATGAAGTCATTGTTTTTAATAACTAAGTAGTACTCCATTGTGTAAATCTAATAGAAGAGAAAGTGGGAAAGAGCCTTGAACAGATTGGCACAGGGGAAAATGCAGGGACAAAGAGTGGAGCAGAGACTGAAGGAAAGGCCATCCAGAGACTGCCCCACCTAAGTATCCATCCCATATGCAGCCACCAAACCCAGTCACTATTGCTAATGCCAAGAAGTGCTTGCTAACAAAAGCCTGATATGGATGTCTCTTGAAAGGCTCTGCCAGAGCCTGACAAATACAGATGCAAATGCTTGCAGCCAACCATTGAAGTGATCATGGGGTCCCCGATGGAGGAGTTAGGGGAAGGACTGAAGGAGCTGAAGGGGTGTGCAACTCCATAGGAAGAACAACAATATCAACCAACCAGACTCCCCCCCCCAGAGCTCCCAGGAACTAAACAACCAACCAAAGAGTACACATGGAAAGATCCATGGTTCCAGCTGCATATATAGCAGAGGACGGCCTTATCTGGCATCAATGGGAGGGGAGGCCATTGGTCCTGTGAAGGCTCGATGCCCCAGCGTAGGGGAATGCTAGGGCAGTAAGGCAGGAGTGGGAGGGTGGGTGGGGGAGCACCTTCATAGAAGCGGGGGGAAGAGGGGGGTTTTGGAGGGATAACACTTGAAATGTAAATAAACAAAATAACCAATAAAAATTTAGAACAAAGAGAGAAACCCAACAACATTTTGTTCACCTATGTCCTCTGAACAGATAATCTAACAAGGCTAATGGGTGAACCTGCTGCCAGATTTCTCATGCAGACTTGAGTTCACTGTGTGTGTCTGCTAGAGTATCCCTATATCGTGAGCCTTTGAAGCCAGACTAGTGTCATGATTGCCGCTGGGATGAACCTGATGAATGAGTCCAGTAGGTAAGAAAGGCCTAGAATCCTGGCCTACAAAAGTAGCCTCAGAGCATAGATCCCTAGAATGCTGCTGGAAGCACACATTCACAAGGACTGATAGGGATTCGGGTCAGCCCCAGAGTCTTGGATTACAGGGATTGGTCTGATACCCTGAGTCTGAGTTTATAGGGCACAGTTTGGTCCTGGAGTGACCACCAGGGTTATCTTTTCATGAAATTTTACTATTGAGGGCCTAAAGATGGGTCTACAGCAAAGCTCACTGCCCCCTCCACTCTCCTTCCCCATATGGAGAGTATCCTTCTCAATACTGTGGTGAGCGGGCTTCGAGAAGCAGTGATGTGTGATAGGGATGCTCATCCTTGTCATCTTCGGTGGCTTTGTCATTTGTTTTGTGCTAGGCCTGTACATGCTAAACTGATCTACACCACTGAGCTGTGTGTTCGTCCTTAATCTGTGCTACCCAATATGCCACCTAATCTATCACCAGATTTCCTCAGTTCTTAAAAGGCTTCTCTACTATCTTGATGATGCCAATCTGTCATAAGTCACTTTAGAAAAGAATAATTACATCCTCAGTCAATAAACAGCAGCATTGTTTAATATGGAACTAGAAATCAATAATGGGAGAAACAGAAAAGTTATCCATGTCTGTGGAAATTAAACAAGACGCCTCAGAGGAGCCAACTGGTCAAAGGAATCAGAGGCAAAATCAGAAAAGTAAGCTCTGATTAACAAAAATGGAATAAAGCATACTATGTGTACTTATTTTATTTTATGAATCTGGATGTTGTGCCTTCAAGTGTGCATGCCTTTTCACTATGTGCATGTTCTGAGCCTGAGAAGGCAAGAAAAAAGTGTCAAATCCCCTGGAAGTATAGTGACAAAAGTTCTTTAGCCACTAAAATAAGTGTCAAACCCTAAGTTTTCTGAAGGAGCAGCCAGTGCTCTTAACCGCAAAGCCATTTCTCCAGTCCCAAGCAACCCAGAATTTACAGAATACAGCAAAATTGGTTCTAAGAAGGGCATTAATTATAAAAATGTCTTCAGTAACAAAAATGAGAAAGATCTCAAACAACCTAACTTTGTGCTTAAGGCTGAAGTTACCAAAAGGAAGAGAATAATAATAAAGATTAGAGCATGGATAAAAGAAATAATAGCTAGAGAAATGAAAGAGAAATGAAAATGAGAGTTGTGTTTTGAAGAGATAAGTGAAATTTTAAAAACTTTATTTAAAATGCTAAATAAGGTGAAAGATTCAAACAAAGATAAGTTTAAGCAAGAGAGGCATCACTGCACTTGATGGCACAGCAGAGACCACTGTGAGCAATTATAACTCAAACAACAGGAACACTCAGAGGGTAAGCTCCTCGAAACAGACCTGCCAAGAGCACAGCAAGGAGACACAGAAGATTTGTGTAGACAGATAATAAACAAGAAAATTGAAATGTTAACTAAAGCTATCACAGCAAAGGAAAACACATGTAAAACAAATAAGCCACATATTCTTTAATTCTTATCTTAAAAAGTTGGCAGTTGCTCTGCTGCCAATAAAGGTAACACATCATTTGCACGTGCCATGTTCACTGTATACTCCAGGCTTATAGCCGGCTATGGTGAACCAGAAGATTGGAATGTCAGAGATTGCAGCCAATGTCAAGAGAGCTGGCTTCTCCAGAGACCAACTTTGGAAGCATGTTGTAAAAAGTGACATCATTCAACTTCTGAACCTGGAAAAAGTGGGCACTAAATTCAATTTTCTGGTTTTCCAATGCCCCCCATGGTATCTGTCATGCAAATAATAAACTCATCTCTGCATCCCACATCTCCACTGATTGCTACCTCAAAACCCAAATTCATCAAGGTGATGATAGTTATAAAACTGTATTCTATAACCAAAGATTAGTGAGAGGGCCTTTACATATTCTCAGCCACACACACACACACACACACACACACACACACACACACACACACACGAACAAAGCAGAGAAAAGAAAGGTGAAGGACAGGAGCCTTCCGGTTTCCATCTGTGGCTGGGGACCTCAGCCTGTGCCACAGGGCTCCATAGCCAAATAGCGCCAGGAGAAAGCTAGCATCCCAGGAGTGTGGACAAGACTGTGAGTGGGAGTAAGACCAGCACCTCTGCTCAGAGGGACCCACCCAGAACCCTCTGGACACAGGAACTGAGGAATTCTCTTCTAGTTTTCTTCTGCTGCCGGGAAACCGATCCTGTAACACAGGGTTCCATACTCAAATAGTGCCAGGAGAGACCTGGTCTCCCAGGAGTGCCAACACACCTTTGAGCACAGGCAAAATCACAACTTCTGTTCAAATTCCTGGATCAAGAGGGACCCTTGCAGAGTCATCAGGACACAGGAACCAAGGAACAGCTGGAGACAGGATCCTTCTGGTTTCTGTCTGCTCCCTAGAGCTGGGCCTGTACTACAACTATCCAAACCCAAATTCCTCTCAGAGAAAGCTGGTCTCCAAGGTATACAAACTCAGAGGCTTGCAGGACAGTCAAGCCACAGTCAGAGAGAGCTAAACCAGCTAACACCAGAGATAACCAGATGGCGAAAGGCAAGGGCAAGAACATAAGGAACAGAAACCAAGGCAAGTTGGCATCATCACAACCCAGTTCTCACACCACAGCGAGCCCTGGATACCCCAACACACCAGAAAAGCAAGACTCAGATTTAAAATCACATCTCATGATGATGACAGATTTTAAGAAGTAAATAAATAACTCCCTTAAAAAAAAAAAAATACAGGAGAACACGGTAAACAGCTAGAAGCCCTTAAAGAGGAAACATAAAAATCCCTTAAAGAGTTACAGGAAAACACAATCAAACAGGCAAAGGAAATGAACAAAACCATCCAGGATCTAAAAATAGAAATAAAAACAATAAAGAAATCACAAAGGGAGACAACACTGGAGATAGAAAACCTAGGAAAGAGATCAGGAGTCATAGATGCAAACATCACCAACAGAATACAAGAAATGGAAGAGAGAATCTAAGGTGTGGAAGATACCATAGAAAACCTTGACACAACAGTCAAAGAAAATGCAAAATGCAAAAAGCTTCTAAACCAAAACAACCAGGAAATTCAGGACCGAATGAGAAGACCAAACCTAAGGATAATAGATATAGAAGAGAGTGAAGATTCCCAAATTAAAGGGCCAGTAAATATCTTCAACAAAATTATAGAAGAAAACCTTCCTAACCTAAAGAAAGAGATGAACATAAACATTCAAGAAGCCTACAGAACTCCAAATAGATTGGACCAGAAAAGATATTCCTCCATTCATATTATAGTCAAAACACCAAATGCACAAAACAAGGAAAGAATATTAAAAGCATTAAGGGGAAAAGGCCATGTAAAATATAAAGGCAGACCTATCAGAATTACACCAGACTTCTCACCAGAGACTATGAAAGCTAGGAGATCCTGGGCAGATCTCATACAGACTCTAAGAGTACACAAGTGTCATCCCAGGCTGCTATACCCAGCAAAACTCTCAATTACCACAGATGGTGAAAATAAGATATTCTATGACAAAACCAAATTTACACAATGTCTTTCCATAAACCCAGCCCTACAAAGAATAATAGATGGAAAAACGCCAACACAAGGGGGGAAAATACACCCTAGAAAAGGCAAGAAAGTAATCTTTCAACAAACTCAAAGGAAGATAGCCACACAAACATAAAATTAACATCGAAAGTAACAGGAAGCAACAATCACTATTCCTTAATATCTCTTAACATCAAAGGACTCAATTCCCCAATAAAAAGACATAGTCTAACAGACTGGATGCATAAACAGGACCCAGCATTTTGCTGCATACAGGAAGTGTACCTCAGAGTTAAAGACAAACACTACCTCAAAGTAAAGGGCTGGAAAACAATTTTCCAGGCAAATGGTCCCAAGAAACAGGCTGGAGTAGCCATTCTAATACTGGATAAAATCAACTTTCAACCAAAAGTCATCAAAAAAGAAAAGGAAGGACACTGCATCCTCATCAAAGGAAAAATCTACCAAGAAGAACTCTCAATTCTGAACATCTATGCTCCAAATGCAAGAGCACCCACATTCATAAAAGAAACTTTACTAAAGCTCAGAGTACACATTGTAGCTCACACAATAATAGTGGGAGATTTTAACACCTCACACTCATCAATGGACAGATCTTGGAAGCACAAATTAAACAGACACACAGTAAAACTAACAGATGATATGGACCAAATGGATTTAACAGATATCTATAGAACATTTCATCCTAAATCAAAAGAATATACCTTCTTCTCAACACCTCATGGTACCTTCTCCAAAACTGACCATATAATCAGTCACAAAACAAATCTCAAGGGATATAAGAAGATTGAAATAATCCAATGCCTCCTATCAGTTCACTACAGATTAAGGCTGATCTTCAATGGCAACAAAAAACAACAGAAAGCCCACATACACATGGAAGCTGAACAATGCCCTACTCAAGAATAACTTGCTCAAGGAAGAAATACAGAAAGAAATTAAAGACTTCCTAGAATAGAATGAAAATGAAAGTACAACATACCCAAACTTATGGGATACAATGAAAGCAGTGTTAAGAGGAAAACTCATAGCTAGAGTGCCCGCAAAAAAAAAAAAAAAAAAAAAAAAAAAAAAAAAAAAATGGAGAGAGCATACACTAGCAGCTTAAGAGCACACCTGGACGCTCTAGAACAAAAATAAGCTAATACAACCAAGAGGAGTAAAAGGCAGGAAATAATCAAACTCAGAGCAGAAATCACCCAAGTAGAAATAAAAAGAACTATACAAAGAATCAACAAAACCAGGAGCTGGTTCTTTGAAAAAATCAACAAGATAGATAAACCATTAGCCAGACTAACCAGAGAGCACAGAGACAGGATCCAAATTAACAAACTCAGAAATAAAAAGGGAATATAACAACAGAATCTGAGGAAATTCAAAAAATCATCAGATCCTACTACAAAAGCCTATACTCAACAAAATTGGAAATTCTGGATGAAATGGATAATTAGCTAGACAGATACCAAATACCAAAGTTAAGTCAGGATCAGATAAACCATCTAAACAGTCCCATAACCCCTAAAGAAATAGAAGCAGTCATTAAAAGTCTCAACCAAAAAAAGCCCAGGACCAGATGGGTTTAGTGCAGAATTCTATCAGACCTTCAAAGAAGACCTAATACCAATACTCTTCAAACTATTCCACAAAATAGAAACAGAAGGAACACTACCCAATTTATTCTATGAGGCCACAGTTACACTGATACCAAAACCTCACAAAGACCCAACCAAGAAAGAAAACTTCAGACCAATTTCCCTTATGAATATCGATGCAAAAATACTCAATAAAATTCTCACAAACCGAATCCAAGAACACATCAAAACAATCATTCACCATGATCAAGTAGGCTTCATCCCAGGGATGCAGGGATGGGTCAATACCCAGAAATCCATCAATGTAATCCACTACATAAACAAACCCAAAGAAAAAAACCACATGGTCATCTCCTTAGATGCTGAAAAAGCATTTGACAAAATTCAACATCCCTTCATGATAAAAGTCTTAGAAAGATCAGGAATTCAAGGCCCATACCTAAACATAGTAAAAGCAATATACTGCAAACCAATAGCCAACATCAAACTAAATGGGAAGAAACTTGCAGCATTCCCACTAAAATCAGGAACTAGACAAGGTTGTCCACTCTCTCTCTCTCTCTATTCAATACAGTACTTGAAGTTCTAGCTAGAACAATTAGACAACAAAAGAAGGTCAAAGGGATACAAATTGGAAAGGAAGGAATCAAAATATAACTATTTGCAGATGATATGATCGTATACTTAAGTGACCTGAAAAACTCCACCAGAGAACTGCTACAGCTGATAAACAACCTTAGCAAAGTGGCCGGATATAAAATAAGTCAAACAAATCAGTAGCCTTCCTATACTTGAAGGATAAACAGGTTGAGGAATAAATTAGGGAAATGACACCCTTCACAATTGTCACAAACAATATAAAGTATCTTGGTGTGACTCTAACCAAACAAGTAAAAGATCTATATGACAAGAACTTCAAGTCTCTGAAGAAAGAAATCAAAGAAGACCTCAAAATATGGAAAGATCTCGCATGCTCATGGATTGGCAGGATTAATATAGAAAAAATGGCCATCCTGCCAGCCAAGAGCAATCTACAGATTCAATGCAATCCCCATCAAAATTCCAACTCAATTCTTCATAGACTTAGAAAGAGCAATTCTCAAATTTATTTGGAATAACAAAAAACCCAGGATAGCAAAAACTATTCTCAACAATAAAAGGACTTCTGGGGGAATCAGCATCCCTGACCTCAAGCTGTACTACAGAGCAATAGTGATAAAAACTGCATGGTATTGGTACAGTGACAGACAGGTAGATCAATGAAATAGAATTGAAGACCCAGAAATGAACCCACACACTTAAGGTAACTTGATCCTTGACAAAGGAGCTAAAACCATTCAATGGAAAAAATACAGCATTTTCAACAAATGGTGCTGGTTCAACTGGCGGTCAACATGTAGAAGAATGCAAATTGATCCATTACTATCTCCCTGTACCAAGCTCAAGTCCAAGTGGATCAAGGACCTCCACATAAAACCAGATACACTGAATCTAATAGAAGAGAAAGTGGGGAAAAGTCTCAAATACCTGGGCACAGGGGAAAAGTTCCTTAACGGAACACCAATGGCTTATGCTCTAAGATTAAGAATCGACAAATGGGATCTCAAGAAATTACAAAGCTTCTGTAAGGCAAAGGACACTGTCAATAGGACAAAGTGCCAATCAACAGATTGGGAAAAGATCTTAACCAATCCTATGTCCGATAGAAGACTAATATCCAATATATACAAAGAACTCAAGAAGTTAGACTCCAAAGAACCAAATAACCCTATCAAAAAATGGGGAACAGAGCTAAACAGAGAATTCTCAACTGAGGAAATTCGTAGGGCTGAGAAGCACCTAAAGAAATGTTCAACATTCTTAGTCATCAGGGAAGTGCAAATCAAAACAACCCTGAGATTCCACCTCATACCAGTCAGAATGGCTAAGATCAAAAACTCAGGTGACAACAGATGCTGGTGAGGATGTGGAGAAAGAGGAACACTCCTCCATTGCTGGTGAGATTGCAAGCTATTACAACCACTTCAGAAATCAGTGTTGCGGACTCTCAAAAAAAGGGACATAATACTACCTGAGGACCCAGCTATACCACTCCTGGGCATATACCCAGAAGACGCTCCAACATGTAATAAGAACACATGCTCCACTATGTTCATAGCAGCCATATTTATAGCCAAAAGCTAGAAAGAACCCAAATATGCCTCAACAGAGGAATGGATACAGAAAATGTGGTACGTTTACACAATGGAATACTACTCAGCTATTAAAAACAATGACTTCATGAAATTAGCAGGCAGATGAATGGAACTTGAAAATATCCTGAAGTAACTCAGTCACAAAAGAATGAACACACGGTATGTACTCACTAATAATTGAATATTAGCCCAAAAGTTCAGAAAATCCAAGGTTCGATTTATAGCCACCATTGGACTGAGCACAGGGTCCCAGATGGAGGAGTTGGAGAAGGGACTGAAGGAGCTGAGGGAGTTTGCAGCCCCATGGAGGGAGCAACAATGACAACTGGCCTTACCCCAGGTGCTCCTGGAGACTGGTCCACCAACCAAAGAATACACATGTAGGGACCCATGGTGCTGGCCACATAAGTGGCTAAGGAGGGTCTTGTTGGCCATCCATGGTAGGAGAGGCCCTTGGGTCTGAAAGTGTTAGATGCCCCAGTATAAGGGAATGCCAGGGAGGGAAGACTAGAGTGGGTGGGTGGGTGGGGAATACCCTCATATAGGCAGTGGAGGGGGGATGGAATAAGGGGTTGCCAGAGGGGAGACCTGGAAAGGGGAAAACATTTGAAATATAAATAAAGTATCAAAAGAAGAAGAGTATCATAAGAAGATAAGTACTGTGGTGCTAGACTGCCCAAATCATTTCATGTTAAATGTGCATAAAC
The DNA here is from genome assembly GCA_028551405.1 of Uromys caudimaculatus. Classification (NCBI taxonomy): domain Eukaryota; kingdom Metazoa; phylum Chordata; class Mammalia; order Rodentia; family Muridae; genus Uromys; species Uromys caudimaculatus. Next base: position 45,378,347 of record CM052705.1, on the reverse strand, counting down.
ATACCTCATGCTGTATACCTTGAATATATAAAATTTATATTTAAATCATTCTTTAATAAATTGATGAAGAGAAGGTAATGTTCTTAAAATTTAAATTGTTCATGTTTTATCTGTGTAGCTGACATGAATCAGCAAGAAGTTGAACTCTGCTTCATCATAGCTAAGTGGTTCTAAAGACATGAAAATGATGTTGAGCTATGGAGGGAGAAAACAAGGACCTTGGTTCTGCCAGAAGCCTCTTCATTGTCTCACCACACACTTATTATTCACATGTCTTCCTAACTCAGCACCATGAAGGTCAGGTTCACAGCTTATACTAGAGATGCTCATGGGGGAGTATTTACACCACAAAACCTGCAAAAGTTATCAATTAGGATCAGAGCTTGGTTTTGATTTTTGTTGGTTCTTTCCTTACCCTTTGAAAAATTGTTTAGCATTGAGCAGTACACTATTAGATGAGGGAGAAGGTATGCTATATGAATGTGTGAAGCAATTCCTGAAGACATAAAATATGCAGAAGGCATCAGGTACATAGGTGATGCTAACAGTGTTCTACGAAATCAAATACCAATTTATTTGTTCCAAGAACACTCCACTGAGTCACAGAAGAGTCAAAAGTGAACTGAGCCCTACTAAACTGACTCCCTGAGGACTATGGAGAGCACCAGAGCTGAGTGATCCCAATATGGCTGGGGATTCCAGGCAGTTGTGTTCAAGAGCTCTTAAGAGAAGAAAGGTAATTACTAACTTACTCTGATATTTACCTCATAGACTTAAGGGAAGCTTTCCATGATAAGTTTAGTGTTAAATTACCCTTTAGTCGTAAAATGTAGAAGTGAAAGAATACATATATGTGAAATCAAGTTCATCTCATGTTTTAGTCATGTACATATCGCTGTTTGAATCACCCAAAGAAAAACCTTCAAACACTCCTATCAAACACTCCTAACCTCTACAATTATTTTCTCTAATCAAAGATCAAAGCTTTCTTCAAAACTGAAGGACGTAAACTAAATAGGGTGGAGTGGCACAAAGAACCACAAGAAAGCAAATGACTGTCATAAAATTTCCACGTTCCCAGTGTAGAACTCTTTAGCCTGGCCGAACTCATGTTACATCCTAAAGATATATTAAATTTGACATCACTCACTACTGAAACTGTAAACTTTCTGGTAAATAGCTCAGGGCAAAAGACAGATGTTTGGTTTATTAAATCTCATGGATGCAGAACCCAAAAGTCGTTGACTGAGTTTTCCAGGTTCCTATAAGAAAATTTCCACATGAATTCCTGTAACAGAAATAGTCATACCAGGTAGGGCAAAGTAGAACTATTGACAGAAATAGAGATTGAATTTGCAATGCCACATTCTTTCTATAGATTTTGTCTTGTTTTGTTTTTGGTAAAACTTTCCTATTGTGATATAAGATGCTATTTAAAAATGAAGCATTTGGAGATAGACAAAGCTGTTCTTTATTTGGTTTTTTCCTTTGTTTAATAGGACACTTTCTAGTATCATGGCTTTGGATAAGATACTCAAAAGGTTTTTCATTTGCTTAAGAATGGCCCTATTCCAGGATGGGTGTTCATAGTCACAGTTCAGTTAGTGACTATCAGAAGTGCTTACCCAGAATAAACCCTCCTTAAAGTGTTAGCCATCATGGATCTCCCTGTGAGTCTTCTATAACTGGGCCACCAGATTGAGAATGACTGTCTTATGTCCTGGGATACAAATCATTAGAGTATTGCTGATCTCTGGTACACAGGCATTCTTCTACTTCTGCTCACTACAGAGAAGATGCAATCTTTGATGCTTTGCTCCTTAAGCTGGGGCTTGGCTCATACTGAGATCATAAACACCTTTGATGAATGCAGTTATACCTATGTACATTTAAGTAAAATAGACCAGAATCAAAATTGTAAATCTCTGGGAACTATGAAAAATTGCTCCTTGTTTAATATTTGTTTTACATTCTCTATAAAATTAATTAAATTCAATGTAATACTATGAACCATGGGTGAGAAAATACCATTTTTACATTTGATCATACTCAGAAACCAAGACGCATGGAAAAACCATTTGTATAAAAACTAAAATGGATTAGTACAATTAAATCTTGGTAAATATTTATAACAAGAAGCCAGTAGAAAATTTCAATGCTCATACAAAGGTAATGATGAGTTACTAGAAATAATACAGGATGGTGTGTGTGTGTGTGTGTGTAAAATATGATTGCATTGATAATTGAATCCATCTTGGTGGATAAAGAGGGATGTGTTGCTCGAAGAGAGCTTGGTTCTATCTCACTAAGCACATTAGACGACTTCTGCTCTACAAATGGGCATGTACAGCAAACCCTGAAAGCTTAGGTTTGGATCTCAGTATTCTAGGATCTTTTCTAACTCAGCTTGAACTGGTTTTCATAAGAAGTAGGAAAACCTGAAAAAACAAAAGGAAACTTAATGCCTCCTGCAGATGTGGCATTGACAGAGCCTAAGCACTCAGAGGGGCTCATTTGCTGGTGTAAACATGGCAACCATTCCTAGAACATGTACTGCTCTTTTGGGGCAGGTTTGGACTTGTGAGCTTGTGATGTGTCCTGCTTCCTCGCCTTTCATTTTCACATCTTTATAGAGACTCTATATAACTCATGGAGATCTAGAGTTTTGATTCTGGTCTAATTTAATAAAAATCGGCATTAATGGGCTGCTGTGGAACACACATTTATAGTCTCAAGGTAAGCCAAGTCTCAGATCCAGTAGGAAAGCCTGGCAATTTTCATCTTGCTAATACAACACATCCAAAAGAAAATGGTTTCAAATCCCTGCAAGGACCTGACACAAGCATCCTCCTTTTCTGGCTTTGTCTCATTGTATAATAATCATTGGAAAAGAACAGCTTTTTATAATGTGAGATTATAGCCATTTGCTGGAGATAATCATCTGGTCCCATTAACCATATCCTCAAGGCCCTGGGCAACCTGCCAATGAAATGAAATGAGATTCATTAAGATCAATTTGTTAATTGTTAATGAGGCTTCAAAATGTCCTGGTACATGACTTGATCGTTTTAAGAATGCATTGATGCTTTTTCTCTCGTCCATTCTGCACATGAAAAAGTTAATTTATTTTTAATCATTTCCATTTCTCCTTTCATCCCCCTGAAGGCTACAATAATTCTCTGCTATTACCACCACTAATCAAAGCAGCCCATAAAATTGAAGACCAAGTATAATGAAAGAACTCTTAAATAGCATGACAGGATCTTCAAAGCAACCATATTATTTCATTCCATTTACAAAACAGTGAAGATAATAGTAGCTCACAGCTTTACCATAAAGAGCTAGCATGTTGTGGGGCCCCACTTTTGGAAATGATGGATTGAGTTGTGCAGGACGTTCCTGAACATGCTAGTATGCTGCAAATGAATTAGACCATATACAAGCCATCCTTGTAATTGCTTGTGTTGACTAATTAGCAAAATTTGGCAGGAAGCCTAGCAAAATCATGAGAAAACACTTGAGCTATTGACAAAGTGACTTGCATCTACCATTCTTTCACTGGGTAGTACACGACTACACAGTACAGGCATATATAGAGGTGATCAAAACTATCTGCGGCATAGAATGTCTCTTTTCTATAACTCAAAAATAATTAGAATCAGATCTTTTGCCAATTCTACATTAGTAAATTAAGGACTTGAAAAAA